>OY720677.1:46664029-47864029 GCA_963170755.1 Amphimallon solstitiale | reverse complement strand
TTAAGGAAAAAATATTAATGCTGGATTTACTTTAGTCATACTTTAGTTGTTTATCAGTCAGCTACGGGAGACCAAGGATAAAAATGAAGCTCTCCCAATATGTAATTACACTAAGAGCTGTTCTATAAATTTTGTATGTACATCATAGCATACTCTGCAGTGACTGGTTTGTTAATTCCTTAATGGTTCCAAAGTCACTTAAAGCAGGAAATGGTTAGAGGCAAAATCGATGCTCCGGGATATACATTTTGGTGAAACTATTTTTTCCAAGATATGACTATAGCACAATTCAGCAATAAAATCCTCTTCTTAATGTGCTGATCAAAATAACACTTGTACATACCTTTTCGTCCTTGTACACTTCTTTATCATACTCGGGGCCTTTTTGCTCAAGTATATTCACCTTTTTTCTGCCCCCTTCGGGGCATTTTCTCCATTAGCTAGTACATACCTTTTCAGTGGCAATTAAAGCCTTACCTCAAATGACATCAATATAATGCAAATAATGTTGTACCACTGAAATGATAATTTAAATGCAATATAACAAATGCCAAAATGTCTATAGGTTTGTCCTTGGACACCTCTTATTTACAACACAGAAACTGACTGTTAAAAAAATAAATTACGCCAGTCGGATTTGAACCAACTGCCATTGAGCGCATGAGGATTAAAAAAATTCGAATTTTTGAAAACTGTTTGAACTAAATAATGTTTGGATAAAATCTGATCTAGACAAGATTTTTAAAAAGAGAAACATTTACCTGATAGAGCTTGAGTCCTAGAATAATTAGTATCATGACTTCAACCTTCTATTTCAAAAATTTACGATGCCTTATTACATCAAAGGCGATTTTACACTACTGACGTTCCGAAAAATTTGAATAAAACCGCTTCTAATAAAGATTTTCAAAACTGAAGGTGTGTAACTTGTAGAAAATGTTGTAATATAACTATGCAAAATTCCAGCCTTCTACTGTAAAAATTGACGACTTGTTCAAGAGAGTCACTTTCGTTTTATGCAAATTTTGCAGTTTTTGGCACTTTGCTTTGCTTTGGTTTCGTAAACCCCAATTTCACGCACATCCTAGACTCGCCCCAATGTTCATTTTGAAAAAAGTTCAGGTAAATCGGCCCAGTAGTTCCTGATAAACACACCCGCTCTAATGTTAAATGAGGGTACCAAGTATATTAGAGGTAGCGCTACCTCTGATGCATTGTTTTGGTAGTACGAAACACAAACTTTTTTAGATTGACATTTATATTTCTACTAAACCCGAGAAAACGGTAAGTTCAAAACCCGCAATAGATAAAGGAATAATATTATAATTTAATCTAGATTAAGACTGTAACTAAAAAAAAAAACTAAACAATATCGGATCTTACAGAATTAGACCAATGTATAAGGTGAAAATATATTCAGAAATTCTGTTCAGAAAAATTAAAACTTACTTTAATGTGTTTGTCAGCAGCTTGTATACATCATAGATAGACCACCCGTTGAGACAAATTTTTCTTGCCCTAAATACAAGGCAAAAAATGTGCAGGACAGGCCATTTTGATTATCCGTTTCTGTAGAGAAGCTTCAAAACCATGTCAAACCTCAATCCAGATAATCCTCTTGTTCTTCACCAATATACATCAAGACTGTTTGAACCTACGGAATACCGCATTGCCCATGTAATATTGGATAATCTCCATCTTTGAATATAAACACATTTTCTTTAGCAGAAGTATCAGCTGATCGACCAGGTCTAATCCAAAGTTGTTACTGATTATCGTTGACTATGAAGGTGTATCCCTCAAATGTTGAACGATTCTCTTGGGACATACTAAATCAACTGTATCGTATTGTATCTCTCTAAAACTGACTAAATTCTCAGCAGCAGAAATTTTAGATGGTCAACCGTTGTCCAATTAAGACTATTATTTATTATCGTTGACTATGAATCTTTATCCTTTTGAGTATTAGAAGTGTCTCTTTTTTCTTGTGACCTACTGAAGTTCAACTGCATTGCAGTTTATCTCTAGAAATTCTGAAATATTTTTTGCAATAGCTTCTCTTGCTCTATTCCATGTGTTACAAGTGCGCCTCACGTTCTTTGCAGCAGATGATGCAATCTGTTGATCAAATAAATTATAGTTAAAAATTTTGAAACACTAAAAGTAGATACTTATTATAAAACTTGAAATGACAAAACAAATGAAATACTATATAAAAAATATATTTACATTTTAGCTAAATATACACCAATTATCATAAGTATGTTTTATTTAATATAAAGTCTATAAGCTAAAATATAAAACTATCTCTTCATACACTTATTTCTTCCTTTTTCTCTTTCAACAATTTCATTTTCACACCATGATATTGAATTTCATTTCGTATGTTCATATCGTGCACCTCTTTCTATAGTGAATGTTTCCATTTCAATGTAATTAATTAAAAAATGAGGTGTGGCCACCACACGACTTTCTTATACGTATGAAAGTGTTACTTCCGGTCCGAATTTTGAAATTTCATTTATACAAAAAATATTCCAAATACAACTCTAAATACTTTTGTACTGTTCATAAATATATATAGAATGCATAATTTACGACATATTTGCAAAAAATCGCTATTCGATAAGAGTAAAAGTGGTACTTCCGGTCAGAATTTTGAAATTTTTTTTATACAAAAGATATTTAAAAGTAAATTCTAAGTACTTTTATACTCGTAATGTACCTGCCTAGAAAGCATGACTTGCGAGATATTCGCAAAAAACTGATTTTCGATAAGAGTAAAAGACCTACTTCCGGTAGGAATTTCGAAAAACTTTATTAAAACAATTTTTCTCAAATTTAATTTTGAGTACATTTGAATTCTTTATAAATTTGTTTAAACTTAGTAATTGACGAAATATTTGCAAAATTCGATTTTTTCACTGAAGTAAACTACTACTTCCGGTCTGCCGATTTTGCTCAAAATCTAATCAGTTCTCAAGAGGGAGATTATATTCGTAAATACAAAATTTGGATTTGATATCTACAGCGGTTTGACCGCTATCGTGGTCACACACAGACAGACAGACACACAGACATTTTTTAAAAACCACTTTTTTGGTATCAGGGGACCTCAAAACGTGGACATCTGCAAAAATATCGAGGTCGAAAATTTTCATCATCACAATACTTCCTTATACTACGTTTAAGAAAGTAAAAGTTATAATCCTGGATCTAAAAGAAGTCTGACAATCGCATCTTAATTTGTATTTGAACAAATTTGCTTTTTAGGTTGGGTTTATAGGAATTCCTCGACCATTTAGAGATGGTATTGTTTACTTTTTATGTACCACATAACGCATTTTAGTTTGTATTTAGATTTTGAGTATTCGTAACATTTTCTATATGTTAGTTTGTATTTGAGTTTATAAATCCCTATAATACATATTTTGGGTATTATTTTTTAACTTTTAAAAAAGGTTACGATAATCCGGATGTGTCAGTACTTGCCTCGGTTTTAATTGATCTGGATTATTTATTGTATATTATCTTTATGTAATAAATATGTGTATCTACTTATATTAATATTGTTGAGCACTTGCAAAAATTAAAATAAATTTCTGTTAAATAAGTATGCTTAGCAAATAAAATGTACATCCAGTAAATAAAGTAATTATCTTCCAAAAATAATTTTTAATTTAACATGTAAATGATTTTTAATGTAACAGTAATAACATAAGACATATATGTTGCTTTTGATAAACATATGCACTTTATGCCATGTTTTTTTTTATTTTTCGCTAAATTTTATGACTCATATAATTTAAATGTCATTTCGTACGTTTTATTTTTGAATAACGTCCTAACCAACAAGTATTAAAAATCTCGTGTCATTATAATGAGTTACCAATCTAACTTGTCACTGTCGATCTGACAACTATGTTGTCTATCTCCATAAGACACATACTGAATACTAAGGTTGAGACGGACTATAGGAACAAATTTATTCTTTAATGTCTAATTTTAATATATACACTATATCTGCTATTTTTAAATTATTTTAATCTTTAGCATGATGGCCCAGTATACTTTTTATCCCAATTTTATTTAACTTTAATTTTGAAATTTATATTTTTTATGTTGTTCGAGGGTAGGGGTTTACCATTTTATGTTTAGTGGTAGGCATCTGATTCTAATTATTCTTTATTAGAAGGTATTCTGAAAGTAATATGTTTTAGTATAAGATTGGAGCACAAACTGCTGATTTAACAGTATTCGAACAGTATTTCAAAAATAATCGCTCTAAGACTGTTACTATTGCAAATTTGAAATTGTTTAACATACAGGTATACAGTCTTAGCAAAGCAATTGTAATGTTATGTATATTGTGTTAATCAAGTAATAAATTGGAAAAATCTCTGTATCAGTGTGCTATAGTTGACTGAAGATAATTGTACTAATTAAAAGGAGATTCGTTTCAATTACTGCTTGTATTCATTCACTGCCTTTTTGTGTTTCAAATTCATTTAAATATACTTTATATGGAAAATTCAGCTCAGAATATATTTTAAAAAAAAAATTGATATGGCCTCCATAGCCTGTGATACACTATATTGCAAACATCTTTTCCTGAGATACACATAATCAAAACAAAATACCTGAAAGTACGTTTAAGGAAACCACAATCAACGGAATAATAATGTTAATTACTCCAAAGTATTTGAATACATATTCGCAAATAATAATGTGATTTCAATTTGACAGCATCTTATAAAAAGCTCTATTGAATTGAATGTTTAATATTATCTAAATATGTATTGTGTTTATATTATTTAATTCAAAACGAAAATCAATACGTCCAAGAAAGACTGTCACACATTCATTTCATTTATTTCCAGTTTGTTTATTTAGACTTATTAAAACTCAAATTATTTTTAAAATATTGTCTATTTGAAATTCAAAGACTAGTTGAAGTACTATTGTATTTGGATATAATCCAGTGAAGTATATGTATCTTTTAAACCTGTGCATTTAATGCATAATTACAAATTACCATATAATTTTTGCAAATATCACTGTATATTAAAGGTCGGGATTCGTATAATTTAAATATTGGAATATTCGAATATTTAACTCTAAATAATATCAAATCGAAATTATCCCAATATTTGAATATCCGTATTTAAATATTTAAATAGTTGAAATTAAGTCGTATCCAATTTCTAACTGTATCAAATATGTATTACTTTCTTATACTACATATAAGAAAGTATTGTGATAACGAAAGTTTTCAGATTTCCGCATATTTTCAAATTTTTATTAAAAAGCATTTTTCGAAATTGCACTATTATTATGAAAGTGTTTAGAGATAAATTTAGAATAATTTTTGTGTGAAAAGTTACTGGAATTTCGGACCAGAAGTAGCACTTTCAGTTTAGCTAATAAGAATAACAGTGTTTTTGCAAATATATTGCAAACTATGCACTCTATACAGATTTATCTAGAGCACAAAAGAATTTACTGTATTTAGAGTTCGATTTTTTCGAAGTGCATGAATATTATTACAAACACATCTGGCAGGCCGACGTCAGAAAAATGAGATCATAAAAATTAGTTTTCAACTAAATATTAAAGGAAAACCAGTTACTGGCAAACGCAGCAATATTGTTTGTCATTTTAAGCATATAAACATTGTGACAACTGCTTTAACTCGCAAACAAATTCAATTGGGTTTAGCAAAACACAAAATCATTCATTCAGTTAAACCCGTTGGAATTAAATTTTATATGTTGAAACGGATACTGGAACACGTGAAGCATTGATCAACGTATTATCTGACAGTGCAATAATCACAAGAGCTCAGGCAGGACATTTAATGTTATCTGAAGATGAATGAACGATCATTGAAAATATTGTTCCAATATTGGAACCCTTTCAGTTGGCTGTAACTTTATTGTCATCAGAATCTCAACCGACGATTTCAATGATGATGTCCAGTTTGCAATCTTTGATGGACAAATTTCATCTCAAAGATTGATAAGGATGAACCAGAAGAGATAAAAAAAATTAAATCTGTTTTGTAACGGGAATTTCAATCAAGATTCACAAATATCTTTCCTAGTAATGTTTTGGTTACCGGTGCTTCACCAATTGGAATATTTGACAATAGTACATTTCTAGATCCAAGGTTTAAAAAGAAAGAGATTTTCTTGGATCTGCTGCTTAAAACAAAAAAAATGAGGTGTGGCCACCACACGACTTTCCTATACGTATGAAACTTTCAAATTATAAAATTTTAAGATTTTTTTTATATAAAAATTATTCAAAATCCTATTATAAATACTTCTATTCTCTTAATAAATCTCTATAGAATGCATACTATGCGATATATTCGAAAGAAAGCACTACTCGCTAAGAGTAAAAGTGTTACTTGCGGTCCGAATTTTGATTTTTTTTATATGAAAGCTATTGAAAATTAAGTTCTAAATACTTGTATACTCGTAACGTACCTGTCTAAAAAGCATGACTTGCAAAATATTTGCAAAAAACTGATTTTCGATAAGAGTAAGAGACCTACTTCCGGTCGGGATTTCGAAAAACTTTTTTAATTAAATTGTTCACAATTTCAATTTTAAGTACAGATGAATTATTTATAAATTTGTTTAAAATTAGTAGTTGACGTAATATTAGCAAAATTCGATTTTTTCACTGAAGTAAACTACTACTTCCGGTCTGCCGATTTTACTGAAAATCTAATCAGTTCTCAAGAGGAAGATTATACTACTAAACCCAACATTTGTAGGAATATACAGTTTCTATTATTAATCAAGAATAGATCATTTGAAACTAAACTTCAAATGTGTAGAGAACAACGGAGGCAAAACTTTTAAACACAAAGTTTTATCACTATTTAAATGCATTTGTTTTCATATTTTATACATTTTAAAATAATAAACTATACACACCTGGTAATAAACTAAACTAATATAATTGATTCCTTCCAATTTTTTTGCATTTTTGAATTTGTTACTTGATGACTACGCAGTGAATGAAATGCTTGAAAATACTAATCTATACCATATACTTGAAGATATTTATTTTTCAGCAAATTGAAATTAATGTAATGACAGTTTAATTTTTCAATTTAAACCTACAATGTATGTAAGTTTTTTATTTATTTATTTTTCTAACAGAATAACTGATATTTTCAAACTACTGCTGATTCATGGATTTTCAAACTTGTCGTTAAAAGTGTATTTAGTCAAAATAACAAATTTGAAAATATTATAAAATCAATTTTTCGACAATAATAATTTGGTATGCTATGTATTGTAAATTATGGCAACTCAATATTTTTAAATCAATAACTCGTAATTGGTTTTGTCCAGATATAATATTCTATAATTTTTATCATATTTCCCACAGATCCAAGGGAGTACTTTTTAACTTCTTACTAGCATGTAAATATACAGGCATTGCATGTAATTTTTTTTAGAATTATTAATTCAGCGAATATAATATAATTACGAAAATGAAAAGTGTGAACACATGGATGTTAAAACTAACATCAAGCAGTAAATAATTACTGTCACTTACATATATACCTTTATACGTAAAACGTATATGCATATATGCATGTGTTTGAGATACACACATACATTAAGTGCTATTGTCGACAATCGAACGCACAGACACCGGTGTTTCGACCTATGAGGTCTCATCAGTGTGCGTGGAGATTCTCGACAATAGCTTCAAGACTTAAATCGCTGCTTATGTCATTTTAGCGTGTTAAATGCAGTGAGAGTATCACAGCGACATCTAACACCCAAAAGATGACACAGAACAAAGCGATGGCTTCTGACGGCATGTTCTGCTATACAGAGGCCTGTATGTTAATAGTGTATCTCATGTAATAGAGCCTTACGTGGCGTCACCGATCAAAACGAAAATGAAAAGTGTGAACACATGGATGTTAAAACTAACATCAAGCAGTAAATAATTACTGTGACTTACATATATACCTTTATACGTAAAACGTATATGTATCATCAGTGTGCGTGGAGCACTTAATGTATGTGTGTATCTCAAACACATGCATATACGTTTTACGTATAAAGGTATATATGTAAGTCACAGTATATATAATATAATTATAAAGAATATCCATTGAAATGTACAAACTACAATTAAATTCATGATACTGCTACTAACTGAAACCGTAACAGTTCATTCACTGAATATTTCAGAAAAAGCTAAAATCAGCTAATGCAAATTCATATCAGTTTAAAAACTAGTAGGTATCCAAATAAAATATGCAGTGTTCCATCTAAATATGCGCATGTGTTTGTTTGTCATTCTCAAAGACTATATAGAAATGAGAATACTCTTAGATTGTGCAGCTCATGATTATCTTCAATTTTTAAATTCAACTTCAGCTATCTAGATTGGATATCTGGTATGTACTGATAAAAAAAATGTATAAAGCTGTTCCTTATTTAAGCACTTACACAATGACATTCCTGAACACAAATTAAATAAAGCCTGTAAGGTACAAAAGACTGTCTATCCTGCTCTGGTAATACAAGAGAAACTTTTTAGAAAGTTAATTGGTAAATAAGTATGGAAACTTATTCTGTTGAAAACTGGTTATAAAATGGAAGTAGGTCATATTCAATTTCTTCTTGCACAATAAAAGTACTCTATACTGACAAACATGAAAGTAAATAAGTAATAAAAAAGTTACGTGAACAACATTTAAGTTTTTATCATTTTTAATTACTCATTTAGTTTAGGATTACTTACAAAGAACAATATCTAAATCTTCAGGAAAACGCAAATAAAATCCTAATTCATAGATTTTCAATACAAAAATACAAAAGGAAACTTAATCATATCAATGTTCACTCTTTTGTCATAATACATAGCCCCATTGGTAAAATATAATTGTGATTTTGGCAAGTTGTCTGACATTGAAAAAGATGTATCCCTTGATACTTGCAGCGCCTCATAAGATAGTTTATTCTGCTCTGGTAATACAAATGAAGCTTAACACGTGCACTGTTACAATGTTTTAAATTTATTGGTAGATACATTTAGAAATTTATAAACCATAAATTGTTGAAACATCATAGACAATCTTTTTGAATTTCATTTTATCATCAAATCTTACTTGAAGTGCACAAGGTAACAGATATAATAAAACTGTTAGATAGTATTTAAAATTTATTGCTTATTAATAATTAAATTAAATGAACGTAGTCATTACATACAAATGAATACCTATCTGAGTAAATAATAGTGTAAGCGGTGTTGTCAGACATTAAATTTATTTTGTAACAGGGTAGCCTCGAAAACGTAACAAAATTTCGTTGAAAGTAACAAATTTAAAAATGTTGCTCTTCGAAGCATTTTTTTCACGTGTTCACGGCTAAATGCACAGAGTCCATAGTATTTCTTCATATCTCATGTCTCCAGTACCTTAATATGAGCAATCAATATGCAAACATTGCAAACTATTATATGAATCAACCTCTTGGATAATAACTATACTCACCAGTGTTGCAATATCTAGGCAAATTTCCATAGATCTACGGAATTTTACGTTTATTTAGAGAAAAAGGGAATTTTAATAGAAACAGTTCAAAATCTAGGGAAATCTACGTTTTTATTTTAAAATTATTAATCACCGGAAAAATTATTACAACCGTCTGTATTTAAGCTACCTATATTGTATCACAATTCATTTTAAAACGTTTCACACTTAAACCACTGATTACTTGATTTTTTTGAAGAGTAGTGCGCCATCTTATGGCAAGTAGAAATTTCAAGGGTAACCACATCTGTACAAATTCCGAACCTGTGCTCTACCGCTTTTCAATTTTAAGTCCGTTTGTAAATCTATCATATGACTACAATATCATAAAATAAAGTAAATCCCTTGGAAAAAGTCCCTGCTCTGAAGTTATAACAGCTTTTGCTGGGTTTTATTTTTCACATTTGAATTCAAGCTTTCGTGAGGTGAATGTATAATGTGCATATCTTTTGAGTTTTTTAATTCACTAATAAGTTTAAATTTATGAGAGCAAGATAATAGTACTGTATCAAGTTGTCTAGACTTCAAATAATTTCTAAATATTTAAGAAACGTAACAAATTTAGATCTTCCCTAACAACATAACAAATGATAAACAAACGTAACTATTTTGATACAATTGTAATAAACTGGCAACACTGAGTGTAAGTCCTATTCATAGCTAAAATTTAGAAAATACTGCTTTTTTCACTGACTAATATACAACAATGGTATATACTAACTTGCTTGAACATAATTTACATGAAACATGATTAGAAGTTAAAGCAAATTCATATTTAACAATTTCAGTAAACCGAACACAATACTTACATAGTTGTTTAATGACTGATAACTAAAGTTGCATTATTATCATTCCGGATGTACATATTATCTCTTGTCACATTCCTAAGTACTTCAGATAATGATCCATTTTGGTATATTCAAAGGAGGTTTCCAACATCTTAATTTATCAATGTTCATATAGACATCCATTTTGATAATTACTATATTCATAGTAGCTTTGCAAACGAATTTCATTTTAGTTATTTGGTTATTCATCACCTTGAATTCCCTCTTTTAGGTTAGACACCTTTTCTGAAAATAATGCAACATTTATATTACATATCCACACAAATTCAATTATGAGAATTATACATATAACAGTAGATTACAAGAGCTTCAAACAATTAATAAATATACACTCATAATCACAGCTCATAATACATACTTTATTTCGGGTTTTAATATAAGTAAAAGTAAAAACATTTACTAATCGGATAATTGAACAAACCTAATACTGTATATATGTCAGTCGGTTCCAGAGTGGAGACGAAAAACCTTCAGCTCCACTAATATTAAACACAGCATGATAGCTAAAAGTATGTAGGTCGGTTCCAAGTATAGCTACTATATTTAGGACAGCTGACTCGTCGGCCATTTTGGAGATAAATGTCAGTCATATTACACGTTACTTATTTTTAGTTATTAGAGAGGTTGCGGTGTGTATTTTTCGTTATGTTAGACGGCCATTTTGTACTTAACGTAACGTAAATTAAAAAAATTGCGCTTGCGGATTGCTGGTGCACGTTAAGCAATTTGACAGATGTATGTTTCACATCGCACAGCATCGTCTTTATTTACAAAAAGATTGTAGCAGTGGTCAGATTCGGGATCATATAATGTGACTTTCGTGAATTTCTCCAACGAATTCGTCATTTTTTCGCACCTTCCAATAAAAAATAACTGTTTCGTTGTCACACTTCGCACTTATAACAACAACAAAACAGCTGTTCGGTGCATTAATAGACATGCGTCTTTATACCTACTATTTTCTGATTGGTTCCGATATTTCTAGAAATAACGTCTAAAAACTCATTTATAGGGTATAAAATTTTATAAAATTCAGTGTTATAAGTTATAAGGGTGATTTTTATAACGAAAAATACACACCGCAACCTCTCTATTATTATAGGTATATTCTGGGTATTTCTTAAATATACGACTATTGTAAAAAATTATACCTACATTATTTCACGTCCTAAACCGGCTTAATAATAGTTATTTATTATACAAGGGAAAAAAGTATTAGATTTTAGCTCGAGGTAAGGTTTATCTCCCGACGCGAAGCGGAGGGAGATAAATTACCGAGAGCTAAAATCTAATTTTTTCCCGTGTATAATACACTATTTTTTTCTGTGATGGGAAAAACGACGATTTAATATTGAAAAAAAAACACGTAAATACTATATATTAAAGTCAGAAAATCAATCAATGTGACATTACACCTGCGTTGCTAATGGAAACCTGTAAAATAATCAAATACCTGTCAATTTAAGCGGGCAAAAAGTGAGCACTTTTTTCCCGGGTTGAAAATAGTATATTATACACCTAGGGAGTGAAATGATGTTTTTTTCCGAGGTGCAGTTTGTAGCCCGAGGGCGAAGCCCGAGGGCTCTACAAAGCACCGAGGAGAAATTCATTCACTCCCGAGGTGTATATACTATTTTTTGCACGACCCAAACGATTTTAATTGAAGAAATCTAACTTTTTTTAAAAATTGTCAACATGACGTTTCCAGTTGTCGAACGCAAAAATCATGCTGGTTCTGATGGAAACCCTTGACGACCGATAAATAAGGGTAGCCATATTGGTTTTTTGTGAATATCGAGAAACTGCCCGTATTTTCTTCGCTTCGTTAAATAAGCATTGGAAAAATGTGTGACGAAACTATTGAAGAAACGGCTTCAAAAATAGTTGTGAATTTATTGCCAGAAAAATCTAGGAAGATCTACGAAAAGTGCTTCAAGGAATTTTGTGATTGGTGTCTGGTAAAAGAAGTAGATGAAATTCATAGCGAGAGTGTGCTCCTGGTATATTTTGCCGAAAAGGCGAAGCATTTTAAGGCTTCAACACTGTGGTCACATTATTCAATGATAAAAGCTACTCTTAGCGTGAAAAATAATGTCGACATCAGCAAGTACTCACGATTAGTAGCATTCCTTAAAAGACAAAATACTGGATACCAGGCAAAAAAATCAAAAATTCTTACTAAGGAGCAAGTTCATCAATTTCTAATAGACGCTCCAGAAGAAAAGTACTTGATGGTTAAGGTAAACTAAAAAAGTTAATGTTTCTAATTTAAGATAATTATACACTATGATTTCAGGTAGCAATGATTATGGGAATTGCTGGGGCTTTAAGATCGGATGAACTGGTAAAATTGACAGTAGATGATGTCCAAGACTTGGGATCAACTATTTTGGTATCTGTAAACAATACCAAAAATCATGTAAATAGAGCATTTACGATAGTCTCCAAAGAAAACTGTGCAATTGATTTTGTTGTTATTTGTAAAAAATATATGGTTCTGCGGAAAGAAAACACAGATCATAGACGGTTTTTTGTATGTTACAGAAATAACAAATGTTCCACACAACCCGTAGGTAAGAATACTTTTGGAGGATTGCCTAAGCAAATAGCTTCATACCTCAATTTACCCAATCCATCTTCCTACACCGGCCACTGCTTTCGGCGCTCATCAACATCTTTTCTGGCCGATTCAGGTGTTGAAATTGGAGTTATAAAACGTCATGGCGGATGGAAATCTGATACTGTCGCAGAGGGATATATTGAAAATTCATTAGTTAATAAGAATTTGATTTCCGAAAAAATTCTAATCGGAAAAGACTCGGAAAAGGAAAATCGACCGTCAACTTCCAGTGGGTCAAATCAAGTGGATATTAATGTAAAAGAAAATCGACTGTCCAATTCTAGCGGCTTTAAGCAACGTGTGATTAGTCCATTAACATCTTTGTTCACTATTAATGGTGGTACTAACATTAATGTCAATATTAATATTAAATAAACGATTAAATTCATAAATTGAGTTGGCTATGTTTTTTATACCAAGGGAGCAAAAGAGTCACTTCACTCCCTCATTTAAGGGAGTGAACGTGCCTATTATGCAAGGGTCGTGCAAAAAGTCACATTTTATTACCTGTCAAGAAGGATAAAATGTCAACTTTTTTTCCCGTCACAGAAAAAAGTCAATTATTCGAAGTTCTATTCAAGATTTGCTATTAGCATACATATTTGCTGCTACTTTCTGCCCGCTTAAATTGACAGATATTTGATTATTTTACAGGTTTCCATAGCAACGCAGGTGTAATGTCACTTGAAATGTTACATCGATTGATTTTCTGACTTTAATAAAAAGTATTAACGTGTTTTTTTCAATATTAAATCGTCGTTTTCCCATCACAGAAAAAAATTGTGTATTATACACGGAAAAAATTAGATTTTAATTTTCTACTACTTTTTTCCCTTGTATAATAAATAACTAGTATAGGGTATATGTACACTTTATATGTTCTCGATATCATTTAAAATAGGTTGTTGTCCAATAATAATTAAAGAAGTATCGTGAGTGTATTATGTTTTCAATCTCTTTATTCTTTTTAATATAGTAACATTTATTCTAACTATATTAAAGAAAACATGCCTACGATATGTATGTTACGCCACTAAACACATAAACAAACATGTTAGATATATGACAAGCTATTCAAAATACCCATTTTTTAAATTATTATTGCCTATGTTGAATGCCAATTAGAAATTAACTTTATCGATGAAGAGAAAAAGTTGATTCTTCGTTCTTGTCGTTTTAAAACGGCCACAAGCGTCACAATTCACTATTATGAAAGCACTACACTAAAGCCATCAGTATTGACATACGTAACTGACCTTCCTTAAAGTGGTAACTGGTAACTCCTTCATATTTGCTCACCACCCCTCCACTTTATTATCTGTCCTGTTCTATTCTTTCCTGGTAGAATTAAATATACCTTAGCATATTTACTCTGGTCTCAACTAGAATAGGAATCTCTAATTCATTTACTGATCAGCCATTTGTCAAATTTCATATTAGAATTATATAAGCACAGTTTAAAGGATTTTTTAACAGTGCTTTTGAAATTAATTTACATGAACTTTATTTAACATGTTGTGAATAGAAATTACAGATTAACGTTTTTGAACGGAGATAATTTTTCTTCAACAAAGTGCAATCACGTACAATGACCCCCTCATAAAAAAAAAAAGAGAAATTCCCCGCTAGGTGGCAATACTTGCAAGCGCGTCATACATGACTAAGCAACCACACCTTAATAAAGATACGAGAGCACAGTGTTGCCAGACGTACGGTAATTACCGTACATGTACGGTTTTTTGATCAAATGTACGGTGTACGGTCCAATTGCCATTACCGTACGTGAAAATACGTTAATTTCGACAACAAACCATTTTCCAAAAAATATATGTTGCTTTAATATAATTTTATTTAAATATTTTTCGAAAGGGATAACAAGTACCTGTAAAAATTTGTTAGAATATTTAACAGATGACGCTTGTGTATTGTACTGATACTGTTAATATAAAATTGGAGGATTTTTGTGATTCGAATTTATGTGAATTTCCCAAGAACAAATTGTTTTTGTAAATACCCACAACACACATATGAGTTAAAAGTACCATTCGTCGACCACTTAAGACTTTGTACTACTTTAACTGACTTTAAGAGATGAAATAAGATACTATCCTTAGCTATGGTGTAATAAGGATTTATTTTTGAGCATAAAATTGTGTAAATTAACATTTAAATTGAATAGCCGATATACTTTATTCGTACATATATATTTTAAACATGTAGGTATGTTTTTAACTTTTGAAAATGTCTCCTTGGGCCAACTTACTGAAACCATTAATGGTTGTTTACTTGCCAAAGAATGCATAACCCGCCTTGGAAACTGCACGAATTTTCTTCCAAATAAAGCCATGAAGAATATTGCATTTTTATTTAATTAATTTTGTACTTATTGTTTGTTATCTATATGTAAATAAATTCTAAAAATACATATTTTATTTAAACATACAGTATTATTCCCCATAAATCTGTAGGTACGGTATTTTTAATACAAATACGGTAATTTATAAATTTATACCACCAAGTACGATATATTACTTTCATACGTGTGGTGACACTGCGATAGCATATGGAAGGTAGATACCAGTTATTAAATAGTATATTACATACCAAGGTTGAGAAAATAACTATTATTGCCCGAGTGGCGAGATTAAATTCCGAGGCGCAAAGCGCCGAGGAATTTAAGCCACAAGGGCAATAATAGTCTTCTCAACCGTAGTATGTATACTATTTTTTGTACCAGTAGTCTAATTGGACCTTAAAACCTTTATAATTATGAATAAATGTACTCATATATGTAAGAATGCCCTTGTAATAAAACTTCATGTAAACAAATAAGTAGGCTATATTTTGATGTTTACAAATAAGTTTTGACGTAAATGCTGAAACTAAAAGTCAAGTATTTTTTAGATTATTTTTCATTCCATTTATAATGTCTAAAGAGTTTAGATGTACACCACCTGAAATGCGCGAGATTGCAGAACAGGCAGCTGAGAACTTGCTTCCGCATAAATCTAATCACAATTACTTATACATGAAAACATTTACAGAATTTAAAAAATGGTATAATTCCAAATATACAGTAGTAACTTCTGAAAACGTACTTCTGGCTTATTTTCATGAATATTCAAAAAATAAAAAAGCCTCGACTTTATGGGCGCAATATTCAATGTTGAAAGCTACACTTGGCCTAAAAGAGAATATTAACATATCAAAATATTTTAAATTAGTTGCCTTTTTAAAAAGAAAAACTTAAAATTATAAGCCCAAAAAATCATTAGTATTTACTCGAGGAAATTATAAAATTCTTTACTGAGGTACCCGACATATGTTACATTGCAACTAAGATAGTATGTTTATATATTAATACTTTGAAATTATTGATAATTTATATCTCTGTAGACTGGTCTTGTAATTGGTGTTGCTGGTGCATGCCGAAGGATGATTTGTGTAATTTATTAATTTCTGATGTCATCATGAGAGATAATTTAATTGTTATTCACATCCACAATAGCAAAAATGGTACGTCTCAAAAGTTTGTAATAATGGAACCACTTTGTAGCTAAAGGTTATATCGAAGATTCCCTAGTAAATAAAAAAAATATAGAATGTATGTTACAAGATCTACCTACATCTACTTACGCAACCACACCTGCAATATATACAGGAATTTTCAATATGAATTAAATAATTATTTGCATCTGTAATAGTTAGGTGATATATTGATTCCATATTATACTATCATACATATTTTATGTATTAATAGACAAATGCTTTTTTTTTTCATGTAAACAACAAAGTATTGTTAGAAAATATAAAATTAATAGCAATTGCTAAATAAACGTATATTATAATTCTGGTATTGTTAACCTAAAATTGTGCCTAAAATAGAGTTATTTATTTTGACGGTTCACAACTTGACATACTACTACTACTACAAGCATGAGTGCATGGTTGCGGCATTCGTTTTATTTGTTTTCATTATTTCCCTAGGTCAATAATGGCCTCATTATTTACCTCTTATTAGTTCCAGGTCGTGAAATGTCATTTCGTGGCGCTTTGTTACGTGTAAAAATGCTATGATTTTTTACTACTGGTACAAAAAATATATAACAGTACATTAAAAACATTTAATTAATATACAAGCATATGTTTGTCTTTGTTGGATTAATGCCTCCACACACACCATATCAATCTAAAGCACCCCCACCCAACAGTAAATACTACTTTACAATAGTTTTATAGTCAACAGAATTACAATTGCAATTACATGGCGAAATAACAATTGTTTAAAGGTAAATAAATTAATCAAAATACATAATGGTAACTCACTGGTAAAATCCAGAAAGTGGTTACACGTCAACACAGAAACGAACTGCAACTTGCCAGCGCACTGAATTGCTCTGAATCAAATGGGTCGAATGGTAAATTGTATGTGCATACGTAGCTATAATCCACGAAGAAGTCAAGCGTAGAGAAAGTAATGTATATAACGCACAGATATAACGTAATTTAAATGCAAATGCACAGGAATATTCCGGTTGTTTCTATACGGAATAACAGTTTCGCATACGAAGTGGGGGCAGAGGATTACAGACTTGATGTTCGACTTGTTTACGTTTAGATATAAACTCGTGTGACCTTACCGCTGCTTGACTCTGAGTTCATTATATATATATATAATATCACGATTGTTATCGACCGTACAACACAATAAAACAAAAAGGAATTGCGGGAATGCGGTCTGTATTATTAATGAAACTCAATTGTTACACTCAATATTTCGACATGTATTCCATATCATCATCAGGAGTAACTACAATGAACACAAATTGATAAAAATTACAACAAGAACTCTAATAATTTAAAATAATGTCTTTTAAAAAAAGAATAAAGTAAAAGAATAAAAAAACTTACAACATAGAGTCAATCACTAGCAACTAATCATAACAGAAGGATTAACGAAATTTAACAAAGTTACATATCCTACTAATGTTAGATGTGGAAAAAAGAAATTGATTTACTAAAGCCATAACATTAGTTATGTTAATAATCGTATAATAAATCTAGTCATTGAAAACCCTTCAGTTCAACTAAATAATGATAACATTGAGCCTCTAAAATATAAAAAAATATCTTATATACCAGGCCTTACTAACCATATTAGGGATTTATTTAAGGAAAAAGTATCCATAGCATACACATCAGCTAATTCTGTCTCAAAATTATTTACACCACTTAAAGATAAATTAGATTTGACATATAATAGTAATGTGGTTTACGGTTTAGTATGTAATGATTGTAAAAAATTCTACATAGGTCAAACTAAACAAAGAATTAGAGAACGTAATACACAACATAAAAGTGATGCCCGAAATAAACCTAATGCATGTAAATTAGCATCACATGTATATACTACTGGTCATTCCATACTATTTGATCGAACTAACATCTTGTATAAAGAATCTAATTTGACTAAGAGATTATTTCTAGAAACTCTTTGTATTAATGTTTTTACACCAAATATTAACTCTAGATCAGACTCCCAAAATTTTAGCAACATTTATTCAGGTTTACTAAAATTTGTTAATGACAAAATTTTGAATAAAATTAAAATTCACTAATTGTCATGTTTTTCATATACATGATTACCACTTTTAGTTTTTTCAAATATTATAGGTATATAAAATATTGTTTTTTAAATAAGACACATATAAATTTAACAGTGTGATATATCTGAGGTTTGAAACCTGATGTGCGCTTTGTAATAAAAAAGATTTTTTTGTTTACAATTTTGTATATGTCATCTTGACGTTTATACTTATAAGTCACTCTCATATTATGTTAAATTTTTAATGTGCGTCAAACCCATATATTTTATGTCCTAGTGTGGCAATTGTAAGATAATTTATAGTTAACTTAACAGTTGTCCCTAATTTAAGTATTTTGTAGATCTGATGAAGGAATAAATATATTTCCGAAACGTTATTTAGCCAACAATTGTGTTTTGAATCAACTATCCAGCCCAAAATTCTACTTTTATTAAAGTAGTAATTATTTCATATTATATATATATATATATATATATATATATATATATATATATATATATATATATACACACAATTATTTTGTCTTATACAGGGGGGTTATTCTGGAGAATAGCGATTCAATACCACCATTAGAGAGAGTAAATAGCGATAGCACGTGATATCGCAAAAGCGGGACCTATTCTACACAACATACTTAACTTTATAGTAACATAAAGTGTATTATTATTATTCAAACATGTCACGAAATCGAGAAGAGAGATAGCGCAGGCCCAAAAGGAGCATTTAATACTGTTGATGTCAATTCAATACATCTACCAACAGATGCTTGGCCAAGAGCTTTTAATAAACTATTGTCAACATGTCTTCGGTAACTACATGGTCTACACTACATGACCAAGAAAAGATAGTGTACATAGAACCTGTGCAAAGTTATATATACGTATATTACTGAATAAAAAATATACAACTGCAATGTTTTGTTTATTAGTTTAGATTCTAATAAAAATCTTACAGCTATGGGTACAGTTCTCGACAAATAAAATGGGATATATTTTTTAATTATTGTAAGTCAAGATTACAGATATTGTTGAAAATATTTGACATTTATAATATATGCAAGGCATTTCATAACATTAATTGTTTCAGTAAAAGACTTACTCACACAAATAGAATTAAGCTAAAATCGTAATAAGATGTGTCCCATTTTATTTGTCGAGAACTGTAGCAACATGCCTTTGATTAAATATGATATAAGGTAGATATTATTAATCAGATCTCTTGCTACTGCTTTTATTAAACGGAAATTTCTAATGAACTCCTCGTTTGAACGGAGATAATTTTTCTTCAACAAAGTGCAATCACGTACAATGACCCCCTCATAAAAAAAAGAGAGAAATTCCCCGCTAGGTGGCAATACTTGCAAGCGCGTCATACATGACTAAGCAGCCACACCTTAATAAAGATACGATATCACAGTGTTGCCAGACGTACGGTAATAAAATATGAATAGGTAGATATTATTAATCAGATCTCTTGCTACTGCTTTTATTAAACGGAAATTTCTAATGAACTCCTCGTTTGTTATTGAAAAGGAGTTCAAAGTGTCCCTTAATTTTTGTCTTTGTATCCTTAGCCTGCGAATTTCTCTTTTTCGTTCTTCTCTTTCCAACAAGTGGATGGCTAGATATTGCCCATAGAAAGCTGAAATTGTCGGACAAATAAGAAACAGAAAATTAGAAATTACTTTTATTTTAAACGTTTATTCTATAACAAATGTCAACTGAAAAAAAGCAAATCGGTAAAACAATAACAGTAATGAACTTATAAGTAGAGAGCGGAATCGAGCGAGCTAAACTACCACGGAGCCACAACCGTGAAAAGAAATAATGTAAACAACTGAGTGTTGTTTACATTATATCTGAATAGCGCTAATTAATAGGGCGAACTGCAACATCTGTTTACGCCCGAGAATCAGAGAAAAAACTGCCATAAAATAAGGAATTTTATGAATAAAATCCTTTCTTCATCGGCGTAGGTACAAGGGTGACGAGTTTTTAAAATTTATTATATTTACCTTATATTTCGCAATATAATATGTATGTTTCAATAACATACGCGTACATTTTTAGTTATCATTTATTTAGATCTAGAACGTTGTTTATGTTACTTTTTCTGAGATAAAAATTAATTGTCAGTGATTCCGAAATTTATTGCAAAGTCTGTAAAATATCATCACTTAGCTTTGCTAAAACATACACAGAAATAGTTTTTATGCAGAGAATTTCGATAGTTTACAAAATTTCGTTACATGTTTAAATGACGATGCTCGAAGTATTTCTGAGTGCAAGGAACTAACACAAATCCCAAATTTAAAAAATCAGTTGTTATTCCTTCAGGAACACTTTGGAAATTTGCCTACATTAATGACATATTTTGAAAATCGAATCTCAAATTAAAAAATGAGGTGTGGCCACCACACGACTTTCTTATACGTATGAGCGTTTCAGACTATACTATATTTTTTTACACAAAAATTATTCAAAATCCTATTCTAAGTACTTCTGTTCTCTTAATAAATCGCTATAGAATGCATACTTAGCAAGATATTCGAAAAAAGGACTACTCCCTAAGAGTAAAAGTGTTACTTCCGGTCCGAATTTTGAAATTTCATATATTCAAAAAATATTGCAAATCTAGCACTAAATACTTTTGTATTCTTGATAAATACATATAGAATGCATAATTTACGACATATTCGCAAAAAATCGCTATTCGATAAGAGTAAAAGTGGTAATTCCAGTCTGAATTTTGAAATTGTTTTTATGCAAAAGATATTGAAAATTGCGTTTTAAATACTTTTATACCCGTAACGTACTTGTCTAAAAAGCATGATTTGCGAAATATTCGCAAAAAACTGATTTTCGATAAGAGTAAAAGACCTACTTCCGGTAGGAATTTCGAAAAACATTTTAAATAAAATTATTCCCAATTTTAATTTTAAGTATATATGAATTCTTTATAAATTTGTTTAAATTTAGTAGTTGACGAAATATTGGCAAAATTCGATTTTTTCGCTGAAGTAAACTGCTACTTCCGGTCTACCGATTTTACTGAAAAACTAATCAGATCTCAAGACGGAGGCTACACACGTAAATACAGAATTTGGAATTGATACCTACAGCGGTTTGACCGCTATCGTGGTCACACACAGAGAGAGAGAGACACACAGACACAGAGACAGAGAGAGAGAGAGAGAGAGAGACATTTTTTAAAAATCACTTTTTCGGTATCAGGGGACTTCAAAACTATCGAGGTCGAAAATTTTCATCATCACAATACTTCCTTATACTACGTATAAGAAAGTAAAAGCTCTCTTAACTTTTTATCGTACGACGTAACGTTTTTTAGTAAAAAAAAAACACATTTTAGTGCATGTACATTTATTACAGAATTTTTTTTTTAAATATCAAGGGTTTTATTTAAGGGCAAAAACAAATATTTTACCGTTTTTACTTTCTTATACGTAGTATAAGGAAGTATTGTGATGATGAAAATTTTCGACCTCGAGATTTTTGCAGATGTCCACGTTTTGAGGTCCCCTGATACCAAAAAAATGAGGTGTGGCCACCACACGACTTTCTTATACGTATGAGCGTTTCAAATTATACAATTTTAAGATTTTTTTTATACAAAACTTATTCAAAATCCTATTCTAAGTACTTTCATTCTCTTAATAAATCGCTATAGAATGCATACTTTGCAAGATATTCGAAAAAAAGTGCTACTCGCTAAGAGTAAAAGTGCCACTTCCGGTCCGAATTTTGAAATTTCATGTATACAAAAAATATTGCAAATTCAACTCTAAATACTTTTGTACTCTTAATAAATATATATATAATGCATAATTTATGACATATCTGCAAAAAATCGCTATTCGGTAAGAGTAAAAGTGGCACTTCCGGTCCGAATTTTGAAATTTTTTTTATACAAAAGATATTTAAAATTATAATTTAAATACTTTTATACTCGTAATGTACCTGCTTAGAAAGCATTACTTGCGAGATATTCGCAAAAAACTGATTTTCGATAAGAGTAAAAGACCTACTTCCGGTTGGAATTTCGAAAAACCTCTTTAAGATAATTTGTCTCAAATTTAATTTTGAGTACATTTCAATTCTTTATAAATTTGTTTAAACTTAGTAATTGACGAAATATTAGCAAAATTCGAATTTTTCACTGAAGTAAACTGCTACTTCCGGTCTACCGATTTTACTGAAAAACTAATCAGATCTCAAGAGGGAGATTATACACGTAAATACAAAATTTGGAATTGATATCTACAGCGGTTTGACCGCTATCGTGGTCACACACAGACAGACAGACAGACACACACACAGAGAGACATTTTTTAAAAACCACTTTTTCGGTATCAGGGGACTTCAAAACGTGGACATCTGCAAAAATCTCGAAGTCGAAAATTTTCATCATCACAATACTTCCTTATACTACGTATAAGAAAGTAAAAGTGGTTTTTAAAAAATGTCTGTGTGTCTGTCTGTCTGTGTGTGACCACGATAGCGGTCAAACTGCTGTAGATATCAATTCCAAATTTTGTATTTACGAATATAATCTCCCTCTTGAGAACTGATTAGATTTTGAGCAAAATCGGCAGACCGGAAGTAGTAGTTTACTTCAGTGAAAAAATCGAATTTTGCAAATATTTCGGCAATTACTAAGTTTAAACAAATTTATAAAGAATTCAAATATACTCAAAATTAAATTTGAGAAAAATTGTTTTAATAAAGTTTTTCGAAATTCCTACCGGAAGTAGGTCTTTTACTCTTATTGAAAATCAGTTTTTTGCGAATATCTCGTAAGTCATGCTTTCTAGGCAGGTACATTACGAGTATAAAAGTATTTGGAACATACTTTTAAATATCTTTTGTATAAAAAAAATTTCAAAATTCAGACCGGAAGTACCACTTTTACTCTTATCGAATAGCGATTTTTTTGCAAATGTCGAAAATTATGCATTCTATATATATTTATGAAGAGTACAAAAGTATTTAGAGTTGGATTTGGAATATTTTTTGTATAAATGAAATTTCAAAATTCGGACCGGAAGTAACCCTTTCATATGTATAAGAAAGTCGTGTGGTGGCCACACCTCATTTTTTAGTAAAAAAAACACATTTTAGTGCATGTACATCTATTACAGAAATTTTTTTTTAAATAACAAGGGCAAAAACAAATATTTTACCATACCAACAATTTTAGCAAGCAAAAATTACAATAACTGTGCAAAGTGACCACCTCGAGCTCGGATGCAAGAATCCAATCTTCCCCTCATTGGCTGGCGAACTCTCTCAAAAGATCGGTTTCAATTGAGTTGCACCCATGCGGCAATATTAAAGGGGTTGATTGTCCAGGTCATTTTATACATCTACAGCGTGTTGAAGTTTAATTAAAAGAAACAGTAAAAATTAGATTTCTCCAAGACGGCTATAATGTATTGGGATTAATTAAGTACAGGATAAACGTATATTTATGCTTTATTGCTTTAACATAATGCTCGTGCTAATGACGCTTTGCTTTTACAACGTTACTGTACATATGCTGTACATATCTACATGAAAATGTCTACTCAATGTTACCAACAACAAACACTCAATACACTACAATCCTCCCTCTTAAGCCTAAATTTTACAAATTTAATCTGCTAGGAGGTTTGATAACTCTCCTAGGTCTGTCAACAATATTTGGAGTTTCATTCTCAGACATCTCTACAGAAACAGGATCTAAAACAGTTTCTGCAGTTACATCCAGTCCAGTAGGTGCGGTTACAGTTATATCATTTCCTTTTACACTAGACTTATCTGTTTCCTTAAGTTCTATAGGCACAACGGGTAAGCAAATCTCATTACTATTTCTTTCATTATTTGAAACAATTTGATCATCTCTAAAGCCAATGTTATCATAAAATGTACCTACCCTTACAATCTGATCTGTATGCCTTCTCCACCTAATACTAGTATTACACAACCTACATACATAATTTCTATCCACTAATCGTGTTTCTATTATCGCTCGAACCCATGATGGCTTACTCAAACTTCTATAATCTTTAACATAGACAATCTCCCCTTTTTGAAAGAAAATATCCCTGTTGCCATGAAAAAATTTAGCTTGTCTCTCTCTGTGTTTCAAAACCACGCTTTTGGTCAAAAAGTCCATTCTGGTTTTTACATCCCTGTTCAACATCAACTTTGAAGGTTTCTCTTCGGTTACGCAATGTGGAGTGTTACGGTAAGAAAAGAGAAACTTACTTATAAGTGTGTCCATTGATTCATTTATATTTCTAGAATCCACCAACATTTTATTCATGCAATTTTTAAAAGACTTAACCACATTCTCTGCTGCACCGTTCGTAGACGGGTGATATGGACTACTAGTAATATGTTGGATGTTGTTCATCTTGCAAAAATATTCAAACTCGTCAGATACATATTGTCGACCATTATCTGAAATTATTTTGGTTGGAAGTCCATAACGCGCAAAACAATCTCTCAATTTGTCTAACGTCGTTTTAGTGTCCATTTTGGTTACCTCATACACCTCTGGCCATTTGGAGTATGAATCTATAAGTATTAAGTATGTCTTACCTTGAAACGGTCCCAAGAAGTCAATATGCACTCTTTCGAATACATAGTCTGCTTCCCGAAATTTTATTAAAGGTGTTTTGTTTGGTGTCCTTGAATTCCTCATGCAAGCATCACATTCTTTTACAAACCTTTCAATGTCGTGGTCTAGACCAGGCCACCAGAAATACTGTCGTGCAATCGCCTTCATTTTTACCATTCCGTTATGTGTCCCATGTATTTCTTCCAACATTTGCGCCCTATGTCTAGACGGCATCAAAACTCTGTAGCCCCACATTAGCAATCCGTTGTCAATGCTAATTTCTGTTGCCCTTCTCGCATATGCCTTTAATTCCTCGGGTATTTGATCTGGCCACCCATCTCGTGTATAGCAATAAACTTTACTCAATATTTCATCTTTGCGCAGCTGCTTCTTCAATTCGCTACCATCCAAAGGAATTTTGTCTTCAATCAAAAAATTAAAATAATCACATTCATCTTCTTGCTTGACTAACTGCTTCAAGGGTAAACGTGACAGTCCATCTGCGCCACCGTTTTCTCTTCCTTTTATGTGCTTAAAAACGTAATTGAATCCACTTAAAAATAACGCCCATCTTTGTAGTCGTCCCGCTGCCATCTGCGGTATTCCTTTTGTTTCCCCATACAAAGCAAGTAATGGTGTATGATCAGAACACAAAAGAAACTTATTCCCGGCTAAATATTGATAAAACTTGCGAACTGCCCAATAAATGCTTAAGGCTTCCTTATGAATAACGGAATATCCAACTTCGCTTTTACTCAAGATGCGCAATATGAAGCTTATCGGTCGTTCTGCTCCATCCGGATAAACGTGAAGTAATACTGCACCGATACCGGTACCAAATGAATCACAAACTAATTTTATTTCTACATCTGGATTAAAATGAGCTAAACTTTGATTCGAACACAATGCTTCTTTCGCGGTTTGGAAAGAATTTTCGCACTCCTTTGACCATTCAAATTCCACGTCCAGCCTTAGTAATCTATAAAGCGGTTCCAAAATCCCTGACAGGTTTTCTATAAATTTGCTATAATATGTCATCATTCCAACAAACGCTTTAACTTCCGTGACATTACTCGGCCTTGCACATTCAGTTACTGCTTTTACTTTGTCCTCGTCTTTATGTAAACCCATTTTGTCTATAATGAACCCTAAATATTTAATTCTTGGCTCAAAAAACTTGCATTTACTCATATTTAAAATAAATCCAGCCTTTCCTAGTCTGTCAAAAGCTAAATCTAAATTCCTTAAATGTTCAGCCTTGTCTTTTCCTGTAACAACTATATCATCCATAAAATTTATCGTTCCTGGTACCCCTTGTAATACTTTCTCTACGATTCTCTGAAATATGGAACATGCAGGCTTTGTTCCAAAAGGCAACCTATTTGGTATGCATATACCCTTATGCGTAGACCAAGCTAACAGATATTTCGTTTCTTCTTCAAGCTCTAACTGATTATACGCATTTAGTATATCTAATTTTGTATAATACTCACCACCTTGTAATGCTCCAAATAGCTCTTCTATCCTTGGTAACGGATACTTAAAATCATGCAAATATTTGTTTACAGTTACCTTATAATCTGCACAGAGGCGCATTCCACCATTCCCTTTGAGAACAGGAACCAAGGGTGTTCCCCATTCCGCATTATCCACCTTAGTGATAACACCTTCCTTCTCCAAACGATTTAATTCCTTATCTACTTCTTCCTTGAAGGCAAACGGCATAGGTCGCGGCTTATGGAATATAGGCTTCGATTCTTCATTTACTTTTAAAGATACTTTTGAATATTTATAACATCCTAATTGATTTTTAAATAAACCATCATGCTTTCGAATAAGCGATTTTAAATTAAGTTCTGAAGAAATATTATTTACATTTCCCTGACAATTATTATCAGAAATATTTATGCCTAATTTGCACATTAAATCACGACCTAGCAATGGTTTACAATTACTATCGACAACTATTAGTCTAACATTGTGAATAGATGTATTTTTATATTCAACATTTACAAAAATTCCCCCCCTTGGAACTATAATATTCCCATTATATGTTCTTAATCTCACCAATGATGTTTCTAATTTAATATAACTAAATAATTTCACATATATTTTATCAGGCAAAATAGATACTCCTGAACCTGAATCTATTTCCATTTTAACAATATTTTTATTTATCGTGACATCTAAATTTATAGGTTCTACATTGTTCTTATTTGTCATATTAAATAAATCTACAAACTCTACCTTTCCTGTACCATCATTTACAGTGTTTTCGATGAAATTATTACTTTCAACAAAATTATTATTTTTATAATAGCAAGCCTTAGCTAAATGCCCTACCTTTTTACATAGCTTACACTTGTATGTTCTATATTTACACTTAACAAAATTATGATCAGCCTCACCACAACTTCTACATAACAGTTTGCTTTTTCCAATTTCGTGCCTGTCTTCCTTCTTCTTGAAAGTTTTGCTTCCTTGCTCTTTAAAATTCCTCTTTTCTTCAAACTTCCTTGTCGTTAAAATCTTGTTTACACACACTATGTTTGATGCTGAGCTTATAACTGCTTCTTTCTTCAATGCTACCTCGACCAAATTTTCTAACGTTACAGTGTGTTCTTCTTCACAGACTCTATCCAGTACAAGTCCTTTTCGTAATCCAGTAACAAACTTGTCCTTTAATTTGTCGGTCAATAAATTTCCAAACTTACATGTTATAGCTCTATTTTTAATCTTAGCATACCATTCAATATCATCAATATCATTTGCCATAAAGTACTGTTCCGTCCTTTCTTCATACGTTATCCAGTCTTCTCCCATATTATATTCGGTAATGTTTCCAATCGTACCCCTTACGACTGTTTGGACTGTTTGCGCCATGCTTATGCCCTTTTCACAAATTTTTTTCTCTCGTCGCCAATTTTATAATGTATTGGGATTAATTAAGTGCAGGATAAACGTATATTTATGCTTTATTGCTTTAACATAATACTCGTGCTAATGACGCTTTGCTTTTACAACGTTACTGTACATATGCTGTACATATCTACATGAAAATGCCTACTCAATGTTACCAACAACAAACACTCAATACACTACAACGGCATTAAAAATGATAATGAAATTTTAGGCGTGTTATTTTTCAAGAAAAAAATAGGACGCCGCTGATTTCTCTAAAAATGAAAATATGTTTCTATTCTTTGTTCAATTGTGAAGAAAAAAGCTCTCTTAACTTTTTATCGTACGACGTCACGTTTTTTTAGTAAAAAAACACATTTTAGTGCATGTACATTTATCATGCTTACAAAAATATTTTTAAACAGTCCTGTTTTATTCACTGACATATTAAATGACATATGATTAATAATTTTGTATGTGTCGAATTTGTTGAATTTCCTTATCATGAATCGCTATACAAATGCAGAGATGACCGACCTGCACTACATTTATGGACTTGCTGATGGAAATGCATTAGACGCTAGGCGGTTGTATACTGAAAGATTTCCTGGCCGTATTGCTCCTGATAGAAAAACTTTCGAAAGTATTCATCGGCGT
Source organism: Amphimallon solstitiale (assembly GCA_963170755.1). NCBI lineage: Eukaryota > Metazoa > Arthropoda > Insecta > Coleoptera > Scarabaeidae > Amphimallon > Amphimallon solstitiale. The sequence goes on along the minus strand of OY720677.1, from coordinate 47,835,202 downwards.
CTTTATGAAACAGGCACATTAAGACGAAATGGAGGAGCAGGAGGGCCAAGGACAGCAAGAACGGTAGAGCTGGAAGAGGATGTGCTAGACATGATTGAAGAAGATCGAGGTACTTCTACTTGAAAAATTGCTGACGCTTTGGATGTAAGTAATGGGACTATTTGGCACATTCTGAAGGAAAATTTGTTGTACCCATTCCATATACAACGCGTTCAAGCATTACTTCCTGCTGATTTTCCTCCTCGCATTGCATTCTGTCAATGGCTTTTGCAGAAAATGGTTCAAATCCCTCAATTCCTGATGTTGATTCTGTTCACCGATGAAGCGATTTTTTCAAGAAATGCAATACGCAATTTCCATAACAACCATGTATGGTGTGAGGAAAATCCACATGAAATTGTTGAAAATCGTTTTCAACATCAGTTTTCTTTGAACGTTTGGCTTGGGATTGTGGGTGACTGCCTAATTGGACCGGTTTTTTTACCAAGGAGACTAACCGGAGAGGTGTATCGCAACTTTTTGGAAAACACGCTCCCTGGATTTCTGGAGGACGTACCATTAGCAATTAGAGATGCAATGTGGTATATGCACGATGGCGCACCAGCCCACTTTAGTCAAGTAACTCGTGATTTCTTAACACAAGCATACGGAAATCGCTGGATTGGCCGAGGTGGACCACACTTATGGCCTGCACGATCCCCGGACTTAAATCCCCTGGATTTTTTCCTGTGGGGCCATTTGAAGTCATTGGTGTACGCTACTCCATTGGAAAACGTAGAAGACTTAAGAAATCGAATCATTGCTGGGTGCAACTCAATTGAAACCGATCCTGTTGTTTTTGAGAGAGTTCGCCAGTCAATGAGGAGAAGATTGGATTCTTGCATCCGAGCTCGAGGTAGTCACTTTGCACAGTTATTGTAATTTTTGCTTGCTAAAATTGTTGGTATGGTAAAATATTTGTTTTTGCCTTTAAATAAAACCCTTGTTATTAAAAAAAAAAATTCTGTAATAAATGTACACGCACTAAAATGTGTTTTTTTACTAAAAAACGGTACGTCGTATGATAGAAAGTTAAGAGAGCTTTTTTCTTCACAATTGAACAAAGAATAGAAACATATTTTTATTTTTACAGAAATCAGCGGCATCGTATTTTTTTCTTGAAAAATAACATGCCTAAAATTTCATTATGATCTTTAATGCCGTCTTGGAGAAATCTAATTTTTACTGTTTCTTTTAATTAAACTTCAACACGCTGTAGATCGGTAACGAAGCGTTTGCGGACCTTGTTTATTATAAACTTTTTTGTATAAAATGACCTGGACAATCAACCCCTTTAATATTGCCGCATCTTTTTTAAACACCCATATTTCTCAAGAGTACAAATATATTTATAGTTGGATTTGAAATATTTTTTGTATAAATAAAATTTCAAAATTCGGACCGGAAGTAACACTTTTACTCTTATCGATTAGCGATTTTTGCAAACATTTTGAAAAATTATGCATTCTATATATATTTGTCAAGAGTACAAAAGTATTTAAAGTTGGATTTGAAATATTTTTTGTATAAAGTAATTTTTAAAATTGTATGATTTGAAACGCTCATGCGTATAAGAAAGTCGTGTGGTGGTCACACCTAATTTTTTACTTTAACAATAATAGATTTTGCAAGAACTCTTCTTCTTTATTGATTGTGTTCAGTCAGGCCTTTGGCCTTTTACTTTATAGTCTTAATGCGGTGGATCTTACTTATTTAGGTTTGTGTGTGTATACTCTTTTAGAGGATTCATTTATAAAATTGCGAGCCTAGGTCGCTTGATGGGCAGGTAATTCTGCGGGTTGTATTTGGCCGCTGCGGAGAGGAAGACGTTTTCGTGGGAGTCCATTTTCTGATACAAATCTCTGGTGAGATTTTTTAAGAATGTTTCTATATCTTCGATATTTGCGTCCTTGTGTGTTTGGGTATTCTTCACGTACCAGGGTGCACGGAAGGCCATCTTTAGTGAAATATTTTGATAAATTTGGATTTGCTTCATGTTAGTTGGGGCTGCTTAGATCCATATCGGGGCTGCGTATGTAATCATGGGTCTGAGTTATTGGGTATATACCGCATGTGTCAATTTTTATTAGGTATAGGGATTCAATGTTTACTTGCGAATTATACGTATACAAGTATCACGCGGCAACGTGGCACCCCTACGATTTTCTCCGATCTTCCCACTTTTCCCTACCAGATTTTACATTAAATGTTTAGCTGCGAACACGTTGCGATCTAGTCTGCAATGAAAGCCATCTTATTACTGTAACGGGAAACATCAAACGGCCGCGGCGATCTCCTGATCTAGTAGTTTATTATTATTTTCAGAATCCTTTTTCATTTACCTTATTAGGGTTATTTTTTAATTTTATTAGAATTACGCTTTTGTTTGTGTCATGCAGCGTGAACGCAGTTAATAATTCTCTGCATTTACTGAAAGGAAAAAGAAAAACAAATCCTTGCAACTCGTAAATATTATTTCTGAACGCATTACAAACACCCAAATCAGTGGTCCAATAGTTACTGCTAAGCTAACTCGTATTTTCGAGCATGTATCGGTCGCGCTGGCATTGGAGAGGAAAGTAGGGGTGCCACGTTGTCACGTATTGCATGAATTGATCGCCTATGGCTAATAAAAATTGACACATGCTGTATTCAGAGTTTCATTTTTGTGGATAGAGTGCTTGCGGCGCCCAGTAGTGGCCATAATATTCCTCGTGTCTTTTTAACTTTAAGGCAGGTCTGTTTGACGTGCTGTGAGTATGTTAATCTTTTGTCTAGGGTAACACCCAAATACTTAACACACGGCAGCCATGGGATCTCGGTGTTGTTGATGTAAATGTTTCCTATTATGGGTTTGACTTTTCGTCTGAATATAATCGCCTGGAATTTTTCCACCATTAATTGCGATTCGCCAAGTGTGGCACCAGTGATGATTTTGTTGACTGCTTCTTGTAGATTATGGATAGCTAAATTTGGATTGATGGAGGATAGGATAGCGGTGTCGTCTGCATAGGGTCGGCGGCCTGCAGGTTTGCTGCGGGCGACAAATTTCAAGGTTGCTAGTAATGATTTGCTGAATTTGGGGATGTCTGTGGGGATAGTGCGGAGCCTTGAGGTACCCCAGCTGAGAGGGTTCTGGTGGAGGAATAAGAATTTTTGACTTTGATGGAGAAGGGTCTTCGTTGGAGGTAGAAGTATACGATTCTAATAAGGTAGGTGGGGTATTTTTTTGCGAACATTTTGTAGATAAGTGTTTGGTGCCACACGCGGTCGAATGCCTTTGAGATGTCCAGGAAGACAGCGGCTGTGGTATTATTTTTGAAGAATGAGTCTTGTATGGTTTCTGTTACCCTAGCTAGTTGGGTGATAGTGGAATGTTTCTTTCGAAATCCATGTTTATCTTCAGGAATTATGTCGTTTTCTTCTGAGAAATCTGATATTTTGTTTAAGATGGTTTTATCGGCTATTTTGCTAACTGCGGAGAGGAGGCTGATTGGTCTAGTTGGATAGAGTTTTGTGTTTTTTTCCCGGTTTGGGGATCATGATAACAGATGCATGATTCCAAATTTTTGGGTAAGTTTGGAGCTTGGGTCAATTATGGTAAGTAAGAAGATGTTCGCTTTAAAAGGCAAGTTTTTTTATCATTAGGTTTGATATGTTGTCAGGCCCTGGGGCTTTCCTTGTTTTGATGTTTTTTTTATGATGATTGTTAACGCAGCAGGCTTTATGAACTTTGATGTTGGACATTTGGGTTGTTTAAGTATGTTGTTAACTGTTTTATGAATGTGGGCTATGTGCTGTATATCTGAATTTTTCCAACTAGGCAAACATTGGTCTTCAATTTGATCGGCAAAAATTTCGGCTTTTTCGGCAAGACCTATGGTCACCAATTGCATGATTATAGCTATTTGTAATGTCTACGTATAAATCATTAATTTTTGTTTGCAATTCTTCGGTTCTATTTGAATGTTGCTTAATAACTAAACAAATTACCCTCCTGATTGCCAGTATCCTTTGCGTACTTAAAGTTTTGCGCATCAATATAGGATATTTTAGTTCCTTTGTTACATTGCTAAATTTATTGCACATGTTACGAAGTAAGTGGCTTCTGCACTCGATTTTCTCTACCGTGACAATTGCATAAGATCTAGCCCCCAAGATTTTGGAATATGTGCTGGAATCGCCATCTGCTATCATCCTATCATATATAATATTGTACATGTCCACAGCATTTTTGAATCCTTCCACCAAAATGTCGGACTCCATACTAGTCTAAGGATCTGAATATTTCTTATAATATTTATGATTTTTGGTGGATTTCTTTTATTTTCTGCTCGTGCGCAAATACAACAATACTTTTTTCGTATTCCAATGTATAGTACTTCCCCAAATTTTCGTCCAACTACTGTTGCAGCTCCAAAAAGTGCAGAGTAATTGCTTTTATAGGATCTCTTTGTCCGCCATCCATCTACAACGACTTCAATGACGGCTTTACCGTCTTTGACCATACCGTCTTCTATACCAGCTAGTCGTTCACGTTTGGCTGCTGCTTCCATCGTATGAACTGCAGTTTTACACCATTCATCAGACATCCTATTATTCTTTCTGTCAAAAAGATTTTGAGTCATCGTTGGGATATGTATAGATGCAAAGAGCTCCAGAAATTGTGAAAATCCTATACCAGATGTTATTATACCACTCACTGCAGAAGTATTGATGTCGAGGTTTTCCTTTGCTTTTGGATTGCAAGTATTTATAAAAAAGAAGTTTTGCACGTCACAATTTAGTTTTAGTGTGGATATAAGACCAAATAAATAAATAAATTCGCAAAAGTACAACCAAATGCTGGACATTGATTTAATATCATCTTCAAGTTTTCGAAAAAGTACTTGATATCAACAATACGCCGTTCATCTGCCCCTGCAATTTCCAGCTGCTACTTGGTAAGAGTAGTATTACTTCCGGCCGAATTTTATAATTTCTTTTATCCAAAGATTGTTTCAACTGCAGCGCTTAATACTTTCGCACTTGCATAATTTGCCAGATATTTGCAAAAAAAAAACTGCAATTCGATAAGAGTAACAGTGATATATCCGGTCCAATTATTCAATTTTTTTATATAGAAAAATTGAGCTCTGAATACTATTATTTCAAATAAATAAATAAATCTGTATGGAATGCATAATTTGCGAGATATTTTCAAAAAACCGTTTTTTCATAAGAGAAAAAGACCTACTTCCTGTAGGAATTTCGAAAATTTTTTTTTTATAAAATCTTTCTAATGGTTACTTTTGAATACATTTCTATTCTCCAAAAATATGTCTAAACTTAGTAGTTGACAAGGTATTAGTAAATTTCGATTTTTTTTGCTGAAATAAACTACTATTTCCGGTCTACCGATTTTACTGAAAATCTAGTCAAATCTCAAGAAAAAAATTGCATTCCTAAATATAAGGTTTGGTATTGGTTACCTGTATCCCTTTGGCCGCTATCGTGGTCACATACACCGATAAGAGAGAAAGTTATTTTACTTTCTTATACGTAGTATAAGCAAGTATTGTGATGATGAAAGTTTTCGATTTGGAGATTTTGGCAGATGTCCACTTTTTGAAGACTCCTGAAACCGAAAAAGTGGTTTTTCTAAAATGTCTGCTTCTGTGTGTGCCTGTCTGTCTGTCAGTGTGTGTGTGACAACAATAGCGGTCAGACGGCTATAGCGACCAATTCCAAATTTTATATTTACGAGCATAATCGTCCTCTTAGGATTTAGATTTTCAATAAAATCGGTAGACCGGAAGTGAAAAAATCAAATTTTGCTAATATTTTGTCGACTGTTAAGTTTAAACAAATGAATAAAGAATTCAAATGTACTAAACATTAAATTTGAGAAAAATGCAGTTTTTCGAAATTCCTGTCGGAAGTAGGTCTTTCACTCTTATCAAAAATAAGTTTTTTGCGAATATCTCGCAAGGCATGCTTTCTAGGCAGGTATATTACCCTACAAAAGTATTTAAAACATAAGTTTCAATACCTTTTGTATAAAGAAATTTCAAAATTCGCATCGGAAGTAACACTTTTACTCGTATCGAATAGCGATTTTTTGCAAATATGTTGTAAACTATGCATTCTATATATTTATCAACAGTACAAGAGTATTTAGTGTTGGATTTGCAGTATTTTCTGTATACATGAAATGTCAAAATCGGACCTAAAGTAACACTTTCATTCTTAGCGAGTTGCACTTTTTTCGAATATCTTGGAAAGTATGGATTCTACAGAGATTTATTAAGATAATAGATAGATAGAAGAAGTACTTGGAATATGATTTTGAATAAGTTTTGTATATAAAAAGAAGAATGAGTGTGCTTGAAACCACACGGCGGAAGTGTAAACTTCATCAAGGCGAGGTTAATAATACCGTAGATAATACGAAATACACGCATATAATATTCAGTAATTTATTAAATAAAACATATTCGCACATTTATTACATTTACGCGAGCGTCCGTTTCGTTTGGTCAGTTCGGACGTATGTGTATGTATAAATAGACGATATACATATTTGCTTACTGTCCCGGTCTTGGTCTAATGGCAACGTATCGGCTTCATAACCGTGCGGTCTAGGGATCGAACCTGTTCTGGGACATGAATTTATTTATTTATTCATTTAAATTTTAATTTAATTGAAATTAAAGAATAATAAAATTGTTCCCTTTGTCGACCTGAGCCGACATTACCCGAACGAGCGTTACATTATCCAAGCATTTCATATTCGAGCGTGACGGGTCAGTCTTGTTCACTGCCTACAATCAGCGCAACGCGCCTAAAGAAGTTTACACTTCAAAAAATTCAAAAAATTGTGTAATTTGAAACACTCATACGTATAAGAAAGTCGTTTGGTGGCCACACCTCGTTTTTTATAGGGTATTGAAAAGTTCATTCCAAGATGTAATAAATTTATTGAAATTAAGGGAACATTAAAAAATAAAGGTTAATTAAATTTTATTTTTATTATTTTTCATACTGATACCGAGAATACGTTTTTCTTCTGCTGATTCACTTTATTTCCCATTCCAAAATATAAAGATAATAGGCGTTTACGATAATAGGAACGGTAGATACCGCTCCGGTAGTTGTGGTAATCAGCTGATTAACTTGTTTTCTTGCTGGTTCCGAAACGAACGAACGCTCTCGGTAGATACCGATGTGGAGCGCTCCAATTAGTGATGTCGATTATCGTTACTTTTGAGTAATCGTTACTAATCGTTACTCGATGAGACAGTATTCGTTTGCTGTATTCGTTACTATGATTACTTTGATTACTATATTATTTCACACTACTCCATACAATATCAACTTCCAACCCAATCTGATATATTGATAAAGTCGGTATCAGTAGTCGTTCTGGTACAATTGGTTTCTTTAGGAATGGCCGGTGTGAGTTTAAAAACGCTGCGCGTATCTGTCGATAGTCACATTCTAATTGTATGGATGTCTGGTCTTGAAAACACACTAAATAAATATCTCCAAAGAGTATTTATATTTGTTGAATGCTGCTCATTGTATAATTTCTTATTTACATACCTTTCCTCTACTTCCATAATAATATATTCTGGATTATAAAACGAACCGGTTTAGCTTCCTAAAATAATTTAAATAACAGGTGACCCTGATTTACTAAATTTATTTCTATTTGCTTAGTTCAACAGATAATATACCCAAATGCTTTTGAAAAATATCTTTAGTTTTGTTATTATAACTCATACCTTATTTTTAAATTAATTCAAATAAAAAAAATGAGGTGTGGCCACCACACGACTTTCTTATACGTATGAGCGTTTCAAATCATACAATTTTAAAAATTATTTTATACAAAAATTATTCAAAATCCTATTCTAAGAACTTCCAGTCTCTTAGTAAATCTCTACAGGATACATACTTTGTGAGATATTTGCAAAAAAATGCTACTCGCCAAGAGTAAACGTATTATTTCCGGTCGGAATTTTGAATTTTCTTTTATACAAAAAATATTCCAAATCCAACTCTAAATACTTTTATGCTCTTGATAAATATATATAGAATGCATAATTTACGAAATATTTGCAATAATCGCTATTCGATAAGAGTAAAAGTGTTACTTCCGGTCCGAATTTAAAATTTTTTTTTATACAAAAGGTATTGAAAATTAAGTTCTAAATACTTTTATACTAGTAACGTACCTGTCTAAAAAGCATGACTTGCGAAATATTCGCAAAAAACTGATTTTCGATAAGAGTAAAGGACCTACTTCCGGTAGGAATTTCGAAAAACTTTTTTAATAAAATTCTTCTCAAATTTAATTTTGAGTATATATGAATTCTTTATAAATTTGTTTAAACTTAGTAATTTACAAAATATTGGTAAGAGTGGATTTTTTCACTGAAGTAAACTACTACTTCCGGTCTGCCGATTTTACGGAAAATCTAATCAGATCTCAAGAGGGAGATAATATTGACATTTTCATCATCACAATACTTCCTTATCCTACGTATAAGAAAATAAAAATAATGAGTTTAACCGTTGATTGAAGGAATACATAAAGATGCGCCACTATAGCACTGAGCGTAGCCAAAACTGGAACCGAGATCTATACGACTGCATCAGTCGTTTGGATCCGAGATTCGAAACAGCCCGAGACAGCGATGATGTTTCTCGGCAAGGGGTTTGTGGGACGACTTAACGGAAAGACGCGCTGTTTTACTATAGCGTTGCGCATCTTTTATATTCCTTCAATCAACGATTTAACACCTTGTCTTGTGGTTTATTAATTAAAGCAATATTTGCCTTTATACTTTCTTATACGTAGTAAGGAATTATGATGCAGATGTCCACGTTTTAAGGTCGCCTGATACCGAAAAAGTGGCTTTTGGCAAACGTCTCTCGCCCTCCTTCCCTCTCTCTCTCTCTCGCCCTCTCTCACTCTCTCTCCCTCTCTCTCCCTCTCCCCCCTCTCTCCCTCTCTCTCTCTCTCTGTCTGTCTGTCTGTCTGTCTGTCTGTGTCTCAGTGTCCAAACGGCTACAGCTATCAATACCAAACTTTAATAATCTTCCTCTTGAGATCAGATTAGATTTTGAGTAAAATCGGTAGACCGGAAGCAGTAGTTTACTTCACTAAAAAAATCAAAATTTACTAATACGTCGTCACGTTTAAACTAATTTCTAAAGAATACAAAAGTACTAAGATGTGAATTTTAGAAAGACTTTTTTGGGCATTTCTAGTGGAAGTAGGTCTTTCTACCTACCGCGAAAAGCGGTTTTTAGCAAATTTCTTACAAATTATTCATTTTGTACAGACTTATTTAGAATACAAAAATATTTAGAACCCGAATTGGAACAATTTTTGTATAAAAGAAATTTCAAAATTCGGACCGGAAGTAACACTCTTGCTTTTATCGAATAGCAGTATTTTGCAAATATTTCGCAATTATGCATTCTATAGAGATTTATTAAGAGAATAAAAATATTTTGAGTTGGATTTGCAATAATTTCTGTATAAAAAAATTGTCCAAAATTCGGACCGGAAGATACACTTTTAATCAGAGGTTTATTTTATAAAGAGGCAACTTAAAATTTGATTTGGAACAAATTTTGTATACACATTTCGGATGTCACATACGTATAAAAAAGTCGTATGGTGACTACACCTCATTTTTAGATATAGCTCTCTAAAAAAATTAAAACATATTCTAAAACAGCAAAATTTTGCATTTCGTATTAATTATTACATTATAACATAATTTAATTGTATGTAGTGATATTATAAACTTATTCTTACAAGTTTATAACAAAAAATAATACATATATACATACAAGGTCCCATATTTGAACTGTGCAATTAATGGGTAATCATGTAATAAAATTTAATTAGGATTGTAAAATTAATTTCTCTAACCTTTACCAGAATAAATTAAAACAAAAATTGTAGCAGATATCAAGTTTTTAGTAATTAATATACAGGGTGAGTCATTAGTAGCCGCTTCTTCGATTGCTCTTTTGTGTTTTAAATAAGAGAAAAACAATTAGTGGAAGATCCATGGTTACTTGTGGCGCATATTGTAAAAATACTTTAAGCTCTGGCGCATTTCCGGTTTTACAGGAAGTGCACGGGGCTTAATTTTTTTTAATGACACCCTATATATTTTTGTATTTTCTTGTACTGCTTTAAATTGTCTGTTCGATTGCTTTTTCTTTTTCAAAATTGAGCCAATAGTTCTTGAATTATTAATTTTTTTTGAAAATATTTGACCAAAACACGTGTTCAGAAAAAAATCATTTGCACATTGTTTTTAAAAGTAAAAACATTAACTTTGTTGTTGCTTGTAGCCAAGAAAATTCTGCATCATTTGGTAAAGTTGCACTCGACAATACCTCACTGAACTTTGTTTTTTCAAAGCCTACTTCCTGAAATTTTCACATACCAAAAACTTATATTTTTTAAATGGAACACCCAGTATTTTATTGAGTCATTTTGTTCCTTTTTTTATTCTCTTTCATTTTTGTTAACAATGTCCTATACTTATCTTTTGTAATTTCTGAGATAATCACTATAGGAGCTATTAGCGATCAATTAAAGAACTACGAGCGCTGTTGTTCTATGCACCAAAATATTCGTTCAACCAATGGAGGGCAGGGATGGCGCCCGACATCCTTAGTCAACTGTCAAACAATATAAATGTTATATCCAACTATCCCAAAAGTAATAATTTTATAGAATGAAGAGCATCGCATTTAATTTTTTTAATTCCGGCAATGTCCAGTTGCATTTTTGACACTGTTGGTTAACATCGAAATAAAATAAAGGTTATGTTTACTAACATATTTGAAGTGGTCTTCAAAAAGTTTTGAAAATCCGTCCGTAGATAGCGAAGATACTCTTCACCATTAACATTTTCATCAAAGAAATAAGGTCAAATTATGTAACTACCCACTATTCCTCCCCACAGTTTTAATGATCAACGATTTTGAAAGTTTACAGGTGTGATAAAATGGGGGATTTTAAGTGTTATAATAATGGAAATTGTGACGATGAACGTATTCACTTTAATAGAGGGTGGCTTCGTTGGTAGACAACAAAAAGTTGAGAAGGCCAGGATAATTTATCTGCTGCCAATTGACGAAAATGTAAGCGATTCTGAAAATTTCTTTCATCTAACCCTGTGTATAAATATGCTACGGGTGAATTTCATATTTCCTAATTATTCTGGATTCTCAAATTTGACTTACATCTAACTGACGACTAATTTTCGTAGTACTAGTATGGAGGTGTTCGACTACACTCGCAAGTACCATAAACGTCTTATCCTCACCAGTTATTGCTTTTTGGCCACCTTCTTTCATATTCAATGCTTTCTGTTCACTCAAACCGTCCACTTTATATTTTAGAAGGTTTCTGGATTCGGTTGACTTCTACCAGGGATCGCTGTGCATAAAGTCTGGATACTAGCAAAAAGTTTCTTTCAGATTCACCCAAAACGTCAATCATATCTATTAACTCTTCATAAGAATAATTCATTTGGATGATAACTAACAGCGATGCTTTTGTAAGTTTGAAATAAATGTATATCCACTTTCTTCAACAGTTGACTGAGGCAATCAGCCGCATTCCAGCCTTTATTGGACGAAAATTTGGGTGAATAGAACAGCGCCCGTAGTCTTTAATTGACCGCTAATTGCTCCTATAGTGATTATCTCAAAAATTACAAAAGATAGGTATAGGACATTGTTAACAAAAATGAAAGAAACAAAATGACTCAATAAAATACTAGGTGTTCCATTTAAAAATAATAAGTTTTTGGTACGTGAAAATTTCAGGAAGTACGCTTTGAAAAAACAAAGTTTTTTGAGGTATTGTCGAGTGCAACTTTACCAAATGATGTAGAATTTTCTTGGCTACAAGCACCACCAAAGTTAATGTTTTTACTTTTAAAAACAATGTGAAAATGATTTTTTTCTGAACACGTGTTTTGGTCAAATATTTTCAAAAAAAATTAATAACTCAAAAACTATTGGCCCAGTTTTGAAAAAGAAAAAACAGTCAAACAGACAATTTAAAGCAGTACAAGAAAATCCAAAAATATATAGTGTGAATCATTTAAAAAAATTAAGTTCCGTACATTTCCGTCGAAACCGGAAGTGCGCCAGAGCTTAAAGTATTGTTACAATATGCGCCACAAGCAACCATGGATCTTCCACTAATTGTTTTTTCTTTTATTTAAAACACAAAAGAGCAATCGAAGAAGCGGCTACTAATGACTCACCCTGTATAATAGTAATTAATTAATAAAGAAATTAAAGAAAATGGTTATGTGATTTTGGTCTTATAGTTTGTTTCCTTTTCGCAATAATAAAAACCTTAGTACGACATATAAAATCCATTATCGTCCATATACTCTTGCATTCTTGATTGCATAGAATTTATTAAAGTTACACATAAGTTTCTTCCTCTGAAATGCTCCCATACAGATTGTGCATATTGAGTAATATTTTCTATATTAAGTTGAACTCTATCATTATTAGCATTCCTATTCGGCACCATAGCACTCCACATATTTTCAATGGGATTCGGATATGGAGATTTTACCGCCCAATCAAATACTTCTACGTTATTTTCGTTAAATAAATAAAAAAAAATAAAAGAAAGTAAGACTGTTACTTCTGGTCCGAATTTTGATTTTTTTTTATATAAAGATTATTCCAAATGTGGCTCAAACAATTTTGTGTTCTTAATAAATCTGACTAGAATGCAAAATTTGTGAGATTTTCCAAAAAAAACAGATATTTGATGAGTAGAAGCATTACTTCCGGTCCAAATTTTAAACTTTCTTTTATAGAAAAATTGTTCCAAATGTAGTTCTAATTACTTTTGCACTTATAATACATGTATATAGATTGTATAAAAAAAACTGCTATTCGATAAGAGTAAAGTCTTACGTCTGGTCCGAATTTTCAAATTTCTTTTATACAAAAGTTGTTCCAATTCGGGCTCTAAATATTATTGTATTCTAGATAAATCTGTAAAGAATCAATAATTTGTAAGATATTTGCTAAAAACCGGTTTTTGTTAAGATATGAAGGCCTCCTTCCGGTAGAAATTTCAAAAAAAGTCTTTCTAAAATTCCCATTTTAATGCTTTTGTATTCTTTAGAAATTTCTCTAAACTTAGTAGTTGACGACGTATTAGTAAATTTCGATTTTTTTAGTGAAGTAAACTAATTCAAAATATCAGTGTTGATCGGGAAAAATATAATTTTTAATAATTTTAAACATTCCCTTATTAGAGAATATAACAATTTTTACTTTTTATAAGAAAAACATGGGTTGTTATAATACTAAATTGTTTAAGTATTATTTTAATTTTCAGTTAAACATTGTTATTTTAAATAAAAAGCTTCAACATCTAAAATAAATACAAATCACTTCCAGAAAGAATAGTAACAAGTCCAAAATTCCATAAAACCAAGATTTAATGAAAAATAGTGGATATCCCTGTAGAAATCAAAATAAAAGACTATAGAATAAAATAAAAGCCAGAAAGATATTGAGGAAGATAAAAATGATTTTTTCTAATAAAGTACCTAGCATGAACGTTATCCCTATCAGACAATAAATTATTATGAATAAACACAAATATTTCAAATATATTGGCTTATAGTATATGGCCGATGTAGTTTCTTTTACAAAGCAATTTAATTCATAACGTAATACAATCTTTTTCTTTTAATTGTATTTAATATTTAATTATATATAATTTTAAAAGCAAGGCATTCAAAATATGTGTTTCATTCGTTACTATATATATGACATGTATATTTCGTGCAGATTGTGGAAAATAAAGTATTTAAAAACTTCAGAAAATATAAACCATACTCATATTAAGTACAATGGCTTATTCATGCTATACATATAAGATTTACGATGCATGTTTTTTTGCTTGTCCCGTTCTTAACTCGAACATTAGAATGTTACTATCGTAGAATTTGGGGATCTATTTTCAATTTACACCGGCCATTTGAAAAGAAACCAATTGTACATATTTAAGTAATCGGAGGAAAATAAAATAAGATATATAAATTGTGCATCATTTTATTGTAATAAAAACAGAATCGCATGGTATGGCTATTTTCTATTTTCTTACATAACAAAAATATGATGAGATGAGTAACTACTTCATACAATAAATTTAATAAAAAATATAATAAACTTGAAATAAACTATAGAAAAAAATGAAACAATATAAAATAATTGAGTTATGTTGTAATTAAAAAAAACATATAATACCACATTAACAAAAACATATTTAATATTTTTCTCTACTCCTGTGAGTACCTAATCAGCAAAAAATTACAAATCTTTATTGTAATTTAAAAACAACATTTTTTAACAGTATCACCTTTTAAACGGCTTCGCCTTTCTGAAATTAATTGACCAGCTTTAGAAAAGACTCTTTCAGATGGCACCGACGTTGCTACAATGCATAAATACTGGGTGGCCAATTTAGCTAAATTAGGATATATTGCTGTTCTAGCTTTCCACCAATCCAATGGATCATCTTTTCTATGAATAAGGTCTTCTGCGAGATATGACCTGATTTCTATAATTGCTGCTGCTTTAGGATCAATTTCTTTACGTCTTTGCACCAGTTTATCAAAATCTGCCCATATTAAATTCTCGTCTGTATCTGTTACGGCTTCAGTTACATTTTGTTCAATATTACTTTTTGGAATATCTGAATCTGAGCTTATTAAACGAGTTACATCGTGTTCAAGGCGCTCTTTTGCCATATCAAAATTAAGTTCAGAACTGAAAACTTTTGACTTAAACCTTGGGTCTAAGATAGCACACTTTGGAACAGCAGTTGAAGCAATTAGTCAGACTCCAGAAAATAACTTTACTGCTTTTACAACTTATGTAGCAGAAGAATTAAAAGCCCTGCCAAATGAAGATGCTCAACGTCTAATGGACGATTTTGTGTTGGCAATTTTAAACTGTAAAAAAAAAAATAAGACAACACCAAACAGAACGTGATACCTATTTTTGATTGATAAATTTTCCACTAGTTGTTGTTTTGATTAAAATATTTTTTTTTAAGTTTGTGCTAGTTACTGTTTTGATTAGAAGATTATTTATTTTTGTTGTTTTATAGATAAATGAATAAAAATATAAATTGTAAAACTTTTTATTCTACGTCTGTATAACAAGGTAAGTTCAATATGTCTTAGTCACATCTGTTAACAATATTATTTTGCCATGGAAGTGGAAGAACATAATTAATATATTGTTTTAAGTAGTCTCTGTATGCTACAGAAATTTGTGACGCATTTCTGGCACCAAGTCTTTGACCAAGAGTGGTCAATGGTTGCAACTGTGATTCTCCCACATGTCGCCATTGCCCAGGAATATACTCTCCATTTTCCATTTCAGTATCTGCATAACCTGCATGACAATATTTTTTGTTGGGCCCTGCTTGTTTTGCTTCTGTAGTAATGATAAAATTGTGCAACGCCACTGCTGCTTTTACTATTGAATCAACAGTTTCAGGTAAAGCTGATATTCTTCGATAAAATATTTGAAAACCTGAAGCCATTATACCAAACGCATTTTCGACACAACGGCGTGCCCTGGATAAGCGATAGTTAAACACACTCTTCTCATGATCTAAATTTCTGCCACTGTAAGGTCTCATTAAGTTGGACTGTAAAGGAAAAGCTTCATCTCCTACTAAATAAAAGGGTACAGGTATTTCCGTGTTAGGCAGAGGTCTATCAGAAGGTATATTTAAATAAATTTATTGGCAAAAAAGCGTTTTCCAAAGTTAGACTGTCGTAATATTCCTCCATCAGATTTTGAACCGAGAGCTCCTATATCTACACATGAAAATGTATAATCAGCACTGGCAACAGGCAACAGAACTACACTATAACTCTTGCACACTGTGCTACCTTACGGTAACCTACCTGCGTTCCCTACTGATCTGCCACTGGCTGTGTCCCTCCAGCGGGTTTCCTACGGATCACCCTGTATAGGTCGGCTGCGCCAAACCTTATTCAAATGCTTGTCACAACAATAGCAAAGAAAAACAAGATACGTTGAGGTAAAAAAAATAAAAGAGAAATTACGATGTGTAGAAAGTTCTATATTAAATTGTATGGTTTTTTTTTAAATAAAATAAAAATAAAAAAAATGAGGTGTGGCCACCACACGACTTTCTTATACGTATGAGCGTTTCAAATAATTGAATTTTAAGAATTTTTTTATACAAAAATTATTCAAAATCCTATTCTAAGTACTTCTATTCTCTTAATAAATCTCTATAGAATGCATACTTTGCAAGATATTATCAAAAAAGTGCTACTCGCTAAGAGTAAAAGTGCTACTTCCGGTCCGAATTTTGAAATTTCATATATACAAAAAATATTGAAAATTCAGTTCTAAATACTTTTGTACTCTTGATAAATATATATAGAATGCATAAGTTACGACATATTTGCAAAAAATCGTTATCCGATAAGAGTAAAAGTGGTACTTCCGGTCTGAATTTTGAAATTTCTTTTATACAAAAGATATTGAAAATTATGTTTTAAATACTTTTATACCCGTAACGTACTTGTCTAAAAAGCATGACTTGCGAAATATTCGCAAAAAACTGATTTTCGATAAGAGTAAAAGACCTACTTCCGGTAGGAATTTCGAAAAACTTTTTAAATAAAATTATTTTCAGTTTCAATTTTAAGTATATATGAATTCTTTATAAATTTGTTTAAACTTAATAGTTGACGAAATATTGTCAAAATTCGATTTTTTCGCTGAAGTAAACTGCTACTTCCGGTCTACCGATTTTACTGAAAAACTAATCAGATCTCAAGAGGGAGATTATACACGTAAATACAAAATTTGGAATTGATATCTACAGCGGTTTGACCGCTATCGTGGTCACACACACACACACAGACACACAGACACACACACACACACACACAGAGAGAGAGACACACAGACATTTTTCAAAAACCACTTTTTTGGTATCAGGGGACTTCAAAACGTGGACATCTGCAAAAATCTCGAGGTCGAAAATTTTCATCATCACAATACTTCCTTATACTACGTATAAGAAAGTAAAAACAAGACAGATTGATATTTAGGAATTAAGTGAACAAGTCAGATTGAACAATTGAGAATTTTTAAACAGTCGGATTTAATTAAAAAATACACAGCCTTAAATACTACTGGCATAATCTCTGCACATCGGCAGGAGAATGGTCGGCAGCAGAAACGTTTCGTCGCCTTACAGGCTATTCTACAAATGGTATTATACAAGTGCCACCAACGGCGATGTTCAGTGTTATGTGTTATTTGTTACACAAATAAAAAAAATTTAAGATTAGCACTTAAGACTTAAAAAAAAATAATTAAGTGAAAGGTAAAACGTTAAATTTACAAAATCATGGTTTTGATTTCCAAAATCAAAATTACGAATTAATTAAATGACTTGTTTACAAATGTTAATTTATTATATGACGCTTGCAAAGAAAACAAAGTAAAATTTAGTATTTAACACAAAAGATTCTACTGAGCTTACGATATAGAATTTACAATTGCTTAAATAATTTTAATAGCCAGAAATCAAAAAAACATATATGAAAGTCAAAATTTTAACGGTAAAGGATTTTCTAGAATTATATTAAATTAAATATTCAACACATCAATGAGAGCCCTTATCAATTCTTCATAGGGTCACTCTGTATACAGCAAAAACAATTTGCAATATAAAAAAACGGTAATTTAATAAGGATTGCACGTGACCTCGCAATTGATTAAGTGATGCATTAGGTATTTATAACCACTCAAATAATCTTAGATCAAATAAAGGTAAGGTAAATGACCAGAGCACTGGCACAAAGATATCGACAATTAGTCGAATGTTACGTTGAAAACTACGAATATAGTTGCACTTATCTGACAATACAGGTCGTAGGTAGGCACGCTAACTGAAGTCAAGATGGCGGAGGCCCCCTTGTTGGACGGTGAAATTCCACTCCAAAAGTCAAGATGGACGTGAAGGTACAACTATTACAGCGACGATGGAAGTCACTACGTTCTTCAACAGTAATGTAGGGCGGCCATTTTCAGTGAATGGCTACTGAAGCGTACCTCGTGCCCGACAATAAAATCCTATTAAATTAGAAAAGAAAAGAAACAAAGATAAAACCCCGAAAATTAACACAAAATTTCACCCACTTACCCCAAATTTATTGGAGATCCGCGAAAACGACTTCACAAGTCACTCAAAAGTACAAAATTTAAATTCAAAGGCCCATCAGCATGGGATTTCGTAAATTCAAAAAAAAACGATAAATGCGGTAAAATTTACGATAATTCACCTAACTAAGGTACGACATTCGCTGCTTATTCCATCAAAGCCGCTTACGCGAAATATCTACATAGACATAGTAATAAAATTTACCAAAAAGGAAAATAAGCAGTTTGCACTCTTGTTCTTTAGGCAAAGACGACTTGGAAAGTGAAAAGTCGAGAACGTGTTTCCCCCTATCTAATGCGCGTCAGCCACACGCATCCTTACAAAAGAATCAAATCCCGGATATGACTCGGAATGAAAGGCGGGAAGATTTTAAATATAAGATAACGAACACAAAACTCCATGACAAAGGGAGCGCCAGTAAAAGATACAAATTCTCATTAAAAATTACAGAACGCATTTTATACCAACGTTTTAGTAGTAGTAGTAGTTAAAAAACAAGGATTGTAAATTACGGTAAGTTAAAAAAAACGTTGGTATAAAATGCGTTCTGTCATTTTTAATGAGAATTTGTATCTTTTACAGTTGTTCTGGTTTACCGCTAGACAGCAAAATGTGTTATATTGAAAAAAAAATTGTGTTTTAACTGAAGAAGACAAGAAAAAAATTGTCGAAACGTTTTAATTGTGTTTTTATTGTTAAATTTTATTTATATATATATATATATTTTAAAACAAGAAAAAGAGAATATTGGGTAAAATCCGCTGTAGTGCAACCGTAGACACGTGTTTCTGACTAATTGGTCGTCATCAGTACGGTGTAGCCAAGGAATAAGGTGGGATATCCTTGTAGATAGAAGCATATACGGAAGACCATCAGGTGACAGACCACCATTTGCAGCTTCAGTTAGAAGATCTTCGGTTTTGAAGAGAACAACTAACATCGCCACGAGGAAGACATTGTCAACCTGCTCAACTCGTGGCGATGTTAGTTGTTGTCTTCAAAACCGAAGATCTTCTAACTGAAGCTGCAAATGGTGGTCTGTCACCTGATGGTCTTCCGTATATGCTTCTATCTCCAAGGATATCCCACCTTATTCCTTGGCTACACCGTACTGATGATGACCAATTAGTCAGAAACACGTGTCT
This sequence comes from Amphimallon solstitiale, assembly GCA_963170755.1. Classification (NCBI taxonomy): domain Eukaryota; kingdom Metazoa; phylum Arthropoda; class Insecta; order Coleoptera; family Scarabaeidae; genus Amphimallon; species Amphimallon solstitiale. Next base: position 47,815,723 of record OY720677.1, on the reverse strand, counting down.
ACGGTTGCACTACAGCGGATTTTACCCAATATTCTCTTTTTCTTGTTTTATTTTATGTATCCGCGATAATTCCTTTATTGATTATATATATTTTATATATATATATATACAAATTGTGTGAAGGATTTTTTTACTTTTCCTTCTTTTCTTAGCCGGTTTTTTTAAATATTATGTATCGTCGAAATTCTTGGTATTTTCGGCTTTTTTTAAAAAAATTATATGAAGGGTTGGTTAATAATTAAAACGGTTTTTTGACGTTTCGAAATTATGTATAATTTCCTCATCAGAAAATCATGAGTTAAATTTTAAAACAACTATTGTTTACATCACAACAATGCAAATATGACAAACAAAAAATGTTCAGTAAAACAAACGACATAAATTTTAATAAATAGTACTTACAAAAGACCCACATCGTGTATAAAATACCTTGCAACAACTGTGATAGCGTATACATCGGACAGACATCCCAACACCTACAAGACCGGTTAAATGGGCACAAATACGCCACCAATAGTACAGCCCTAAAGAAACACGAAAATAGAACTAACCATTCTTTCAATTATAAACAAACAACAATATTAGCTACCGAACATAACAGCAAATCAAGAACTATACTTGAAAGTCTAAAAATTAAAAAACATAAGAACGCAGTAAACGATAGAGCAGACACACAAAATATATCCCAGATATATTTTTCAATAATATGAAATTTGTCGAGATGCGCCGCTGTACTATTTATACGAATAGACAAAACCTTTCAACTAAAAAAGTAAATAAAACAAAAATATACACTTAGACATCGTGCTATTACTTTTCAACAGACATTCAGTGAATTCACACAGAAAGAATTACTATATTTAAAAGAATATAATTTAATCGAAAGAATGTGCAAAGCAATTAATGTTAACAACAATCAAAGCCATATATACACAGACGGCCAATATTATTGTAAGTACTATTTATTAAAATTTATGTCGTTTGTTTTACTGAAAATTTTTTGTTTGTCATATTTGCAGTGTTGTGATGTAAACAATAGTTGTTTTAAAATTTAACTCATGATTTTCTGATGAGGAAATTATACATAATTTCGAAACGTCAAAAAACCGTTGTAATTATTAACCAACCCTTCATATAAATTTTTTAAAAAAAGCCGAAAATACCAAGAATTTCGACGATACATAATATATATATATATATATATATATATATATATATATATATATATTTGATTTACATTTTATATTTGTCATTGTTTTCTAATTGACAACCAGTTGTCATATTGTTATTACTTTTAATTCATTTTATGCCACTACTACCAAGAAGATTTTCAATTTTTCAATACATATATATATATATATATATATATATATATATATATATATTGCTATAGGGGGGGGGGGTTGAGCGTAATACGCCCCTTAGCATTTAAAGTATTAAGAGCAATGAGACTAAGTAAATTAAAAAATAAAAGAGTTTAAAAATTAAGAAAGCAAAGTTCACCAAATTAAATTTTTGAACGCTAATAGTACGCTAGTGCACGTTAATCTAAAATTATTACTAACTGGATATGTGGGTTTACTTTAACAATTCAATTAAAAGGTGACTAACTCTGCGATAATAAATTTGAACTGTATTAAATTTCGCGCTTGACACTGACTTCCTATTGCTTATATTGTGACCAATGTTCTATTTCTAATAGGGGAAGGGGTTGTTTCCGGTATTCTACAATGAATTATGTGAATATGCAATGACGGCAGTGCGCGCTATGTTAACTTTTATCTTCGGGGCCGTTGTAGGGGTTCTGCGGAATAACTACTACTCAGAGTGACTTACACAATACCTGTTATTCTTACGAGGTCCCAGGACTCCTGTGTGTGCTCGTTGTGGGCTGCTACTGGTACCTATATACAATGAATGATGTGTCTCCCCGAATTTACGATGGATGCCAATTCAAATACAAATAATAAACACAAAGGTAGGTATCACTTCTAATTCTTTATATAAATACTTTCAATTGTTACATCTAAATTTACTTATGAGTATGTTTATTAAAAAAAACCACAATATACCTTATACATTACAATTTATTACCTGGAGAGATATAACACAGATCCACTCAATCGTGCAAAATTTCCCAACACGTGTGAACGTATATGTGAGTATGCAAATATAGATGTATTGTATATGAGCTTAATTAAGGTGAAAAGAAACAATGAAAACAATCTGTTTAATACTGGGAAAATTAGTTCAGATTGGCGACAACAAATCTATTTTAAAAGGTTAGCTATTCATATTGTTTAATCTAAATCTTCGCAAAGTATAAAGCTATTTGCTTACCAATATAGGTTAGGTTCTTATTTCCTTGAATGTGACTGACTGTATGTTGAATAATGACTTAAATGTTTGTTAATTTTAACGAAAGACAACTTATTGATATGTGGGTTCTGACTATTTGATTACTAATGACTATTATACCACTTTGAAATGACTGACATTGATTTTAATCGTCGTAAAACACGAATTACAAATGATTTGACGCAAATGTTATTATTTGACAACTGAACCTTTCTTTCGGTTTATTAGTACTTGTAAACATATCACGATACCTTCATCTAATTATGTTAAATGTCCTTTAGCCATATGGTGGATTTCCCTGGACTCTTTCCGTATCCTGGACCGATGGACAGGTAACGCCGGTGGGCAACTCGTTCGTAGGCGGAATACTGGTAGCAGAATACGCTTCGGTAGATTGCAGTATCTTATACTCCAAGTCTCGGCAGTCGTAGGTCTCGGTGTTGAAGATGTGTTTACAGGTGAGTTAATTTTCTTGGTTATGTTCGTTGTTGATATTTTTTTTCTCTTTCTCTTTTCTAGGTCATGGACTTTATTCTCGTGGTATTTTATTGATGCAGGTTCGATGATCGAAGGAACGCCTATCTGGTTGGCGTAGAGTTTTCGCCGCACTGGGATTTTTTCTACTTGTCGGTTTGATTCAAGTTCGTCTAATGACGGATGTTGTTTGTTTTTATGAACTCTGATGTTTCATCCTTAGTGGATGCTTATCTAATTTAATCTCCCTGCTTTCAGCAATGTCTACCTATTTTATATGTTATCGTAGTCTCTTGTTTAAAGCCTTGAACCCAAAGCAGTTGCTTCATATAATTTTATTAATTGTTATTATTTTATGTATCCAAACGTGATTTGGATATTGTTTAAAAGTTTATTTTTATATTTATGATTAATAAAAAATATTTCTAGTGCGTAAAATTTTTGAATGCTCATATTTGTATTTTTAATGCGTCTGACAGCTTTAGCGTCGGTTTTTGAAAACTCAGTACAGTCATGTACAAGAAAATAATGATATTTTCTAATTTTTGGATTTTATCCAAAAATAAGGATATTAATAGATTTTGTGGATCTGGTTTACAAATAATCTTAAAATCTAAATACATATAAATTTATTTCCGTTTTTTACTTGATTAAAATCCGATCATTCATAATACAATGCCTGCTGTGAATATTAAATTTCCAAATTTAAATCAAATTCATTTTATATAGTCATTTTGGTTTAAATTGCTTAAAAACCTATCAAAACTTTATCAAGTCAGTTATATCTTGCCATTCAAGGAATTATATTAACATTTCTAAATGCGTTTAATTGTACCAAGTGCTCACTTAATTTTTGGATTTCAACTACTATTTTAGTTCTGACAGTAATTAATTGTTAATCGCTTTATTCAAATAGGGCATCTATTTATGCACACAACTCATATTATTAATTTGCCATGCATACTTATATTTCGTGCGTTTTTCTGCATTTAAAATATTAATGTTTGACATTTCTTAAAGAAGCTATTCGGCCTAAATTTGAAAAGATGCTTTTGGTAATTATGCGTTTGTAAGGGCGTAATTCATGAGAATTGCTAATCATAACTGTGCTGTGATATGTGCAGTTTGAGTATTTAACTTCATATACCAGGCAATTACTAAATTTAGTCACGAAATTCTAGCTTTAATATGACATGTGCTCTAGGTCTCTTAGTGATGCTTCAAATGCTGTTTGTATTTAAATTAAAAGCCCTATTGATATTCATGCCCTAATTAAAATCTGTTCTAAATATTGAAAAGGTTGTGATTAATTTGTGTTTTCACATTAAAATTGGTTTCCTCACAGAGTTAAATTGCAATTGACTTGATAATGGGCGTTCGAAAGATGAACGTCCATGCTATACATTAAATGATGCTATTGAAAATTTCTAGGTCACTAATTCTATTTGTGCTTTTAAAATCATGAGATGTGCATTCAACGAGCTTTGGAGTGTCACTCCTAGTATGTACAAATTATGATTATGTTTTGATTTAGTCCTAATTTGCATTTTTATATCGGCCATATTTGTAAGTTCTAAATGCATGTGTTGTTTGTGCTAGATATGATGCTTTGTCAAAACTAAATGTAAAATGATAACGCAAGATTGAAAATAATGTATGCTAAATAAGTACCAGATTGTATAGTGCGTTTCTGTTGTATTTGAAATTTGTTCGCACTACTATGGTCATGTTTTTATGCTAAATTCTTTAACCTTATTTCTTCAACTAAACTTTGTGATCAAGATATAATTGTTTGTAAACGATTAGATGGGATTGAATCTGTGTGCCTAGTAATATCTCTCCTTTATTTACGTAACTCAAAAAAAACTACAACATTTCAATATGTACAAGGGTTCGTCCCTAATAACAAACTTAAATAATTATTGAGTGGTATTGAGGAGGCTCAAGACCATCTCAATATATATATATATATATATATATATATATATATATATATATAAATCTATATAAATCTATATATTCATAATAGATCACATCAGTGAAAGTGGCTGGTTGTTAACAAAATCAATCTAAAGCATCTATATATATATATATTGAACTGGTGTTGATTATGTGACAACACCAGTCAAATACCCACAAACACATACAGTCACCACTTAAAACCCCTTGAATACAGGCAACCATATATACATCGGCGATGCTTAAAGTTAGACCCTTGTATAAAAGTATAGGTAAAATATCCCTGAAAAGTAATGCAGATTTTGCTAACAAATCTAGTAAATTCTGAGAACCCCATCAAATTGTAAATATTTGAAAGAAATTCACCCCCAAATTTAGAAAACCAAACCAATGACTACTCTTTTCAGGAACCCCAACTGAAACCCCCTCATTAAATACTAATTATTAGAAGTAAATACCTGATTAGTTTAAAATACACATTAGTCTTATTTTTATACTTATATTTAGCAAATTTCCACAATACAACAATAATTAGTTAAGTGTTATATAGGCAAAGTAATAATATAAAATGAATCTGACAGCCATTACAAATGGCCAATTTTAAATTACAAATTTCAACATTTATCATCACACTACGATCATATAAATGAGTACCATTTTATAGTGTGATTTCTCAAGAGTATAATGTCACAAAAAGTTACAGGTTCAAAGTTAAAGCAAGGTGGATAGTATCGAAAGCATCATCCCGAACTTTGGCAAATGTATAGAACATACATGACAAATTGTTATCTAAAAATGCATAACTTAAAACTAAAATAAACTAATGGTGAACATAGAAAACATTTAAACCATAAACTAGGTTACAAGTGACGAGCATGGTAACAAACAATAAAACTCTTAGATGCGCACATTAAAGTTAAGCATCATTTTAATTTTCAAATTTCGATGCGCCATATTGTCAGAGGCATAAGTAATTTCAAATATTTCATATACATAATTAATGTAATTATAAATAAACTCTAGCAGTTACAAAGTCTATCAAGACGCATTTACGTTGGAATATTTTCCAATGTCATATTTACAAGTTGAGTCCAGATATTTAAATAAGCATTTTGAATAATTTGACAGTTGTCAACATAGGTAAAAGAAAAGTTTTATAATATTAATTACAAGCCATTTAGATAATTTAAAAAAGGTGGTATAGATTAAGAAAAGGTCATAGTTTCATGTTATAACAGTAATTCGTAAATAAATTAAAAGACCATTTAGTTATTACACTTCAAAAACTAACCACACTAATTTTTTGCATAAAGAAAGATTTTAAAAAGGATTAAAAGATGAAAAAATATTATATATATTTATAAGTGTAATTTGTAAAGGTAAAGTTCTACTAAAAAGGCATTTTAAGCCAAAATTCTGATATTTAAATTTATTTTATTAGCGTCTATGACGTCATCGACATATGACAGTCGAAATGCTAAATTTGCCCTTTAAATTTTTAAAAAATGTGTTTTTCTAAAAGAAAACGAGTTAAAGTAATTTTATTGTACCGATTGAAAGACGATTTAATTTAACTAAGATAAAACCTGATTCCACTAATATTCAAAAATAAACTTGCCCGTAAATAGACTTTGTAAAAGATTACCGTATAAAATTTCCATGGTTACGACGTCCACAACAGAAGAGGATATAAAAAGGCACATCCGACGAGAAGCGGGGATTCATTTTTTTGAGCATTCATTAATGATTAGTCATTGATTCCTTCAATCATCAGTCGATTATTCGCATTCGATTTAAATTTTCATTAGTGTTTGACGCATTAATCTTCATTATCGATTCATATCGATATCCAGTCGCCGTCAAAGTTGTGATACTTTCAATTAAGCCATAAATTGTCGGCTGAGTCATTTCCACGTGCGAGTTAGAAGGTCACCAATTGAAGACGTTCGAGCTAGACATCAGTGGGGTGAGACGGAACAATCTCAAGCTGCAACATAACCAGAGACATTGGAGATATTACTGACCAGCCTTAACTTTACCGAACTAGGTCAAGGACACCCCGTACGCCGATTTACCAGAAAGCTGTTGGAGCCCACGTAGAACTAGGACACGAGTTGCAACGACGGAGAATCACACCCCTTTGGAGGAAGTACCTGTCCTTAAACAATACAAGGAATTAGTACACAGAAGGTACCAAGTCTGTTATTAGTACATGCACCTTTTTCTTGACACAAATTCGGGTCAGATCTAAATCTATGTCACATTTGTGTAACGTTTTTTAATCCGATCATTTCTATAAATTAATTAAATTCAAATCTTGAAACATAGCAAATGCAAAAACTTGGAAAATCAATTTTAAAATTACAAACAATATAATGCTTAGTTAAATATCAGAATATACTTACAGTTAAATTTTATCCTATCTCATTTTTATGCAATCCATTTTTATAGTTTGTACATAAGGGTCAAACTCGTATACTTTGCGTTGATTTAAATACATCAAATTTGTAGAACTTCTGCCTAAATAACTGCTGTTCTTGTACACAACAAAAGTGTATTGTTTAATATAAAATTTTTATGGACATTGTTGATTGTCATCCTGTTTATGGGATTTGTTTATTTATTTCTCATAAGTGTTCATTGTTGTATTGTCGTAGAAATTCATTTATATGTTATAAATCTGTTGTTTTCATATATAAAGTGTTTGTTTTCATCACTGTTAAAACCCATTCTGCATTTATAAGAGGTACACATATTCTGTTTGGAGTCCCAGCATTAGAGCTGTTTCTCCAAGTAGACCTTTCAGGTTAGATTCTCCAAGATCGTCACACGACAACTGGAAGGCATGGTATCCCGGACTAAGGTAAATCAAATCTCGAACCTCCTTAACGCCCTGTAGATAACACAATTAGAGTCACTTAGATATCACCCACTTAGATAATCACATAACTTTTAAATTACTTTTTGGTTACTTCAACATACACACTTACACCATAGTCATAGCGTCTTCGCGCGTAATTCAGTGTTTGTTCCACCTCTTGGATAAAGTCTATCCCGATCTTGCGCAGTCATACGTTGAATGCCGCGAAATTTTTGAATTATCAATAACGTTGTATTTATCGATTAGGATAATTTTTGAGATACTAAATGATACATAAACTAAATATATAATTTCTCTCCGTTTTTATAGAATGCAACCCCCTTTAGCTAGCCGGCCAAATCATAATAGAAAAGTTAATGGTTCAGTAGATTATTGTGTTTAGCAGTTTTTTTAGGACAAAGTAAATTAAGCGCTCTAAGTCTCATTAGCTCTCCATTCATTATTATATCTTAGGGCCTGATAAGAATACCTAACAACCTATTACAATATATATATATACCGGGTGTCTGTTTAAGTTCGGCCACCGGCCATATCTCGGCAACCGTTTATCGTACAACCTCGCGGAAAAAATCTTGATAGTAAAATAGATGACGGGAATTACAACAAAAATATTTTTAAGTTTCCAAAATGATCGCAAGGGAGCGCAATTCTCAAGATGAATTAAAAATTCGATAATTTTTTATTAAACTCTAGATTAAGATAGATTAAAAAATTTACTAGCAAAATTTTTAGACGTTTTTATACAACTTTCATTTGAAACTTTTTGATCTAACTCCCATACGAAAGGGAGAGTGGAGGGGGGTATGTCTGCGCACAAAAGTAGGTATTACTTTGGTTTGCCACAACGGATTTTAGTGTTTCTGGGCTCATTAAATAGAGAATTTTACAAAGAATTGAAGGATATGTAGCACGAAATTACGTGGTTGTCAAAGAAAATAACAGGGGGCGCTGTTCTCAATGTATGTATATTTCTTGTTTTTTCTTTAAAATTTCAAATGGAACGGTATATTTTTAATATCGTAATATTGAAGCACATAAAAAACTGAAGAGAATGATGAAAACCGGAAGTTGCTACCTTGTTTCTGGACGAAGATATAGTCATACGAAGACAATCCAAAAAAAACAATTTTTAATATAAATTTATTTATTTATGTGAGTAATAACTTTATATTAATTTTAAGTGACACTAGACAGTGTATAGTTCGCTTTCACTTCATAGTCTTCCATAAATGTATTTATTTTTCATCGATTTTTTAATTCTTGCTTATGTTACATTAGATTCTCTTCTTAAATGTTTTCAAATTCTCTAGCTATTTTGCCTTTTTAGACATTGAAATAAAATAATAATAATAATGATGATAATAATAATAATAATAATAATATATCTTTATCATCCAACTGATATAGGTAGATCTAATTATAGGAAAACAGTAAAAATAATTTCCATAACTTATGAACTAAGTAGACAATAACGAGAGAAAAAACAATATAATATAATGCATTAGTTATAATCAAATCATTTACTCATTAGTAACGAAAGGGTACTCAAATTGATATCTAAATCATCCCCGCCTGAAATGAAAGTAAATAAATCTAATTTTATATACATCACTATTATCGACCATAACCGAACTACAACATTTGCCCCTTTTTTAATAAATATAAATTTCTAACTCTATACAAATTTATATTTATTAAACAAACTATTATATTATTATACAGTGAAAAATTGCTTCTTTATAACCACTATAAGTATACATAACCGATTACTATTCCTATATGTAATGTACTAATTTATAATATCTAAGTTTCATTTTAATTTTTTTTTTTTTTTAACAAAAAAAACAACAACATTAATCTATCTATATATTTTTATATTTTAACATCACATTATATAATCAACCCAATGTATCTCTTTAAATTCTATAGTCCAACAAAATTCAGCTTTATTATACTTTTAGTGTGTACCTTATACCAGATCTATTCACTCATTTATATTAGTTATATCTTTATAAAAATCTTGTAGCATAGATACATGATATCTACCTCTAATATAATTTGTATTTGGTTCTATTAACTCATAAGTATTTTCTCCTAACTTTAGATTGATTTTAAATGGTCCAATATAGGGCCTTAACAACTTCCACATAATATTTTTCTTTCGATCAGTAACCCTCAAATTCTTTACAATAACTAAATCTCCTATTTCATAACTTTTAAATTTCTTCTGTTTCTCTATTTGTTTTTGTTCCCATATCATTTTTTTACGTTTTGATCTTTCTCTCACCAATTCATACCTTTCACTTAAATCGATTGTTTCCTGATTATCCCAAGGTCATTCCGGCATTTCTCCCAAAAATACAGTTACTGGACATAAATCATGTACTGAACTATGCGTATGATTCATTACCTTCTCAATTTGACCAAGATATTTCGCCCATCTATTATGTTTTTTCTGTTAATAGTATTCTTAAATATTTTAAAGTTTCTCTAACATATCTTTCTGTTGGATTTCCTTGAGGATGTCTATACGAGGAAAAATATGCTTTGATATCCTGATAATTCAATTTTTCTTTCAATATCTTCATAATTATTTATCGTATCATTTATACATTCTTCTTCCATCTCTTCATCATAATTCTCATTCCATTCTTCATTATAAATATTATCATGTACATTATCATTTTCAATTATTAAATTATTCATTTCTATATTTAATATATTCTTCTTATAATCATTATAAACATTTTTCTCTTCATCACTTAATTCTTTTACTATTTTGCATATATTCTCTTTTATATAAATATTACCTTCTTCAAAATTCATAACCATTCCTAACTTTCTAATATTATCTATACCAATTATACCGGGTGGTGCAATAGTGTGTCGGCGGAGCTTAGTGTGAAAACTAATAACGCTGCAGCAATGAGACTTTACGTACGTATGTAGTATGCGATTGTGCATTTTCTAATTTTATTTACAAATATACAGGGTGTTCCAAATTTTCGCAACCACATTCAACTTTTTTATTTTAAATACATTGCTATACTTTCTAGATATTATAATGATAGCCATTCAAATTATCTTTGCAATGATATATGGATATGTGCACTTCAGACTGTTCGTTTTGATTTTATTGATAATATTGTTAAAATCTTGACAGTTGCAGCATCTAACATTTTAAGCTGTAGTCTGTAAATGGGTAGAATGCCTCACGTAACTCTTGTGTTACTAATTTATGGACTAACACGTTATTTGTTTTGAGGTTGAACAAAGTGAATAAATATACAGGGTGTTAAATATGTCGTGTCTAAGTTATCGATCTTTATTGGTTATTTTCTCGTTTTTTTTAAAATCTAACCTATAATATTTTTATAAGTCAGCATATTCCTTGTAAAATCGCCTTTAAAATGGTACTAATAACATAGTACTTATTTCTAGTATTTTCAAAGTTATAACCCTTTAATGGGATATACTCATGTTTATAATATGCAATATGTGGGGCATCTAATAGTTGGTTGGCCTTGGTTTAAAAAAAATGGCTGTACAACCAAACGTCAAATCTCTACTTCAAAAGTCCATAAAAAGTCGTTTTCTGTATTTTCTCTTTTCTGTAATTGCGTTTTGTTGTTATAAATTAAGTTCGGGTAGTGAATTATTAATTTCCGTTTGTTTGTTAGTAGTTGTTACGTGTTGTATTTACCTTGTTATCAGTTATATCGCTTTATTGACATTATTTCTCATTTAGATACCATAATAGTTTATTGTTGCTTTTGCTTTAAAATGAATTTTTCGAAAGAGGAGCTCATAGACATGGTATTTGCTCTTGGCGCTAGCAACAGAAATCCATTTTTAGCATCAAGAACATATGCGATGGAATATCCCGACCGAAGAGCACCGGATAGTAAAACGTTTGAAAATTTGTTAATAAGGTTTCTTCGAACGGGTTCAGTGAATTACGTCGAACATGAAAGAAGTAAGACTATGATTACAGAAGATAATGAAGTGATAGTCGTGCAGTCCATTGTGGAAAATCCGCACGTATCTACAAGGATAATTTCGAAACAACACGGGATAGAAGTCACTGCTGTAAAAAGGATTTTAAAAAAACATAAGTTTCACCCTTACAAAATTCAAAATCATCAAGGCTTATTACAAACGGACTTTGAAAGGAGACTAGTGTACTGTGAATGACTACTTTTACAATTACGACACGATATAACTTTTCTAGATCATGTGCTTTTCACAGATGAAGCAACATTTGCTAATTGTGGAACCACAAACAGAAAAACTACCCATTATTATGACACTACAAACCCACATTTTGGTCAGCCCATTTTATATCAACAAAAATGGAGTGTTAACACATCCCCATGTGTTAACACTCCATTTTTGTTGATATAAAATGGGCTGAACAAAATGTGGGTTTGTAGTGTCATAATAATGGGTAGTTTTTCTGTTTGTGGTTCCACAATTAGCAAATGTCAGGCATCATAGGAAACACTATTATTGGTCCATTCTTTTTTGATAATACTTTAAATTGTGCAATCTACACAAATTTCCTACAAAATAATTTACCATTGCTATTAGAAGGCCTCCCAGATAACGTCATCAGGAGATTGTGGTACCAACATGATGGTGCACCAGCACATTACGGTGCTGCTGCAAGAGCACATTTAGATAGGGTATTCACCAATAAGTGGATTGGGAGAGGAAGTTTGATAAGCTGGCCACCACGATCACCAGATCTCACACCTTGTGATTTCTTTCTGTGGCCAACTGTAAAAAACATTGTTTACGCAACACCTCCTGCAACGGCAGAGAACATGCAGCAACGAATAAGAAACGCTTTCGTCAATTAAGTGAGAATAACTTAGCTGAGAATGTAAGTCTGTCGATACAGAGACGGTTGAGAGCATGTGTAGAGCAAAATGGAAATATATTTGAACACATTTTAAATTAAGATTGTTTTATTATCGAAAATTTTCAAAATGTATTTCTAAAACTAATGATAAAGCATTTAAAAAACAGGTGTTTGTTAAAATTACTTTGTTTTATTTTAATGGCCAACCAACTATTAGATGCCCCGCATTTTGCATGTTATAAACATGAGTATATCCCATTAAAGGGTTATAACTTTGAAAATACTAGAAATAAGTACTATGTTATTGGTACCATTTTCAAGGCGATTTTACAAGGAATATGCTGACTTATAAAAATATTATAGGTTAGATTTAAGAAAAACGAGAAAATAACCAATAAAGATCGATAACTTAGACACGACATATTTAACACCCTGTATATTTATTCACTTTGTTCAACCTCAAAACAAATAACGTGTTAGTCCATAAATTAGAGACACAAGAGTTACGTGAGGCATTCTACCCATTTACAGACTACAGCTTAAAATGTTAGATGCTGCAACTGTCAAGATTTTAACAATATTATCAATAAAATCAAAACGAACAGTCTGAAGTGCACATATCCATATATCATTGCAAAGATAATTTGAATGGCTATCGTTATAATATCCAGAAAGTATAGCAATGTATTTAAAATAAAAAAGTTGAATGTGGTTGCGAAAATTTGGAGCACCCTGTATATTTGTAAATAAAATTAGAAAATGCACAGTCGCATACTACATACGTACGTAAAGTCTCATTGCTGCAGCGTTATTAGTTTTCACACTAAGCTCCGCCGACACACTATTGCACCACTCGGTACAATCATAAAATAAATTTTCCAGGATATAAAATTGCATAAAATAACTTTCTTTACCTATTATCAGTTCTGTATAAAAACATTGTTTAATCGTTCCCATCTTCTTTCTATTCGCTGTAATAATATCAGTTCCTTTAATTTTAACGACATTATTCAAATACCCTTTGACTTGTTTTACTTTGTTTTCTTGTATTAATGTAATCTCTGAACCACTATCTATTAAACATGTAAACACAATATCCTCAATTTTTATCTTAATAAATGGTAAATTAAAATCCTGTATTATAGATACTTCTTCATTATCCTTAAATATATTTTCAGGTCTTTGATAAAATTTAATTGTTTGTAACGTACTAAAATTGGGTTGATTAACAATTTATTTTTTTAACACATCTTTATCAAATCATTCAATTCTACCTTCCATCTCACATTTATTGTTGATCTAAACATTTCCATCTGAATTTTTAGAGGCGGAATATCCTCTAAATATTTCATAATATTCTTTAAATACGTCATCGGATGTATCCCTGTTTTTTCTGCCCCAAATTGAGCTATGTTCTCCACTTTAGTGTAATTAGAACAATAATGTGCTACTGTAGAACTTGATCCTATACTTCTCATATTACGAGACATCTTTTTAATTTCATCTTCTAACAATTTCCTCTTAACTTCCTGTTCCTGTAAATTCTCTTGTAAAATTTTAACCTCTTCCGTCTTATGTTGATTTAAATTTGCGACTTCAGTAATAAATGTATTTTCATATTTTCCTAATTTCTTTTCTAATTCCTTTTCACAGCTAACTAATAACTCTTCCTTCCTTTTCTTACAAACCTCTTCATTCCTGGTTATCGCCTCTTGTAACACTCTTCCTGCATTTTCGCATCTGTTCTTATCTATTTTCAACACCTCATATACAATACCTAATTCTGTGTTTACTAAATTAGTAACTTCATTATTTATGTCAGCTTTTACTTGTAACATTTGTTCTTCTGTTTGCTTAACTATGTCAGAAACTAATCTACTTTCCATTTCTTTAAATTCATTTTTCAGTTGATTAATTGTATCTACATTCCTTTTCTCTAAATCATCTCTTAAATTTTTCATATTTAAATCCTGTGTCTCTTGTGAATTTTTCATATCTTCTCTCATTATTAACAACAAATCCATCACTGGATTGTGTTCACTTTGATAAGTTTCATCTACACTATCTGAACCTTCCTCATCTCCTTTATCCCCTTTCCTGCTACGTGTCTGCATCATTATATAAATTGCTTAACAATACCCCTAATTACACTGTATTTAAATAAAAACTTACACACGCTCTATAATGTACTGTAACCCTTTGTCTGTATTTTTTTTTAAAAATATATCACTGGCAAATGTATAGATCTATATAAAATAAAGAAACCACACTGTAAGTCTATTATTCTATGTAATTACACTCTATTCAGGCAACCAATACATCTTACAATACATCAATCACTATAATAAAAAAAATACCTTTACAAAATTTCTTTAATTATCAACCTATGTTTTTGTATATTAATTAATGTAATATATTTGTGATATATGTGCTATTTCAAATATCGCCCCACCGTTGACATGCGCCAAAAATGTTAATATGCGATTGTACTATAATTTTCTAGTTATTTTATTATAAATGCCCATGTTCAGCCAGCCAAAAAATGTTTAAATAGTTCTGCTACAGTAATATTAATTATAACTCCTTATAACACATTTACACCTTATTACAAATGCCATACTTTGGAAAGCTATTAATATTACAAAGCCCTTTCTATATTATTTAAATAACATCACATTTACTATTTGATTACCCTATCAATCTTACCCTTAATAGTTTCTTGATTACTCTGTATATTTTAAATTCAAAATTTATGCACTCTCGGTATTTAACTATATTCAGGTTGGTATGAATGTCTAATACCTATAATAATCCAATTAATACTTACGTTATTACTTTTATAAATAAAATAATAATAAAATTCACTAGGTTCACTTTATACTAAAGACGCTACATTAAATTTATCATACTAACGCTATTAAATAAGCTGAAGTTAACACTTTCCAGTATTCTTGATGATTCCTATAACCATACCTACAAAATAAAACTAAAATTCCTAAAATGTATCCAATTACAATTACAATTTGATATAAAAAAATAAGTTGATTGAATCATAATGAATGTACAGAAGTCTTTATACATACATATTTCTTCAAAGCAAATATAAATTCACTGGATATGAAATTAAATCAATACTAGAAAAAATTTAAAATACATAATCCAAAGTACTCAAAAATACAAATAAATGTATTCAAATCAATAAAGTTCACAAAAGTTATATACTGCACCAGTGACGCCGGAAAGGGGGGATGCAAAGCAGGGCACTTATCCCCCCTAAAAAATTGATTTTTTTTTGTTTCTCCTACCTAGTGCTCGTAAAATATTAGAATTTTCATTTAAAATTATAAAGCCTAATAAAACTGAATACTAAATATTTTATAACACTCAAGATAATATGTTAATCTCATGATTTCGCATAAATCATGACAACGCTCCATGATGCTGTGTGTTCAGATTGGCGCGGTAGTCTTCCTCGTGTTTTCGTCATTTTGTACACATAAACACATTTTAAGGAACGTGTTTGTTCTTGTTTAGCTTGACTGGAATTTTTGAGTGAATGCAAATAAGAGTGGAGTTTATTGTTTAGCGTTTAACTTTGTAAGACATTTCATAAGTGCTACGCTTCAAATTTGAATTGTGGGGTAAATAATATGGATAATAAGTGTTGTTGTTCAGAATACAATGAAAAATATTTACAGTAGTTTTATTACCTAGAATTTCAAAGTAAATAATCGGTATCATTTTTTTTAGCTTATTTTTCAATTGTTGTTTTCTGGCAAAGGATTTGAAGAAAATAAAACCTAAGAGTTTTCTACTATTCTACTTAGCGATTTTTCCTATTTTATAATCATGGGTATAAGAAATTTGTTTAAGAAAAAACCGACAGTAATTACAAGTCGAAGCCTTTTGAACCATTAGATGTAGAACCTAGTACATCTACTAACATAGTTACTAGCTTAGCAGTAGTGAGTGAAGGTTTTTCGTCATTATAGGATATTTTATTGAAAAGCATGCTTCAATTTTCGATGAAACAAGATATGCGTTATTGATTTTGTTCCCGATTGAAGTTACAATTTTATAAGGGATTCAGATGGAGAAAGAGTTTTTCGTGACGAATGGTTACAAAATTAAGTTTCGTTAGCTTATTCCAGAAAACTTAATGGTGGACTTTGTAAAACTTGTATTACATTTCGACAGAATTTAAGAAGCGGGGTTTTTGGATCTTTCATTGTAAAACCTTTGAAGAATTAAAAAGCCTTCCATGAAAATGCAAAAAAAAAACATGTGTTGGGGTGATGTCGTTCATCGACAATAAAAGCTGTAACTTTTCGACATGTTCCTCTTCGTAGTAAAACCACTGGAAATTTTGATGATCTAAATTTTAGAGTCGAGAGCGGAGATTTAGTATTAAAAGATCATTTGGAAAATTGTGCAAAAAATGCTAAATATACTTCTCACCAGACTCAGAATGAATTGGTTAATAATAATAATAATAATAATAATAATAAACTTTATTGTCCAACAGACAAAATCCATTTACAGGACAAAAATTAAAATTTAGTACAATGCAAACAAAAACATCGGCATATTTCCATTAACAAAAAAAAAACAAAGTATTATATTAGTATATCAAAATACATTACACAATAATTGAGTGCAATTACTGGCATTTTCATGGCAGCACGCAAGGATCATATAAGGAATGGATCAGAATATAAAATATTCGCGTTTCTTGTCATGTGAGTTAGCGGTTCTGTAACCATCACATTCGTTCGAGCTCTGGCAACTAAAAACGTATCAGTCGAACGCGTTGCATACGTTGGCACCAAAAAGTCCACGGCCGATAGAAGGCAGGGCGAGTCAATTTCATTATTGATTAATTTTCTTAAGTACCCGGCATTAAGATTTGTGGCAATATTATTCGAGAAGAAATTACTATAGAAGTGAACAACAGTGAAGGTTTTCAATTGTTAGCTGATGAATCTGCTGATATTTCTGGTGTTGAGCAACTCTCGATAGGAGTAAGATTCGTGGATAAAAATAATTCAGTACGTGAGGAATTCTTGGGATTTACTGAACTTACTCCCATGAATGCAGAAGGTATATCATCAACAACATTATAAACTTGCGAAAATTAAGGCTTGCAGAAAATTATTTGTGAGAAATATAACAAAGCTCTCTTTTTTCATTGTGCTTCACACAGACTTGATGGTCAACGACTTAAATAAAATCCAGGATGTACAAAATTCAGTAGCTAGTATAAAAAAGTCATTAACTTTTTCCGCGAAAGTCCATATCGGAGAAAATATGTACCCAAAATTTCCTTATTTTGTAAAATTAGATGGTATGCCAAATATGAGTCTATTAGAATACTTTCGGAACATTTTGAGGTAATAAGAAACGCCCTAGAACATTTATCATATACGTTGAAAATAAATGGAGATAGACGATCAAAATCCAACCAGTTGTTATGCGCAATTTCCACTCCTTAATTTATTGTGTGTTTGCATATTATTTCACACTATAGTGCTAAACTGGAGCCTGCTTATAATATTTTACAAGCAAAAACAATAACCCTTCTATGGACGAAGAAACTTATTCAATCATTTTTATCTGTCGAGAACTGTAATTAACATTTTTAGTGAAATTGGTAGAATGGAAGTAGTAGTTTACTTCAGTGAAAAAATAAAATTTCACCAAACTACTTTAAACGAATTTCCAAAGAATAGAAATGTAGGCACTCACTTTCACTTTTATCTAATAGCAGTTTTTTTACAAATATCTCGCAAATTGCATGTGATACCGATGTACTACAAGTACTAAAGTATTTACTGCTCGATTTAGAATAATTTTCTTATAAAAAGAATCACAGTACAGCTCGAAATATACACTTTTACTCAGAGGTTCATTTTAACAAGGTAAAAGTATTTAAAACTTGGAACAGCTTTTGTATACATACTGCTATGGTTTTTTTTATATATTATGGATAAGTAAAATTAAATAAATTGATTTATTTCAAATTTATTTTTCTGTGGGGCAAATGTTTTGGTACACACTGTATTTTGGTTTCTGTTTAAGAATTTGGGAGGTATAGTAGTCTTTTGGTAATCTGTGTATATTAATATTTATTTTGTTGTTATATGAATTTAAAAGAGAAGATGCCAGAAAGATTATTTATGTTCCTTAACTTGATATTTTAATATTGTATAGATGTGTGAATTTTATTTTAATGTGGAAGGGATGCGTGACTTTCACTGGCCGTGGTTTTAATGTTGAAGGACATTAGATCTTGGTCTCCCGTTAAATGCAGTTCTTTTATTAGAGATATATTATGTTTGAATAAAAATTGTTATAATTTTCATTTGATTTTAAAGAGCCGAGATTTAATCAAGTTTGTGTATTAGTTTTATTGCTGTTATACAAGTTAAGTATTTACTTTTAAGAAAGAGAATGCATTTTTTTATTATAATAAGAAAAATTTTTTAATATTGTAAAAGTAGACTCGTATCCTTCATTTTGTTTTTCCAGCACGTGTTTGAAAATATTTTATATTTTTTGAGAAGCTATTAAATTAGATAATTTTCTTTACTGTATCAGTTTGCTATAGTTTGATGTATTTTAATTATAGGTATTTTATTTATTCATTTTAAGTAATTATTATTTTGTATGGACTTTGTGAATAATTTTCAGTAATTAATTAGGTAAATTTTGTCGCGTTTGTCAGTACAAGTTTTTTTTATCCTATCTGGTCAATTAGTGGGTAGGGTTTTTTCTTGAGAATTTGTTAATTAAAGTTTTTTTTTTTGTTTTTTTATAATAAATAATTATATCTGATCTGTTTTTCAATTTTATTACAAATTTTAGAAAAGATAATTAAATAATTATTTCATTTTTTTGTCTTCAAGTAATTTGTTGTTTTTTTATACTGTTTCCTAAGATCACGATTCCTGACGTGAACTTTGTACAGTTTCGCCGAGGGAACCTGAGAGAGAGAGAATTTTGTTTTCTGAGCTATATCGCGGCAACCCTAGAACAATTGTACTAATATCATAGCACAATTATTTTGGCGGCAACCAACGTGGGGCAGAAAAGCAATTATTTTGGCTGAAACAACGTGGTTTGAAAATGGAAGGAAGTAGAAATTTACAAGGCGCTCAACAAAATTCGGATGTGTTAAACAAAATGGAGGGAGAAAAGGAAATGGAATGGAGGCAACCAGCAGGGTATGAGAGTGATGAGTCGCAGGAGCAGAGCCAGGGTATAGAGTCTATCTTAAAGAAAAAAGAAGAAGGAGAAAATAAAATGTTAATGGAAATGATATTGAAAATGGGAGAAAGAATGGACAAGATGGAAGAAAGGATGCAAAGAAATTTTGAGGTATTTATGGCAAAGTTTGGACAGGTGGATGGACAAATAAAGAAAATAGAAGAAAATAAACAAGATATTGAAGAATTAAAAATTAAAGTTGATGTAATGAAAGAAGAAATGTTAGAAAGAATGAATATTATTGAAGATAAATGCATAAAAGTGCTACAGAGAAATGTATTAAATGAAAAAAAATGGAAAAGGTGGAAGAGAAGATAACAGCAATAAAAAACGAACAAATTCGTGGAAATGGTGAAATAACAAAATATATTCCGATGCCAGTATCAGATGATGCTTTGCCTAAGTTTTATGGATCAACATCAATAAATCCGATGGGTTTTCTGAAGAATTTGAAGGCGTGTTTGGAGAATGTTCCAGGAGATAGTAGAAAGCTGCAGATGGTGAGAAATTGTTTGAAGGACGATGCTCTTATCTGGTGGGATATGATTTCTGATGAGGTGATGACGTTCGAGGATTTTGAAAAGAGATTCACACAGCAGTATTGGGGACAGATGGCACAAATGAGGGTGAGAAAAGATTTATTATTTGGTAATTTTAAGAAAGGAGGTTCAGATAATCGTGAGACATATATAATAAAAAAATATTCAATTTTAAAATATTTAACTCCTGCTATGCTAGAAATTGATTTGGTTACACAATTAGCATGTCATTTTGATTTTGAAGTAAGTCAGGCAGTGGCCATACAAAATATAAAGACCATTACTCAATTTATAGAATTATTGAGGAGATTAGATGATGCTGAGTATGGAAATAGATTTCAAAGTTTTAATATGTTAAAATATGATAGAAATGGTATAAGATATAGAGAGCAAAGAAATTTTAATGATAGAGAAAGAAATTCACACAATTATAACATGACAAATAGATTTGTGAGACCACAGGTAGAAAATAGAAATGTAAATTGGAATAGAGAGAATGATAGAGCATGTCAATTAAGAGAGGAAAATAGAAATTGTAATTATATACAGAATGAAAGAGTAAATAAAAATTTTTCGTATAATGGTACTGAACAAAAAAATAGTAGAGAAAATGTAGAGAGAGAGGAAAAGGCAAAGTGTCAGGATTTTTAGATGGAGATAATTAGTATGAATGCAATGAGAGAGAATGATTCAAATCAATTAGATAATAAGATGTTGCCACATATAAAAGTTACTATAGGAGGTGAGAAAGTAAATTGTTTAGTTGATACGGGGAGTGAAATTTCAATCTTGGATGATCAAATAATAAAAAAATTAGAAAGTATGAATGCAGGTAAATATATACCTACAAGAACAATTACAATTGTGTCTGCGACGAAAAAGATAATAGCAATGGTAAATAAAATTTATGTAGTTGAATTTATGGTAAAAGATAATAAGTTTTTGGGAGAATTTATGTCAGTCAAAGGTTTACAAAGAGATGGTATTATTGGAATGGACCTGTTAGAGAAAATAAAGGCTGTAATAGACATTGAGAGAAAATGTATGGCGGTGGAGAATCAAGTAGTTTCTTGGTTTCAGCAGGATGAAGTAGATGAAGAAAATGAAAAGGTTATAAATAATATGGAAATGGTATATGAAGTAAAAGAAGTTATAAATGGTGAAAATTATGAAGAGGTTGAAGAGGTTAAAGAAATAGAGTCCAATAATATGTGTATCGAGGTGCCTGAAGATGTAGATTTACTTGAAATTAATGTTGAAGAAAAATATAAAGAAAATGTCAAAGATATGATAAAGAAGAATATTTCATTAGTAGATAAATTTCCCTGTATTGCTAAAAATTATGTACATTCATTAGAAGTAGATGAGTCGAGACCATTTAAAATTAAAAATTATCCAATTCCCAAAAATATGCAGAAGGTGAGAGAAGAAGTAAGAAAGATGTTGCGAGATGGTGTTATTGAGAGAGGTGTTACGAGGTATGTCAATCCGCTGGTGGTGGTTCAAAAGAAGTGTGGAGATATTCGCTTATGTTTGGATGCCAGAAGGTTGAATGATCGTACCAAGATACAATTTGAGACTCCTGTAACTGTGGAAACGTTATTATCTAAGTGCAACGACGCTATGATTTATACTAAGTTGGATCTAAAAAGTTCTTTTTGGTTGGTGCCTTTAGAAAGAAAGAGTAGAAAATATTGTGGTTTTATGGTAGATGGAGCTGTATACCAATTTAAAGTGGTACCATATGGACTAAGTAGCTCGTCTGCTGCTTTAATTAGAGCAATGCAACAAATTTTAGAACCTTATGAATCATTTGTATCCCATTATATAGATGATATTTTAATATTTAGCAAGACAATTGAAGAACACATGGAACATTTAAGGAAGGTTATAGAGGTATTAGCAAATAATGGTTTAAAAATTAATACTAAGAAATGTGAGTTTTTTAAAAAGGAAGTTAAATTCCTTGGATATAATTTAAGTTTAAAATATGTCAGTGTGGATGATTCTAGGCTGGAGGTTATAAAAAATTATCCTAGACCTAAGAATGTGAAAATGTTGAGAGGTTTTCTTGGTATTGTGGGTTATTATAAAAGATTTGTTCCGTATTTGGCAAAATTATGTGCACCATTGTATGAATTATTAAGAAAGAATGAAAAATTTATTTGGTCTAAAGAAAGAATAGATGCTTTTGAAAAGGTTAAGAATGAATTTTATAATAGCTTGTTATTAGTACTGCCTGATTTTTCTAAAGAATTTTTATTAAGAGTTGATGCTAGTGATTCTGCTATAAGTGGAGTTTTAATTCAGTTAGATGATGAGGGAAATGAAGAGCCTATTTGTTTCATTTCAAGGCTGTTAAAAAAATATGAATTAAGATATACTGTGGGAGAAAAAGAGTTGCTTGTGGTAGTGCATGCTGTAAATAAATTACGTTTTTATTTGTTGGCTAAAAAATTTGTTGTAGAATCAGATCATGCGGCGTTGACGTCACTTTTGTCAACTAGATTTTCAAATAATCGAATATATAGATGGTCATTGTTGTTATCAGAATATTCATTTCAAATTAGACATATCAGAGGTGTTCTAAATGTTACCGCTGATGCTTTAACAAGAATGTACAATATAAAATGTAACTTCAATCATGTAGAGTTAAATGCTTATAATAGATATGCAGCTGAGGGAATGTTTGACTATGTTGAGATCCATCAGGTCCAGCAGGATGAATGTTTTGATCATATTAAAGAGGAATTGCGAAATGTGGGGAATTATAAAGATTATATTTTTCATGATGGGCTTATTAAAAAACAGATTCGTGATCAGTATAATGTGGTTGTAAATGAAATGTATGCTCGTCAAGCAATGTCTATTATTCATAATGAACTGGGACATATTGGGACTAGGAAAGTTTGGTTAACTTTTAGAGAAGCTTTTTATGCTGTTAAGGATAGAAGTATTGCGAAAAGGGTGGTAAGGAATTGTAATCAATGTTATTTTGGAAAGCATAAAAATCGCACATTGCAACATGATATAAAAAGTATAATAGTGAATAATAAATTGGATTTAGTAGCGATTGATTTCTTAGGAAATTTAATACCAGGAGATTATGGGTATAGAAATATATTTGTTATGGTGGATATTTTTACTAAATTTGTTAGGCTGTTTCCCACTACAAAATACAATTCTGAGATTGCACTTTTATGTATTAATAACTTCGTACAAAATCAAGGAAAATGAGAAGAATTTTGGCAGATAATGCTAGTTACTTTACTAATGATAGATTTATAAATGCTTTAAATGAACAAAATATTAATGTATGTTTTTCTTCGATACGTCATCCATGTGCCGCCAATCCATGTGAGCGGTATATTCAAGAGGTAATCAAATTTTTGAGGATGAAAACCCATGAACACCATGTAAGCTGGGTCCAGTATGTCCAACAGATAGAAGATTCCATGAACAATTCGCCCAATACCCTTACTGAAGAGTGTCCAGCAACTTTGATGAATGGAATGACTCCTAGTCGGCCCTGGGATTTGCATGGAGAAGTGATTCATAATCTAGAAGAGAGAAATAATTTTGTTCGAGGAAGACTACAAAGGCAAGGTGAGATGTATATGCGCCGAGAAAATGAAAAAATCCAAAAAAGAACTAAGTTTAATATTGGTGATACAGTTATTGTTAGAAGATACAGAGTTGCCAGAAGAAATCAACAACAGTGTGCTAAATTGGATCTTCCTTATTGTGGTCCGTATATTGTAACAAGAATATTTAATAACGTCACATATGAGCTCTATTCAATGGATGGACGCATTAAGAAGGGACGATATCACATTAGTATGCTTCATCCATACTTGAACAATCCTTAAGAAGATTGTGAGGTACTATACAATTATATTCTGTGTGCGGAGAAGGGTTTTAATTTTTACATTATATTGTATTTGGAGAAAACATTAGAGATAGTAAGATGTGTGTGCGGAAAATAAAAATTTCTGAAATCTTTGCTTTGCACAGATTTAATAAATTGTTATTTTGGAGATATGCTATGGTTTTTTATATATTATGGATAAGTAAAATTAAATAAATTGATTTATTTCAAATTTATTTTTCTGTGGGGCAAATGTTTTGGTACACGCTGTATTTTGGTTTCAGTTTAAGAATTTGGGAGGTATAGTAGTCTTTTGGTAATCTGTGTATATTAATATTTATTTTGTTGTTATATGAATTTAAAAGAGAAGATGCCAGGAAGATTATTTATGTTCCTTAACTTGATATTTTAATATTGTATAGATGTGTGAATTTTATTTTAATGTGGAAGGGATGCGTGACTTTCACTGGCCGTGGTTTTAATGTTGAAGGATATTAGATCTTGGTCTCCCGTTAAATGCAGTTCTTTTATTAGAGATATATTATGTTTGAATAAAAATTGTTATAATTTTCATTTGATTTTAAGGAGCCGAGATTTAATCAAGTTTGTGTATTAGTTTTATTGCTGTTATACAAGTTAAGTATTTACTTTTAAGAAAGAGAATGCATTTTTTATTATAATAAGAAAAAAATTTTAATATTGTAAAAGTAGACTCGTATCCTTCATTTTGTTTTTCCAGCACGTGTTTGAAAATATTTTATATTTTTTGAGAAGCTATTAAATTAGATAATTTTCTTTACTGTATCAGTTTGCTATAGTTTGATGTATTTTAATTATAGGTATTTTATTTATTCATTTTAAGTAATTATTATTTTGTATGGACTTTGTGAATAATTTTCAGTAATTAATTAGGTAAATTTTGTCGCGTTTGTCAGTACAAGTTTTTTTTATCCTATCTGGTCAATTAGTGGGTAGGGTTTTTTCTTGAGAATTTGTTAATGAGTTTTTTTTTGTTTTTTTATAATAAATAATTATATCTGATCTGTTTTTCAATTTTATTACAAATTTTAGAAAAGATAATTAAATAATTATTTCATTTTTTTGTCTTCAAGTAATTTGTTGTTTTTTTATACTGTTTCCTAAGATCACGATTCCTGACGTGAACTTTGTACAGTTTCGCCGAGGGAACCTGAGAGAGAGAGAATTTTGTTTTCTGAGCTATATCGCGGCAACCCTAGAAGAATTGTACTAATATCATAGCAATACGTATATGAAAGTCATATGTTATCCACACCTTATTTTTTTATAATAATATAATAAAGGTTTATTAAAAACTAGGTTCACTTCCTTTCTTCCCGCTACAAATGTAAAGGCTCTGTACTTAAAAGTGCTCCATGGTTTTCTTACTTCAACTCGATGCCATTAGAAACGCAGAATTGTTAACTTACTACCCAGCAGCTAATGTAAGCAGGAGAGGTGGCGATCCCTGAACGAACAGATTTATATTTTATTTGGTGGCCACCTTGTCGTATTTCCGAATTAATTTGCGAAATATATCTTCGGAATATCTTTTTTTAAAGAAGTCTACTGGAAAGAAGATATCTACTGATGTATCTGTAAGATTTCTAAATTTGTAGTTAATAAATTAGTATTTCTTTGTATTTGTACTAAATTTTGTGCTCTTAAAATAAAGGAAATGATAAAAGCTTGGCGTTCATAAGAAAAGAATATTATTTTATTAATAAAGTCGTAAAAATTTTGAATATAATTAAAAATGACAGATGTAAAAGTAATAATGTTACATATTTAAAAATATCAGAATTAAATCGATAGACTATAATTAAAATTATAAAAAAATCTAGTGAAACACATACATTAATTACATCATCACTTACTTACTAGCTTCAAACATTTCGTGTCGTGCAAGCACTATGCACTCTTTAGGCCAAGTTTACACAATGCTAGTTGACTCAACTTAGTTATGTTCTTAACATTAACACTAGTTAATTTCTTTCTTGTGTTTATAATTGCCATAGTTCACTGGTATGCGATTCTATTAGTATTAAATACGGTTCATATTGAGCGGTAAAAACAAACTATTCATATAAGTGACTTGTTCCTGAATTAAGTATTTATTAAAGTGAATTATTTCGATCGTCACTAGTTTAAACATACATACAAGTTGACCCTGATAAAATGTAGTCTAGTAACAAATTTTCTTCAAAAGCCACATTTCAATGCAAATTTATTTCATTCATCAATGGTTATTTATTACTTTGGTACAAACTAAAATAATGTTTATTTTTGAATATTTTGTAAACATATACAAGGATGATTTCGCGGAAGGGAAAATGTCTATAAGTGATTGTTTCTAAAAGAGTTGATATTATTTAGTATACATGAGGATATTAACATCTGCAATTAGATGGAGGAGAACGGGTCAGTTTTTTAACTAAAAAATATTCATTTTACACACATGAAACTAGAACTCCAGAAATTGGTAAGAAAATAACATAAAGAATTTCATAATATTCAGTATAAATTCAAGGCTGGGAAAAAATCATTTAGAAAAAACTGTAAATTTATTGGACCGTAGTGAGTTCACTGAATTAGAATTAATTAAAAACCAAAATGAAAGTGATAAAGTAATTTGTCTTATGGGAGATAAAGCTTTAACAGTACGTGGAGTTATAAAAGAACTTTTTCCTGGAAACCTGTGTATTTGTGTTTATTTCACATTTTAAAGACTTTTAGACGAGAAATAAACTGTGATAAATTGAGTATTTATAAAGAGGAGATTTATGCTTCATGATTACCTTCAAAAAATAGTTTACTGAAACAATGAGGCTGAATATGATATATATATATTGAACTAGTCTCGTATATGTTCCTAGACTGTTCAAATCCACAACATTAGTTACGAGTTACAACATTCGATTTTTTTACTTTTAAGTTGTTATTAGGGACGAACCCTTGTACATATTGAAATGTTGTAGTTGCATTGAGTTACGTAAATAAAGCAGAGATATAACTTTGCACACAGATTCAATCCCATCTAACCGTTTAGCAAACAATTATATTTTGGTCATAAAGTTTAGCTGAAGAAATAAAGTTAAAGAATTTAGCATAGAAACATGACCTTAGTAGTGCGAACAAATTTAAATACAACAGAAACGCACTATACAGTCTTATGCTTATGTAGCATACATTATTTTCAATCTTTCACTATCATTTTACATTGAGTTTTGACAAAGCATCTTATCTAGCACACACAACACATGCATTTAGAACATACACATACACACAAATAGAATTATTGACCTAGAAATATTCAATAGCATCATTTAATGTAAAGCATGGACGTTCATTCTTTGAACGCCCATTATTAAGTCAATTGTAATTTAACTCGGTGAGGAAACCAATTTTAATGTGAAAACATAAATTAACTACAGCCTTTTCTATATTTAGAACAGATTTGAATTAGGGCATGAATATCAATAGGACTGTAATTTAAGTACAAACAGCATATAAAGTATCACTAAGAGACCTAGATCACATGTCATATTAAAGCTAGAATTTCGTGACTATATTTAGTAATTGCCTGATATCTGATGGTAAATACATTAACAACAAATATCACAGCACAGTTAGGATTAGGAATTGTCATGAATTACGCCCTTACTAATGCATAATTATCGAAAGCATCTTTTCAAATTTAGGCCGAGTAGCTTCAGTAAGAAATGTCAAACATTAATATTTTGAATACAGTAAAACGCACGAAATATAAGTAGGTATGGCAAATTAATAATAGGTGTTGTGTGCATAAATAGATGCCCTATTTGAATAAAGCTATTAACAATTAATTACTGTCAAAACTAAAATGTTATTTGAAATCCAAAAATTAAGTGAGCACTTGATACAATTAAGCGCATTTAGAAATGTTAGTATAATTCCTTGAATGGCAAGATATAACTGACTTGATAAAGTTTTGATAAGCTTTTAAGCAATTTAAACCAAAATGACTATATAAAATGAATTTGATTTAAATTTGGAAATTTAATATTCACAGCAGGCATTTTGTTATGAATGAACGGATTTTAATCAAGTAAAAAACGGAAATGAATTTATATGTATTTAAATTTTAAGATTATTTGTAAACCAGGTCCACATAATCTATTAATATCCTTATTTTTGGATAAAATCCAAAAAATTAGAAAATTTCATTATTTTTTTGTACATGACTGTACTGATTTTTCAAAAACCGACGCTAAATCTGTCAGACGCATCAAAAATACAAATATGAGCATTCAAAAATTATACACACTATAAATATTTTTTTATTAGTCATAAATATAGAAAGACTGTTAAACAGTATCCAAATCACGTTTAGATACACAAAATAATAACAATTAATAAAATTGTAATGTACAACTGCTTTGGGTTCGAGGCGTTAAACAATAGACTACTGTAGCATATAAAATAGGTAGACATTCATTCACATGAAGATTAGATATACATCCACCAATAGTGCAACATCAGAGATCATAAAAAAAAAACATCCGTGAATAGACGTATATCAATCAAACCGACAAGTCGATATAAACTCCAGTGCGGCGAAACCTCAACGCCGGCTAGATAGGCGTCCTATCAATCGTCGAATCTGTATCACCGTCGGTGAAGCAACTGCCGTGCTTTATCGATAGAATAGCACGAACATAAAGTCCACGTGCTAGAAAAGAGAAAGAGATATCAACAGAGAACATAACCAAGAAAGAAAAAAAAACTCCGATACGGACACAAGAATAAATATCAATACATTAACGCACCTGAAAAATTAACTCACCTGTACACACATATGCAACACCGAGGCCTGCTGCTGTCGTTACTTGGAGTTTAAGATACTGCACAATACCGAAGCGGATTCTGCGATCCTGTACTCCGTCCTACGAACGAGATTCCCGCAGGCGGTACCTGACCATCAAATCCTGAGACCCATCCATTCCTGATACAGAAAGATTCCAGGGACTATCCAGCCGAAATTCCCATTCCTGGCGCTCAAGGAAGCTACCATATAACTAAAGGACATTTAAATATGTTTAGATGAAGGTATCGTGATATGTTTACAAGTATTAACAAACCATAAAAAGGTTCAGCTTTCAAGTAACAATATTTACGTCAAACTGTCTTGTAATTCGTGTGTTTACGAAGATTAAAACCCATGTCAGTACTGTAAAAGTAGTATAATAGTCATTAGAAATCAAAAATTTAGAATTCACATATAAATAAGTGTCTTTCGTTAAAATTTACTAAATATTAAAGTCAATATTTAACATACAGTCAGTCACATCAAAGGAAATGAAACCTAACCTATATTGGTAAACAAGTAGCTCTATACATTGCTTAGATTTAGATAAAATAATATAAATAGCTAACCTTTACAATAGATTTGTTTGTCTCCAGTCAGAACTAATATCCTAGAATTGAACAGATTGTTTTCATAAATTCTTTTAACCATAATTAAGTTCACATTCAGTTCATTTATATTTGCACTCTCAACAGATGCGTTTGCACGTTTTGGGAAATTTGTACGATTAGGTGGATCTGTGTACATTATCTCTCCATGTCATAAATTGTTTCTCATTAATTTTATTGTTGTCTTATGATGAACATACTCTATCTACAAACATAACTCATTTGATTAAATATGAATGTAACAAGTGGAATTAAATATATAAAGAATTAGAAGTTATACCTACCTTTGTGTTTATTATTTGTATTTTGAACTGGCATCCATCGTAAATTTGTGGAGACACATCATTCAATCTATATAGGTACTAGCAGCAGCCCACAACGTGTTCACACAGGAGTCCTAGGATCCCGTAGGAATAACAGGTATTGCGTAAGTCACTCTGAGCATTAGGTATTCCCGCGGAACCCCAGCAACGGCCCTGAGATAAAAGTTAACGAAGAGCGCACTGGCGTTATTGTATACTCACATAATTCATTGTAGAATGCCGGAAACAACCCCTTCCCCTATTAGAAATAGATCATTGGTCAAAATATAAGCGATAGGAAGTCAATTTCAAGCGCGAAATTTAGTACAGTTCAAATTTAATACCGCAGAGATAGTCACCTTTTCATTGAATTATTAAAGTAGACCCACATATACAGTTAGCAATAATTTTAGATTAAACTTTCACTTGCGTAATATTAGCTTTCATAAACTTAATTTGGTGAACATTTCTCTCTTAATTTTTTTAACAGTTTTTTTTTTGTTAATTTGAATTCAATTAGTCTCATTGCTCTTTAAGAACCTTAACTGCTAGGGGTTTATAAGCACCCAACCCCCCTATAGTAATATATATATATATATATCAGTACTCCAAGCTGAATTTCGTCGAGCACTATATATATATATATATAAACAATTTCCTTTCTTGGTTTAGCAGCTGTAAAATGAACTCAAAAACAAAATAAGAAATTAAAACGTTTCGATAATATAGATATTGTCTTCTTCAATTATTTAACATAAACTAACTAATTAAAGCATTAAAACACAAATAAATATTAATAAAACTTGTAACATATATTTGACAAATATATTAGGGGCAAATATATGGCACAGAAAAAATGACATTGGTGTATTCTAGACAACCCAGAATACGTAGATGTAATAGACTCAATACATCATATTAAATGATTGAATGAGCTATTGCCAAATTATTAATTTGAGTCCGGTCATTTACTGCATTTATTTGTATATATAGGTTCTAGAAAGTTCCTAATTTTGTTATTATGTTCTTTACATAAAATTTTGGTTCCATTATAACATGCTCGCTTGTTTAAATAATACTAGTACTAAACGAAGCGAATGTTATAAGACTAGTCTTCTGCATGTCTCGACCATGCAACGGAAAGCATAGTCCTGAACACAAGTACCTTGGGTTGCCTATGCATACAGGCACCAATGTCACGAAATTTTTAGACGTCCTCTTTTAGTAAAATCATATTTCGCGACTTCGTCCGGTTGGCACTATTTATAAATGTAAATATGGCAGGTGAAGTGTTGTGACTTTTAGACATGCGAATACAACACTCTACAGCTAGCAAAGTGGAGATCGTGTAAGTATTTTTGTTTTAATATACTTTAGTGTTTATTGAATTAATTCTACAATTATTGCATTCCTTACTGACGGACCGGTGAAAAGAAAACAGTACAAAACACGCGCGGAAACTTATTTAAAAATAATAGACTTTATTATCTGTCAAAACAATATCAATATTCATACACATTCATTTATTTACATTTATGTATATACACCAAGTCATTCTATATGTACATAATTAATTATAACACGAATTTGCTTTATTGACATCTTTAAATCATTACAAAAGAAATTTCATTTATCGTAAACTAACCTAAGATCAAATATGTACTCAAATTTATTCCCTGAAATGTCACTAATAGATTCCAATACATTTCTATTATTCTTAATAAATACCAGGTGAGTCTCTGTTAATTTGAATTAAATAAAACTTAAGCAGGTTAATTTAAATTATTCTGTAAATTATCTACATGTCACGGCATGCTCATTTAAAGAATATTTCGGTCTATCATAAAATTAATGTTTATCTTAGTACGGGCTCGGGTAGCGCGGATATCAGGTCAATAGCTTTGCGGTGAAATACAAATACGCGGCGCGCGCTAATTCAAAATATCGGAAATTAACGGTCGTAAAACATCTGAAATAAATAATTACGATTAATTTCGGATTTACGGAGACCACGACATCAAAAAGTCTGATCTTGACGGAGTGTAGGTTTACAAACGGGAATACCCAATCTTCCCACGGCACCTGGCCTGAGTAAGAGAGAAGTATGCGGACGAGATTTAAATGGAATTAGAACGTCTGTCCCATGATACAAAGACCTGAATACAGAACGCTCATAAGGAAATAACCTGATCTTTTCCACGCCATCGGAGGCTGAATAAAGATAGGTATAGGAGCTGGGACAAGTCGGAGATGTAAATGAACGAGGCAAACTCGATGAGGGCCTTTTATCTGTTAAAACCCCCTACGTAAGTAAGTAAAAAACCGTTCAAAATATAAAATTTGCACACGATACTGATATGAAATACGCGACTCTGAGCATGACGTAGGCATTCGGTATTTTTCCATTTAAAAATAAGTAAATAACAAGAATTATCACAATTGATCATACATACAGGTCGACTCATTTCACACTATACAATATTCACCTTTGAACAAAATAACATTCATACAGTTAATTTAATATTTACAAAATAAATTAATTATGAATTCAAAAATGTTACTTTGATACAATTAACGAAGGAACTTCGTTACACCATCAAATTTAAACTTGTGTTTTGTAATGCTTTTTTAAAGCCGTAATGTTTTTTGCTTATTTGTGTCTATTTAGTCTTTCTGATAAATATTGTAAGGTTTGACCTACATATACACCATTACTATCTCCACATGGAATTTTGTATACTACATGTGTTTGTTTAAGGAAAGGATCTTTATCTTTAATATTACTGAACAAAATCTTAAATTATTTTGATTTTTTAGCGCAATTTTGATATTACATGGGCGTAATACTATTTTTTTCTGATATATTTTTACTTTCTTATACGTAGTATAAGGAAGTATTGTGATGATGAAAATTTTCGACCTCGAGATTTTTGCAGATGTCCACGTGTTGAAGTCTCCTGATACCGAAAAACTGGTTTTTAAAAAATGTCCATGTGTCTCTGTGTGTGTGTGACAACGATAGCGGCCAAACCGCTATAGGTATCAATTCCAAATTTTATATTTACGAATATAATCTCCCTCTTGAGATCTGATTAGATTTTCAGTAAAATCGGCAGACCGGAAGTAGTAGTTTACTTCTGTGAAAAAATCGAATTTTGGCAATTATTCGTCAACTACTAAGTTTAAACAAATTTATAAAGAATTCATATATACTCAAAATTAAATTTGAGAAGAATTTTATTAAAAAAGTTTTTCGAAATTCCTACCGGAAGTAGGTCTTTTACTCTTATCGAAAATCATGCTTTTTAGACAGGTACGTTACGAGTATAAAAGTATTTACAAGTTAATTTTCAATACCTTTTGTATAAAAAAAATTTCAAAATTCGGACCGGAAGTAACACTTCTACTCTTATCGAATAGCAATTTTTGCAGATATTTCGTAAATTATGCATTTTATATATATTTGTCAAGAGTATAAAAGTATTTAGAGTTGGATTTGGAATATTTTTTGTATAAATGAAAATTCAAAATTCGGACCGGAAGTAATACTTTTACTCTTAGCGAATAGCATTTTTTTGCAAATATCTCATAAAGTATGTATCCTGTAGAGATTTATTAAGAGACTGGAAGTACTTAGAATAGGATTTTGAATAATTTTTGCATAAAATAATTTTCAAAGTTGCATGATTTGAAACTCTCATACGTATAAGAAAGTCGTGTGGTGGCCACACCTCATTTTTATTTACATAAGGGATGGTTACATATTTGTGTATATCTGTTGATTTTGAATGATTATTATTTCTATTATTATTATAAAATTTATTTATTCTATCTTAATAATGGAATTTATAAAGTTTAAAGGATAATTGTTATTAATTATCTTTTAAAGTGGTTTACCTACGGCCAATGAAAACGAAGAGGTTATCGAAAACGGTAGTGACGATGCTTTTCACGTCTAAATTCTGTTTGTTTTCTTAAAATTTTGTTTAGATTTAGTTAGTATTAATTTTAGACAAAATATAACTTATTTCAACAATTTTGAAGTAAAACCTGATAAATCCAATTTTTTTTGCAATATTTTCAAGCCCAAAAAAATTACTAAAAAATGCTCTCATAGAAAGCCTGCTCATATAACAAATTAACCTGCACTAATTTTTTGATACGTCTAAAGGCCAACACTTTATAGGTTTTCTGTTTCCTGAAAAATTTTACAAAATGGATATATCCGCTTTTGCACGCAAGCTCCTCGTTTAAATTTGAGCTTTTCTAATTTTGTACCTGTTATATTTTCATGAAGATTCATCAATAAATAATTTAAGTTTCAAGACTTGTTATTTATATTTCTCCTTATTTTAATGGTGTATTATTGAAAGTCATAAATGTTGTAATATAAAGTTTTGGATATAATCATTACTAATTACTCGCTAAGATGACGAGAATGCATTATTTATGTAGCTGGCCAATTTGACCTGATTGTAGTGTGAGCGTACCTAAATCATAATTGTAGCTACTAGCTAGCTAGTTACGGGTTAAGGTATTTTTGCTCTATAAGAAACAGTTCTAATATGTAAATAAAAACAGTTCATACATAAGTCACAAAGAATAATCCTCAACTATATTACTTCTTTCAATTGTAAATAATAAACACCTATGGTGTAGTTTAGAAGTAAAATATTTAGTTTTACTAGTTTAGTAAAACCTCTGGTCCTTCGAGCACAAAATCATTTTGAGAACACTAGCGTGGAACCGCTCCTCCACTCCATTACCATATACACTGGCTTCACGCAACCCGAACAACATATCAATTTATAATTCAAGCTTATTATTATTTTGGAATAGAAGTACTTTACACAAATACTGGTACATGCAAAATATATAGTCGGGTCTGACTGGCATACTTGTATACACGTGCTAATACTCGTTGCAGTGTTTACATATATTACTCAGTTGAGTACACACCCATCAACTCGCATTGTGTAATCTCGGCATTAATCAGTTTTATGTTCATCATTTATATTATTTTTTAGACTATTAACAATATGTGACGACATTACTTTGTAACAGTTACTTACATGTTAAACAAAGTACATTATTCAAACGTCCCATCGTTACTGTCATTAAATATCAATTCACATCGCTTTTATAAAATTTCGCTGATTGCTTCTGATTGTTTATCATCATTTGTCAATGGTATCTCGGTCAACTTGATAGTTTGCGTTGACCGTATTTTTTGTCAAATGAGTGCTAAATTGTTGCTCTGACTGTTGCTTCCGTTGATGACGTAAACACCGGCGCTATCCACGGCTCCCGTGGAATAATAGTTGCTCCATCTGGACGTATGAATTTGACGGTGAACGAAGCCTCTGACGGCTTGATGGACGTCGTGATTGGCGAAACAGAACAGGCAAGACACACACAAACCCTGAAATAGTAAAATGTCAATTTATTATTTTTTCTAGACATGAATTAATAATTGTGGAGCGATCAAACAAAAGTGAATAAATACGTTGTAAACAGCTGTGAGATATTATACAGTGCATTTTTTTTAACGCAGAACATAGGGATTTGCGTGTTAAAAATTCTATCCCATGTTAAATTTCGTTGCCGATCAAATTTTAAAGAAATGTGTGTATCATTTAATAAATCAAACATTCTTCTACCAATTGTACATTGTTTTAATGACATGAGGTTGTTCTTTTTAATTATGTTTTCGTTTTCAGTTGTAATTAATTTGCGCAAAATTGAGTGACAAAATAAACGTAGCGTAAACATTTAAACATTTTGTGCTACATAACATGGCTTGTCACTTCGCTAGTGACAAGTAAATTTACGAAAAAAGTGTCCATGTACACAGTTGCAGAACGAGTAGAAATTAATAAACTTAAAGATAGTTTCAAATAGTTTTAATTGTTTCACTCACAACAATATTGCTTCGCCAAACTTTGGCTTCATCAGGTGATGACGGAATAATGTTTACAAAATCATTACAGTGTTATATACACTTATTTTATATAAATGTCACCCCCTCTTTGAACCCCGACATTTATGTAAAATAAGTATATGTAACGCTGTAATGATTTTGTAAACATTATTCCGTCATCACCTGATGAAGCCAAAGTTTGGCGAAACAATAAAAATTATTTGACCTATTTTAGGTCAGGCACTAAACGAACAACCAGATTTAAATCACTCCCCTCTACTGTCTTTCTAAATTTGTTAAAACACCCCCTCTTTGAACCCCGACATTTATGTAAAATTAGTATATATATATTAATCGTTTGTTACTCTTAACACCCTAATTATCTGTACAAAATTTGGTTAAAAAATAAATACGTTTACAGGGTGATTTATGTTTTTTTTGTCATACAGTATATAAAAGCCTGTACATATAGAAAACAACTATACATACAGAGTGCTCATTTCTGTCTGCCTCTATGGCTAACTTTCTTAATATTGAATATACAGCATCGGTTAAATTAACAAGTTGCTCCAAAAATTTGAGGAGTATTTGATGACATTTTCAGAATTAACATTATTGTTAACTACCGATATTTACAAGTATACGTATCTTCGTAACAGTTGAAGATAGAACTAATATAAAAGTGGTACCTGGTAGTAATTTTTACGCAGAATTTGATATTTTTATTTAAAAATGTATTAATAAAATATATTTTAATATAAAGGTATAAAACAAACTTATGTTTTTTAGATGACAATCATAGTTGGTAATAATTTCATAAAAATGCTTATTTTGGTTTGGTAAGGTAATCTTTTTAATTCTTTTTATTATAGCAAGAGTTATCAATTACTGTTAATTTTTGAGAAAACAACGAGCAAATAAGCTTTGAAAAACCATTTTAATATGGAAAAAAGTATGAACATGAATTTAATACAAACAATTATTAAATTATACAGGCTGTCCCAGAAATAAAAAGACAGAGTGGCAGAAATCTGAAGCTAGAATGTCTAAAAACGTGCCCTCAAAATATCAAGTCTTTATTCGTGTACAGGCGGCAGAAAAAAATAATAAAGAATTCAATTGGCCTTACGACCTTGGACTAAATATCCACCTGCTTCACTTTCACAATCGGTCCTTTTCAGGACCACCATATTACTTGTGTTAAAAAAAATGAGGAGGAATAGATACTTCATAATAAACATCAAACCATTAACCTGCTAGAAAAAAATAATTACATTCTTGATATTTACGTAATAAAGGCTAGAAAAACTACGATTTATTGAATATTCTAAAATAATAATAATCAGCTGTTTCCGACTACAAACACATTAAAGAGCAACAACCACAATATTTTAAAAATAAAAACAATCTTTT
Organism: Amphimallon solstitiale; assembly: GCA_963170755.1. Taxonomy (NCBI): domain Eukaryota; kingdom Metazoa; phylum Arthropoda; class Insecta; order Coleoptera; family Scarabaeidae; genus Amphimallon; species Amphimallon solstitiale. The sequence goes on along the minus strand of OY720677.1, from coordinate 47,778,407 downwards.
ATTGTCTGCAATAAAGTGGGTTGCCCATCTGGGTCAACAACCGACTACATAGCTGCGTTATCTAGACGCATTGGGCAAAAAATATGTTTTATATGAATGAGTACGATTTAACGTTTTTTCCCGTTTTATACAAATAAAAGCGTATTTTTCTATGAATGCGTGTTCGTTTCTATTTACAAATGAGAATTCTTACGTGTATTTATAAACATACATTCTGTTTCAGGTCCGTAATGTAATTTTTTTTATCTAAAAAACAACATAGAAAATTAAATTTTTAATTTCTTTGTTATTGCGGTATATTTGGGCCTGCTTCTGTTCGGACTTTACATACCTGCTACTCCGTCTTTTTATTTCTGGGACACCCTGTATTATGACATATTTATTTAAGAAAAAGAAGAAGATTAAAAAGTACAGTTGTCCAATAGAGAAAAAAAGAAATAGTAATTAGTAAAAGACATAAATCAGACAACTGCTTCTTGTAAATACATGTGTACTTCAATTTTACCTTTTATATGAACATATTTACAAAATGTCTGAAACGCTAACTTTGAAATTTAAATAATCCATTATAAGGAAATCGTAAATGCAATTATAAATGATACAGGTATAATAAAGTTTCCCCTCTATCAATATGAGAAATGTACTGAAAAATACAGAACTGTAGTAAAGTGTTTATACTGATAATTAATAAGGAATAAAGAGGAGAAACTCTAATTTACTTTATTTATCATTGTAAGTTATAAGTATTTAAGTATAAGTTATACATGGAAATATATATTTTATACACAACTTACTTACCATTACCGTATTTATCATATCCATGGACAAATTTTCTTTATTAACTTTATAATATTTTGACTACTGCCTAAAATCTGCATTTACATATTCTTTAATAATAATAGATACTAGTATTTAATTGTATTAATGTCCTCTCTTAAAAGTCTTCGCAAGTGTCTTTTTGTATAGGGTTTCTTGTCACTTCTATAAATCTGGAACAATATCAGTAATAGCACATTTTTCTCCAAAAAACACTCTGCTAGAGGCAAATTACATACACGGAAAGTAACTGTAGAACTCTTTGCTGAAAGGACAGTTTATTAATGTGAATTAATTGTCTCTTTCCCAACTATGTGTAATTTCCCATAGTTAAAAACTATCCTTTTGGGTTAAATTACTACTTAATACTCTTTACTACAGTTGTTGAAATTCTCTCTTAATGAACAGATACAATATGTCAGAGATTTAATAAATAATAATGAAGAGATAAGTAAACCAGTATAAGTCTCGTTGCGTTTTTATTCACCATAAAATCAAACGGCACCATCGCAATAAAAGTAGTACCCCCTGTCCAACAATAATTAAAAGACGTTTGAATCGCCCGCGCTTTTTTTATGTCGGAGTCTTATCTTTTAATAAATTAGTATATTTAACTAAAATTGTTCCTTTTCTCTTTTTTATGTTACGCCTATGATATACAATATTTACAGCCTCAGAGATTTGACTAGTTCCTAGCACCAATTTAAACCCAAAAAATAGAAAGCAGGAAATTCAAACGCCTTTCAATCATTTATATACACCCTGTATACCATGTGCTTGCAGGCGACCTGCGTATAGGGCTTACTGTAAGATAAAACGACGACACCGAGAGTTTGTATGAGTTAGTATGAGAAAGCAATATACAAACTGCAGTACAGCTGCTATCTATCCTTGTTGCCCTGCTTAAACGGAGAGTCAGTCTAGCCCGTTCTAGCCTCAGCGTAAATGTACTCGAATCCCCACTTTTCCAACACTACACTCGACCAAAAAGCGGTTTGTATATTGCTTTCTCGTACTAACTCATACAAACTCTCGGTGTCGTCGTTTTATCTCACAGTAAGCCCTATACGCAGGTCGCCGGCAAGCACACTGTATACAAAGCCATCATTGTAGCGATACTTCATTATACAGCTACATGCGGATACATCTCGAAAATGATCAGTATTTAGGACCGAAACATGGAATTACATTCGCTTCATTTTCATATTATATAATTTATCTCAATTTTGGATAACTCCATTGTTCGACGTATTTACTCGTTTCTCAGAAATTTTAAAATTAATTTAATTTAAAAAAATAAATCAGTTTAGTTACATACTAATAAAAATAATGAAAGCAAATGTTCATCAATTCATATTGCTGTGACCTCGCAAACTTGTAAAATAAGAATAGTTTTAGAGATTGATTTAAGAATTAGTTTAAGCTTAGAAATAAAAATAAAAATAAGAAAAAGTCCTATTTAGATATTATTGAGTAAAACTATGCAACAAGAACTACATGAAGGTATACAAAGTTGCATACTCATAGTCAATTTATTATTATTACAGTAAATAATGAAATATGCAAAATAAAGTTTATTAAATAAATATAAAAACAAAAGATGTAGAATAAAAATTTATTAAATAAAGAAATATATGAAATAAAGACAAAATAAATATAAGTAATATATTTCTTTTGTAGAAAAGATACACAAAAAGTATGGTTTATAAATCATGAAAAGAAATGAAATACGACATGCATAAAGCAGTGAAAATCTTATGAGAGTTTAAGAATTAAATAGTATTAAAGAATAAAATTTACCTTAGCTTACTACTAGACTAAGAAAAAGGATATAAAAATATGTAAAACATAGAAGCAATCAGCAGTGACATATTTTTGTATTCAAAAGCTGACATTATAAGTAAATAAAAGGTATCTGTGTTCATGATTTGTTCGTAACACAATGCTTCAGGGACTAGAGGCGGACGTGTTCTACAAGGACAGGCAGTGCGGGATAATGGTTATCTTCAACATGTTACCCATTTTGCCAAGCCGCACTCCGGCTAAAAGAAAAGTAAAACTAACATAAATAAATGGAAAGAAAAATAAGTATCGAACAATGAACAAGGTAATAGGTTCATTGACGAGTACAAAGAAGGATGGTATTAGTGACAAGAATAAACCTACCGTTGGGAATGATGTGCAAAGCAGGGGAGATCTTTGAATTGGAAGGTTATGTTGACGTTTAAGAAAAATTGTGAACTGTCAGAACAAAATGTGTATGTGTGCGTGTATCAAGGCGGCAACATATGGGCAGCGATTTTACGGGAAAGTGTATTCCAGTACCAACCTAAACATGGACTAGAGGGCGCAATGGTCAACATAGTTTATTTTTGCCGCTATAAATACAAAGACAAGATTCGACAGGTAGACTTCTGATAACACCTCCGAGAGGTGAACTTCTCAAAACACTTACAAAAGGAAGGTCTCTTAAAGTTTTTAATTGTTATATTGTAGTTTTTCATTATTTCTTCAACACATATAGTCACAGTAATTTATTTTATTTAATACATTTGAATTCATTTGAAGCGTTCATAATGGACATTCAAAATAGATTTTTTGATAACAAGTAAGTTTATTATTTCTTTTGAAAATGAAGTTATACGAGTTGTTGGACAGACATTGATTTTTACGTGCGAATGATTAATCAATGTATTGTTGGACAAAAATAGACAAGTAAATAATTTATCCTGTAAGGTTTATTTTAAATTTATATAGTTGGAATTACAACCAAATAGGATTAATGGTGCTGGTCAGTTGGAGAGATGTTACGTGAAAATGAGCATTTTCTTCATCGTATTGTATAGACATCATTAATTTCTTTCAAATTAAGCGAATAATAAATTAGAATTTCACAAGGCATAGATTAAGAGCTAGATACAACACGTGCAAATGGTTGTCTAAAGCAATTAATTGAAGCCTATACATAAATATTATAACGTCGATGAGTATATTCATAAAGGTACAATAAAAGTTTACATTTGTTTATTTGCAGGATAAATATTTATTTTGTTTGGTAGAATAAATAAATAAACAAAAGATTTACATACATTACAACCGGCATTAGGTATAAATGATATGAGCATTTTTCAATTATGTATCTTGTTTAGAGCATAAAGGTGTGTATATAAAGGAAACTATACTTTTGAATCTTTAAATTACAAAATAAAAAAAAAATACATGATTATGTTGAATAGACATACAGTTTTTTTTTGAATAAAACTATTACCTTTTCCCAATTATGAACAAGAGAAAAATCATCAGCTAAGAAGAAGGAACCACAAACATTGCCAGGACCCACAATAGTTATAAGGTACATGACACAACAATATAAGATAAAACACAAAACCAATTATAAGTTCTTGGTGTGTAAAGAATAATTTAAAGAGTATAATGTGTACAAAAGACTATACCCTACGTGTGGTAATACACACAAAAGTATGTTGTTACAGCATATAAATTATATGGCAATATTGTTATTTAAAATAAATATTTATATGCTACAGCATAAATAAACATTTATTTATGTCACAGCATTAATTTAAATGGCGCTCAACGTAGTGGGGCAATGTATTCCTTTTTCTTGTTGTTTATTAATCATGTATTTATTTAACGCCCAAAATAGAGAGGCAATGCATTATTTTTTATAATTGTTTAAGAGAAAAAAAAATATATATATATATAATTAATGTTGCTTAACATAGTGGAGCATTGTATTCATTTTCTCATTTGTCAATAATTATTTACATAACATTTAACGTTGTGAAGCAATGCAATTTTTGTTTTTTTTTATGTTTAAACAAAAAAATAATAATTTATTTTGTACAAATAATGGGTACAAAGTTTGTTTCATTTTTTTTTATTTATTAGTAAATAGAATAATTATTCAGTGTCCAAGTTAGAGACAGATTACCTTAATTTTCGTTTACTGGTGAATTTCTCTTATTTAGAAAGGGATAAAGAAAGAGGAATAGTATTTAATTAGATAAGTTTAGTTATTAATTTATAAGTTAGAAATAGAATAAAAATGGCAGAGAAGGATAAAAATGATGGTGAAGGTTCACAGTTCACTAAATACAGGGACAATCGTCCGGTATCTTCTGATTCAGATTCAGAAAAACCTGAATCAGAGGATCAAACACTTGGTAGCAACGTACAAACAGAAAGCATCAGTAGCATAACTGGTGAACAAAAAATTGAGAATCTTTTTAATAAACTATTCAGCAGAATAGAAGAAAATAATTTAAGTATAAATCAAAAACTAGAAGAAAATAATTTGAGTATAAATAAAAAATTTGAAGAGAGCAATCAAAGATTAGAACAAAATAATTTGAGTATGAACAGGAAATTTGAGGAAAGCAATCAAAGATTAGAACAAAATAAAATAGAAATAAACTCAAGATTAGACAAGGTTCTCATGGAATTAAGAAAAGAAACTTTAGAGCTAAATGCAAATGTGGAATTAAAGTTAGAACAGTCAGTGTCAACTTTAAATAAACAAATAAACATTAATGAAAAGAAATGTGAAGGTAAAGGCACATTCTTAATAAAAGAAATCAACGAAAGATCTGCCAAAACACAAGCTAGTTTCGATAAGGTAGATGAGAAAATAAATTCTCTTGAAAATAAAGTTAAAGGGAATAATGTGCAATATCAAGAGCAAATACAAGAACTTTCACACCAAGTGGAAGATTGTAAAATAAAATATGGTGTTTGTACGGACACAATGTTGACCCTACAAAACAAAACTTTAAACTTTGAAAACACTATAAAAGGGTTAGAGAACAAAGTACATGGGGTTAGTACACCTAGTGTATCTTTGACACAAATACCTGGTAGCGCAGAGAATATACCAAAATTCTCAGGATTTTACAAAGATAATCCAATGGCGTTTATGAGAACGATAAAAACATACATGAGGGGAATATCTGATTAGATGTCAAAACTACATTTCATAAGAGGTTGTTTGAAGGATTATGCACTTCAGTGGTACGATATGATAATAGATGAAGTAGTGGATTACAAAGAATTTGAGATTCGTTTTGTGAGACAGTACTGGGGACAGACTCAGCAGAGGAAGATTAGACACGATTTAGTGTTTGGCAAATACAGAGCTGGATCTTCTAGAGAAAACTACATCATAAGAAAATATTCTTTTCTTAAATACATCCAACCAACCATTGAAGAAAGTGATATTGTTTCACAGCTAGCAGCACACTTTGACCACAACGTTACACAGGCGGTGGCACTTCAAGGAATTGATAACATTGAAGCACTCCTGGAACTGGTCAAGAGATTAGACGATGTGGATGAAAAGGGAAATAACAGGAGTTATGGAAATATCAAATATACAAACGATCCACCCAGAAATAATAATAATAACTACAACAATGGAAATAATCCACATATAAACAAGACACCTCGTTACAATCAAGATAAACAGTACAATAATAATGGGTACAATCAAAATCAGGGTAAAAGGAATTATGGAAACAACCCTAATACATATAATAAGCCAAGCTATGGGAACAATCCATATTCATACAATAAAACAAGAAACTATGAAAATGAGAGGGAGAAAGAACAGAATTATGAGAAGAAAGAAAGAAACCCTGAGAGGGAAAAAAGAGTGAACAATGTTCAAATAAGTGAAGAGAAAGAAGAAATAAGTACGAAGAAAAAAACAGAATCAAAAGGTGCAATACCCAAGGATTCAAGACAACTACTGACAAATAAAGAATGGGTAAATTCTACATACTCAAATGCGACATCGTTGGATTTTTAGAAAGGCCAGTCAAGAAGAAAAAGAAGGTACAAAACGTATATAACTTTGACGATCTAAAGAAAATCACGACGGAATTACCACACATAACAATAAAAATAGGGAACGAAGAGATAGAAGCATTATTAGACACAGGAGCGCAATTATCTTTATTAGATAGTAGTATTATAAGTAAAGACATAGAAAAATTAGGATATTGTATGCCTATAAGAAAAGTAAATTTAATAAATGCAAATGAGAAACGCATCATTACTATAGATAAAGTTTTTTGTATAAATGTTAGAATAGGTAGTTTAAATTTATTAACAGAATTCATGATAGTGCCTAATTTGAACAGCAATTGTATTTTGGGGATAGACTTTTTAAGTCAATATGGTACAAAAATAAATATGGAAAACAAAACATTTCATATTAAAAATTCAATAATCTCCTGGTGTAAGGAAACACAGGAAGATGAGATATTAATTAATAATTTATATGTAAATAATGCTGAACAAAACCTCACAAATAAAATGGATAGTAGTTTATTAGACAATAAGTGTGCACATCCTGTGAAGCATCGTCAAAGTGAGGACTTCACGCAATATAGGGATGGTACGAATTTAAATTGCGATAAACAATACATAAGCCATGTGAGCAATCTTGTCAGCAAGCATAAAGAGTTATTTGATAATAAACCTGGTTTAGCAAAAGGCTATGAACACAGGCTAAAAGTAGATGAAAAACAACCTTTTAAAGTTAAAAATTATCCTGTCCCCAATAAATACAGAGAACAAGTCAAATTAGAAATTAAAGAAATGTTAAAGAACAAAATTATAGAAAAAACGGAATCAACATTTACCAATCCTGTAGTCGAAATAAACAAAAGGGGTATAAGTGATCAAAGGGACACTATACTACCAAAATATTTAAATTCAAGAAACTCACCTTATTTTGAAGCTCAACAGAGCGTTACATTTTCATTAACAATGTGTGTAAATATCGAACAGTTCAAAAGGACCGATCGGAGGCGTACTTTTTGGCTGGCAACAATATGTAATGATTCAATAAATGATTGTTCATTCTTAGTAATGTTATTTATAATTAGAAAGAAAGGAGTCAAGTTTAAAAAGACTCATGAAAGAAGCAAAGTACAAAAGGATGAAAGGAAATATTTTGCCTTCATGCTTACATTAATTGCAATAATAAAGAAGGGAGTGAAATTTAAATGGACTCCTGAAACTTTCAAAGCATTTGAAGAAGTGAAAGAGAATTTTTGCAAAGCATTAATAGTAAATTTACCCGATTTTAATGAAGAATTTGTTCTAAGATGCGACGCATCAAATAATGCAATAGCTATAAGAAATTTAGCATTAAGTATCGTTAATCAAATATCTATGCTTTATGATTATATAGACGTAGAAGATTAATAATCATTTGTGCGAGTTTTCACAATGGTTATTATATGTGTCGTTCATGCTTTAATAATCATTGTTGACGATTCACGACAAAATATAATAACCAAGGGATATGCTGTGACCTCGCAAACTTGTAAAATAAGAATAGTTTTAGAGATTGATTTAAGAATTAGTTTAAGCTTAGAAATAAAAATAAAAATAAGAAAAAGTCCTATTTAGATATTATTGAGTAAAACTATGCAACAAGAACTACATGAAGGTATACAAAGTTGCATACTCATAGTCAATTTATTATTATTACAGTAAATAATGAAATATGCAAAATAAAGTTTATTAAATAAATATAAAAACAAAAGATGTAGAATAAAAATTTATTAAATAAAGAAATATATGAAATAAAGACAAAATAAATATAAGTAATATATTTCTTTTGTAGAAAAGATACACAAAAAGTATGGTTTATAAATCATGAAAAGAAATGAAATACGACATGCATAAAGCAGTGAAAATCTTATGAGAGTTTAAGAATTAAATAGTATTAAAGAATAAAATTTACCTTAGCTTACTACTAGACTAAGAAAAAGGATATAAAAATATGTAAAACATAGAAGCAATCAGCAGTGACATATTTTTGTATTCAAAAGCTGACATTATAAGTAAATAAAAGGTATCTGTGTTCATGATTTGTTCGTAACACAATGCTTCAGGGACTAGAGGCGGACGTGTTCTACAAGGACAGGCAGTGCGGGATAATGGTTATCTTCAACATGTTACCCATTTTGCCAAGCCGCACTCCGGCTAAAAGAAAAGTAAAACTAACATAAATAAATGGAAAGAAAAATAAGTATCGAACAATGAACAAGGTAATAGGTTCATTGACGAGTACAAAGAAGGATGGTATTAGTGACAAGAATAAACCTACCGTTGGGAATGATGTGCAAAGCAGGGGAGATCTTTGAATTGGAAGGTTATGTTGACGTTTAAGAAAAATTGTGAACTGTCAGAACAAAATGTGTATGTGTGCGTGTATCAAGGCGGCAACATATGGGCAGCGATTTTACGGGAAAGTGTATTCCAGTACCAACCTAAACATGGACTAGAGGGCGCAATGGTCAACATAGTTTATTTTTGCCGCTATAAATACAAAGACAAGATTCGACAGGTAGACTTCTGATAACACCTCCGAGAGGTGAACTTCTCAAAACACTTACAAAAGGAAGGTCTCTTAAAGTTTTTAATTGTTATATTGTAGTTTTTCATTATTTCTTCAACACATATAGTCACAGTAATTTATTTTATTTAATACATTTGAATTCATTTGAAGCGTTCATAATGGACATTCAAAATAGATTTTTTGATAACAAGTAAGTTTATTATTTCTTTTGAAAATGAAGTTATACGAGTTGTTGGACAGACATTGATTTTTACGTGCGAATGATTAATCAATGTATTGTTGGACAAAAATAGACAAGTAAATAATTTATCCTGTAAGGTTTATTTTAAATTTATATAGTTGGAATTACAACCAAATAGGATTAATGGTGTTGGTCAGTTGGAGAGATGTTACGTGAAAATGAGCATTTTCTTCATCGTATTGTATAGACATCATTAATTTCTTTCAAATTAAGCGAATAATAAATTAGAATTTCACAAGGCATAGATTAAGAGCTAGATACAACACGTGCAAATGGTTGTCTAAAGCAATTAATTGAAGCCTATACATAAATATTATAACGTCGATGAGTATATTCATAAAGGTACAATAAAAGTTTACATTTGTTTATTTGCAGGATAAATATTTATTTTGTTTGGTAGAATAAATAAATAAACAAAAGATTTACATACATTACAACCGGCATTAGGTATAAATGATATGAGCATTTTTCAATTATGTATCTTGTTTAGAGCATAAAGGTGTGTATATAAAGGAAACTATACTTTTGAATCTTTAAATTACAAAATAAAAAAAAAATACATGATTATGTTGAATAGACATACAGTTTTTTTTTGAATAAAACTATTACCTTTTCCCAATTATGAACAAGAGAAAAATCATCAGCTAAGAAGAAGGAACCACAAACATTGCCAGGACCCACAATAGTTATAAGGTACATGACACAACAATATAAGATAAAACACAAAACCAATTATAAGTTCTTGGTGTGTAAAGAATAATTTAAAGAGTATAATGTGTACAAAAGACTATACCCTACGTGTGGTAATACACACAAAAGTATGTTGTTACAGCATATAAATTATATGGCAATATTGTTATTTAAAATAAATATTTATATGCTACAGCATAAATAAACATTTATTTATGTCACAGCATTAATTTAAATGGCGCTCAACGTAGTGGGGCAATGTATTCCTTTTTCTTGTTGTTTATTAATCATGTATTTATTTAACGCCCAAAATAGAGAGGCAATGCATTATTTTTTATAATTGTTTAAGAGAAAAAAAAATATATATATATATAATTAATGTTGCTTAACATAGTGGAGCATTGTATTCATTTTCTCATTTGTCAATAATTATTTACATAACATTTAACGTTGTGAAGCAATGCAATTTTTGTTTTTTTTTATGTTTAAACAAAAAAATAATAATTTATTTTGTACAAATAATGGGTACAAAGTTTGTTTCATTTTTTTTTATTTATTAGTAAATAGAATAATTATTCAGTGTCCAAGTTAGAGACAGATTACCTTAATTTTCGTTTACTGGTGAATTTCTCTTATTTAGAAAGGGATAAAGAAAGAGGAATAGTATTTAATTAGATAAGTTTAGTTATTAATTTATAAGTTAGAAATAGAATAAAAATGGCAGAGAAGGATAAAAATGATGGTGAAGGTTCACAGTTCACTAAATACAGGGACAATCGTCCGGTATCTTCTGATTCAGATTCAGAAAAACCTGAATCAGAGGATCAAACACTTGGTAGCAACGTACAAACAGAAAGCATCAGTAGCATAACTGGTGAACAAAAAATTGAGAATCTTTTTAATAAACTATTCAGCAGAATAGAAGAAAATAATTTAAGTATAAATCAAAAACTAGAAGAAAATAATTTGAGTATAAATAAAAAATTTGAAGAGAGCAATCAAAGATTAGAACAAAATAATTTGAGTATGAACAGGAAATTTGAGGAAAGCAATCAAAGATTAGAACAAAATAAAATAGAAATAAACTCAAGATTAGACAAGGTTCTCATGGAATTAAGAAAAGAAACTTTAGAGCTAAATGCAAATGTGGAATTAAAGTTAGAACAGTCAGTGTCAACTTTAAATAAACAAATAAACATTAATGAAAAGAAATGTGAAGGTAAAGGCACATTCTTAATAAAAGAAATCAACGAAAGATCTGCCAAAACACAAGCTAGTTTCGATAAGGTAGATGAGAAAATAAATTCTTTTGAAAATAAAGTTAAAGGGAATAATGTGCAATATCAAGAGCAAATACAAGAACTTTCACACCAAGTGGAAGATTGTAAAATAAAATATGGTGTTTGTACGGACACAATGTTGACCCTACAAAACAAAACTTTAAACTTTGAAAACACTATAAAAGGGTTAGAGAACAAAGTACATGGGGTTAGTACACCTAGTGTATCTTTGACACAAATACCTGGTAGCGCAGAGAATATACCAAAATTCTCAGGATTTTACAAAGATAATCCAATGGCGTTTATGAGAACGATAAAAACATACATGAGGGGAATATCTGATTAGATGTCAAAACTACATTTCATAAGAGGTTGTTTGAAGGATTATGCACTTCAGTGGTACGATATGATAATAGATGAAGTAGTGGATTACAAAGAATTTGAGATTCGTTTTGTGAGACAGTACTGGGGACAGACTCAGCAGAGGAAGATTAGACACGATTTAGTGTTTGGCAAATACAGAGCTGGATCTTCTAGAGAAAACTACATCATAAGAAAATATTCTTTTCTTAAATACATCCAACCAACCATTGAAGAAAGTGATATTGTTTCACAGCTAGCAGCACACTTTGACCACAACGTTACACAGGCGGTGGCACTTCAAGGAATTGATAACATTGAAGCACTCCTGGAACTGGTCAAGAGATTAGACGATGTGGATGAAAAGGGAAATAACAGGAGTTATGGAAATATCAAATATACAAACGATCCACCCAGAAATAATAATAATAACTACAACAATGGAAATAATCCACATATAAACAAGACACCTCGTTACAATCAAGATAAACAGTACAATAATAATGGGTACAATCAAAATCAGGGTAAAAGGAATTATGGAAACAACCCTAATACATATAATAAGCCAAGCTATGGGAACAATCCATATTCATACAATAAAACAAGAAACTATGAAAATGAGAGGGAGAAAGAACAGAATTATGAGAAGAAAGAAAGAAACCCTGAGAGGGAAAAAAGAGTGAACAATGTTCAAATAAGTGAAGAGAAAGAAGAAATAAGTACGAAGAAAAAAACAGAATCAAAAGGTGCAATACCCAAGGATTCAAGACAACTACTGACAAATAAAGAATGGGTAAATTCTACATACTCAAATGCGACATCGTTGGATTTTTAGAAAGGCCAGTCAAGAAGAAAAAGAAGGTACAAAACGTATATAACTTTGACGATCTAAAGAAAATCACGACGGAATTACCACACATAACAATAAAAATAGGGAACGAAGAGATAGAAGCATTATTAGACACAGGAGCGCAATTATCTTTATTAGATAGTAGTATTATAAGTAAAGACATAGAAAAATTAGGATATTGTATGCCTATAAGAAAAGTAAATTTAATAAATGCAAATGAGAAACGCATCATTACTATAGATAAAGTTTTTTGTATAAATGTTAGAATAGGTAGTTTAAATTTATTAACAGAATTCATGATAGTGCCTAATTTGAACAGCAATTGTATTTTGGGGATAGACTTTTTAAGTCAATATGGTACAAAAATAAATATGGAAAACAAAACATTTCATATTAAAAATTCAATAATCTCCTGGTGTAAGGAAACACAGGAAGATGAGATATTAATTAATAATTTATATGTAAATAATGCTGAACAAAACCTCACAAATAAAATGGATAGTAGTTTATTAGACAATAAGTGTGCACATCCTGTGAAGCATCGTCAAAGTGAGGACTTCACGCAATATAGGGATGGTACGAATTTAAATTGCGATAAACAATACATAAGCCATGTGAGCAATCTTGTCAGCAAGCATAAAGAGTTATTTGATAATAAACCTGGTTTAGCAAAAGGCTATGAACACAGGCTAAAAGTAGATGAAAAACAACCTTTTAAAGTTAAAAATTATCCTGTCCCCAATAAATACAGAGAACAAGTCAAATTAGAAATTAAAGAAATGTTAAAGAACAAAATTATAGAAAAAACGGAATCAACATTTACCAATCCTGTAGTCGAAATAAACAAAAGGGGTATAAGTGATCAAAGGGACACTATACTACCAAAATATTTAAATTCAAGAAACTCACCTTATTTTGAAGCTCAACAGAGCGTTACATTTTCATTAACAATGTGTGTAAATATCGAACAGTTCAAAAGGACCGATCGGAGGCGTACTTTTTGGCTGGCAACAATATGTAATGATTCAATAAATGATTGTTCATTCTTAGTAATGTTATTTATAATTAGAAAGAAAGGAGTCAAGTTTAAAAAGACTCATGAAAGAAGCAAAGTACAAAAGGATGAAAGGAAATATTTTGCCTTCATGCTTACATTAATTGCAATAATAAAGAAGGGAGTGAAATTTAAATGGACTCCTGAAACTTTCAAAGCATTTGAAGAAGTGAAAGAGAATTTTTGCAAAGCATTAATAGTAAATTTACCCGATTTTAATGAAGAATTTGTTCTAAGATGCGACGCATCAAATAATGCAATAGCTATAAGAAATTTAGCATTAAGTATCGTTAATCAAATATCTATGCTTTATGATTATATAGACGTAGAAGATTAATAATCATTTGTGCGAGTTTTCACAATGGTTATTATATGTGTCGTTCATGCTTTAATAATCATTGTTGACGATTCACGACAAAATATAATAACCAAGGGATATGCTGTGACCTCGCAAACTTGTAAAATAAGAATAGTTTTAGAGATTGATTTAAGAATTAGTTTAAGCTTAGAAATAAAAATAAAAATAAGAAAAAGTCCTATTTAGATATTATTGAGTAAAACTATGCAACAAGAACTACATGAAGGTATACAAAGTTGCATACTCATAGTCAATTTATTATTATTACAGTAAATAATGAAATATGCAAAATAAAGTTTATTAAATAAATATAAAAACAAAAGATGTAGAATAAAAATTTATTAAATAAAGAAATATATGAAATAAAGACAAAATAAATATAAGTAATATATTTCTTTTGTAGAAAAGATACACAAAAAGTATGGTTTATAAATCATGAAAAGAAATGAAATACGACATGCATAAAGCAGTGAAAATCTTATGAGAGTTTAAGAATTAAATAGTATTAAAGAATAAAATTTACCTTAGCTTACTACTAGACTAAGAAAAAGGATATAAAAATATGTAAAACATAGAAGCAATCAGCAGTGACATATTTTTGTATTCAAAAGCTGACATTATAAGTAAATAAAAGGTATCTGTGTTCATGATTTGTTCGTAACACAATGCTTCAGGGACTAGAGGCGGACGTGTTCTACAAGGACAGGCAGTGCGGGATAATGGTTATCTTCAACATGTTACCCATTTTGCCAAGCCGCACTCCGGCTAAAAGAAAAGTAAAACTAACATAAATAAATGGAAAGAAAAATAAGTATCGAACAATGAACAAGGTAATAGGTTCATTGACGAGTACAAAGAAGGATGGTATTAGTGACAAGAATAAACCTACCGTTGGGAATGATGTGCAAAGCAGGGGAGATCTTTGAATTGGAAGGTTATGTTGACGTTTAAGAAAAATTGTGAACTGTCAGAACAAAATGTGTATGTGTGCGTGTATCAAGGCGGCAACATATGGGCAGCGATTTTACGGGAAAGTGTATTCCAGTACCAACCTAAACATGGACTAGAGGGCGCAATGGTCAACATAGTTTATTTTTGCCGCTATAAATACAAAGACAAGATTCGACAGGTAGACTTCTGATAACACCTCCGAGAGGTGAACTTCTCAAAACACTTACAAAAGGAAGGTCTCTTAAAGTTTTTAATTGTTATATTGTAGTTTTTCATTATTTCTTCAACACATATAGTCACAGTAATTTATTTTATTTAATACATTTGAATTCATTTGAAGCGTTCATAATGGACATTCAAAATAGATTTTTTGATAACAAGTAAGTTTATTATTTCTTTTGAAAATGAAGTTATACGAGTTGTTGGACAGACATTGATTTTTACGTGCGAATGATTAATCAATGTATTGTTGGACAAAAATAGACAAGTAAATAATTTATCCTGTAAGGTTTATTTTAAATTTATATAGTTGGAATTACAACCAAATAGGATTAATGGTGTTGGTCAGTTGGAGAGATGTTACGTGAAAATGAGCATTTTCTTCATCGTATTGTATAGACATCATTAATTTCTTTCAAATTAAGCGAATAATAAATTAGAATTTCACAAGGCATAGATTAAGAGCTAGATACAACACGTGCAAATGGTTGTCTAAAGCAATTAATTGAAGCCTATACATAAATATTATAACGTCGATGAGTATATTCATAAACGTACAATAAAAGTTTACATTTGTTTATTTGCAGGATAAATATTTATTTTGTTTGGTAGAATAAATAAATAAACAAAAGATTTACATACATTACAACCGGCATTAGGTATAAATGATATGAGCATTTTTCAATTATGTATCTTGTTTAGAGCATAAAGGTGTGTATATAAAGGAAACTATACTTTTGAATCTTTAAATTACAAAATAAAAAAAAATACATGATTATGTTGAATAGACATACAGTTTTTTTTTGAATAAAACTATTACCTTTTCCCAATTATGAACAAGAGAAAAATCATCAGCTAAGAAGAAGGAACCACAAACATTGCCAGGACCCACAATAGTTATAAGGTACATGACACAACAATATAAGATAAAACACAAAACCAATTATAAGTTCTTGGTGTGTAAAGAATAATTTAAAGAGTATAATGTGTACAAAAGACTATACCCTACGTGTGGTAATACACACAAAAGTATGTTGTTACAGCATATAAATTATATGGCAATATTGTTATTTAAAATAAATATTTATATGCTACAGCATAAATAAACATTTATTTATGTCACAGCAATATGTCCCCATAGCTGTATTATGATGCTACTTTTTATGACGGTGTTGCCTCCTGATTCTGATATTTAACCTCACACTAGCTCAGTTATGTACAGCCAAGAGTAAAAAGTGGATATATGTATACAATTGTATTGCACCTACTAAATAACACTACATATCCGTTATATAGATAATTAAACAAAACTTACCGTTTTCTCCATTGTTGTCAGCAAGTAATAGACGCTACTTTTTTATGACGGTATTGCCTCTTGATTCGAATATTAACCTCACAGTAGCTCGCTTATGTACGTTCCAAGAGTAAAAAGTGGATATATACAATAGAATTGCATCTACTAAATAACACTACAAATTCTTTATATAGATAATTAAACAAAACAACGTTTTTTTCTATTGTTGTCAGCAAGTAATAGACGCTCAGCTAAAGTACCCTTGCTCTTGCTACTGACTATTGCATAAGATACGACGCATTTCGATCCGAAAAAAACGAATGAAAAGTCTAGATCCTAGGGTTTGAAATATAAAATGATCGTAAATTGATGTTATTTCAATATGGACAATTGATGGTTCATTTTTAATGTTTTGTGGACATATAAATAATATCATTATAGATAACATCAGAGGAGTACATTAACTTTGTGTTTAATAAACATCTTAGGATGATGTTTATGTGATAATCAATAGTACATTTTTATTAAACGTTATTTAAATGTAACTCAACAGCCCACGTTTATTTAACGTTTGTTCAACATTTATGTGTAGATGTAATTTTTTGGACATTATTTTCTCTTTCTGTAATGTTAATCGGATGTTCCATGTTTAGTGGGTAACAAGTCTAAAGAGTTCGTCATAAATTTCAATGTTGAACTGTGGGAGGGTGGATGGTAATTTTGGCTCAATACATATAGGGTAAAGGCGCCTATCAGTATTTCGCACGACGGCGCCGAAGATACTTGGCGCGTTCCTGAACGTTGTCCAGTATGGCCTTTTTCCTATGGTATTTCTTTGGTGATTGAAATTTATGCTCAGCACTATATTCTTGCAAAACCTTGTAAACACTACGTTCTGATATTCCTGAATATATATCACCAAAATGAGACTTTATTATTCAAAAAATAACATTAATATTTACCTGCTGGAGTTGCAATGTTATCTATTTTCGAAGTACCTGGCTGTTCTTGTAAGGTTTTGTGTAAGTAGTCTAATATATGCCGGTTCTGGACCGCCAATTTGTGAATCACCATATTTAACTTTATTCTCCTCTTTTTGAGGTCAAACTACTTATAGTGCTTAAAAATTTAGCAGTCCATAAACGGTACAAAAAATTGCGGTAAAACCTCAGTAATTCTCTTGAAAATGCATAAAAATGGCTATATTTATAAACATTTATATCAAATTTTATCCATAAATTTACAGTTACAATTTTGCTCGTTCACAAGCTAAAATTGCATAAAAAACTGAATTTATTTCATCGCCACCAAATTGTGAACGAATATAAACACCCATATTCTCTGTTAATTTAGCACGATTATTTTATAAAAAATTATTAGTATATCTCATCGTTCACACCTCAAATTTATATAAAAAATTGACATTATTTAATCGCCACCAAATTGTGAACGAGTATAAATAGTTATATTTACACATTTACTTAAATTTTATACTCATTTATATTTGTTGTCATATACTTGATGTGTTACTACCAGGAAAGCATTCTAAAATGAACGTAGACATGAAACATAGAACGTAACGTAATCGTGAACATTGAACGTAACGTAAACGTAATAATTCTAGTAATATGTCTAACGTCAAAACAATAAGTATGTATTAATAACAAAGTTTTTTGATAAAAATATTCAACACTAAAAAAATAAATTAGTTACATAATTATTTTAAATATAAATAAATTGGAATGGATTCTGATTTATCTGTGATCTCGCGAGACACTGACAAAAGTTACACGAAGGAAATTAAATCACTTAATAATGATCCCACGAAGTACATAAATTCATACAATTCGTTACCTAAACTACCAATAAATAAAATTCTACTTAAGTACGGTTTTTAATTCATTTCAATTTAAAACAAATAATCCTCTATTTTCAAGTCTATGGTTCTTGATACTTAGCAATCTACTAAAAGTTATCTCTATAATGATGTGGAATAAGCTCTAGCGCATAATCAGGCGCAGCTGCGCAACGTCTGTCCCTCTACAATCAACCATCGACACTTGACACCGGTAAGACGGTGCAAATAGTGGAAAATACTGCAAATACCAGTTTAAAATGGCTACCTCTTGGGAAACCGAGATGGAGAAATATCCAAATTTAGGAAGTGGTAAGTAATTGCTTAGTAATTTTACTTAAACTTTATCTATAATATTTAAGACACGTTACCGTGGATTGTTGACTGTGCGAAAGAAAGTAATACAATCCAAGCGGAAATGGTGTTCGAGCGATACTGTCCAGCAAATTTTAAATAAATGTTAGTTGGGTGAAATCTAGAAACGAACCCTACTGTATATGGCGGGTAGATTATAATTTAAACGGTTTGTCACTACTGCCTCAAGAAGGGGATGAATTAAAGGAGTTATTTAGTCTGTTAGAGAAGCATCATCCCCCAAATACAGGCATTATTAATGTTCAGTATGGCAGAAATGCAGTTATAGAGTATGGCGTACGCTGCAAATGTGACGCACCAAATTTTGAAATGGCTGAACAAAGTCCTGGACAGCTACCATGGGGCACATTACTTGAAAAGACAAGAAATATGAAGGTAGTAATTTATTAAAACAAGAAACATAACTTGTAATTGTTTTTCTTTAATTTTAGATAGTTGTAGAAGAAAAGGATTGATTTAATAACTGTAGTAATAATATATATTATATGTGTATAAATACATTTCGTTAGATTAAATATGGTTGATAAGCATGTTGTGCTGTTTTAGTGTGAAAAAACAAAATATGCTTCATTTTTTGAGATATGTAACCTAACAAGGTATGTTATTTGTATATTTATATAGATTGTGGTTATTTACAAAATTACAGTTGATGAGTACCTACATTATTATATGGTATTCTAAATGGGAAAATCAATAAAATTTGCATAAATTCTAGTACAACTTGAAAAAATTTTATTTGTTCATCGAAATTTGTACAGTTACTTTTACAATTTAAATTACCATTGGGAACCATTGACTAGCGAAATAATTGAGAATGTCTCATGTTACTTTGTGTTCTAATTAATAATTGTTCTCTAATGCATTGCTCATTCTTTATATATAAAAAAGATACTTAGTTTACATCATGCGATATCTATATATAAATTGAACTCGTATGTCAGCGTTTATAACTTGTATTTTGATATCTTCTTTTAATATAAAATTGCGCAATGTTTCCTTGACTTATTTTTTCCTTTTTATATAGTTATACTTATTAAATGCAGATTATGAGCTTAGCTTAACAATATATTTTCATTTCATTTCGTACATTCATATTTAACATTTTATTTTATCGATATAAATGACATTTACAATTAAAAAAGGCTCGTCAATACTTTTAACAGACAAGTTTAAGACAGTTAATGGTGGTGATATACATGGGGGTTTTATACATTTTTTAATCCCTATATTAGCCGCTGCAGCTGGACCAGTATTAGCAAATATTTTAAATAAGGTTGTTGACACAATAGATGAAAAAATTAAAGGTAGATCATTAACATTAGAACTTCCTAATCAACCTCCAATTCCTTTAAAGAAAACATTGTCTCAAAAGGATAAAGATGTAATAGAAAAGAATATTAGAGCTCTTATGAATATAACTAGCAAAGAGGATTCAGATTGTGACGATATACCATTACTATGTTTTGATAAAAGTAAACAGGTTGAAAATATTAATCCAACAGAAGAAATTAAAAAATTATTAAATATACAAGATCCTAGATTATTTGAAACAAAATCATACACGTTTTGTCTCTAATCAATCTATTGATCTCTCAGACTTGTCGTCTGACGTTAAATAACAAACATATATAAATGATAAACACCACCAACCACAATTAACATCAGCAAAATTTTGAAATTAATAATTATTATGTGTTACTGTATAATTTTTGGGAATTATAAATTTTTCGAAGAAATAAATTGTTTTATTAACATCATCTATTTACATAGCAACCCAATGTGTTCCATTTTCCCAGTCTAAATTAAAAATATTATATTTATGTAGATTACTCAACCCATCTGTTAGTATTTTATCTGAACTTATGTTTATTCCTCGTTTGTAATTGATTTAAAAATATTTTCCAAGTCAATATTTGATAATACTATCTTATTATCACTTTTACATTTACCAATTAAATAATTCAAAATAATATGTGAATCTTTAACGTTTGTATTCTTCATTTATAATACTTTGAATAATTGTTGAATATAATTATCACTTATAACATCTGTTTTTTAGCACCATCTGCTCCTGCATTTTTATATGCTTTATAAACATTGAACTCTATACTATACATAACTGGAACGGCAAGTGCTTTTAAACTTAGTGAAGCCATGTCGTGCTTATGCAACCCGTCATTAGTGGGTATTTCTGTCTCACTTTTGCACATTGTTAGCTATATACAATTCACCTCTAATTAAGTTTAAATTCGATATAAGAAGGTAACAAAGTGATTGAAATAGTTTAACAGTACCGATTTTGAAACCTTTTAAGTAAACAGGATTTATTTATTTATTTTGTATGTATATAATATAGAGGGTAGTAAAATAAAATTTTAAATAAACTTATGTAAATTCAAAATGAAATGTTTATTAATAATTAATGCAATACAGTTCTAAACCATTGTAAAATAGTAAATTATTTATAATTGAGGATGGAAGATTGTATATGCTCATATAACACAATACATAAGACTGCGACAGAGATACCCACTTATCGGTTGTCTCAGTCGGCTTCAACGCCTGCCGTAGTAAAATATACCTACACTCCGTTCAAGTTACGTATAGTAATAATATTATTTTTATATTCTTCTTCAGTATTTCTACCAACTGCTTTCAATCTATTTTTATATTCTCTAAAGGATTTGTAATCACATAATTTTGTTGGAAAACAAATACCATTTTTATTAATTGTATAAAATCCAGTTTTACTATAATTCTTTAGACATTCATTAATTATTTTATCATCAAGAGTAATATAATTTTCCAAGTCACTTATTATACTTTTATGAATAATTATTTCACTATAACTTGATTTCATTCCAGCTGGTATAAATGTACCAGTTTGTTGAATATATATTACGTGTTGCTGTCTATGTCTTCCTGCAGTAAATAATTTTTCTGCTAAATCTGTTATACCATTTTTCTTATGTGCATCATCAAATATATTAAGACTGTGTGCTCTCAATTCATTTGGAATACTATCTTTTTCGTATCTATATATATTAAAATAAATAAAAGATTCTTTACATAATTCTTTAATTACTTGAATATCTTTTTCCAGTTCATTTCCATTAGGTAAAAAATAATTTATTTCTGAAATAGATTTTCTTTCTATACCAAATATTATTTCTTGAGCAATCGTTGATTTACCAGATCCTGATTGTCCTATAATTATTATCCTTTTTGTTTGTGATAATAATTCACCACCCATTTTTCTTTCGATTAATGATCTCAATCCAAAATTTATATTATCGTTATTATCAAATAAGTTTTTCTTTAAATAATTAAATGAAGTGATGGAAGTTTTTCTTTGGTCGACCACTATTAGTCATAATTAGTATTAATTAGTATTTATTAATAATTAAATGTCTACGAATGAGAAGCAAAGCGTTGAAGACGGAGCGATAAATCGCGACTTCGATATATAAAAATATATTTATAATAAATATGAGTAATGTTAGTGTTAAGTATTATACACATTTACCAAAGTCGAGTAATTCAAATATATCAATAAATAAATCAATAGCATAGTCATTAAAAAGTATAATAAATACAAAAGATCAATGGACTGCAATAAATGATGCAAAAAATTATTATAAAATAAATTTAGCAACCGAATATTTAAATAGACTATCTAAGGAAAGTATTTCTAAAAGAAAATTTGTGAAAGAGAAAAAAATATCACAAAAAACTTTAGATTCGGCACTAATATTAATTAAACAAGAACCAAAAATAAAATCATCTCAAATAAATCCTGATACATCCACAAGTATTAATTCTTAATTATAAACCCTAACATTGATGAGTCACATTCGCCCGCAGTTGTTCGCAAAAAAACGCAAAAGAATCCAAAGATGATAAAAGAAAAAGACTTAGTAAATAGAAATACCGTTAAGAAATATAAAAATATAGATGAAGAGGCAAATAATTTAATAAATAATGCAATAAATAATTTGTGATATAAATGGACATAGTATCTTATATACTAAAAGATGAAAGAAATAAATGGTCTGAAGATCTGAAACCTATTATAAATGAAATTGATAAAATAGAAGATGGTTCAAAAATAGTTGGATTTAAACAAGAAGTGGTTGATAAATATATAGAAAGAAAAGCTGCTAATTTCTTTTTAGAGCAATTAATTTTTACAGATTGTTAATTAAAGTCTGCAACTAATAAAATAGATGAATTAGAATATAAATTAGAAAACTATAATAATTATGATCCTAAAAAATTAACTGAATTGAGAAACAAAACAGTTGTGATACCATCAACTGCAGACGATGTGAGAAAACAAACTATTAAAATATTTAAGAGAAATGCTAAAAAAATGAAATCTATAAATGCAAGGTTTAAGTAGTCGAATAATTAAAATAATAAACTTATTTAATGAAGAGTATCCCAAATTTCAAAACAAATTTTTATTACTTATTAGAGAAGTAAGTAAATTAAAATTTATAATATTTATTCTTCTTGTAATACTTGTCATAATTATTATTTTAGTTTTGTTTTTTATTACTATAATTATTTTAAATAATTATTTAATCTCATTCTGTAATATTTTAATTCTTTTACAAATCCTTCTAGTTCTTCTCAAATCTCTTGTTTCTTTTCTACTTTTGCTATTGATAATTTTATATGTGTTTTATAATAATTTTCTAATACAGTTTTATAATTTTTTAATTCCTTTATTATCGGTTTAAATTTATCATACTTATATGATTTTAATTCTTCAATCAATTGTTTATTTTCAGCTACTGTAATAATGCCATCATCTAAAATTCTTTTCAAAATATATTTGAATTTTGTAATTTTATAGAATCTATTATTTCATTCGGCTTTGATGTATCACAAATATATGGTGCAGATGGTAAATCAATACTAAAATACTCAGCCGGATTATAATTCGAATTTTCATTGATTATAATACATATTGTTTTAAATTACATATTATATTCTTATTTACATAACCAGCATAACCATTATTTTCAATACCATTTTTGTTAAATATTGTATAATACTCATTTGAAAATAAATTTAATAGGTAATTATAATAATAATTAATTTCATTTCCAATCAATATATTTAATATTTTTTTATTTATATTAATTTTTACAAGACAAACATTTCCATATACATATACAGGGTGTCCAGAAACTCTCCTGACAAACGAAGACCGGAGATTCCTCAGATAATTTTAAGACAATTTAACCCAATTCACCCTAGTCCGAAAATGCTTCCTAAGGGAGCTAGAGCTCTTTGAAGATGGCGCCTTGTAATTAGTTTTTTTTAATATCTCCCGAAAAAAAAATAATAAATTGAATTTTAATGACGAAAAAACGAAAAATTTTCAAATCGATTTTTCTAGAAAACGGTGTATCCTACCGACTTAAAGTAAGAGTACCTTTTAGTACTAGAATACCTGAAAATTTAATAATCTAGTGTCACAAATGCTTAAAAGTTTAAGACGAAAAAGTTATGCGTTAAAATAACCGTTAACCTACCCAAAACGGACGCCTATGACCGGTACTAGAAATTCGCAATTGATGGAATCGATTCATCTCTGGAGGATAAATAAGCATACCAGTTTTTGTTTTTCTAAATAGAAGCGTTCGGGAGATATTAAAAAAAAACTAATTACAAGGCACTATCTTCAAAGAGCTCTAGCTCCCTTAGGAAGCATTTTCGGACTAGGGTGAATTGGGTTAAATTGTCTTAAAATTATCTGAGGAATCTCCGGTCTTCGTTTGTCAGGAGAGTTTCTGGACACCCTGTATATGTTCTTTAAATATATTTATTTGCTTATTAATATGAAATATTGAATATAAATTTTGTACATCTAATCTAGAAAAAATATCGTTACATTTCATATATTTTATTCCTGCATTAATAATATTATTATTGAATATTAATAAATGATAATTAGAATTTAGTAATTTATCATCATAATCTTGATCATAATAAATTATTTTCAATGTCATTTAAACCATTAATTAAACATCTTTTACTTGTGTAATAACAAGAATCTTAATATCATTAGAAATGAATCCTTTGTTTAATGTGATTTTTAATATTAATCCCTGTGTCTGAATTAATACATAAATTGCAGCTGAATATATTCTAAAATTATTTACCCACTTAGATTTTGTTATATATGAGCCATTAGTATTGTTTAGAAAATCATCATAATGTTGTTGAATAATATGATTTTTATTTATTAAGAAACCCTTGTTATTTGAGAAAACGGATATGTTTTTTCATTAGCAGTTATTTCATGATTTGTTGTCTATACATCAGGATCTGGGTTAAATGATCCAGTTTTCTCATTATAAAATACATAATAAAGATTACAAGCATATGGTGAAGATAAGTTAATATTTATTGCTAATGTTGGCTTATTTGATAATACTTGTTCCATTAATGTTGAATATATTGTTTCTGGTACGGTATGTAATTTTTTATTAAGAATTAATGTTTTATCTTTAGATAATTCAATTGCGTGCATATCCATTTGATAAGAATTACATACAAATATTCCATTAACTTTAATACTTTCAGATAGTTCATTAACTAATATTTGTGATTGAGAATAAAAATCAATTTTGAATACAATTGATTCACAATGAACTATATTTGGTTGAGAAAATTTTGCCAACATATACTTCATTGGAATTCTAATATCAATTCCACCAACAGGAATTTCATCAATATTTTTATAATCATCTTCATTATTCTCTATATCATCTTTTCTTCCTCTAATGAATGAATTAATTAAGAAAAATATACCAGCATAATCAATTGATTCTTTAATTATATCAGCATGATCTTTTTCTTTAAAAACTCTTAATTTAACAGATATTCTATTTATAATTTCTTGAATATAATCTTTTGATAATTTTATCACTTTGTCAGTTGGATTACTGATTGATAAATATAAATTTATGTGATCTAGTTGTAAACATGTATTTGTTCCAAAATGAAATCCTCTTGTTATTGATGCAGATGATTTTAAAGAAATTTCAAATGAATCAATATATTGTCTTAAAACATTCAATGAAGAAAATAATCCTTCTTTTGATAATAATGACATTTATATCTGAAAAATATTTACACCTCATAAAATATTATTAGATCAATATATAATTCATTTTTAAAATCTATGAGTTCACTATTATTTGTTAATGATAGTTCAATTACAAAATTATTTGAATTTATATTTTCAATAGGAATGTCAAATATTTGTTATGGAACCATGACTATTGATTCTACAAATAAAATTGTTTTCACCTCTAATATTTTCTTTTAATAAATTACATCTCAATTCTAAATAATTATCATATCCATAAAATCTCCATTGTATATGTTTTAATATTAATCTTTTAATAATTTTATTATCAATCGTTTTCAAATGTTTCATAGCTTTATTATTCTGTTTGAATTTAAAAAATAAATTTTGACTTAAAATCAGCGCTTCATTGCGAGATCGAAGATCGATCATTATTTGTATTTATTAATTAAAGATAATATTGATTTTTTAAGTTCAGTTTGTTCTTCAGGAATAGAATTATAAATATTAATTAATTTATCAAGAGTATAATTTTTGTTAATAAAGAGATTTCTAATTTTTTGAATAAAGTCTGGTAATTTTGTTAAATCAAATTTTATGTTTTTTAACCCAGATATGCCTGAATTTATGCTTTTTAGATTTTGTCAATGAAATTAAGAGATTAGATTCATTATACAACAATAAACATGAGAAAAATTGAAAAAAATAATACTTAAAGAGCTTTGCTGTAAACGTATGTCCTTTTAAAAGGACAGTAGGCATTAAAGTAGCCATAGGTAAATAAATTTATAAGAAAAAAAAATTTAATAACATGAACTATAATATGTAAAGTAGCAACACATTTTACACTTAAACGAAATTACACCTAATTTTTTTAATGAGAAAAAAATATTAGTCATATTTTCCATGATAACTTGGAAAGCATTCAACATGTAAAGCCACTTGACATTTGGCACATTTTTTCTGCACTTTTTTGTGGCAAATTCGGCATCTTGTCTGCTTCTCCTGGGATACTATGTAGTGATCTTTATTGTCTATTTTGGATTCTTGATGTTCCATACTGTTGGGTCTTCCTCTTTTTCTAGAGCTACCTTGGCGGCTTTCTAACATTCCTTCTGCTACACATCTTCTAAAGGCTAGGTGGTCTAATTTCCCTCCCAAATAACGATATAATTGCCAAGCATTCTGTTCTGCAACGTCAAGGCAATATGCGACAATCGGGAAATACCATTTCTTGCCACGGATACCAGTTCGATACAAACTAACATTCTGATCGCAACGATCTACCCCTCCCATGTACAAGTTGTATTTAGAAATGACATTTGGTTGTTCCACTTGAACTCGTTTTTTTTCTTTTTGAGAATACCTGGCGACTTGATGTACAGGTTCAACCGAGTGGCAATTGGAAGCAACATTGACACAACTATTGTCATTCCACTTTACAATTACTACGGACGTCTCATCAGTTGTTCGATAGTCCATGAATCCTCTTTGCTTCTTCTTAGCGTCTGACTTAGAAATAAGTGGGCATTTGGACATTCGGTTTTCCCGGATAGTGCCAGTTGCTTTTATTCCTCTCCTTTTTAACTCGTGCAGCAGAGGTACCGTAGTGAAAAAATTATCGAAAAAGACTTGATAGGGAATATCTCCAATACTTTGTAAAATGTCGCAATATTGTAAGATAACAGAAGGACCTAAACCAAACTACTTATACTTAGGTTCAATAACTGAGTTCTTTCCTTGATAAGGCTCCATCCACATACAGTATCCTTGACTTGTCGCTCCCATCCAGATTTTAAAACCGTAGCGAATAGGCTTACCTTTTATGAATTGCTTCAGACCGTGTCGACCAAAATATGGAATCATTGATTCGTCAACACTGTGTGTTTCAAAGTGTGGAGCGTACATTTGAATTTTTTTGTTAAGTTTAGAAAAAAGTGGCCGTACTTTGGCAAATCGGTCATTATTATCTAATTCATCATTGTCTACACAGTGCAAGTTTTGCATTATATATTCAAATCTATCTCTAGATAATGCCCCTGCTACTAGATCGTTGTGCCTGTCTTTTCGTTGTTCCCAGTACATTCGGCGACGAGGCATGGATACATAGCCACTTGAAAGCAAAATTCCAAAAAATGAATACATTTCATCTGTGGTGATATTTCCCCAATAATTTTTTTTCTGGGCATATTCGTTACTAAAACGTACAAATATTTGGATGATCTCGGCGTCAAAAAATAAATAAAAAATCTGCTTTGGTGTTAGTAAGGGTTTGCAACCATACTTCAAAGGCCACTCTATATTTTCTACATCGAGATCTTTGTTTTTCCAGTTAAAAGTTTTTTGGATGCCTGATAATAATGAAGAGGAATATCGTCTTCTGTATCCCACTCACTTGCAACAACGTGGCCGTTCTCATTGTTTTCGTCCGGATTGTCATTCACATTATTATTAGAATAATCTAAATCCTCTTGAAAATTATCAGTTGGATTAAAAATTTCAACTTCTGCCGTGAGTTGCGAAGCGGGCAAATTGTTTACAGTCATAGAGTCTTCATCTCCCGAATCCTCATCCGTTAGGTCACCAGTTGCATTAGTCGGAGGCATTAATGCTATATTGATTTCACCATCCACGCTGACATGATTAAAAACATTATCGTCATCTTCCAAATAATGAAGAAGTTCATTTAACGTCAACCCACTAGAAAAATGAAAAAAAGTTGTAGATATGCCTACTGTCCTTTTAAAAGGACACCAAGATTTAACAAGTTTTTGTGCTAACAACAGGCAATTCATTTTTATTGTAAAGATATAGTCGTATTACTGAATCTTATTTGAAGCGATTTCAAGGAAAATTCATGACAATTTCCTTATATTACTTACCCAGTAAGCCTCAAATCAATAGGATGCGCCATTGTCTCCACAATCACACTTTTTTAAGGGCTTCCAAACTGTTAATTGTGGATAAACACTACCACTATTGCCGCCAAACGAAACTTTTACGTTTCTGTGACATAAACCTGTGCTGACCTCTATGTTTCAGTACTTAAAATGACGCTTTGGGTAGATAAAACAGGAACTGACAAACCGTCCTTTTAAAAGGATAGTAGGCATATCTGGGTTAATAATGGAAATACGTAATCAGATATTATTCCTTCTCCAATTATAATATCATGATTATTATGTAAAAATTCAAATAATTCTTTGTGATTATTTTCGTTATTTTCAAAACTTGTATTAACCATTTACCCCAATGAAATTATAACCATATGGAATAGTAATAATATTATCAATTAAATACCTCTTATCTTCGTACGGTGATAGTGCAGTCTTAGTTGTTTTTTGAGTATACAATTTTAAATCTTTAGACACAATATTATAAATTATTTCTGTTGTTACTTCATTATTAAATAAGCAATCTTTATACATTTGAAATTTTAATTTTTCAATATTACATTTTTTTATTCCCCTACATACTTTTTTCTCATCTTTATTCATCATTAAATCATACCTAAATGCATACATTTTTGATCTTAGACCAATAAATTCTCTAATCGGTATTCCTTTGTATTCGTCTTTAAATAAACCAGGTACTTTATTATTTTCTCTAGGCATCCAGTCAATTGTATAATCATCTGTATCAAAAATTTTTATGTTTTTATTTCTATTATATATTGGAAATTAACAATAATTTAGTGTTCACATCATGTTAAAAAGATTAAAAATGTACATGGTCGGCATAATTTTTCCAAATACTTATTGTAACACTTGTAATTGCTTCTGTCAAAAGTTTTCGTATAAGTGATATTCTGGAAAGGGAATTTTTTTGAAGTAACTTCACCTTATGTGTCAATTCAGATCTTATATGAAGTATTCTTAATTGCCTATCTTTATCAGTATGGCTTTTTAATCCTACAGGTTTTCAACAAAGCTTTTCGTGCACTCATTATACTTGCGGCAATCCAAACTTTTTCCCAGGTATTCTCCACCAGATATTTTCACCTTTTTCTATTAGTACAGGTTTCTTATTACGTTTGACATATCTGAAATATAACATGTATATGAACATGTGGTAATATAATTAGTATTTAATTAACACTTACTTGAAATTAATGAGTCAATTCAAGAATCTGTGGGAGTTGTTCAGTTAATTTTTGGTGTGGACTCATCTATAGTTATTTTTGCAATGATATTAAGTGTTGGACGTTTGATTTTCGCACTGTCGTACAGTATTTTTGACAGATTCATCAAATTCAAAGTTTCAAATGCCTGATCACTTGTTCCTTAGGTCTTATAAGCCGTCTGATCACTCAAGTTCATGTTGTAGATAAAAGTACGGATTTTATTTAGTAACACAATAAAGTATAATAAACCAAAGTAAAAATGTAGGAGCCTAGGTTATGGCTTGGCTATAAACATAAAATTGCGTTTTGTCGAACTTATTTTCCCATGTTAAACTTGCCTCGGCAAGAACCAATGAAATACCTTAAAAATATACGATATTTTGGCGCGATATTTGAATCACTCCTTCTTATTCTGAGACAAGGTATAGTAATTTTCATAACAATAAACATTTACTATTTACTATTTCCAACATCCTATTTTAAATGACATTCTACATCGTATTAATTCTATTGACTGATTCAACGAAGCATAACCGATGCAACACGAACCTATGATTGTGACTTTTTGTCACTCGTTTTATACCAGTCATGATACCAATTTACCAAGTTTGTTAAAATTCAATCAATAAACGTCCAAATCGAAGGTAATTGTTGTGTTGTGAGCTTAAATAATAAATATCTTACATGGGATGTAACCTGCAAAATTGACTCGATGAGTACCTTATTTATTTTTTATCTCCGTTCCTGTACGTTTGTTGATAATTTTATAAGAAAAAGTGGTTCAATTAGAGCTCCTCTATAAGGTACACTAGTCATTTTGGCAAAATTCGTCCGACACCTCAACTGCAGTTTACCCATTCCTTCTAATGGGCTCTTTTGGTGTCCTATAATCAAGAAATTTCAATGTTAAAAGATTTATATTCACCAAATTATGGATGAAATTAATAACTTTACGTACCTATCTACAATTGTGGAAAGATATAATTTTCCTCTTCTCTGCCTCTAATTGCCTTGCACTCTCTTGCTACTCCAATTTGTGCAATGAAAAACGGCACATCAAACCATATTAAATACTAAGTGCTAAATTAATGATAAAACAGCTAAATCCTTGGTAAAAAATGAAATGGGAAATAATGGAAATTCTTAACCTTAAACTAATTAACAACAAATGATATTATTGAAGGTATTAAATAAAAAATAAATTATATATGAACATAATAAGTTTGTAATTCACGATAATAAAGAATAAAATACAAAATATATTGTGGTAGTTTGCCATTACTAGCCAACAATATAGTATATAAAGAAATTTGGAGAATTTAATTTGAATTATTATTTTATTTAGCAGAATATTTTCTTGATAAAATATTTGAGTTTTACTAAAAGTATTGATAATGTTATTTTCTGAATAGTTTATTTTGTTTTCTTCATGCATTTGCATAGGTAGATGTGTATCAGGTTACATTGCTGCATTGTTTTTCTTCAGTCTGAAAGAAGAGATTTAAATATTACTTGATTTGTTTGTATATGTAATATTATTTTTGTGAAAGCTTGTTTATTTAACAAAGCATAGGAGAATAGTAATTAGTAATGAATTTTGAAATATAAATGCAATAAAATGATGAATAGCTAGCGCGCCTAAATTCAAATTTTGGAACTGTCAGATTTTGACATTTAAAAATAATAAAGTAATAGAAATGGGTATTAATATGTAGAAGCATAGCAAATGAATTAAAATATTAAGTTGAGATTTAAAATAGTAAAATATTGGAGTTTTAAATAAGTATTCAAAGCATTCAAATATAATTTGGAATCTTTGTTGGATTAATATAATGTGTGGAGAAATGTAATTGGATAAAGGGAATTAATTACTGATCGTCAAGGAAATGTGGAGTAAAAAAATAACAATTCTAAAATTTTTAGAAGGGAGTAGATGTGTTTATCGAGTGGATAAAGATTATCCTCGATAAATACCGGGAATTGTGCTCAATTTTAGCTTCAAAGTGAAATAGAAGTGATTTAAATTAAGCAGAGAAGAAAGCGATTTTTTTTAGGAATAATAAATAATTCTTAGAAATTTATATATGGTGTATATTAAAAAGAAGAAAGAAGAAAGGTTTATAATAACGAACAAATAATAAAGAGAAGAGAGATAAATAAAAACTTACCATATTGTTGTACATCCACGAAGAATAATCCAAATCAGCCAGAATCATTTCTATAGGAAAGTTGTTGAGTTCCTGCATTTGATCCATCGTTCCAGTTGAAGCTGAGAAGAATTCGAGTCCGTGCGATAGCATTTGAAATACTAGTTTACCAGTACAGGAGTGAAATATTCCAAGACATATTCAAAACAAACAGTCCAAGGTTCAAACATTCCCGGAGAACGGAAATCTGAAGAACAACAGGATAGTGTTTTTATTCCAGGTTTCAAGCAAAGGAGAGTTTTCATCCGAGATACTTCCGTATTGCAGTTCAAGGGCCGAGTATTCCAGGAAATAGAAATACCAACATCATCGTTAGAGTATGAAGACGGAAAGCTAGAAAGGAAAACATATTGAAGACTAAGAAAGAAAACAAATTTATATTTACATCAGGTTGTATAATTATTTGAAATAATTTCTGAATTCAAGTAATTTTTTATGTATAATTTCCGATAAGAAATTAAAAATCATATATATAATAGTATAAATTACTGTATATAATTATCCATAACAGTAAATCTAAATCTCTACTTGACTATATAAAATAATGATCTCAATTTAATGATTTTTAAAGAAATAAGTTGCTCATAAAATATTACAACGTAAAATAACATTTATCCTTGCTTGAAATATAAAATTTCTGCTTTTAAATACCTTATAAATTTTTGAGAATGTTGCTACAAACAGGTTTCATACATTATAATAATTAATAGTAAAATTTATTACTTACTTTATTGCATTTGTATCTATTATCGACAATAGATTATTGTGAACTGGATATATCTCATATTGTTGGTTAGACGAGCTGTGTACATTTTCAAGAGTGTTTTGTGGTAGATTTTAAGAATTTCCATAGACATTTTCATATTTTTCGAACGAATTAAACAAATCTGTAACTGATGTTTTTCTTCTATTTGGGCATATTAGTAAAGTTCTTGAGTTGAGTAGAAAAATAAACAGTGGCGCTTGTGACGATAACCTAAAAAGGATAAAATAAATGTCAATAAATGTAAACAGTATTAATGGTTTATTGAAATACATACCTTCTCATAGTGTAATGCTGTTGTTTTCATTTCATAACGGTTATTCCTACAAGTTCTACCCAGGTAATTTCCTCTTACGTCGTACCACTCGTGGATTTAATAATATTCACCATTCGGCGTGAGCGCTGCGAAAAATTGGCTGAACGCGTCTATATTTAGCGCAACATCGACGGTTCGCTATCACTCGATGACTCACCTGGGGATTTGACCGGGACGCTAAACGAGATGCGTGCGTCGCGGTATTTGCGGGAACTAAACAACAGCTGACAGTTACAACATTACATTTAAACGATTAAAACTTCGTTTGTCTAATTAAATTAGTGAAACGTGATAATAATGGTGTTTTAATCTAGTGCAAAACCGGAGCTCATTCGGAGACAATTTCGATGGATCCACTTAACAGGTACTTATACGTTTTTTTTTTTGATTAATTTATCGTGATAAAATAAACCATCTGCGAAGTTTTTGTTTCGGGAATATACATTTTATTTACACACACACAGATATTTACAGAATAGACAAGTCATATCATATTTATTATTCCACGCTAGCTTAATATATGTACATTGGAATATTGCAGACAATTAAAATGTATTATTATTATGACTATTTCAAGGGAAACGTGTAGCTTTAACTTTTATTGGTCCTTGAAAATAGCCGTGTACATTGATA
The DNA here is from genome assembly GCA_963170755.1 of Amphimallon solstitiale. Taxonomy (NCBI): domain Eukaryota; kingdom Metazoa; phylum Arthropoda; class Insecta; order Coleoptera; family Scarabaeidae; genus Amphimallon; species Amphimallon solstitiale. The sequence continues at coordinate 47,744,522 of OY720677.1, read as the reverse complement.
AAATAATTACGGATACGTTTCACATTACGACATATACAAATTTGAGGTCGACAATAATAAAATTACATCCTAGAACAAAAGCATGAAAATTCCGTAATCTGATAACAGGTTTTGTTTGACAGTAAACTAAAATTTCGGATAGGCCTAATTACAACCTTCACATAGGCAATAAATACGTTTTCCGGCCGGTAATCTAGTTCGACGGCATTAACCTTACAGATGTAAACAACGAATTGGTTGACATATGATGCCGGGCAATAAAATAATGAAACTAAATGGTCTTTCTTTACTTTGGTCCCAATCAACCCTCTATTTTATTGCAACGAATAATGAATATATTTCTTATATTGAATAAGTTATGGTTCCGTGTGACAAAGGAAATAACAAGAGATTTTTTTTTTGTTTTAAACGGAATCTTCGAAACAATCAGTTCGTTCGACGCGAATATTTGAACGTTAATTATGGAATCAGTAATTTGCTTTGTTAACGGACGGTATTTGAACGGATGAGATCCCTGAACCAATATACTATAGATTTAGGATAACTCTTAACGAAATTAATGACGGGTAATTACTTTACGGATTAATTAGTGTGGACATGTAGTCAAACTAATTACGGGAATTATAAGACTGGACATTTGAATCTGAAATTAAATGTACCAGCTTAATTACTTTACGGATTAATTAGTGTGGACATGTAGTCAAACTAATTACGGGAATTATAAGACTGGACATTTGAATCTGAAATTAAATGTACCAGCTTAATTGCTTTACGGATTAATTAGTGTGGACATGTAGTCAAACTAATTACGGGAATTGTAAGACTGGACATTTGAATCTGAAATTAAATGTACCAGCTTAATTACTTTACGGATTAATTAGTGTGGACATGTAGTCAAACTAATTACGGGAATTATAAGACTGGACATTTGAATCTGAAATTAAATGTACCAGCTTAATTACTTTACGGATTAATTAGTGTGGACATGTAGTCAAACTAATTACGGGAATTATAAGACTGGACATTTGAATCTGAAATTAAACGACCAGCTCGGAACGGACCTCAAATAGGAGTCTCTTACTAGTCATTTGAATCTAAAATTAAACGACCAGCTCGAGCGGAATCTCAAATAGGAGTCTCCCCCTCTTGCAAAATGTCTCTGCTTTTATAACCCCCAGGTGGGTACGTCACATCCAAAAAAGGCATATTTTACGCGACAAAATTACCCACCCTCTAATATTTATCTGAAGACGCGCTGCATTTTGTCACGTCCGCATTTGTGACGTATCCAACTGAAAATTTTCCATAAAAATTATACCCATACAGATTCTTTTGAAAACTATCATGAATAAAATTAATTAGCAAATTACTGGTACCATTTACCAATGAATACATGAATATGAATACACAATACACAATGATTTAATCACGTAACGGACGAGAAAATGCCTCACTAAATTACAAGAATATTTTATATTCGCAATTAATTAACGTACAATGAGCATTTTCTCTGTCCTAACGATTCAAGTTCGTTACAACCCCCCACCTCTAAAGAAAAGAAAAATGTTGTCAACCGGAAATAAAACATAATGAAAATTTACTAACCTATAACTAACTTAAAACTAATTTAAATGTCTCTACACTCTCACTGGTTGTTCTGTGTCTTGTATAGGTTCTTATAATAGGCGTCTGCCTCCCGCCGAGTCATGGAAACGCTCTCACCATCGATGCGGACGCTGACTCGCTGGTTCCATCGACGACTCTTCCGGATCTTCCTACCTGGACGGCCCTCTCGCCGTACCCACGCCCCAGGATTGTGAACTGCAGGCCATTTCTTCACAGGAGGTACGTTCGTTGCAGGAGGAGGATGTGCGTCAAGAAAAGGCATATTTAACGGAAGGCTGGGAACTAAAGGCACGACAGAGAGAGGTAAAAGACTTACGGGCGTGGAGGGATTTACTTCTGCGGCTTGCCTGACGGATTCTGGAGTTGGAGGTAACGGAGATATCATGTCTGGCACTGGCGATACTCCAAATAGCTGTAGGTACCGGAATGCTAAATACGCCTCGGCCCCAGGGCTAGACAACGCCGGGCCTATTTCCACGTCGGTCTTCTTGGCCGAGGATGCCTGTGGCTGCGGCTTTGGAGGTGTATTGCAGCAGTACACATTATACTTTTCCTCTAATAAGGCCACCGTCTCTGGCGATATTATAAACTGCGGTGTTATTGGTCGCTCTGGAGTTTTCGGAGAAGCCACGAACCTCACCAGACCACTGGTCGGAGATATCCAATGTCCGAAGGCGGTTTGACGACCAGGAGACTTCGTCGAAGACATGATTGAACTGGCTGATAACGCACGATCCATAGACTTATATGCCTGGCTCGGATGTTCCCCACCGCTTCTCTGGAGGGAGACTTTGAGTGGGAGGCGGAGTAGGGACTACGGACTGGCGGTGGCGGAAAGTTTTATATCCTTCACGTGGACTTTTGACGGCTTGCGGTGACCTGGAGTCTGTAACATAACCACAGAAGGAGATAAAATTTTAATTATTTTTGACGGGCCTGCAAACTTCGGAGCCAATTTGGCGGAAAACTTCTTGGCAGCGTCGGACAGGTAGTGACACTTATGATACACCCATTGCCCTAACTGTGGACGGAAAGGACGGTGGCGGAGATTGTAGGGTCTACTCTGCCGTTGAAATGCTTCAGCCAACCTCACTCTCACGATTTTGAAGAAGTCGTCCATCTTCGACATCTCAACAGCCAAACCACTTGCGTCTGGTTCATCAGTCCCCTCTAAAAGTCCTTCAACGGTTCGACGAAGAGAACACGGCGGAATGAGTTCTCGTCCGAAGTTTAAGAAAGCGGGAGTATAGCCTGTGGACTCGTGCTTGGCGGAATTAATGGCGAACGTAAACTGTGGTAAGTACCGATCCCATTCCCTATGATCCCCTTCAATATACTGTGCGATCATGGGACCAATTACCCTGTTTGTCCTTTCCACAGGGTTCGACTGCGGAGCATACGGAGCGGTGAATTTAATCTGGATGCCCACGCCCTTGATGTAATCTTGGAAACAGTGACTGGCGAACTGCGGTCCATTGTCCGTCAGTAACAGCTTGGGACATCCGAAACGGTAGATCAACTTCTCCTGCAAGGCACGGATTATCGCCTTGGACGTGGCAGAGCGCAGCGGCTGGCACTCCACCCACTTAGTGAACCGGTCCTGGAACACTAGCAACGACGTGAAACCTTGTCTGGATCGCGGAAACGGTCCTAAGAGGTCCACGCTCACCTGCTCCCACGGATAATCCACAGGTGAGTACTGCATCTGTCCTAGGGGCTTCCTTTGGTCGAATTTATATTTCTTACATGACTGGCATTTATTCACGTAATTTCTGACGTCCCTGAACATTCCTGGCCAATAATATAGGTCCGCCGCACGCGAGACACTATTTGCGACGCCTAAATGTCCAGCTTCGGGAGCGTCATGTACTTCTTTCAAAATTTGAACTCTGTCCGGTTTCGGAATGCACAGTTTCCATGATTGTACACCATCGGAGTTCCGCGTGTCGGGAATATACCTGTACAATTCATCACCTCTGATTAGAAAATCGCTATTGCGGTCTGGGTGCGTTCTAACGTCGGAGACCTTTTTACAGTACCACGGACACTGTACGTCGTCGAGCACCGCACACGCATCTTCTTCGGATTCGAGATCGCGGGGTAGCGGTGATCGCGATAAAGAGTCGGCCAAATTGTTCATGGACCCTCGACGATACTGTACTGTAAAATCAAATTGTTGCAAGTCAATGGCCCACCGGCCGAGCCTCCCAGAGGGGTTCTTCAGGTCGTTGAGAAAGCGCAAACACTGGTGATCGGTCACGACGACAAAGTGGTAAAACTCCAGGTAATATTTAAATTTCTTAATTCCCCAGACCACCGACAAGGCCTCTTTTTCCGTCGTCGAGTAACGGGATTCTGCGTCGCTCAACGTCCTGCTTGCGTACGCAATTACCTTTTCGAGCCCCTCTATTTCCTGGATTAACACAGCTCCAAGCCCCTTCTCGCTAGCGTCCGTATGTAGCTGAAATGGTTTGGTGAAGTCAGGGCACACTAAAACAGGACTCTTCGTAAGTGCCTCTTTGATCCTGGCGAACGCAGATTCTTGTTCCTGCGTCCATTCCCATCGAGCGTCCTTCTTTATCAGAGCCACCAGTGGCGTCGTTATGTGGGCAAAGTTCGGAATGAATCGACGATACCAGGACGTTTGTCCCAAGAAGCTGCGTATCTCCTTCTTCGTTCGAGGTGGCTGTACGTTTAAAATTGCGGACACTTTCTCAGGATCCGTCTTAATCCCATCCGGAGTGATGACGTGCCCCAGGTATTTAATGCTCTGTTTTGCAAATGAGCACTTGTCGGGTTGGAGCTGCAGACCTGCTCTCCTCAGGCATTCAAACACGTATTTCAAGTTCTTTAAATGCTGCTCGAACGTCTTCCCCAAAATGATAATGTCATCTAAGTAAACGAACGCGAAGTTCGCCATTTCGGGACCTATCACGGAATCTAGTAGCCGCTGGAAGGTGGCTCCCGCCGAGTGGAGCCCGAATGCTAATACCCTAAACTGGAACAAACCTTTTCCTGGTATCGTGAAAGCGGTGATAGGCCTGCTGCTCTCTTCAAGCTCCACTTGCCAGTACCCACTCTTCAAGTCCAGCGTCGAGAAGTACTTACTGTCACGTAATTTATCTAAAATATTCGAGATGTAGGGGAGCGGATACGAGTCCTTGATCTAGATAGCATTTATTTTCCGAAAATCGACGCAAAATCTCGCCTCGCCGTTCTTCTTTTTCACCACGACGATTGGAGAACTCCATGGACTGTCGCTGGGTTCAATAATGCCGTCCGCTAACATTTTATCCACCTCTGCGTCTATTAACTTCTGCTTATTCGGGTTACACGGGTAGTAACGTTGCTTAATGGGGACTGCGTCTGGCGGTAATTTAATGACGTGTTTCACCAAGTTCGTACGGCCTGGAACATTTGCAAATTTACCCATTTCGATTTCTAAAAATTCTTTCAAAATTCCTTCATTATCGTTCCTTTCTTCGGCAGCTAGACAATTCTCGACGCCTGGTGTTGCGTCGCTTTTACAGTAAACTTTCTTCCTCGGGAAATCGAGCACCACCTCGAATGCTTGGAGCACGTCCACGCCGAGAATCATCGAGCACATACTCGTAGGAAGTATCATGAAATCAATATCTATCGTCCTGTGTATTAATCTTATTGGCAGGGAGATCTTACCTGGAGATTCAACGATCTCTCCATTTGCCAGACGTATTCGTGATTTACGGGAGTGCACGTCCTGTGTGCCTTCTGCTCCCAAACGTTCGACGAAATTTCCTGAAACGAACGAAGACGTGGCCCCACAATCAATTAAAGCGTTTATATTCACGCCACGGACGCTTATGGGTATCCACACACGGTTGTCCGTCGTTGTTCCTTTTTTAACGACTTCGGTTGGGAGCTCAAAATTATTTTTTATTGTGTGCGGGTGGTCTGAGCCTCGAGACCACCCTCTTTGGCGTTTCCCTGGCATCTACAGTCTAAAGAGCGGACGTCCAACTTACCACATCGGGAACAGAATATTCTGTGCGGATTGCGGCAGCCGCGTCGATTGTGCCCCTCCTGGGCGCATCTCCAGCAGCGTCTCTCGGGGTTAGACAACCTTTGGACCCCCTTCGGCGGCGGCGGCGGCGTTTGTCGGGGTCTAACGTCTTGTACTGCATAAGAAGAATGAGGCGCGCGCTGCGGCGTCGGTAAGGCACTCTTCCCTTTCGAAAATTGGAGTTGCTCTTCTCTAATGAGCTCAAACTCCGCGGCAAACTTGGATAATTGTCTGAGATTTAATACAGCGTCTCTACGTACATAAAGCTTCAGGTCCGGAGACATGTTGCTGTAAACACGTTCCAATTGTTCGTCGTCGGTCATCGTCTTTCCACGTCTCATCAAAGTCAGTAATGCGGTCAGGAAATCTTTAAATGATTCGTTCGGTTTTTGCAGTCTTGATCGTATTTCTTGGTCCAAAAGATAATCATATCTCGGCGGGAGGTACTGCAACTTAAAGTCATTTAAAAAGTCGGCCCATGTCGTCCAATATGACCTATTATTCCTAAGCCATAGCAAAGCCTTGTCCCTAAATAATTCGGGCAATGCGAGTAACATATACTCATCCTTAATATCATAACATGTTTGTAATTCGTTAATACGTTCTAGGAAAAATACTGCATCCGAGCTACCACTGAAGTTCAATCCCCACTTGCGTACTTTGTCACAGATTGTGGCTCCGGAGACATCACTACCGTCGACTACAGGCTTTGGATCTACAGGATCGGGTTTTCCTTTCGAGAGACCAGATTTATGCTCTTTCAGATACGTGCTGAGACGCTTACGAACGTCGTCGACAGTACCGGAATCGTCGAGACCGAGAGTTTTCGCAATTGCGTTCAAATCTTCTTTCTTAATAGTGTATAACCACCCTATGGTGGCTGGAGGGTTTGTTGTGCCAGGTTCTGTCATGGTGTATATGTTTTATTTTGTACTAGATGTGGAACAATAAAAATGATAATTACAAACGAGCTTGTTACTTTTTCTTTGGCTGGTAATACTACTTAGATACTGTATTAAAAGACTATACGTTCTTGATAAACGTATTTAATATATAACTTCAACTATTTTCCTATATCTTAATTATATCCGTGCTATCTTCAAATTTTACTATTCTTCAAATCAAAGTAATTTAAAGTTAAAACGGGATTCAGTCGCGGAAGCTGAATTTACGAACTTTATAACTCTTTAATTCAAGGAAATTTAAAATCAAAACGGAATTCAGTCATGGGCGTTGAATTTACGAACTTAATAATTCTTTAATTCAAAGTAACTCAAAATCAAAACGGAATTCAGTCGCGGAAGCTGAATTATACGTAAAATTTTGGCTGAACTAAATTTTATAGTAGCGGACTTCAACGGATGCCAAAATTTTGCAAAGTGTTGCTGTTAATTAATCAATAAGCCAGTTAATTACAGCTCGAACGTTGGGCGCCATTTTGTAATGCTGTTGTTTTCATTTCATAACGGTTATTCCTACAAGTTCTACCCAGGTAATTTCCTCTTACGTCGTACCACTCGTGGATTTAATAATATTCATCATTCGGCGTGAGCGCTGCGAAAAATTGGCTGAACGCGTCTATATTTAGCGCAACATCGACGGTTCGCTATCACTCGATGACTCACCTGGGGATTTGACCGGGACGCTAAACGAGATGCGTGCGTCGCGGTATTTGCGGGAACTAAACAACAGCTGACAGTTACAACATTACATTTAAACGATTAAAACTTCGTTTGTCTAATTAAATTAGTGAAACGTGATAATAATGGTGTTTTAATCTAGTGCAAAACCGGAGCTCATTCGGAGACAATTTCGATGGATCCACTTAACAGGTACTTATACGTTTTTTTTTTGATTAATTTATCGTGATAAAATAAACCATCTGCGAAGTTTTTGTTTCGGGAATATACATTTTATTTACACACACACAGATATTTACAGAATAGACAAGTCATATCATATTTATTATTCCACGCTAGCTTAATATATGTACATTGGAATATTGCAGACAATTAAAATGTATTATTATTATGACTATTTCAAGGGAAACGTGTAGCTTTAACTTTTATTGGTCCTTGAAAATAGCCGTGTACATTGATAAAATAATTACGGATACGTTTCACATTACGACATATACAAATTTGAGGTCGACAATAATAAAATTACATCCTAGAACAAAAGCATGAAAATTCCGTAATCTGATAACAGGTTTTGTTTGACAGTAAACTAAAATTTCGGATAGGCCTAATTACAACCTTCACATAGGCAATAAATACGTTTTCCGGCCGGTAATCTAGTTCGACGGCATTAACCTTACAGATGTAAACAACGAATTGATTGACATATGATGCCGGGCAATAAAATAATGAAACTAAATGTTCTTTCTTTATTTTGGTCCCAATCAACCCTCTATTTTATTGCAACGAATAATGAATATATTTCTTATATTGAATAAGTTATGGTTCCGTGTGACAAAGGAAATAACAAGAGATTTTTTTTTTGTTTTAAACGGAATCTTCGAAACAATCAGTTCGTTCGACGCGAATATTTGAACGTTAATTATGGAATCAGTAATTTGCTTTGTTAACGGACGGTATTTGAACGGATGAGATCCCTGAACCAATATACTATAGATTTAGGATAACTCTTAACGAAATTAATGACGGGTAATTACTTTACGGATTAATTAGTGTGGACATGTAGTCAAACTAATTACGGGAATTATAAGACTGGACATTTGAATCTGAAATTAAATGTACCAGCTTAATTGCTTTACGGATTAATTAGTGTGGACATGTAGTCAAACTAATTACGGGAATTGTAAGACTGGACATTTGAATCTGAAATTAAATGTACCAGCTTAATTACTTTACGGATTAATTAGTGTGGACATGTAGTCAAACTAATTACGGGAATTGTAAGACTGGACATTTGAATCTGAAATTAAATGTACCAGCTTAATTACTTTACGGATTAATTAGTGTGGACATGTAGTCAAACTAATTACGGGAATTATAAGACTGGACATTTGAATCTGAAATTAAATGTACCAGCTTAATTACTTTACGGATTAATTAGTGTGGACATGTAGTCAAACTAATTACGGGAATTATAAGACTGGACATTTGAATCTGAAATTAAACGACCAGCTCGGAACGGACCTCAAATAGGAGTCTCTTACTAGTCATTTGAATCTAAAATTAAACGACCAGCTCGAGCGGAATCTCAAATAGGAGTCTCCCCCTCTTGCAAAATGTCTCTGCTTTTATAACCCCCAGGTGGGTACGTCACATCCAAAAAAGGCATATTTTACGCGACAAAATTACCCACCCTCTAATATTTATCTGAAGACGCGCTGCATTTTGTCACGTCCGCATTTGTGACGTATCCAACTGAAAATTTTCCATAAAAATTATACCCATACAGATTCTTTTGAAAACTATCATGAATAAAATTAATTAGCAAATTACTGGTACCATTTACCAATGAATACATGAATATGAATACACAATACACAATGATTTAATCACGTAACGGACGAGAAAATGCCTCACTAAATTACAAGAATATTTTATATTCGCAATTAATTAACGTACAATGAGCATTTTCTCTGTCCTAACGATTCAAGTTCGTTACAATAGTATTGCTAAAAATTGATTTATTCAGATAGAATAGGTTCTTGGACAATTCAACTTCTGTGCATTATAATTTTATCGATATAATTTATTATTTTTAAAGATCGGTAAAGACGCTATTGTATAAGCTTACATTTGATACTGAACAATTAAGATATAGGAATCTGCATGATCTATACGAGTAACTGGAAGTCAGCAACCCATTTAGCACAAATAGAAAATTAATTTAATTAAAGAAAAATATTGTTAATAATAATAACTGAGTTAGTTTTGGGCAAAATAATATTAAAGAATATAATTTAAACAGATTAGGATATAATTTGCAATCGTATAATTGTTTTTTTAGTAATTATTATAAAAATAGGAAGAATATACAAGGTATAGTCATAAAATTATTTAAAAAGTATGAATTTCTAAAGTTAAATAAAAGTGAATCTGAATGACTATTTAAGTAGGGAGATAGAGAGTGTTAAGACAGAGATAGGTATTTTAGTATTCTTCTTAAATTAGAACAATATACTGGTTGAACCGACAGGAGACATTTATATCCAAAATAAGACTCGCACACAGTATTTTGATTGCTTTATTTTCTTTGATATTAGAAATAATATAATAAATAATCTACAAAGGTGATAAGCATAGTTTTAAATAAAATTATATTTAGATACAAGTATTTCTGCGTGAATTATTTATACTTACAATATAGTTATAATGAATACTAGGTCGAAAAGTAGTTCTGGAATGAATAGAACTGCATCATCCAGTGATAATGAAGAGGAGGTAGCACAGGATGTGAATTTACAAGAGGGAGGAGAAGATGTATCACAGGTACCGGTAGAAGATCAACAGACAGGAGAGATACAGGATAGAGGTGATAAGGTAGAAATACAAGGAGAGACTTCTAAAATAGAAATGTCGACCACAGTAGTAGATTTAGGATCAATTTTGCAAATGTTTAAACAAATTAGCGAAGAGAATAATAAGAAATTAATGGATAAATTGGACAAGGCGAGTGAAGATAGTAAGAAAATTAGAGAGGAAGATATTCAGAAAAGCGAGAAAATTAACGAAGAAAGTAAGAAGAATTTAGTGGATTTGAAGGAAGAATTAAGTAATAAATTTGACAAGGCGAGTGAAGAGAATAATAAGAATATGGAAAAAATGACTGAAGAGAATAAGAAGAATTTAGTGGATTTGAAGGAAGAACTAATTGGGAAATTGGATAAAGCTAGTAAGGATAATAGAGAAGAAAATAAAAGAAATCTCGAAGAATTAAAGAAAACTTTACTGAGAGATATAGAAGAAAAGGTTAAAAAACTTACTATTGAAATGGATAGCAGGGAAGTGAAAATGCGGAAAGAAGTAGACGAAAAGTTACAAATTAAAGATACGGAAGTTAAAATTGTTATTACAAATAAAGTACAAGAAGTGGAAAGTACAGTAAAGGGAATCCAAGAGAATGTAAAGCAAATAGAGAAGAATAATAATGAGAAACATAAGGAGTTAGCTAAACGTATACGAGAGGAAGTAGATCAGGTAAATAAAGAAGTCTCTGACAAAACAGAAAAATTAGAGGAGAATTTTAGTAAGAGGATAGAAAATACAGAGGATCGATGTTTGCAAGAAATTAAATTATCGACTGATACTACTATTGCGCAGAAGTCAAGTATGGAAGATATTCTGAGAGAATGTGAAGAACAGAATATGAAAATACAAGATCTTTTATTAAACTCAGAATATTAAAATCCCTCATGTAACATGTACTCCGGCTTACAATGTCTTAAATACTGGTATCAGGATAGAGAATATTACTCATTTTAGTGGGGATAAAATGTCAACTCATCCAATGGCATATTTGACAAATATTTTAAGATATATAGAGGATATACCAGATTTTAAGGGTCAAATGAATATAATCAGAGCAACATTGAATAATGGAGCTGCGGATTGGTTACAAAGAATCGAAAATGATTGTCAGGATTTAACTCAGTTTGTGGAAATGTTCAGAAGTAATTTTTGGAGTGAGACTCAACAAAGTAGAGCACATCAGAGGCTATTAACTGGACGATATCAACCGGGTAAATCATCAAGGGAGGCATACGCTCAAAGGATGTTTAACTATTGCAGATATATTTCTCATTTAGATGAACGTACGATTTCGCAACATCTTTTACAGCATTTTATTCCTGTAGATACTCATGCCATTATATGTCAAAATGTTACAGATATGAATGGTTTAATAAGTATACTTCGTCGCCTAGATGATTATTCAGATGGTGTAAAATATAGGGAATCTCGTCAATTCAATGGTAGAAGCGAAACTCAGAATAATCAACAACGTTTGTCATATAATAATGGTGCAAATAATCAATATGCTCGAAATAATACATCTTTTCATCAAAATACATATTCGAGGAACAATAATTCTGGTAATAATCCAAATAACAGTTTTGGGTCAAGACAATCGTACCAGTATAATAACCAACAGCAAAATAATTATAATAGGAATTTTAATGCACCAGGTAATGGAAATCCTAACTGGTCTAGTAATCGAGGAATACCAAATGGAGGTAATGGAAGACAGAATGCAAATGGGAATAATCCATTTAACAATCGATCGTATAGACAAGTTCCTCAAAATAATAATTATCAGGAACAGAATAATAAATATTATAGCAATAATAATTCGAGACAAATTAATACTCTACAAACGCAAGATTGGAGACAAACAGAACGAAGAAATACTGGAAATCAGGTTTCAAATCAAATTACTGATGAAATTGGGGTTGGAATAGAAGAAAAAAAAACGCCAATTTTAGAAATGAAAGCAAATACTTATCAAAATGCCATACCGGGAACTTCTCATTAGCTAATGATTTAGTACATAGAGAAGTTAATTGTAATTTAATTAGAAATAGTAATATAATAGGAATGGGGAATTTTAAGAATAATACAGATATGGGACACATAATTAATATTTATGAAAGTTTACCTTTTTGTACAATTTGTATTAGAAATGTTAATTTTAAAACTTTGTTAGATTCTGGTGCTGAAATCTCTCTCATAAAAGAAGAAATGATAATGAATATACCTGAATATTCTAAGCATATTATTAAAGTCAAAAACACTAAATATAATAAAGCCCAAAATTTAGAGACATGGCGGTTTTACTGAAGGACCAGTAACCGATTATATTTTGATAATACTACCTAAACCAGAGTCACAACAAACACTCCAAAGCTTATATAAATCACCGAACACTCGAGACTAAGTAATAGGGGCATGACTATTACAAGAAGAACATGTATACATGTAAAGAATAGTAGAGAGTAAAATAGTGGTTTCTAAAATTGGAAAATTAAACAAATAAGGGAGTACCAAGCAAGGGGCATGTTTAATGTCATCTGCTTTTATAAAAGGATTTAATAATGAGAGATACGAATATGTACAGTTAAATATTATATGATTGAGACAATAATGTAAGAATATTTGCCAAGATGTTCTAACAAAGAATTTTTTTTTAACTATGACACCAGAATCAGAATAGATTAGTTTAGATGAATAAGTGTTGTAAATATTAGACAGTATTAAGAATTTAGTAATATTTAGTTTTCCTCATTCCCTTACATTATATAATTTGTATATAAAAATAATAGATGTGTATATAAGTAACTTTCCAGTTAGTAAAATTTGCACTAGTACAAAATTTGAAGAAATGTATGAAGAAATTATATAAAAGAAGAACAAACAGGAGCCTTATAAAAAATAAAAAGAAGATATATAAATAATAGAAGAATTCTGTGTAAGGAATTATATTAACAAAAAGGTTTATGAAATATTATAGGTGATGTACAAATAAAAGTATAAAAAGATAGGAAAAGTCTTTATAATGAAATATGTTAAAAGAGATAAAAATGAATGCTTGCGATATATAATAAATATTTAAAGGTACCATGAAAATATGGAATTATTTATAGAGTATATGTATGATAGGGTAAATATAACCCAAAGTGATGATAAATATAAATAGGACGAAAATGTCATAAAAGAATTATGTAGGTAACGTACGCCTTATAAAACGAAAATTTAATTTAGATACTTTCCAAAGATGAAAGTACATTGGTAGACGAAAATGTCTAATAGAGGGATAGGGGATTTGTTCTGATAAGAACAGTATAAAAGAAAATATAATTATAAAGAAGAAGTAAGCATATGTAAAGCATATTAATTAGAGGCTACTAGATATCTGAAAAAGTAACAGATGTAACTTATTAGTAATCACCAATAACTGTAAGGATTAATACAGAATATATTTTAGAAACGAATTTAGATAAGGCTAAAATAATCATGAATTAGATGAAACCAGCCAGAATCATTTCTATAGGAAAGTTGTTGAGTTCCTGCATTTGATCCATCGTTCCAGTTGAAGCTGAGAAGAATTCGAGTCCGTGCGATAGCATTTGAAATACTAGTTTACCAGTACAGGAGTGAAGTATTCCAAGACATATTCAAAACAAACAGTCCAAGGTTCAAACATTCCCGGAGAACGGAAATCTGAAGAACAACAGGATAGTGTTTTTATTCCAGGTTTCAAGCAAAGGAGAGTTTTCATCCGAGATACTTCCGTATTGCAGTTCAAGGGCTGAGTATTCCAGGAAATAGAAATACCAACATCATCGTTAGAGTATGAAGACGGAAAGCTAGAAAGGAAAACATATTGAAGACTAAGAAAGAAAACAAATTTATATTTACATCAGGTTGTATAATTATTTGAAATAATTTCTGAATTCAAGTAATTTTTTATGTATAATTTCCGATAAGAAATTAAAAATCATATATATAATAGTATAAATTACTGTATATAATTATCCATAACAGTAAATCTAAATCTCTACTTGACTATATAAAATAATGATCTCAATTTAATGATTTTTAAAGAAATAAGTTGCTCATAAAATATTACAACGTAATAACATTTATCCTTGCTTGAAATATAAAATTTCTGCTTTTAAATACCTTATAAATTTTTGAGAATGTTGGTACAAACAGGTTTCATACATTATAATAATTAATAGTAAAATTTATTACTTACTTTATTGCATTTGTATCTATTATCGACAATAGATTATTGTGAACTGGATGTATCTCATATTGTTGGTTAGACGAGCTGTGTACATTTTCAAGAGTGTTTTGTGGTAGATTTTAAGAATTTCCATAGACATTTTCATATTTTTCGAACGAATTAAACAAATCTGTAACTGATGTTTTTCTTTTATTTGGGCATATTAGTAAAGTTCTTGAGTTGAGTAGAAAAATAAACAGTGACGCTTGTGACGATAACCTAAAAAGGATAAAATAAATGTCAATAAATGTAAACAGTATTAATGGTTTATTGAAATACATACCTTCTCATACTATTGCTAAAAATTGATTTATTCAGATAGAATAGGTTCTTGGACAATTCAACTTCTGTGCATTATAATTTTATCGATATAATTTATTATTTTTAAAGATCGGTAAAGACGCTATTGTATAAGCTTACATTTGATACTGAACAATTAAGATATAGGAATCTGCATGATCTATACGAGTAACTGGAAGTCAGCAACCCATTTAGCACAAATAGAAAATTAATTTAATTAAAGAAAAATATTGTTAATAATAATAACTGAGTTAGTTTTGGGCAAAATAATATTAAAGAATATAATTTAAACAGATTAGGATATAATTTGCAATCGTATAATTGTTTTTTTAGTAATTATTATAAAAATAGGAAGAATATACAAGGTATAGTCATAAAATTATTTAAAAAGTATGAATTTCTAAAGTTAAATAAAAGTGAATCTGAATGACTATTTAAGTAGGGAGATAGAGAGTGTTAAGACAGAGATAGGTATTTTAGTATTCTTCTTAAATTAGAACAATATACTGGTTGAACCGACAGGAGACATTTATATCCTAATAAGTAAATGTGAATATTAAAGTTGAATTTTACCTGAATGTAATAATACTCTTTTAAACTAGGAGTATTGTCACAATATATTACACAAATAATCAGCTGATGGTTCCACCAATGGCGGATGTAAACATACCCCTCTCGGCATCACTTTTTGTGGACAATGCTCTCTCCTTTTCTATCCTCCTTGAGATAAACCAAACCAATGCATCATTGTTAAAATTTCTGTTATATTTCTCTTCTACGAAACACGCGTCATAGGGTTAAGGGGTTCTTTTGACAAAATTGATATAAAAATTTTATAAAAAGAATTTGTGTAAATTAAACCGCTATACCATACGTAGGAGGATATTATGCCTTACTATATACAATAAAGTAAACAATTAATGATTTTATAACTGACATTTGCATAATTAGAAAATTCTTATCGGCTGATAGGTTACTTTATCTTAACGCCCCCTTAATTGGTATTTCATTGTAGTTGTTATCCTACTGTACTACATATGCAAGTATTGATAAAAAATGAAAGAACAACTTTACAAAAGAAAACATTTAATTTTTATTAAACAAACAAACAACATTGCTTACAAGAGAAAATATTAAGTACACAGCTTTAGATTTCGGTAGTATCTTTAACATCAGATTCCGGTTCTGAAATTGTATTAGAGGTCTCCAAATTTTCGTAAAAAGACCAATGCACCTCTTTGATTTATACTAGTCATTTTGTCAAAAATCGTCCGGCACCTCTACTCCAGTTTACCCAAAATGGTTTTACTTTTGTCTTGTTCTGCGATCTGTCCAACAAATGTAGTTATTTGGTAATTATTTTTCTATCAATTTTTCTTCACTATGTAACCGGTTGACTTGATTCACAATTTGACAATCAGCTGTCAAACGACATTTGCGCGTCGCAAACTAAATTGGAATAGAAATAAAATAACTAAATTTTTTATTTCTATTTCACTACACCAACATATATTTGTTTTGTCGAGAGTATTGTTCATAGCTACGCTAGGATCCGATAGGTGGCCCTGTAATCAAGTTATTATCAAATTCTATATTTATGAACTAAAATGACTCATATTCACAATCACAATCTATGTTGGCTTAGTGCTAGAAATGAAAATCACAAAATCTGAACCCGATAGGTGGCGCTATGGTCGTCTCATAACGCCACCACGTGTGCCGGGTCAGTCAAAGAAAATAACAGGGGGCGCTGTTCTCAATGTATGTATATTTCTTGTTTTTTCTTTAAAATTTCAAATGGAACGGTATAATTTTAATATCGTAATATTGAAGCACAAAAAACTGAAGAGAATGATGAAAACCGGAAGTTGCTACCTTGTTTCTGGACGAAGATAGAGTCATACAAGGACAATCCAAAAAAAAAACAGTTTTTAATATAAATTTATTTATTTATTGTGAGTAATAACTTTAATTTAATTTTAAGTGACACTAGACAGTGTATAGTTCGCTTTCACTTCATAGTCTTCCATAAATGTATTTATTTTTCATCGATTTTTTAATTCTTGCTTATGTTACATTAGATTCTCTTCTTAAATGTTTTCAAATTCTCTAGCTATTTTGCCTTTTTAGACATTGAAATAAAATAATAATAATAATGATGATGATAATAATAATAATAATAATATATCTTTATCACCTAACTGATATAGGTAGATCTAATTATAGGAAAACAGTAAAAATAATTTCCATAACTTATGAACTAAGTAGACAATAACGAGAGAAAAAACAATATAATATAATGCATTAGTTATAATCAAATCATTTACTCATTAGTAACGAAAGGGTACTCAAATTGATATCTAAATCATCCCCGCCTGAAATGAAAGTAAATAAAAGAACCTATTATATACCTAAAGATAAATAAGAAAATATATTGACCAAGTAATATAAAGGAAAAGAAAATATATTTAAATCAGAAAGTACAAAAAAAAAACAAGGAAAAAGTTCAACTTAACAAATGTTCAAAGTGTTCACCTTCATTTTCAATACACGTTTACTTGTCGATTAGTAGAGAGCAGAGTTACTTCCATTTCGGAGGCAGCAATTGTTGTACTCGGCTTTTTGTGATAAACTATGTATGTATTTTATTCTGCCCCATAAATAAACATCAAGAACAAGGTGAATAAAAACTCAATAATGTCTTCTTTCGGGATAATTTAGGGAATATTTCCCCGAAGCAGGAATGCATTTTCAAAGCATTGAAAATATATTCTGATCATGTCATAAGCTTCAACGTTAGAATACAACATTTTACAAACTTAATAATTATGTGCAGGTGTCCAAAAAGGCTTAATTTGCTAAATACGTACAAACAGTTTAACTACAAGTGACACTAACATCTTTGCATTTCGATTTTCATGGTCTATCTTGGAAATCTCATCATAATGTAATTTAGTATCAGTGTGCATGCCATGTTGTATGGTGAAAATTTAAAAAAGAAAGCAAACTACACTGTTCACTATTATTATTATTTTATTTCAATGTTCGAAAGGATAAGAAATGATATTTAAAAAATAATAGCTAGAGTATTTAAAAACATTTAAAAGGAGAATCTAACGTAACATATGCAATGAATTAAAAAATCGATAAAAAGATTGAAATAAATACATTTAGCGAAGAGTATGATTAAATTTCAAGTGAAAACGTACTATACACTGTCTAGAGACCCTGTTAAAATTAAAATAAAATTATTACTCCCAATAGACAAATAAATTTATATTTAAAGAGTTTTATTTTTCTGGATTGTCTTCGTATGACTATGTCTTCGTCAACAAAAAAGGTAGGAACTTCCGGTTTCCAACATTCTCTTCAGTTTTTTATGTGCTTCAATATTACGATATTAAAAATATACCGTTCCATTTGAAATTTTAAAGAAAAAACAAGAAATATACATACATTGAGAACAGCGCCCCTGTTATTTTCTTTGACAACCACGTAAATTCGTGTTATATAGCCTTCAATTCCTTGTAAAATTCTCTATCTAATGAGCCCAGAAACATTAAAATCCGTTGGGGCAAACCAAAGTTATACCTACTTTTGTACGCAGACATACCCCCCTCCACTCTCCCCTTCGTATGGGAGTTAGATCAAAAAGTTTCAAATGAAAGATGTATAAAAACGTCTAAAAATTTTGCTAGTAGTTGGTGATAGAAGGGTGAAAATTTAGGGTTGTATGTATTTTTTAATGCCGAATCATAAAAAAAATAAAATACAAAATTTTGTTCAAAAAACAAACAAAAACTTTTTGGGGTGGACCACCCTTATCACTTAGGGGTATGAAAAATAGTTTACGTCCTATTCTCAGACCTGCTGAATATACACACAAAATTTCATAAGAATCGATCAAGCCGTTTCGGAGGAGTTCCGGGTCAAACATATATATATATATATTGTTAATATGCGATTGTACTATAATTTTCTAGTTATTTTATTATAAATGCCCATGTTCAGCCAGCCAAAAAATGTTTAAATAGTTCTGCTACAGTAATATTAATTATAACTCCTTATAACACATTTACACCTTATTACAAATGCCATACTTTGGAAAGCTATTAATATTACAAAGCCCTTTCTATATTATTTAAATAACACATTTACTATTTGATTACCCTATCAATCTTACCCTTAATAGTTTCTTGATTACTCTGGATATTTTAAATTCAAAATTTATGCACTCTCGGTATTTAACTATGTTCAGGTTGGTATGAATGTCTAATACCTATAATAATCCAATTAATACTTACGTTATTACTTTTATATTAAATCTCGGGTCAGGTTCATTATGATATTTGAATAGTACTATCACCAATCTATAAACATTATCCCACAAACATAAAATCAGGTAAGTAATCAATCAGCTATACCTATTCTTTATACTAAATATTTTCTTTCGCTATTTTACAGGTTATGAATCACTTTTATTTATCGTATGCTGTATACTTATATAATAAAATAAAGAACAATGTTTATATACAACCAAATTTAATAAATTGATAAATCGAAGTATAGAAATTCTATTTATGGTCAACAATACTATAAACTTGAACTGTAACAATTCAAACAGGATTAATTGACGTTTATCTTGGATGTATACTATTTAACGTTGTCAAGGTAAATTTCTAATTTTACATGTACTAGTATCTTTAAATATGCTAATGATACCTCTGCATGTAAATCATTAATTATTAATATGAAGATAATATTGAATTATTAATACCGTATTAATGGTATATTATTATGATTTTTAAGAAATATGTAATATTTTATTGGTAATTCAAGGTCAATTGATATTTATCCCATCTGTCAACATAAAAAAGTATAAAATATTTATAATATCACTGAATATGTTCTAAGTTACAATCTAATAATCTTTACTAGTCAATATCAATTACTATTTTCGTGATTGTTAGTGAATATCACTATTATAATAATTGTTTATACGACCTGTCACAAAATAGCCCATTATAATTTGTAGAATTTCCAATAGTAATTATAATCCGTTCGTTTTTAGAATTTTTACGTACTGTCTGGAGTTCTTATTCGTAGTAGTCCTTCTTGAAGATATGATGGTGTTCAAACAACTTCTTCGGATTAATATCAGCCTCAATACCGCTCAGGATCTCCACAACTACCTTACAATGGAATACTTGCTACTTAACAGGAACCTTCGCCTTGTTTATTCACAATACTCCTCGAACTCCTGGATCTTATATTTTCGGATAGTTTATTTTATATCTTCATACATCAATTCTGCAAATGGTACTTTACAACACTGGACTCTTGATAAAAATCTTCCTTCAGGAATAATAAATATTGTAACTGCTACTGGCACTTCAAATATTAGATTTGGTAACTGGAATCTTATACACCACAATGGCTCTTCGATGAATTTTTCAACTAATGTAACTTATGCTTTATTCTGGTAAGTAGTTTTGAGTGATAATTTTCTCTCTTTGTAGTATTATAAATATACACCTTTTCCACTTATTTTCGGATACTTATAGAACAGATATTTGCAAATATTAACAATTTTACACAAATACCTCTTTTTCATTTGAGAAGAAAAATTGTTCCCCTTATTTATTTTTCATCTCCCTGGCAATCCCTTTAGATTTTTTAAATATCAACCAATGAATATATTATACCATAATATGCCTAATCAAAATAAAATTAAAATCTGTCTTGTTACCTTTTATACTTTCAAGGCTTAAAAAAATCCATTATTATTATTCTTTTTATATTATAATTAAGTCTTTATATGCTTTAAGTAATCTAAAAACTCACTCATCCCAATTCAATAACCAGATGTCAAAATGACAACTAATTTTGACAATTCCGGTTTTACGAAATTCAAAATATACTTTTCAACTAATTCTTATTTATTCAATTTCTGGTATTCAATTCTTATTATTTTTCATCCCATAAACGTCATTTAAACGAGTCTTTAACAAAATAATAATACAAATTATATTACAATAATTAACATTTGCCTTTCTCCTTTACAGATTATGGTAAATTTCAATAGACAATGAAACCATCCACACCTCCATATACAGGTCGTTCCTCAATACATTAAGAACATTATACCCAACAAGTATCACTAGTAGATAAATAATTATTAACCCTTTTAAACGTCAATAAATCATGCTACAACATTGCCATTCAATTTTTTAATACTATACTTTATTTTCTTGTATCTAATTTTATATACATCACTATTATCGACCATAACCGAACTACAACAATATATATATATATATATATGTTTGACCCGGAACTCCTCCATTTCCCTAGAAATGGTAAACTAATATATTTATTGAGTACATAGTGAAATACAGCGTCAGTTAAAAACTGAATTTCGTCAAATTTATATATATATATATAGTAACGGTTTTCTTTTGTGACTGACTGTGTGATTGTAGTGAACAAATTTTGTTGTGTTAGTTTTATTGTATTGATGTATTTTGATTTTATTGTATAACCACAGTATTTTAACACATAGATTAAAAGGATGTTGCTGTCTTTTATCATACAACCTCAATTACATTGTAAGTATTTTAATAATAATATACAGTCTGTTCTTTTGCAAATTGTTAGAAATTAAAAGAATTTTTTTGTAATTACTTCATTTAAAAAGAGTACTTTTTGAATTTTTTTAGTTAAAAAGGAATTCTTTCATGGGTATGCAGTCAAAGGGCAAAATTCAAAAAGTACTCTTTTTAAATGCCAATATATATATATATATATATATATATATATATACATATATATTAATTTTATATGTATTTAATATGCATTAAACACATATATCAAATTCTTAGCCGTATCTGTTAATACATATGAAACACACACATATATCTATATACGTGCGAGTAGATTTCTTGAAAATTTGCGGCTTATATTAAATTGAAAATTACTTGCTTTCTTTAAGTTAATTAATGAACTTAGGGAAAAGAGTAATTTCATTACCGAAGACTAACAATATATATATATATATATTGTCCTAATGTGGATATTCTAAATTATTGTTAGTAACACCACAATTAGCAATTCATTAATGAAATGTTATAATTTAAAAATAATGAATAAACTAATATAATCTCATGAAAAGAATTTGATAGTTTGGTACTATGATAATGTATTATTTTTACTTTCTTTATTTATCACACAACATAAACGTTTTTTTTATTTATTTTACGATGCCCTGTACTAACTCAGTCAACAAATCGAGCATGAGACTCAATATTTAAAGTATCTGTTACAACTTATTCACTTATATCTGATTATAAAATGCTCATTTATATTTAATACCTGCTTAATGCTCTTAATCCGGTCCTGGATACTTCAGTAGTTATCTCCGAGTCATATGATTACATTAGTATTTTTATATTTATGAAATTGGTACTACGAGTTCAACTGTAATATCGATCTAACTAAATCAACTACTTTCTATAAACTTTACGTATAATATTTTTTTTAAAACTGCTAAGATTTCATGAAATGAACAACTTTAATATTCTTTATTTTTTTTTCCTTTAAGGAATGCGTCCTTTCAAACATATACATAACCTCGACAATAATGGGAAGAAGAAACACCAAATAAAATCAATTCATGTATTGGTTTCTTTAAAATTACATATACATATTTCCGTGACGATGTCATAAATCATTACATAAATCTCAAGAAACTTGTCCAACTATGTATTTATGATTATTAAGGATGAGTTTTCTATAATAATAACAACGATTTTAAATAGTAAGTATAAAAAAATAACAGTGATTGATAATTTGTTCTATAAAATACTGGTTTATTAATATGAGTTAAATTGTTACTAAATAGGTATTTTTATGACTTTGTATGATAAAATAATAAATTTTTATATTTACTTGATGTTAAATCAGATTAAATTAAGGTTTCAAATTTATTTCTTCTTAGACTCCCAATAATAATTAACGTAATAAAAATATATATATACGACCTTTTCCAAATAATAACTCCTTGAATTATTATATTCTTCCAATTGTTATTACTGACACTTTGTAGTTACACTGGACTCAGAAGAAAGATCTATCGATGTTCTGGAAAGTCACTTTTCAACAGAGGAACTGGAACTTGCTTGGATATTTCCCGATGAACTTGAAATAGGCCTTCAAACTTAGATGTCTCCTAAAGGATATATTTGTGTAGTACTTCTGGTGCTCTGATAGGATTAATACGTCAAGTACTCCTGGTGTTCTGAAAGATGTTTACGTCAAGTGCTCCTAGTGTTTTCTAATGCCCTTGGAATTGTCTAATGTCCGTCTAATGCCCCTCGAATTGTCTAATATCCGTCTAATACCCCTGGAGGATCTACACGTTTTATTCTTCTAGTACTCCTTCAAATTTGAGTTGGTAATTTAATATCTTCATATAATTTAATTAATTTGGTAAGTATTATTTTCTTTACTCCTTGTAAATGATTTATATAACTTTCTAAATTCTTTTAACACTGTTTATCTTCTGATAAGTTAGAATAACATATATTCTATAACAATTTACTCCAATATTGCTTCTATTTATACACTTTTGGCTAAATTATACTTTATCTCGAAAATTGCGACTATCTTCCGCAAAAATCGAAAAATTCTCCCTTTATTTATTTAAAATTACCTTAGTGATAACTCCAATTCTTTTTCAACCAATAAATTAATCACACATTAAAACCAAGCTCAATATAAATTATAGATATGTAATAAATTTTTAAATACCTTTCACAAGTCAATATTTCTATCATAATAAATTATTCCACGAATTTAGTAAAGTTTTCATGCTTTAATTACCATTTTAAGCTTTACTTCGTTATAGTAACAATTATCTGTCACATTGACAATTAACTGACAAATCCGAAATACAATTTTAGACGGGTAATTTTAATTAATTTTTTAACGATTTATTTTCGTATTTTAAAAATCTTTTATCCTTTCCTCATCATTAATGTCACTTGAACAAGTTTTTCACAATGCTATAATACACTTCAAATTACAATACTAATATAAAAATCTCTTCTTTACAGATTATTAGTACAAATATATGGAAGAAAATCTCCAACTCTAATAGTAACAATTTCAATTACTCCATGTAAATATAAAATTCTCTTATTATCAAATAAACAAAGTACTTTCAAGATTATAACCAGTTTATTAATATCCGCAAATTTAACTATCACAGTCATAATTATTAAAAAACTCGAACCATAAATATAAATCATCCTTAATAATTATAGTTGGCAACTCAAACTACATGTAAGTGGCAACCCAAATTACATATGCAACCCAACCTACATCAATATATATATATTGTGGTAGTTCACTTACTTAGATGAGTAAGGATATGATGGAAGTACTAATGTTAATAAAATATACTGTATATGTTCTTGTAGTGAGTATTAAAAAAAATAAAAGATGGTAATATTTTATGGACCAAACTATAATTAAATAAATAGATGTGAGAATATTTAAATTATACTTAAAATAATTGTGAGAATATTAATTGGGTATTTCCCTATAGTTTTTGTGAACCGTGTAAAGTTGGTTGCATATCGGGTTATGTTGAAGTTCGCCTTGCATCGAGTGGTTGGTTGCCTATCAGGTTTCTTTGTTGTAGTAATATTTCCCATTTCTGAAAGTAGAATTGTAAATGTTACTTGTTGTATTTTTATATGTAATATTATTTGTTAAAGCTTGTTTAATTAACACTTTTGAAAAAATAGAGAATATTAGTATGGATTTTGAATCATAAAGGTTGGAAAATGATGTATAGTTACGCGCTAAAATTCAAATGTAAGAAGTGTCAGATTTTGACATTTAAAATAATATAGTTAAAGTATTGAGTATTTGGTTTGCCGAAGGGTATAAAAGGTTGTGAAAATTAAAGTAAAGAATTAAATTGATAAATTTTTGGAATTACAAAAAGGTATTATAAATATTCAATTACAAATAAAACATATTTTGGATTATTATAATGTGTGGAACAATATGATTGGATATTATAGAAACTAAGGATTTATTGCCAGGGATATGGGGAATAAATAGAAGATTCGAAAATAATTTAAGAAAAGCGGTAGATGTGTTTTCGGAAAACGAAATTTTCCTTCCGAAAAACACATAATTAAGAGATTCATCATTATACAAAAGTGTAAAAGAAGTGGTTAGGAGATAGTAGAAAAGAAAGCAGATATTTTTTTAGGTGATTGCAACATTTTCCAGAATAGTACCATTTTTTGTATCATGCAAATATAATTAAAAATAAATTAGAAGAAAGAATTTCGGTAACGAATAAAGAAATAATTGAAGAATATTCATACTTGAGAAGAAAGCGAAGAAATATATAATTACAATTTAAAAATAAACTTACTGCATTGGTAAATATTATTCCATATTTGGCGAGAGATTTATTGCATTGGAGAGTTGGTGAAATTCCAGAAGTTATACAAATAGTTTAGTCCAGGACTTGAAAGATACGAGATATTCAACATAGCAGCTAACACAGGTATTCCAGTCCAGTAGAGGAAAGGCAGGTTTCAAAGGTCTTCACGAAAGCGTTCGACGGTTCGAGATTCTAGTTGATTGCAGAGGTTGAAGGTATTACAGGATAGCAGTCATTACAGTCCACATTCCGAGCATTCCAGACAATTAGGAAAAGGAAAGGATCTCCCTCATTGATTCCAGGAAATGTCTTCGACAAGCTAAAAAGAAAATCGATTGGTGTATAAATAAGAATACCAGTTCAGTAGTAATAACAGGTCGTATAATTCTTTGAAATAATTTGAATTTATCAGTTTCGAATTGAAAAGTATATCAAAATTTAGAGATCTATTATTTATACGTACATTATAACTGTGTTGATAATCAAGAAAAGATATTTTGTAAGTTCTGTGCACAACATTAATTTGTATCATCATTTGTATAATTTTTAGAAGTAAAAAAAAACTGATCGGCAAACTAAAACTGATTAATTTGTGTGGGTATTTGATTTACATACAAAAACTATACAGTATTTTTAAAATAATATAATTAATATACTTACTTGTATATTTTTCGATCCACGAAAGGTGTATTTTCATGCACATATAAATTGTCAAAAGAATGTTTACGTAAACAAGCTTGGTACTTCCATGAATGTTTTATTTGGTTGTGTGTGTTGAGAACTACCATATAATTTATAATTTGCCTGATTTATTAAACAAATTAGTTTGATACATTTGTTTTTATTTGGTATATAAAGAAGGTTTTTGAATTAAATTGATGAAACAGATATGACGCTTAGAACCGTAACCTATAAATAGAAAAAACAACTGTCAGTGATTATATTATTATTTGAATAGTATGTTAATATATACCTTGAGATTGAGTTCACAGTAAGTATTGTTATTTGAAGATAAAGTTGAAATACACATCATAATTCACTAAAGAATAACTGTTTTGTAAACTTTGATTTATAAAGTTAAGAAATATAAAACGTAAATATCCTATGATATAGGCAGATATTGAAAAAGTTACATATAGGCCACTGTTTGGGCTTTGATGAT
This sequence comes from Amphimallon solstitiale, assembly GCA_963170755.1. Lineage (NCBI taxonomy): Eukaryota > Metazoa > Arthropoda > Insecta > Coleoptera > Scarabaeidae > Amphimallon > Amphimallon solstitiale. The sequence continues at coordinate 47,718,170 of OY720677.1, read as the reverse complement.
TCAAGGGAAGTTAGCAACATATAAAATAATTAGTTTAAATATTTTATATAAGAACTGAGTTAGTGAGGGCATAAATAAAAAAATTACCTGAGAGAATTTGAAAATAGATTTAAAAAGTACATAAAGATTTCAATTTTATATATAGACGAGAATAAGTACAGGTTTCAAACACATAGTAAGAATAAATATTATTAAATTTATCTGAGTGTAATCGTATCTTTATTAATTAAAGGTATTGTTACATTTTATGGCGTGCCCAACGTGGAGCGATTAAAATAAGACTCGCAAAAACATATTTCAAATATTTTATTAATTATAATAATAGCGATAACATTAGTATACATTTTACAAAGGTAATAAAATCAGTTTAAAGTATATCAAGGTATAAGGAAGTGTGTACTACAATTATTGAAAATGAATACCAGATCTAAGAGTAATTTTGGATTAAATAGATCTGAATCGTCTAGCGATAGTGAAGAGGAGGTTGGTCAGGATGTGAATGTACCAGAGGGAGGAGAAATTATATTACAAGTTCAGGAAGGTATTCAACAGACAGGAGAAACACAGGATAGAGGTGATAAGGTGGAAATATTAGGAGAGACTTCTAAAACAGAAATGTCGAATACAACAGCAGATATGGAATTAATTCTACAAATGTTTAAACAAATTAGTGAAGAGAATAATAAGAAGTTAATGGATAAACTTGACAAGGCTAGTGAAGAGAATAAGAAAAATAGAGAGGAGGATAAAAAAGAATTAGGAGAAAAATTGGATAAGTTGGAAAAGGCGAGCATTGATACTAGAGAAGAAAATAGAAGAAATCTGGAAGAATTAAAGAAATCTTTACTGAGAGATACAGAAGAAAAGGTTAAAGAAATTACTATTGAAATGGATAGCAGGGAAGTGAAAATGCGGAAAGAAGTAGACGAAAAGTTACAAATTAAGGATACGGAAGTTAAAAATATTATTAGAAATAAAGTACAAGAGGTTGAAGGTAAAATTAAGGTAATACAAGAAAATGTAAAACAAATAGATAAGAATAGTAGCGAGAAATATAAGGAGTTAGCGAAACGCATACGGGATGAAGTTGATCAGGTAAATAAAGAAGTCTCCGACAAAACAGAAAAATTAGAAGAGAATTTTTGTAAGAAAATAGAAAATACAGAAGATAGATGTTTAAAAGAAATAAAATTATCGACTGATACTACTATTGCGCAGAAGTTGAGTATGGAAGATATTCTGAAAGAATGTGAAGAACAGAAGACGAAAATACAAGATCTTTTATTAAAGACTCAGAATATTAACATCCCTCATGTAACATGTCCTCCGGTTTACAATGTTTTAAATAATGGTATCAGAATTGAGAATATAACTCATTTTAGTGGGGATAAAATGTCCACTCATCCAATGGCCTATTTGACAAATATTCTAAGATATATAGAAGAGATACAGGATTTTAGGAGCCAAATGAATATTATTAGAGCGACTTTAAACAGTGGTGCAGCGGATTGGTTTCAACGGGTTGAAGACAATTGCGATGATTTAAGTAAGTTTGTGGAATTATTTAAAAATAATTTCTGGAGTGAGACGCAACAAAGCAGAGCACATCAGAGGTTGTTAACAGGAAGATATCAACCAGGTAAATCTTCGAGGGAGGCTTACGCACAAAGAATGTTTAACTATTGTCGATACATATCTCATTTGGACGAAAAAACTATATCTCAACATTTATTACAACACTTTATTCCTGTTGACACACATGCAATTATTTGTCAGAATGTCACGGATATGAATGAGTTGATTAATATTCTTAGACGTTTAGATGATTATACAGACGGTGTAAAATATAGGGAATCTCGTCAATTAAATGGAAGAAATGATATTCAGAATAATCAGCAACGTATGTCAAATAATAGTGGTGTGAATAATCATTATGTTCGTAATAATACCCCTTTTCAACAGAATGCTTATCCAAGGAATAATCAACCTAGTAGTAGTCAGAATAATTATTTTGGAGCAAGACAACCTTACCAATTTAATAGTCATCAGAGTAATAATTATAATAGAAGTTATAATACACAAGGGAATGGTATCTCAAATTGGAACAATAATCGAAGTATATCAAATGGAGGGAATGGAAGACCGAGTACAAATAGGAATAATCCTTTTATTAATCAATCTGCAAGACAAGTTCCTCATAACAATGACTATCAAGAACAAAATAAAAGGTATTATGGAAATAATAATTCTAGACAGGTGAATAATATACAAATGCAAGATTGGAGAAAATCAGATAGGAGATTTACTGGTAGTCAGGTTCATAATCAAGATAGAAATGAAATTGGAGTTGGTTTGGAAGAAAAAAAAACGCCAATTTTGGAAATGAAATTGGATCCATATCAGAATGCTATCCCGGGAACATCTCATTAATAAATAATTTTGTTAATAGTAGTGTTAGTTGTAATATAATTAGTAGTAGTAAAATAACAGGAATGGGGAATGTTCAGAATGGTTTAGATATGGGAAATATAATTAATAATTTTGAAAGTTTACCTTTTTGCATAATTAGTATTAGAGATGTTAAATTTAAAACTTTGTTAGATTCTGGTGCTGAAATATCACTCATAAAAGAAGAAATGATAATGAATATACCTGAATATTCTAAATATATTATTAAAGTCAAAAATACTAATGTTATGTCTGCGAATAGGGGAAAAATGGGTTGTATTAATAAGCGGTTATGTATAGATGTAGTGATTAATGGACACAAATTTATTATGCAATTTTATCTGTTAGGGAATTTGTTTTATGATTGCATATTAGGGATAGATAATATGAGAGCGCTGGGAATGAATTTAGATTTTGAAGAAAACAAGATTAAAATTGAAGGAAAGGAAATTTTATTAGATAAGGTTGTGGATTTAAAAGAAATAAACGCTTATATTGAATACAAGGAGGATATACAGTACGAGGTAAATAATGTCATTATAGCTGATCGTGCAGAGAATGATGATGCTCAAGAACATTTGGAAGGAGCAATGTTTGAATTACCTAGATCGGAAATAAATGACGAATATGGAAATGCTGTAATAATAGAAGATAAACAAGAAGTTAAAGTAATAAGAAATGTAGCTGACATTCAAATTTTTATTTTACAACAAAAATTACCAGAACCTTGGATTGAAGAAAGTCTAATAGAAATTTTAGCTAAGAATATAAAATTAATTAATGATGAAGTTGTTTTTGCTAAAGATTATGAGCATCGATTATTGATAAATGATGATTCGCCGTTATCGTGTAAAAATTATCCTATTCCGTATTTTTTCCAAGATCGTGTCAATGAGGAACTTAGAAAATTAGAAGAAGCTGATATTATCGAGAGATCGAACACCTATTTTATTAGTCCTGTTGTGTTGGTTAAGAAGAAGGACAATTCTATTCGCCTTTGCATTGACGCTCGTTTAATTAATTTAAGGATCATGCCTGAGCATGAAATACCACAAAATATTGATGTTTTACTTACAAAATGCGGTAATAAAAAATGGTATAGCAAATTAGACCTTAAGAATGCATTTTGGTTAATAAGATTGGACGAGAATTCTAGGAAGTACTGTGGATTTAACGTAAATGGAATTACTTACCATTTTAAAGTATGCCCTTTCGGCATAAAAAGTAGTCCTGCCGGATTGATTAGATTTCTACATAAAATACTAGACCAATATGAGAAATTCGCCCTTCATTATTTAGATGATATCATAATATTTTCGGATGACATAGAATCTCATATAAATCATATAGAGATTATTATTAATACATTACAAGTTAATGGTATGAAATTAAATTTATCTAAGTGTCAGTTTTGCCAAAAAGAAGTCAATTACTTGGGTTACGTTATTAACCAACAAAATATTTTATTAGATCCTCAAAGATTAGAAGAGATACAAAATTATCCAAGACCTAATAAACTCAAAATGTTGAGAGGATTTCTTGGGTTGTTGAATTACTATAGGAAATTTGTATCTAATTATAGCCAAAAGACAAGTACGTTGTTAAATCTACTAAAGAAAGGAACGAAGTGGAAGTGGACTGAAGAATGTGAGGATTGTTTCGTACAGTTAAAATCAAATTTTGTAGAAAATCTTAAGTTGTATCATCCGGATTTTAATTTAGATTTCATCGTACGAACAGATGCATCAAGTGTAGCCGTAGCAGCCGAATTAGTACAGATCAAAGATGGTATCGAGGTTCCAATATATTTCGCGTCAAGAACTTTAAAACCGTGCGAAAGGAAATTTGGGATATCAGAACTCGAGATGCTTGCTGTCATTTATGCTTTAACTAAGTTACGCTATTACCTCATAGGGAAGAAATTCAGATTGGAAACAGATCACAAGGCGTTGCTGAATATTATGACTACGAAATTAAATAATAACAGGATTTACCGTTGGACATTATTAATACAGCAGTATGATATGGAAATTATATATAGACCAGGTAAAGAAATGATTGCAGCTGACGTACTGAGTAGAAAACATGGTGAAACAAAAACAACAAATGTACATATAAACTTAGTAAGATTGGGATCAGAAGGTATTTTTTCAGTACAAAGAATCAGAGAAGCTCAAGATACACCTGAGTTGGAGATAATTAAAAATAGATTACGGGCAATAGGTACATATAAAGGAATGAGAATGAATGAAGGGATAATTTTGAAGAAGATAGGCGATCTGGAGGTATATGTTACGAATGAAGAACACACGATTAATATTATACGACATTTACATGTAATGTATACACATATAGGAGCTAGGAAATGTTGGTTAATGTTCCGAGAAGCTTATTATTGCCGGAATGACGAGAAGATAATTAAAAGAGAAATTAAACGGTGTAAAACTTGTATTTTAGCAAAAGAAAAGAATTATACAAATCAGAATATAAGTTTAAGTATTGTTGCTGATGATAGATTACAATTAGTAGCAATTGATTTTATTTCAAATCTGATTCCGAGCACGAGAAGATATCGAAATATTTTAGTGTTATGTGATATATTTTCGAAACATGTGCGATTAATACCAACACAGAAATGTGATACAGATACTGTATTACAGGCGTTACAAGAATATATAACTGAGTATGGGACTCCAAGAACAATATTATCTGATCATGCAACATATTTTATGAATCAGAGATATCATGAATTTTTAGATGAAAGAAATATTAAATCTCATCACATATCGATTCGTCATCCACAAGCTAATCCATCGGAAAGGTATATAAAAGAAGTTCTTAAATATTTACGGATATTACTCGAAGATCGACATCATAAATGGGCCAGATGTTTAAAACAAATTGAATTTGTAATGAATAACACACCAAGTACCGTACATGAAGCTTGTCCAATAACTATTTTCACAGGACAACCTCCACAAAGGCCTTGGCAAGATGATGAAATTGCAGAAATAGGAGGCAGATATGAACAAATTAAACAAAAATTAATGAGACGAAAAATTAAATGGGAGCAGAAGAAAAAAGAAAAACAACGTAAATATAAGGTGTATAATGAGAACGATAAAGTTATTGTACGCGCGTTACGAGTAACGGATAGAAGGAATAAAATTATAGCAAAACTCATAAGGCCATATTCGGGACCGTATTTAATACATCGGAAAATAGGATTAAACAATTATGAATTAATTGATGAAGAAACGGGATATCTTAAAGGAACTTATCATATTTCAATGTTACATGATTATATTGATGAAGTATAATTGTTAAAAAATTTAAGGGCATGGCGGTACTGAAGGGCCAGTTACCGTTGGTAAATAGCGCTACCACCCACCAGAGCTACAATGTATATAATAAAGCCCAAAATTTAGGGGCATGGCGGTTGAATTTCATAGGGCGACAACCGTTGGTAAATAGCGCTACCACCCACCAGAGCTACATCAAAATTAATAGAACCAAAATTTAGGGGCATGGTTAATGTATTTTGTTTCTATAAAAGTATGTCATAAAAAAAAAAACGGGATATAAGTATGTGCATTTAATTTTTTTTTTATAATTGAGTTAATCATGTAAGAAATTTTAGCTAAAATGATCTAACAAAGGTTTATGTATTTTATTTCCTTGCTCTAAATTAATTGAATCAGGATAGAATTATTTAGACGAAGAAGAGTTGTAAAGATTAGTTAGTATGAAGAAATTAGTAATATTTAATTTATTTTCCTCATTCCTTACATTATAAAATTTGTAAATATAAGTGTTAGAGGAGTATATAAGTAACTTTACAGTAAGTAAAGAAACATACGAGTATAAAAATGTGAAGAAATGTATAAAGTAGATATATGAAAGATGAGTAAGAAGGAACCTTATTAAAAAAAAAAAAAATTTTTTAAAGGATATTTATCGGAGTAATAAAAGCATTTAATGGTCAAGAAATATTAAAGTCATTAAGAGTTATAAAAAAAAAATGTGATATACAAATAGAAGAAGCCTATAAAATAAAATATGTATAGAAAAGATAATAATGAATGCTTGCTATGTATAATAAATAATAAAAGGGAAACATAAAAATATATGGAATAATTTATAGAGATTATGTATGAAAGGGTAAATAAAACCCAAAATGATAATAAATATATAGAATAATAATGTATAAAAGAAATATGTAGGTCACGTACGCCTTAAAAAACGAAAATATAATTTGTGTACTTTCCAAAAGTGAAAGTTTGAAAAGGTAGACGAAAATGTCTATTATAGGTATAGGGTTTTTGTTCAGCTAGGAACAGTTATATAAAATAAAATAATAAAGAATAAGTGAGCATATGTAAAGCATATTTTGTAGAGGCTATTAAATATCTGAAGAAGTAACAGATACAACTTAAAAGTAATCACCAGTAAATGTTAAAAGTAGTTTCGATTATAATATTGATAAGAATTTTTAGAGGGTTTAAAATCATGAATAGGATAATACAAAGAAGGTATAAGATTGGATAAGAAAAGGAATAAAGTTACTTATATAGAAAGCATAGAAATGTTAAAAGATACATTTTATGACATTATTGATGAAGACAAATGGATAAAGATGTAAATTTTGAATATGTTGGTATAAATTAGTATATTTATGAGAATAAGATTAGTTAAAATGGTTTGTTGTAAATAATTGAGAGTTAAAAATGAAAATAGATACAGTGAGGTAAATAATTATCTTATATACCAAATATTAAGAAATGTACATGGATTTATATGAGAATGTATAGTTATGCTACAGTAGTAGTACAAATTGAAGTACATCATTTTAGTATAGATTGTTGAATAAATATAAATTTATATATTCTATAGAAATTTAGATTTATTAAAAAAGGGGCATATGTGGTAGTTCACTTACTTAGATGAGTAAGGATATGATGGAAGTACTAATGTTAATAAAATATACTGTATATGTTCTTGTAGTGAGTATTAAAAAAAATAAAAGATGGTAATATTTTATGGACCAAACTATAATTAAATAAATAGATGTGAGAATATTTAAATTATACTTAAAATAATTGTGAGAATATTAATTGGGTATTTCCCTATAGTTTTTGTGAACCGTGTAAAGTTGGTTGCATATCGGGTTATGTTGAAGTTCGCCTTGCATCGAGTGGTTGGTTGCCTATCAGGTTTCTTTGTTGTAGTAATATTTCCCATTTCTGAAAGTAGAATTGTAAATGTTACTTGTTGTATTTTTATATGTAATATTATTTGTTAAAGCTTGTTTAATTAACACTTTTGAAAAAATAGAGAATATTAGTATGGATTTTGAATCATAAAGGTTGGAAAATGATGTATAGTTACGCGCTAAAATTCAAATGTAAGAAGTGTCAGATTTTGACATTTAAAATAATATAGTTAAAGTATTGAGTATTTGGTTTGCCGAAGGGTATAAAAGGTTGTGAAAATTAAAGTAAAGAATTAAATTGATAAATTTTTGGAATTAGAAAAAGGTATTATAAATATTCAATTACAAATAAAACATATTTTGGATTATTATAATGTGTGGAACAATATGATTGGATATTATAGAAACTAAGGATTTATTGCCAGGGATATGGGGAATAAATAGAAGATTCGAAAATAATTTAAGAAAAGCGGTAGATGTGTTTTCGGAAAACGAAATTTTCCTTCCGAAAAACACATAATTAAGAGATTCATCATTATACAAAAGTGTAAAAGAAGTGGTTAGGAGATAGTAGAAAAGAAAGCAGATATTTTTTTAGGTGATTGCAACATTTTCCAGAATAGTACCATTTTTTGTATCATGCAAATATAATTAAAAATAAATTAGAAGAAAGAATTTCGGTAACGAATAAAGAAATAATTGAAGAATATTCATACTTGAGAAGAAAGCGAAGAAATATATAATTACAATTTAAAAATAAACTTACTGCATTGGTAAATATTATTCCATATTTGGCGAGAGATTTATTGCATTGGAGAGTTGGTGAAATTCCAGAAGTTATACAAATAGTTTAGTCCAGGACTTGAAAGATACGAGATATTCAACATAGCAGCTAACACAGGTATTCCAGTCCAGTAGAGGAAAGGCAGGTTTCAAAGGTCTTCACGAAAGCGTTCGACGGTTCGAGATTCTAGTTGATTGCAGAGGTTGAAGGTATTACAGGATAGCAGTCATTACAGTCCACATTCCGAGCATTCCAGACAATTAGGAAAAGGAAAGGATCTCCCTCATTGATTCCAGGAAATGTCTTCGACAAGCTAAAAAGAAAATCGATTGGTGTATAAATAAGAATACCAGTTCAGTAGTAATAACAGGTCGTATAATTCTTTGAAATAATTTGAATTTATCAGTTTCGAATTGAAAAGTATATCAAAATTTAGAGATCTATTATTTATACGTACATTATAACTGTGTTGATAATCAAGAAAAGATATTTTGTAAGTTCTGTGCACAACATTAATTTGTATCATCATTTGTATAATTTTTAGAAGTAAAAAAAAACTGATCGGCAAACTAAAACTGATTAATTTGTGTGGGTATTTGATTTACATACAAAAACTATACAGTATTTTTAAAATAATATAATTAATATACTTACTTGTATATTTTTCGATCCACGAAAGGTGTATTTTCATGCACATATAAATTGTCAAAAGAATGTTTACGTAAACAAGCTTGGTACTTCCATGAATGTTTTATTTGGTTGTGTGTGTTGAGAACTACCATATAATTTATAATTTGCCTGATTTATTAAACAAATTAGTTTGATACATTTGTTTTTATTTGGTATATAAAGAAGGTTTTTGAATTAAATTGATGAAACAGATATGACGCTTAGAACCGTAACCTATAAATAGAAAAAACAACTGTCAGTGATTATATTATTATTTGAATAGTATGTTAATATATACCTTGAGATTGAGTTCACAGTAAGTATTGTTATTTGAAGATAAAGTTGAAATACACATCATAATTCACTAAAGAATAACTGTTTTGTAAACTTTGATTTATAAAGTTAAGAAATATAAAACGTAAATATCCTATGATATAGGCAGATATTGAAAAAGTTACATATAGGCAACTGTTTGGGCTTTGATGATTCAAGGGAAGTTAGCAACATATAAAATAATTAGTTTAAATATTTTATATAAGAACTGAGTTAGTGAGGGCATAAATAAAAAAATTACCTGAGAGAATTTGAAAATAGATTTAAAAAGTACATAAAGATTTCAATTTTATATATAGACGAGAATAAGTACAGGTTTCAAACACATAGTAAGAATAAATATTATTAAATTTATCTGAGTGTAATCGTATCTTTATTAATTAAAGGTATTGTTACAATATATATATATATATATATAAATTATAATTCATTCTTGGGACTAGCGGCCAAATTTTAAGGAAAGAAAAACCAAATTAACGTTTCGACATCTTTTTATTTTTCGATGTCTTCTTCAGAACAAAAAACTATCAGAAGAAAAACACAGTTAGCATTATTAATACACCTACATATACATAGTTGTTTTTTGTTGATGAACATAAAACAAGTTCATGAAACAATAATAAATATAAATTTTTTTGGTATATTTACAGTTAAACAGTTTGTGATTAAGACAATTCAATGTGTGTACTTACATTAAAATTAAATTAGTTATATAATACCCATATTGGGATTTTTTATTATTTGTCCGTCTACGACTACATTTTGTCAGTTTTGTTTAAAATAATGTAACGATAATTATTTGTCACTATTGTATTGATATTTCAATACTAGTCAAATACATACTGATACATGGTTTTACTTCGACAAGGTGTACACATTCCAGATACAAACAAAAACATAGGAAAAAACTCTTTTTTAATACATTGCATGCAGGTGTTCGTTTTGTATCAATAAAGCCAGCGAATATATGTTCTATTCTTTTGTATCGGTATATTAATTTACATTATAATATATTAAAATAAATTTCAGACAGCCCGCTAATTTCTGTTCTATCGTTGACTGCATTATTATCTTTTTTTATCTGTATCATCTCTAGTACGTTTCTAGCTGTGGAGTTTTGTTCTTTGTTAAGGATACTTACGTTATTGAAGTCAAAAATATGTCCAGTAGCATTACAGTGTTTTTTTAATGAAGTTATGTTTTGGCAATATTTGTGGCCTTTCATTCTTTCAGCTAGATGTTGTTTTGTTTGCCCTAAAATTTATTTTAATATATTATAATGTAAATTAATATACCGATACAAAAGAATAGAACATATATTCGCTGGCTTTATTGATACAAAACGAACACCTGCATGCAATGTATTAAAAAAGAGTTTTTTCCTATGTTTTTGTTTGTATCTGGAATGTGTACACCTTGTCGAAGTAAAACCATGTATCAGTATGTATTTGACTAGTATTGAAATATCAATACAATAGTGACAAATAATTATCGTTACATTATTTTAAACAAAACTGACAAAATGTAGTAGTAGACGGACAAATAATAAAAAATCCCAATATGGGTATTATATAACTAATTTAATTTTAATGTAAGTACACACATTGAATTGTCTTAATCACAAACTGTTTAACTGTAAATATACCAAAAAAATTTATATTTATTATTGTTTCATGAACTTGTTTTATGTTCATCAACAAAAAACAACTATGTATATGTAGGTGTATTAATAATGCTAACTGTGTTTTTCTTCTGATAGTTTTTTGTTCTGAAGAAGACATCGAAAAATAAAAAGATGTCGAAACGTTAATTTGGTTTTTCTTTCCTTAAAATTTGGCCGCTAGTCCCAAGAATGAATTATAATTTGTTAAATTATACGGCCAGGAACAAAGACATATTATGTTGAAGTTATAATTATATATATATATATATATATATATATACAGTGTGTTTCACTTTGATACTTGAAAAATCAGTATTTTTTAATGGAACATCCGATTTAATTTTTTCTTTTTTAAAATATATTGCACTTAAAAAGCTCTACACAGTGATGTGCATTTTTTTGATTTAGGCCCTTTGCATGGCCTGCTGTGGTATTAAATGTAACCCCAAAAATGGCAAAATCGTATTAGGCATTTCTTTAACAAAAAAACTATTTATGCAATCGATATAGCCATGCTTCGAAACCCTTAGTACCAAGTTTCAAAGTCGCATCTTATACAGAGTGTTTATAATTTAGGTGCAAACTTCGAAAAATACCAATGTTTGGGAGCACCCTGTATTAACAGAATAAAATATTTTCGAGATTTTCTTCTTTCGATGGAGGTGTAAGTACTATGGCTTTGAAATTATACTCTTTTTATTGGCCTAGTTAATACAGGGTATTCGTAATAAAAATTTAAGGAAAAATCGATTTTTTTCGTTTTTATTTACTGAACATAACAAACTACAAAATAACCAAATATCTTTAAATTTTCGAGTTTTCTATTACCCCTCCTTCAACTTGAATACATTTTTCTAACCTTCTTTGGCAATGATTCTTTACTTTCGCGAGTTCCTGATGAGAAATTAACTCGCACTCTTCTGTTATCCTCCGCTTAAGTTCTTCCACATTATTGGGTCTTGTACGGTAAACATTTTCTTTATAAGTTTCCCCCAACGATAAAAATCGAGTGGCGTCAAATCTGGAGATCTCGGAGGCCACTTAATTTCTTGACTATAGCGCTCAATCCACTTTCTGGGAAATTTTTGATCAAGCCAGTTGTTAATTATTGCTGCAGTATGGACGGGTGCACCGTCCATTTGAAATATCATGTCGGCACGTCTAGCAATTGGCAGTTCTTCTAAGGCATCCCAGAAATTCGTATTTAGAAAATTCAAAAAATTTTGGGCCTTCAAGTTATGTTGAAAAAAAAAGGGACCAATTATTTGTTTATCAAAAATTCCGCACCATACATTAATTTTCTCAGAATATTGCCTTTTACAGTGAATAACCCAGTGAGGGTTTACTTCCGACCAGAATCTACAATTTTGTGAAGATCCAACCCCGTTTGTGGTGAAGGTTGCCTCATCCGAAAATAAAATTTTATTTAGGAAATTGTGGTCATTTAGATAATGTCCTTGACACCACAGAGCGTATTCCATTCGAGAATTTTCATCACCATTTTCTAAAGTGTGTAGGAATTTTGGTTTGTAAGCAACCTTTTTATTTTTCTTAAGACATCGCCAAACTTTGCTGGAAGGTATATTAGTGTTTCGCGAAATTTGTCTAACGCTAGTTTTAGGGTTGTGCCGAATTTGATTTAAAACAATGTTTTCTCTGTTCTCAATTAAATTGTTTCCCCTTTTATTTGTGGAAATAACATTACCAGTTCTATCGAAAAGAGAATTAATATTTGCTACAGTTTGAAAACTCACTGGTTCTAGTTCTTGATGTCTCCTGTTAAATTCTTCTGCAGCTTGTTTATAAGTTTTTGCATTGTCACCAACTAGTCTTATTATTTCAACTTTTTGCTGTAAAGTTAGTTTATTTCTAACCATTTTTACACAACTTTAATGGTACACACAATAACGTTTTAAGCAATATAACAGCAAGTGTCAAATTGTTTGAAGTTTGATACATTTTTGTTTTCAAGGCCTGCTTCACTAGCGTTAGACAAATTTCGCGAAATACCTTCCACCAAAGTTTGTCGATGTCTCAACAAAAAATTCTGTTCGGATGTAAACCCTAACTGGATTATTCATTTTAAAAAACAATATTATGAGAAAATTAATGTAAGGTGCGGAATTTATGATAACCAAATTACTTGTCATTTTTTCTTCCAACATAATTAAATAATTAATGTCCTCAACTTAAGCAGAGAATAACAGAAGAATGCATGACTAGCACTAAAATATTTTATCTTATTTATTTTTACTTATTTTGTAGTTTTTTGTTATGTTCAGTTAAATTTCTTTTACTAAAAATAAAAACGAAAAAAATCGATTTTTCCTTAAATTTTTATTACGAATACCCTGTATTAACTAGGCCAATAAAAAGAGTATAATTTCAAAGCCATAGTACTTACACCTCCATCGAAAGAAGAACATCTCGAAAATATTTTATTCTGTTAATACAGGGTGCTCCCAAACATTGGTATTTTTCGAAGTTTGCACCTAAATTATAAACACTCTGTATAAGATGCGACTTTGAAACTTGGTACTAAGGGTTTCGAAGCATGGCTAAATCGATTGCATAAAGTTTTTTTGTTAAAAAAATGTCTAATACGATTTTGCCATTTTTGGGGTTACATTTAATACCACAGCAGGCCATGCAAAGGGCCTAAATCAAAAAAATGCACATCACTGTGTAGAGCTTTTTAAGTGCAATATATTTTAAAAAAGAAAAAATTAAATCGGATGTTCCATTAAAAAATACTGATTTTTCAAGTATCAAAGTGAAACACACTGTATATATACATATATATATATATATATCAAATATGATTTTTCTGCTTAAGCACTGAGTAATTAAGGTAAATTTTTAATTAGAAAAATTTACCGCCCAGGGCGAGATTCGAACTCACTTTTCCCGATCTCATGTCAGGTGCTCTACCAAATGAACCACCTGGGGGCGTTGTGAGTGCGAGTCTACTTGCACGTCTTGAATCTCATCAAGTCACAGATGTTATTATATATATGCCGACAGTACGGACAAATATGTAAATTTTAAATAATTATTTAAAATTTACATATATATATATATATATATATATATATATATATAATATATTACAATTCTTTGCCAATTATACAAATGTATTGAAAAATTGAAAATCTTCTTTGTTATTACTTTTAATTCATTTTATGCCACTACTACCAAGAAGATTTTCAATTTTTCAATACATATATATATATATATAGAATGTAAACTTGGAAAGAAGTCTCTGCTGTCTGAATGAAGAATTAAAAGGAATCGTTAGGGGATCCAGCATAAAAAACATCTACAGTTACAAAGTTCTTTATTTATTGCCAATATTTCGCATTACAAACTAATGCTTCTTCTGGGCTTAACTACAATATTAATATGAATTACAGAATTGAAATTTAAAGTAGTAATAAAATAATCTATTTAATATTAAAATTGACTCACAATTTGAACTTTTTTGTATAGTTAAATGCACTGTATATTTTAATTCTTTTAACAAATCTAAATCTGAACACATTAGGTTATCAATATCATATTAAAGTTGTAGGCAGCTTGGATACGGTTGTCCCTTACAGATCAATTCATTGATTTGTCACCTGTCAATGGGTAAACATGTTCTTGTCCGTTTTAATACTTTATTAACACATTTATCTGTTTTTTAAATTTATATATACCAGTTTTTTAAAAAAAGTTTTTTAATATGTTATCTGAAACGATTTGGTTAAAACAACATAGGTCATAGTCAGATGCGATTCTCTCTCAAAAAAGTTCAAATTGTGAGTCAATTTTAATATTAAATAGATTATTTTATTACTACTTTAAATTTCAATTCTGTAATTCATATTAATATTGTAGTTAAGCCCAGAAGAAGCATTAGTTTGTAATGCGAAATATTGGCAATAAATAAAGAACTTTGCAACTGTAGATGTTTTTTATGCTGGATCCCCTAACGATTCCTTTTAATATATATATATTATATATATATATATATATATATATATATATATATATATATATATATTAATAATGATATACCGTAAGCGTCAAATTTTAATTTCGGTTTGCACTTCTATCATATGCAGAAGATGATCTTCCCATATACAGCGATGCCTGATTGCTAACAGTGGAGGGAGAGCAACGGAGTGGCGGGCGACCCCCACGCCTTACAAATGTCCAGTGTGGCAGCCTCGCTTATGTCTATCTTTAGTTTAATTCGTCGCGCTCTTTTCCTCTTACCACTTTCCTATCAGAAATTAAAATATGACGACCTCGGTATGTTCCATATACTGAATTAATATGTGGGAAAATAAAGGTTACTGTCCTGGACAGAATTATGGGTTCCACAAATTAAATAAAACACATACTTCGATGCTATGTGACGTTTCGGTTTATTATTAAACCTTCTTCAGACCTTTTATAATAAAACAAATGGAAGAACACAAATAACAATTAGTCATTGCAAAAAAAAATATCTAGTTATATACAACTTACAGGAAGCATCTGTGTTCACATATATATTGTTTTCGTCATATATTCGAGGACATAACTTTCAATTTCAATTAACATTTTAAAACTTAATAACAGCACATTTAAAATAATTTGTTCTTTAGATAAAATAATTCATTGTATGGGCCACAGTGCAATTCTAACACCAAAATAACATTAATGTTTGCATCTTAACGAATATTG
Source organism: Amphimallon solstitiale (assembly GCA_963170755.1). Taxonomy (NCBI): domain Eukaryota; kingdom Metazoa; phylum Arthropoda; class Insecta; order Coleoptera; family Scarabaeidae; genus Amphimallon; species Amphimallon solstitiale. Next base: position 47,702,348 of record OY720677.1, on the reverse strand, counting down.
TATATATTTAAACGATGCATGTATAGGTATGAAATCGTTGACGGCACATGTGTTTTACTTTTTATCGGATATTTTGTGTGATTTAAAATAGCAGTTGTAAAATAATTTTTATTTAGTTTTAACAGGTGCGGATCCAGAATCTACAACTCAGTGAAGAATGCCCGTATATCCCCATGTAGAAAGGCCGTTTCATTACCTCATTATTTTAATTTGGATTTGATTTTGTCAGTCACGTGTGGTATTAGAGCGGAGTAGATGGTACTAAAATTACTACAGTCGTTTCTGTTATTGATATTGGGACTTATGGTTCGTATGGCCAGGGTTTCCAAGAGAAGTCTCTTTGACAAGTTGCTTTCATGAAAGAGAATTTTAATGTTGTTGAAGGTAATGTCATGGTTTGTGTAGCTAAGGTGGGCAGCTAAAGTACATCTCTGTGGGTATCTCTTGATGTCGCTTATATGTAGCGCGTTCCGTTCTTTTAAGCGTTGTTTGGTTTGACCCACATAATATTTACCGCAACCACATTGTAAGAGATATACTACATTACTATTTGTTAGAGTATTAATTTTATCTTTCAAAGGTGTAAATAGTTTGTTTACTGTGTTTGTCAATGTATATGTAATTGGAATGTCACCCTGAAAAAGCATCTTGATTTTATTAGTCAGATTTGGGATGTATGGGATGCTTTTATATTTGGTTTCATGATTATCATCCATCCCTGAAACTATGTCTCTCCCATTGTTTGTGTCTATCCTATTACGGATGTCAGTGGAAAAAAGAATTTTATTTACTGTGCTAGTGGGGTAATTGTTTAGTATTAATATGTTTTTTAAAATTTTTAAGTCTTCATGCATGTAATCTGTGTGAGTTATTTTCATGATCCGGTTTTTTAAACATTTAATCAAGTTGATTTTAAATTTCTTGGGACAGTTTGAATTATAATTTATAAATTTATTTGAGTTCGATGGTTTTCGGTACCACCTAAGTTTAATCGTGAGGTTTTCACGTATCACCAACGCATCAAGGAACGGTAAAGAATGGTTCTCTTCTATCTCGCATGTGAATTGTAAATGTTGATTGAAAGAATTGAATAATTGTAATGTGAATTCTATTTCGGAAGTAGATGTTATACAAAACAGATCGTCTACATATTGGAAAATCACTTTTGGAGGTGTTCTACTATTTTTAATCACAAAGTCTATGGCTGTGTTCATAACTAAATCTGCGATAATTGGAGATAACGAGAGTCCCATAGGGGTACCCTGTATTTGTTCGTAAAATTGATTATTGTAAGTAAAGTACACGCTGTTAAATAGCCATTCTAAGATAGACAAACTCTTTTTTTGGGATGCTGGTGTAGGGAGTCACAAGGTTCCAATTTTCTGAAATCAACTCTATGACCAAATCAGTGGGAATATTAGTAAAAAGGCTTGTGACATCAAATGACACAAGTACCTCTCCCTCTAATAATGTGAAGTTGTTTATGTTGTTAGCAAAAGTAAACGTGTCTTTAATTTTATATCTATTATATTCTTTAAATGATTTATCGAGGATGTCAGCTATGTATCTGGATAGGTGTGTAGCATGGTTTTGGACACATGAAACTATAGGACGTAGTGGACAGGTTGGTTTATGTATTTTAGGGATCCCGTAGATGCGCGGAGGAGCAGAATTGTGTTTAATGAGTTTTTTGTAAACTGATTCATCAATATATCCTTTTGTTTTAAGATTTTTAATTATGCTATTTGTTTTCCTTTCATATTGCTGTAGCATATAAATATTTATTTATTTTAATAATGTTATTGCCATACGTTGGGCATCGCCATATAATTTATATGCTGTGACAACATATATTTGTGTGTATTACCACACGTAGGGTATAGTCTTTTGTACATGCTGTACTCTTAAAATTATTCTTTATACACCAAGAACTTATAATTGGTTTTGTATTTTTTTTATCTTATATTGTTGGAGCATGTACTTTATGACTATTGTGGGTCCTGGCAATGTATGTGGTTCCTTCTCCTTTGCTGATGATTTTTCTCTTGCTTATAATAGGGAAAAGGTAATAGTTTTGTTCAAAGAAAAACTGTATGTCTATACAACATAATCATATATCTTTTATTTTGTAATTTATAGATTCAAAAATAATTTTTATATACACACCTTTATGCTCTAACAAGATACATAATTGAAAATGCTCATATCATTTATACCTAATGTCGGTTGTAATGTATGTAAATCTTTTATTTATTTATTTATTCTGCTAAACAAAATAAATATTTATCCTGTAAATAAACAAATGTAAACTTTTATTGTACATTTATGGATATACTTATCGATGTAATTATATTTATGTATTGGCTTCAATTAATTGCTTTAGACAACCATTTGCACGTGTTGTATCTAGCTCTTAATCTTTGCCTTGTAAAATTTTAATTAATTATTTGCTTAACTTGAAAGAGATTAATGATGCCTAGACAATACGATGAAGAAAATGCTCATTTGCACGTAGCATCTCTCCAACTGACCAACACCATTAATCCTATTTGGTTGTAATTCCAACTATATGAATTTAAAACAAACCTTACAGGATAAAATATTTACTTATCTATATTGTCCAACAATACATTGATTGATCATTTGCACGTAAAAACCAATGTCTGTCCAACAATTTGTATAACTTCCTTTTCAAAAAAAAAATAAACTTACTTGCTATCAAAATATTTATTTTGAATGTCCATTATGAACGCTTCAAGTGAATTCAAATGTATTAAAATAAAATAAACTACTATGACTATACGTGATGAAGAAATAATGAAAACTATAATGTAACAATCTAAAACGTCTTATTCTTTAAGAGATCTTCCTTTCGGAAGTGTTATGAGAAGTCTCCTTCACGGAATTGTCATCAGAAGTCCTCTTGTCGAATCTTGTCTTCGTATTTATAGCGGCAAAAAAACTCTATGTTGACCATTGCGCCCTCTAGTCCATATTTAGGTTGGTACTGGAATACACTTTCCCGTGGAACCGCTGCCCGCATGTTGCCGTCTTGATACACGCACACATACACATATTGTTCTGACAGTTCACAATTTACCAAACGTCAACACAACTTTCCAATTCAAAGGTCCCCTCTGCCTCGCACAGCATTTCCAATGGTAGGTTTATTCTTGTCGCTAATACCATCCTTCTTTGTATTCGTCAATGAACCTATTGCCTTGTTCATTGTTCGATACATATTTTTTCTTTCCATTTATTAATGTCAATTTCACTTTTCTTTTAGCCGGATTGCGACTTGGCAAAATGGGAAACATGTTGGAGATAACCATTATTTTTCTTCCCGCACTGCCTGTACCTGTAGGACACGTCTGTTTCTCCACTGCCTCTCTATCCTCTATCCAAGATCTTTCTATTGGTAATATATCAATCTGCAATAGACTTTACACAAGTTTTATATATTTTGTTGTCTTTTGTAGGTCATTGAACCGTACACGTCTATTTCCAGTCTCTCTGAAGCATTGTGTTGCAAACAAATCACAAACACATATACTTTTTATTTATTTATGATATCAGCTACCCTTAAATACAAAAATGTTGTTGCTGATCGTTTCTACGTTTTACATATTTTTATATCCTTTCTTAGTCTAGTTGTAAGCTAAGGTAAATTTTATCTTTTAATACAATTTAGTTCATAAACACTTTCATAAGATTTTTTACTGCTTTATGCATATAAATCATAATAATTTACTCATTTATATCTCTTGCATATCGTATTTCATCTTTTTCATGATATATCAACCATACGTCTTGTGTATTCTTTTACAAAAGAAATATATTACTTATATTTATTTTGTCTTTATTTCATATTTTTATTTAATAAATTTTTATTCTACATCTTTTGTTTCATATTTATTTAATAAACTTTATTTTGTATTTTCTCATTATTTACTTGAAATAATAATAGTTTTTTAAAATCACTTTTATAAATTGACTATGTGTATGCAACTTTGTATACCTTCATGTAGTTCTTGTTGCATAGTTTTACCCAATAATATTTAAATAGGATTTTTGTTATTTTTATTTTTTTATTTCAAAGCTTAAACTAATTCTTAAATTAATCTCTAAAGCTATTCTTATTCTATAAATTTAGCGAGTTCACGGCATATTCCCTTGGTTATTGTATTTTGTCGTGAATCGTCAACAATGATTATTAAAGCATGAACGACACATATAATAACCATTGTGAAAACTCGCACAAATGATTATTAATTTTCTATGTCTATATAATCATAAAGCATAGATATGTGATATTTTCCTTTGATCCTTACGCTATCTATTTCTTGTAGCTCGTACGTTACATCACTCAAAATTTTATTTACTCTATATGGGCCACTGTACGGTAAGTCCAACTTTGCGCACTTGTTTAAATTTCTCCTTCCCAACCTGTAGTTTTTTACCACTACCAGATCTCCAATTTGGTACGTCTTGTGTTTTCTTATCTTTTCATTTTCTGTTCTCATGTATTTTTCTGCAATATTTGCTTGTCTTTGTTTACCTTGATTTGTCAATTCTTCGATATCATCCACGATTGGTGTCTCTTGATTCCAAGGTCTCGGTGGATGTCTCCCATGCATTAATGTATAAGGACTTATATTTGTCGTTACACTAGGTAAGAAATTTATATTGTTTTCCACCTCTTCTATGTATTGCACCCAGGCATTGTGTCTTTCGTGCGTTAACATTCTTAAGTGCCTCGTCACTTCTTGTATGTACCTCTCACTAGGATTTGCTTGTGGATGCCTTATGCTAGTGAAAATTACCTCTATGTCCATCTCCCTCAATTCTTGAATGAATCTCATATTGTTGAAGTATGAAGCGTTGTCTACCAGTAATTTTCTTATCCGTCCATGGTCATTTATAAATTGATTGACACAATTTATTGCTATTCGAGTATTATATCTTCTCGTCGGATATAATTTTACATATTTCGTTAAAATGTCTACCATCACAAATATGTTGCAATATCCTTGCTCTCCTGGTATTAAATTCCCCAGAAAATCAGCAGCTACCAGATCAAGTTTATTTTCTACTCATATACTATGTATGCTGTTCTGATTTACTCTGTTTTTATATTTTCCTAACAAACATTCTCTACATTTTCTATTCTCTGTGGCAATTAAATTTTTGTCTCTCAGAGAATAAAATTGCTCTCTGAAAACAAGAAATGTTTTTCTATTTCCAGGATGCCCTAAATTATTATGTATGTTTCTAACGATACTTAATGCTAAATTTCTATCTAAAACTATTAAATTCTTATCACCTAAAGTCTTATATACTATGTTATTTCTTATATTATATCCTCTGTATTCTCCTTCTCTTCGTATTTTTCTTTTTATTTCTAGAATTTCTTCGGTTTGTTGACATGCTTCAATGCTCTGTCGACTGTATATTTCTGGTGCATGATCCAAGTTATAATTGTTGACATGGTATGCATTTTGCTGCTTTATCCCTCCTTGAGCTCTACTCAATGCATCTGCAACTATGTTGTCTGCGCCCTTTCTATGCCTTATTCTAAATGAATATTCCGACAATAAAAGTGACCATCTATATATTCTTGAGTTGTTGAATCTGGTCTTCATAAGGAAAATTAATGACAAATGATCCGTCTCAACTAAGAAGCTATTTCCCAGTAAATAGTATTTTAATTTGGATACTGAATGAACCAAAGACAAAAGTTCCTTTTCTGAAATCGTGTAGTTTAATTCGTATCCCTTCAAAATCCTTGATAAGAAACAGATTGGCTTTTCCACACCATTTCTTATCTGTAGTAACTCTGCAGCTATTGCATTATTTGATGCGTCGCATCTCAAAATAAATTCTTCATTAAAATCAGGCAAATTTACTATTAATGCTTTGCAAAAATTCTCTTTCACTTCTTCAAATGCTTTGAGAGTTTCAGGAGTCCATTTAAATTTTACTCCCTTCTTTATCATTCTGAAAAGCATGTAAGTTTGATCAGATATTTTCGGAATGAAATGTTTATAATAATTTATCATTCCCAAGAATCCTCTGAGCATCTTTATGTTCTTCGGTCTGGGATACTTTCTTATTGCTTCCAATTTTTCTTCTTCTATAGTTATTGTTTTACCATCTATAATATACCCTAGATAATTTATTTTATTTTTATAAAATTCACATTTTTCAATGTTAACTTTTAAATCGTTTTCTGCTAACGTATTTAAAACCTTTTCTACTGATTCTTTGTGATTCTCTAAATCTTTATTAAATATCAGTATGTCATCCACATAATGAGAAACGTACTCCTCGTGTGGATCTAAAATTTGTTGCATGGCTCTAACCAAAGCGGCTGTCGCTGTTGATAGGCCAAACGGAACGACTCTATACGAATAGACTAATGAATTGAACATAAAGGAACAATACTTCCTTGAGTCCTTGTGTAATGGTACCAGCCAAAAAGAACTTTTCAGATCTATTTTTGTGAACCACCTTGCATCAGTACACCTTGTTAATAAGGTCTCTATACTCTGCGGAGCTTCAAAATTAGGGGAGGTCCTTGAGTTAAGGCCCCTTGCATCAAGACATAAGCGTAATTTTGTTTCTTTCTGATTGCCTGTATTTTTCTTTACTACCACTACTATTGGATTTATAAATGTTGATTCTGTTCTTTCTATAATTTTATTTTTTAACATTTCTTTAATTTCTAATTTGACTTGTTCTCTGTATTTATTGGGGACAGGATAATTTTTGACTTTAAAAGGTTGTGTTTCATCTACTTTAAGCCTGTGTTCATAGTCTTTTGCTAAACCAGGTTTATTATCAAATAGCTCTTTATATTTACTGACAAGATTGCTCACATGGCTTATGTATTGTTTATCGCAATTTAAATTCGTACCATCCCTATATTGCGTGAAGTCCTCACTTTGACGATGCTTCACAGGATGTGCACACTTATTGTCTAATAAACTACTATCCATTTTATTTGTGAGATTTTGTTCAGCATTATTTATATATAAATTATTAATTAATATCTCATCTTCCTGTGTTTCCTTACACCAGGAGATTATTGAATTTTTAATATGAAATGTTTTGTTTTCCATATTTATTTTTGTACCGTATTGACTTAAAAAGTCTATCCCCAAAATACAATTGCTGTTCAAATTAGGCACTATTATGAATTCTGTTAATAATTTTAAACTACCTATTCTAACATTTATACAAAAAACTTTATCTATAGTAATGATATGTTTCTTATTTGCATTTATTAAATTTACTTTTCTTATAGGCATATAATATCCTAATTTTTCTATGTCTTTGTCTATAATACTACTATCTAATAATGATAATTGCGCTCCTGTGTCTAATAATGCTTCTATTTCTTCGTTCCCTATTTTTACTGTTATGTGTGGTAATTCCGTCGTGATTTTCTTTAGATCGTCGAAGTTATATACATTTTGTATCTTCTTTTTCTTCTTGACTGGCCTTTCTAAAAATCCAACGAAGTCGCATTTGAGTAGGTAGAATTTACCCATTCTTTATTTGTCGGTAGTTGTCTTGAATCCTTGGGTATTGCACCTTTTGATTCTGTCTTTTCCTTCATACTTGTTTCTTTCTTCTCTTCATTTATTTGAACATTGTTCACTCTTCTTTCCCTCTCAGGGTTTCTTTCTTCCTTCCCATAATTCTGTTCTTTCTTCCTTTCATTTTCATAGTTTCTTGTTTTATTGTATGAATATGGATTGTTCCCATAGCTTGGCTTATTGTATGTATATGGGTTATTTCCATAATTCTGTTTGCCCTGATTTTGATTGTACCCATTATTGTTGTACTGTTTGTTTTGATTGTAACGAGGTGTATTGTTTATATGTGGATTATTTCCATTGTTGTTGTTGTTATTATAATTTCTGGGTGGATCGTTTGTATATTTGACATTTCCATAATTGTTGTTGTTTCCCTTTTCATCCACATCGTCTAATCTCTTGACCAGTTCCAGTAATCCTTCAATGTTATCAATTCCTTGAAGTGCTACCGCTTGTGTAACGTTGTGGTCAAAGTGTGCTGCTAGCTGTGAAACAATATCACTTTCTTCAATGGTTGGTTGTATGTATTTAAGAAAAGAATATTTTCGTATGATGTAGTTTTCTCGAGAAGATCCAGCTCTGTATTTGCCGAACACTAAATCGTGTCTAATTTTCCTCTGCTGAGTCTGTCCCCAGTACTGTCTCACAAAACGAATCTCAAATTCTTTGAAGTCTACTACTTCATCTATTATCATATCGTACCACTGAAGTGCATAATCCTTCAAACAACCTCTTATGAAATGTAGCTTTGACATCTCATCAGATATTCCCCTCATATACGTTTTTATCGTTCTCATAAACGCCATTGGATTATCTTTGTAAAATCCTGAGAATTTTGGTATATTCTCTGCGCTACCAGGTATTTGTGTTAAAGATACACTAGGTGTACTAACCCCATGTATTTTGTTCTCTAATCCTTTGATAGTGTTTTCAAAGTTTAAAGTTTTGTTTTGTAGAGTCAACATTGTGTCCGTACAAACACCATATTTTATTTTGCAATCTTCCACCTGATGTGAAAGTTCTTGTATTTATTCTTGATATTCTACATTATTCCCTTTTACTTTATTTTCAAGAGAATTTATTTTCTCATCTACCTTATCAAAACTAACTTGTGTTTTGGCAGACCTTTCATTGATTTCTTTTATTAAGAATGTGCCTTTACCTTCACATTTCTTTTCATTTATGTTTATTTGTTTATTTAAAGTTGAAACTGACTTTTCTAACTTTAATTCTACTTTTGCATTTAGCTCTAAAGTTTCTTTTCTTAATTCTGCGAAACCTGCGTCTATTTTAGCATTGAGTTTTTCTAATCTTTGATTGTTTTCCTCAAATTTCCTGTCCATACTCAAATTATTTTGTTCTAATCTTTGATTTATACTTAAATTATTTTCTACTAATCTTTGATTTAAATTCTTATCACTTTCTTCTATTCTACTGAATAGTTTATTGAAAAGATTCTCAATTTTTTGTTCACCAGCTATGCTACTGATGCTTTCTGTCTGTACGCTACCTTCAAGTGTGCAATCCTCTGATTCAGGTTTTTCTGACTCTGAATCAGAAGATACCGGACGATTGTCCCTGTATTTTGTGAACTGTGAACCTTCACCATTATTCTTATCCTTCTCTGCCATTTTTATCTTATTTCTAACTTATAAATTAATAACGGAACTTATCTAATCAAATACTATTCCTCCTTCTTTATCCCTTTCTAAATAAGAGAAATTGATAATTCACCAGTAAATGAAAATTAAAGGTATTCTGTCTCTAAATTGGACATTGAATAATTATTCTATTTGCTAATGAATAAAAAATGAAACAAACTTTGTACCCATTATTTGTACAAAATAAATTATTATTTTTTTGTTTAAACATTTAAAAAAAAACAAAATTGCACTGCTTCATAACGTTGAATGTTATGTAAATAATTATTGACAAACGAGAAAATGAATACAATACTCCACTATGTTAAGCAACATTAATTATATATATATATTTTTCTTTTTAAAACAATTATAAAAAGTAATACATTGCCTCTCTATGTTGGGCGTTAAATAAATATATGATTAATAAACAACAAGAAAAGGAATACATTGCCCCACTTCGTTGCGGCGCCATTTAAATTAATGCTCTAGCATATAAATATTTATTTATTTTAATAATGTTATTGCCATACGTTGGGCATCGCCATATAATTTATATGCTGTGACAACATATATTTGTGTGTATTACCACACGTAGGGTATAGTCTTTTGTACATGCTGTACTCTTAAAATTATTCTTTATACACCAAGAACTTATAATTGGTTTTGTATTTTTTTTATCTTATATTGTTGGAGCATGTACTTTATGACTATTGTGGGTCCTGGCAATGTATGTGGTTCCTTCTCCTTTGCTGATGATTTTTCTCTTGCTTATAATAGGGAAAAGGTAATAGTTTTGTTCAAAGAAAAACTGTATGTCTATACAACATAATCATATATCTTTTATTTTGTAATTTATAGATTCAAAAATAATTTTTATATACACACCTTTATGCTCTAACAAGATACATAATTGAAAATGCTCATATCATTTATACCTAATGTCGGTTGTAATGTATGTAAATCTTTTATTTATTTATTTATTCTGCTAAACAAAATAAATATTTATCCTGTAAATAAACAAATGTAAACTTTTATTGTACATTTATGGATATACTTATCGATGTAATTATATTTATGTATTGGCTTCAATTAATTGCTTTAGACAACCATTTGCACGTGTTGTATCTAGCTCTTAATCTTTGCCTTGTAAAATTTTAATTAATTATTTGCTTAACTTGAAAGAGATTAATGATGCCTAGACAATACGATGAAGAAAATGCTCATTTGCACGTAGCATCTCTCCAACTGACCAACACCATTAATCCTATTTGGTTGTAATTCCAACTATATGAATTTAAAACAAACCTTACAGGATAAAATATTTACTTATCTATATTGTCCAACAATACATTGATTGATCATTTGCACGTAAAAACCAATGTCTGTCCAACAATTTGTATAACTTCCTTTTCAAAAAAAAAATAAACTTACTTGCTATCAAAATATTTATTTTGAATGTCCATTATGAACGCTTCAAGTGAATTCAAATGTATTAAAATAAAATAAACTACTATGACTATACGTGATGAAGAAATAATGAAAACTATAATGTAACAATCTAAAACGTCTTATTCTTTAAGAGATCTTCCTTTCGGAAGTGTTATGAGAAGTCTCCTTCTCGGAATTGTCATCAGAAGTCCTCTTGTCGAATCTTGTCTTCGTATTTATAGCGGCAAAAAAACTCTATGTTGACCATTGCGCCCTCTAGTCCATATTTAGGTTGGTACTGGAATACACTTTCCCGTGGAACCGCTGCCCGCATGTTGCCGTCTTGATACACGCACACATACACATATTGTTCTGACAGTTCACAATTTACCAAACGTCAACACAACTTTCCAATTCAAAGGTCCCCTCTGCCTCGCACAGCATTTCCAATGGTAGGTTTATTCTTGTCGCTAATACCATCCTTCTTTGTATTCGTCAATGAACCTATCGCCTTGTTCATTGTTCGATACATATTTTTTCTTTCCATTTATTAATGTCAATTTCACTTTTCTTTTAGCCGGATTGCGACTTGGCAAAATGGGAAACATGTTGGAGATAACCATTATTTTTCTTCCCGCACTGCCTGTACCTGTAGGACACGTCTGTTTCTCCACTGCCTCTCTATCCTCTATCCAAGATCTTTCTATTGGTAATATATCAATCTGCAATAGACTTTACACAAGTTTTATATATTTTGTTGTCTTTTGTAGGTCATTGAACCGTACACGTCTATTTCCAGTCTCTCTGAAGCATTGTGTTGCAAACAAATCACAAACACATATACTTTTTATTTATTTATGATATCAGCTACCCTTAAATACAAAAATGTTGTTGCTGATCGTTTCTACGTTTTACATATTTTTATATCCTTTCTTAGTCTAGTTGTAAGCTAAGGTAAATTTTATCTTTTAATACAATTTAGTTCATAAACACTTTCATAAGATTTTTTACTGCTTTATGCATATAAATCATAATAATTTACTCATTTATATCTCTTGCATATCGTATTTCATCTTTTTCATGATATATCAACCATACGTCTTGTGTATTCTTTTACAAAAGAAATATATTACTTATATTTATTTTGTCTTTATTTCATATTTTTATTTAATAAATTTTTATTCTACATCTTTTGTTTCATATTTATTTAATAAACTTTATTTTGTATTTTCTCATTATTTACTTGAAATAATAATAATTTTTTAAAATCACTTTTATAAATTGACTATGTGTATGCAACTTTGTATACCTTCATGTAGTTCTTGTTGCATAGTTTTACCCAATAATATTTAAATAGGATTTTTGTTATTTTTATTTTTTTATTTCAAAGCTTAAACTAATTCTTAAATTAATCTCTAAAGCTATTCTTATTCTATAAATTTTGCGAGTTCACGGCAATATGTATATGTTGGATCACGAGTAAGTTGTTTGTATACATTGTTATCGTCTAATAGTTGTAACATCTTGTCATTATAGTCTTTTTTGGATATACATACTGTCACGTTACTCTTATCTGATTTGGTCATAATGACATCTTGGTTTTCTTTGACAAATTTGCGACATGTTTTGTATGCTTCATCAAGACGGTGGGTGGGTGCAGCTTTTTTGAGATAGTCCGTAACATAGTAAGCTATTTCCGCCCTGTACCAATCTTTTTTTTATTGGATCAGCGATTTCTAAAAGAATGCATTCAGTCTGCCAACAACCTTTCTATTGAAATGTTATTTGGCGTCGTGGGCAATGCAAATTTGGGGCCTAATGCAAAAATTTCTTGTATCTCAAGAGGTATCTGTTTATCTGTGAGATTTATAAAGAATTTGTTTATTGAATCTATAGGTAAAATATTTGTAGTATGTGTAGGGGCATCCAAATTATTTGATACCCTTACCATATTATTGTCGTTAAAACCGTTATTGTTAGTGTGATTGTTATTGGTGGGATTAAAAGGTGTACTTTCTCTTTCATGATGGGTCTGTAGAGTACTATTCGTGAAAAAACCCGAGCTGTTTTTTAATTTAAAGAATTTCTTTTTATTTTTCAATTTAGTGCTATTATATACTTTTGAATATGTCTGTTTCTGAGCTGTATTAAAAGAATCAAACACATGAGTGGGTAGAGCATCCCTCACTAAGTTCATAGACAGGTTTCTATTATTTACTAAATATTGAATGTGTGAGAAAGTGTTATCTATTTCGAAATTTAAGATTTTTGATTTCATACCTGTTACAATATCATCAGCCCTGGTCATCATCCTTGCACTGTGTCCCGTAATATTATATTCAAGTCCTTTTATGGTGTTCATAATGTGGTTAGGGTAAATTTTTTGGTTTTTACATCTTCTCAAAAATATTACTCTGTTTCGGTATGATGCCAATTTTTTGTTGTCGTTTTTCCATGACTTCATGTGTTGGACGATGTTAACTCCATCTTCCATATCAGCAAAAAAACCCATTTTGATAAATTGATAATGATATATGTTCCATATACTGAATTAATATGTGGGAAAATAAAGGTTACTGTCCTGGACAGAATTATGGGTTCCACAAATTAAATAAAACACATACTTCGATGCTATGTGACGTTTCGGTTTATTATTAAACCTTCTTCAGACCTTTTATAATAAAACAAATGGAAGAACACAAATAACAATTAGTCATTGCAAAAAAAAATATCTAGTTATATACAACTTACAGGAAGCATCTGTGTTCACATATATATTGTTTTCGTCATATATTCGAGGACATAACTTTCAATTTCAATTAACATTTTAAAACTTAATAACAGCACATTTAAAATAATTTGTTCTTTAGATGAAATAATTCATTGTATGGGCCACAGTGCAATTCTAACACCAAAATAACATTAATGTTTGCATCTTAACGAATATTGTATATATTTAAACGATGCATGTATAGGTATGAAATCGTTGACGGCACATGTGTTTTACTTTTTATCGGATATTTTGTGTGATTTAAAATAGCAGTTGTAAAATAATTTTTATTTAGTTTTAACAGGTGCGGATCCAGAATCTACAACTCAGTGAAGAATGCCCGTATATCCCCATGTAGAAAGGCCGTTTCATTACCTCATTATTTTAATTTGGATTTGATTTTGTCAGTCACGTGTGGTATTAGAGCGGAGTAGATGGTACTAAAATTACTACAGTCGTTTCTGTTATTGATATTGGGACTTATGGTTCGTATGGCCAGGGTTTCCAAGAAAAGTCTCTTTGACAAGTTGCTTTCATGAAAGAGAATTTTAATGTTGTTGAAGGTAATGTCATGGTTTGTGTAGCTAAGGTGGGCAGCTAAAGTACATCTCTGTGGGTGTCTCTTGATGTCGCTTATATGTAGCGCGTTCCGTTCTTTTAAGCGTTGTTTGGTTTGACCCACATAATATTTACCGCAACCACATTGTAAGAGATATACTACATTACTATTTGTTAGAGTATTAATTTTATCTTTCAAAGGTGTAAATAGTTTGTTTACTGTGTTTGTCAATGTATATGTAATTGGAATGTCACCCTGAAAAAGCATCTTGATTTTATTAGTCAGATTTGGGATGTATGGGATGCTTTTATATTTGGTTTCATGATTATCATCCATCCCTGAAACTATGTCTCTCCCATTGTTTGTGTCTATCCTATTACGGATGTCAATGGAAAAAAGAATTTTATTTACTGTGCTAGTGGGGTAATTGTTTAGTATTAATATGTTTTTTAAAATTTTTAAGTCTTCATGCATGTAATCTGTGTGAGTTATTTTCATGATCCGGTTTTTTAAACATTTAATCAAGTTGATTTTAAATTTCTTGGGACAGTTTGAATTATAATTTATAAATCTATTTGAGTTCGATGGTTTTCGGTACCACCTAAGTTTAATCGTGAGGTTTTCACGTATCACCAACGCATCAAGGAACGGTAAAGAATGGTTCTCTTCTATCTCGCATGTGAATTGTAAATGTTGATTGAAAGAATTGAATAATTGTAATGTGAATTCTATTTCGGAAGTAGATGTTATACAAAACAGATCGTCTACATATTGGAAAATCACTTTTGGAGGTGTTCTACTATTTTTAATCACAAAGTCTATGGCTGTGTTCATCTACGGGATCCCTAAAATACATAAACCAACCTGTCCACTACGTCCTATAGTTTCATGTGTCCAAAGCCATGCTACACACCACGTGGTATTTTTTAGCGGTAAAGTGTTCTCGGACAGATCGAAGAATTTTATTTTAAAATCGTTTTCATTGACATGCAATATTTAAACTATGACTATGTATGCATAATTGTTACACTTTAAAAATAAAAATCTAATTGTTCATAAATAAGGTGACACAAAACAAATAAAATTAAAATGGTACTCATACCGAGTATTTTAAATTCCTTTTTAAGAAAAAGTTGTATTGACGAAGTCCTGATATGTGTGGATTATTAATTAATATTCGAAAGAATTTTTAATATGTTTGTATGTGTTATACATCAAAAAAAAAAAAAATACTGAAGAAGACAATTAAAAATTTTTGTCGAAACGTCTAAAAAAATGTGTTTTATTAATGTTTAATTAGCTGGTAAAGTAATGGTCGCTAATACCAAGAAAAAAAATGAATTAATACATTAACAAATGACCAAGAAAGATTAAATATTTATACTATATATATATATACATATAAAATATATTACAATTCTTTGCCAAATATACAAATGTATTGAAAAAATGAATGAAAATCTTCTTGGTAGTAGTGGCATACAATGAAATTAAAATAATAACAATATGACAACTGGTTGTCAATTAGAAAACAATGACAAATATAAAATGTAAATCAAAATGTATAAATGAAAATGTATTCAAATAAGCATAGGACTATCGGTATTACTTATATAGTCACATCAAAGGGCCTGGGTTTACCACAAGCTGTTCAGTCAATGCAATTATAAAAAATAATAACAACGACGCAACTATGTAATGAAAAATTAAGAGTAGAACTGTTGAATTATAACAATATAGAATGTAAAATCAGTCATGTATAAATGTAAATGAAAGCAAATAAGATTACATCTTAACACATACATAGTTGCATTGTTGATTATTTATGTATTTCAATCAAAATTGTACATGTTTAGATGAATCTAAGCCATTTTGATGGGATTACATAGGTAATACCGATTGTCCTATGCTTATTTGCTTTCATTTACATTTATACATGACTGATTTTACATTCTATATTGTTATAATTCAACAGTTCTACTCTTAATTTTTCATTACATAGTTGCGTCGTTGTTATTATTTTTTATAATTGCATTGACTGAACAGCTTGTGGTAAACCCAGGCCCTTTGATGTGACTATATAAGTAATACCGATAGTCCTATGCTTATTTGAATACATTTTCATTTATACATTTTGATTTACATTTTATATTTGTCATTGTTTTCTAATTGACAACCAGTTGTCATATTGTTATTATTTTAATTTCATTGTATGCCACTACTACCAAGAAGATTTTCATTCATTTTTTCAATACATATATACATATATATATATATATTGTAATAGGGGGTAAGGTATCCTTACAAAACCCCAAGTTACGGTGCCAAGATGCTATAGTGGGGGGAGAGCTAGTGAGTGCTATTGAATGAGTATATTTAATTAATTATGCAAGAGACTGATAACAATAATAAAATAATAAAAAAATTTACTTAATATGAAATTATATGGCTAATGTCCTAAATAATTATTTAATTGTTGTTCCAAATATAAATCTGCCGGCTAGCTAAAGGGGGATGCATTCTTTAAATACTGAGATAATTATATATCGAGTTTTTGTGTACATGAGTGTCTCAAAATTACCCTAAGTGAAATGCACAAATTCATTTAAATTTCAAAAACTTCGCGGTATTCAGCGTGCAACTGCGCAAGTTTGAATTAAGATTTATCCAAGTGGGGGTAAATGCTCTGTATTAGCGCGAAATCGCAAGAACTCTCGTGTATGTGTGATTGTTACGGTGATAAAACGAAAATTAAAAAGTGATGTAGTTATCTCAGTGGGGTGATCTCTAAGTGACTCTAATTCTCTACCTCAGGGCGTTAAAGGATTCGAAAATTCTTTACCTTAGATTACCTTAGATTCAGCAACTCTTCATCTCTCAGAAGCGAGGATCTTGTAGAATCTAACCTGCAAAAGCTATTTTGTGGCACCGCTTTCTCGCTAATGCACAAAATACATATGTGTACCTCTTAAACGTTAATGAGAATCAGGATTTATCAATGGTGGAAACAAACACATTATTTTTAACACAAACAGATCTTGGTTTATTAAGAAAAATTAATACGCAACAAGATACAACAATGATCGTATAGACAAATTAACAGTAAACAATAAATGAGAATAAAATCGTGAATCGATCTAATATAACTTGTAGTTTATATAAACAAGATTTCCCTAGGAAATGTTCTACTAAAGCAAGATATAATTGTCAAATGACAATGTATACGAATTTAAACCTTATGTGCATGAAGTTAAATGTGGATGCAACGGAATAATGAATTAGAATGAGAAAATTGTAAGTATGTCCTGATATTTTATTTATATAAGTTTATTCTAATTTAAAAATGTAAATTTGACCCAAAAGTTTATATTAGATATTACTTGAAGAGTTGATTTTTTTATTTACGTTAGTGAATTAATAGGATTGAAAGATGTTACAAAAGTTTGACCTAATTTCGGCACAAAATGTGCGTGTAGTATTAAATAGACTTTGTACCTTATAAGTCACTAATTCCTATTCTTGTTTAAGACCAGGTATTTCGGGTGGTTGAAGGTGTATTCCCAGGTGTCACAGCTTTCCTGGTTCAGTTATACTGCACGGCCATAGACTGCGAAGCCCTTTCTCGGATGCCCCTCTTTGGATTGATTTCACAAGTATCAGGCGAGCAGATGATTAATTTATTCTTGACTTCTTTGGTTGTAGATGTGTGGTAGTAATCTCTCCTATGTTGTTTTTCTTTTACAGCTACGGTTTATTCCGTTCGACCTTGGATTATGCTTTGGCGCGAACGTCTTCAAATGGGCGACCTTCTTGCGTCACTTAAAAGGTCACACACCGTGACTTTAAACTCGCACGTGGAAACGAATGTATGACTGGATCAATTCAAACAATGAATTGATAATGATGGATTTCTCTTCAAACTCTCAATTAATAACAATGGATCTGATTCAAACGATGAATCAATAACACTGGATGAATTAATAATGGATGTGATTCAAACAATGAATCAAAAGAATGTGGATCCCGCTTCTCGTCCGATGTGCCTTTTTATTAGAATCTTCTGTTGTGGGCGTAGTAACCATAGTGATAGATACGGTAAAAATTTACAAAGTCTTATTACGGACAAGTTTATTTTGGATATTAGTGGAATCATGTTTTATATTAGTTAAATTAATTCGTCTTTCAATCGGTACAATAAAATTACTTTAATTCGTTTTCTCTTAGAAAAACACATTTTTTAAGATTTAAAGGGCAAATTTAGCATTTCGACTATCATATGTTCGATGACGTCATGGACGCTAATAAAATAAATTAAAATATCAGAATTTTGGATAAAAATGCCTTTTTAGTAGAATCTTTCCTTCACAAATTAAACTTTTAAATACATTTAATATTTTTTCACCTTTCAATCCTTTAAAGAATCTTTATTTATATAAAAAATTAGTGTGGTTAGTTTTTGAAGTGTAATAACTAAATGGTCTTTTAATTTATTTATGAATTATTGTTATAACATGAAACTATGACCTTTTCAAATTATCTATATAGCTTGTAATTAATATTTTTAAACTTTTCTTTTACCTATGTTGACAACTGTCAAATTATTCAAAATGCTTATTTAAATATCTGGACTCAACTTACAAATATGACACTGAGAAATATTTCCACATAAATACGTCTTGATAGACTTTGTATCTGTTAGGTTTTATTTATAATTGCTTTAATTATGTATATGAAATATTTGAAATTAATTATGATTAGAGCAATATGGCGCATCAAAATTCGAAAAATAAAATGATGCTTAGCTTAAATGTGCGCATCTAACAGATTTATCTTTAGTGACAATGATTATAAATTGACATGTTTATGGGGTGAATGTTGTTTATGTTCAACAATAGTTTATTTTGGTTTATAGCAATGCATTTTTAGTTAGAAATTAGTCATGTATGTGCTATACTTTTACCAATGTTTGGGATGATGCTTTCGAAGCTATCAACCTTGCTTTAACTTTAAACCTGTAACTTTTTGTGACATATTGATCTTGAGAATTCACACTATAAAATGGCAATCATTTATATGCTCATAGTGTGATGGTAAATGATAAAACTTGAAATTAAAATTGGCCATTTGTAATGGCTGTCAAATTCATTTTATATTATTACTTTTACTAATCATTGTTGTATTGTGAAAATATGCTAATTATAACTATAAAAATAAGACTAATTTGTTTATTAAGCTAATTAGGTATTTAATTCTAGTGTTTAGTCTTTAGTATGGGGGTTTCAGTTGGGGTTCCTGAGAAGAGTAGTCATTGGTTTGGTTTTCTAAATTTGGGAGGTGATTTGCTTTCTAATATTTAAAATTTGATGGGGTTCTCAGAATATATTAGTTTTGTTAGCAAAATCTGCATTATTTTTCAGGGATTTTTACCTATACTCTTATACAAGGGTCTAACCTTAAGCATCGCCGATGTATTTATGGTTGCCTGTATTCAAGGGGTTTTAAGGGGTGACTGTATGTGTTTGTGGGTATTTGACTGGTGTTGTCACATATTCAACACTAGTTCAATATATATATATATATATACATATATATATATATATATATATATATATATATATATTGCTATGGGGGTGTTACATGCGTATTCCCCTTTAAAAGCACTTGCATATGATACGGTAAGTACCGTTTAGAAGTTCTTGTAATTATTTTATAAATTGGATATTATTATTTTTAATACGCCTCCAGCTAGCTATATTGGTTGCCTACTTATAAGGTGTGCAACGGTTTGTATTTGTTTTAGCATGAGACTGGGATTTTGTTTTATCTATTTGAAAGTTACGTATTAATAAAAGTAAATTTAATGTTTGATTTTTTTTTATTGACTGCTTCCTGTATGGAGACTATGGATTAGTTACTAGGCGACTGAATTTGTAACAGTTCAAATTTATTTCCACAGTTGGTGTACCTGGGTCATACACACGTGGATGCAGAGAAATTCAAAAAAATGTACGCGCTCATATAATGTCGGTTAGGTTATATGGACTATCCACATAACAATCACCTCTACGTACAGTTTTGACGTTCTGAATTTGTTAGTTTAATAAATTTAAATCTCATTAAAATGGGTCGTTATTTGGCTTCGGTTAACCTGAGGAAAGGTATACGACTTACTTCTATATTATATCTTCGTCCAAAGGGGTTCCACAGGACGTTCTCGGAGAATCTACTAATATAACAAACGTACGACCAAGCATGCTTTTTAAAACAGCTGTTCGGTCAAGGTTGATGGATAATGTAACTGGGTTAAATGAAAACACAGGTATATCTTAATTATGCTCTTTATTATGTTGAATTGAATATAAACTTATTATTGTTTATAGATCAACCATCTCTGTGTAGGATGTCATTAGGCATAATCCTGTTTGAAACAACATGAACAAATAACTTTACGCTGGTAATTTCAGGCACACACACAACAATATTTACTTTGTATACCAATTTAATGGTTAATAAATGGATTTGACGTTAGGATTCTATATGATGTCCTGACTCTTCGTCAAAGAAAAAAAAACTAATATGACACGTACGTATTACGTTTAGTATGTAGTCTAATTAAAATGCATGAACGGTAATTGAACTATAGGTTAAATATTTAAATATCCGGCTATTATGTACTATTTAAAACGGGCTACGTTAGAAATGAACGTTTAGTCTTGGTAAAAAAACTCGGTTTACAATTAAGTCTGACTTGATTGTCAGTCATTTACAAGTTTATCTTGGTTCCTTCTAATGAACGTGAACTTATATCAATATCACTTCACATACAGTTTTTGTTTGTTTAACTTTGAGGTGCGAGATGCGAAAGTCAGGGCCCCGGTACTGCTGTCGTTCTTGGATGGGGCTCCACAGATGCTCGTAGATGAAGGTATGCCTTGATCCTCCGTGTTGATTCTCTTGATATGTTGTCCAGGTTGGTCGTCTTGGTGGCTCTGCGTACAGATGAGTAGACTCGTAGTAGATAGGCAGGTACGTATTCTTTTTAATACATCTGGATTGTTGTTTCTTTAATCCCTTGGTAGTTGAGGTTAGAATCCTTGTTGATTATTTGTTTATTTCCAGTACGTTATTTCTATCCCTGAGTTTGTCCAATATTTAAAACACAGGATGGACTTAAGTTCGAAGTGACACTGACTCGCACTTTCTATGAGCCTACCGCACGTTGTTACACAGATGTGGGATGCTTGCGAATATTTAGAACAACCTTACTGGTTGGTTATTGTAGAAGAATTTCCTTTCTCATGTGAGTACTCCCTTTTATATGAATCTAATGTTTGTATGGTGGTTGTCAAGGCAACCAACAAAATTCAATCAAGCCGACAATTATCCGTTCATTTCAAAGTGCAAACCCCATTGTTTTGCGATTTTATTGCATCTATAAAGTCTTTTGAAATTTATTTCTCCTATATACAAATTTAGAATTCTGGTTTTTGACAATTAAACGCGTGTTAAAAACTTTAATAGTACTCTCTTTGATATTCTAGTACAGTCATGCTCATAAAAATTACCGCTTTTCATAATGTTTGATTTCTCTAACAATAATTGATATGTGTATCTCTAATTATACCGCGTTTACAAATGTTTTCTTAACTACTAAGTACATTTTCTTTTTATTTTATTTCCGTTTCTTTTTACCAGACAAAAATTCATTTATAAAAATTAAAATTATTTAATGGTGATTTTTGACAACCTATATTCAAACATGTGGTGAAATCTTAATAATGCTCATGCCCTGTTTGTACAGTACTTGAATATGTAAAGGGCTTTTGGTTCAATATGTCTGTATGCAAAAGTTTGTTTCTTTACCTAATTAAAGTTATATTTGACCTGATAAAGACATTTATTGCGAACGTCCATTCGTTCCATTTCATGATGCTAACAAAATTTACATTGTTTTTAAACTTCCAATTGTTTATAAGAACCTATAGTACATCAAGTATGGATATTGGAGAATCCTATTTGCATTGCAAATTCAGCAATTTTAGTTGAGTTTCAACATAATACAAACTTTTGCAACGGTCATACCCGTATCTTCTAAGCGTATGAATTGTGTGTGTGATAGAAATAAGCTTGTCTCAAACTTGGTCGATAAGCACAAAAAAACTAAAATAACCTAATTCAGCTTAATATAAGACGTCACAGGAGACTTGTGTGGTGTCTTAATCTGTTTTTGATTAATTTATGTAGATATAGCAATATCTCAGAGTCAATCATATTTTGTTGTTTTTATATAACCATTATAATTAAATTTATTGTAAAAATAAAAATCCTTGACACTTCCAAGGCATGGGATAGAACCTTTGTGCATGATGTTCCTTTTTTATTTTCACTTATTTGAATGAAGTAATACTAAATACAATATCGACCATGTACCAGGGTTCGTCCAAAAGTAATCTTTCTTAACGAGGACGAGAAGTGTATAAATTGTATCAAGATGGTAGTAAAATTAAAAATTGATTTGGATGTTAACCATAGTGCATTTTGCAGAAACTGTCCTAGTTATGAACGAATTCTAGAAACACAAAAGTCTAAAATTAAGTATATTTAATGCAAGACTCATAATTATAATACATTCTAGAAAAATAAGTAATTCTTTATATATAAATGTGTACAGACAAAAAAAACGTTATAATAAGTTACCTATAGAAATTAGAAGTTGAGTATCTATAATTTAAAGTAGGTTAGTTAGTTAGTAAACGTTGCACAATTGGTATTTGTATTGAATTTATTGTATGTATTAATAGACAAATGCTGACATTGTGTAATATATGTAATATAAGTATATTAGTCCATAAGTCTGCTTACTGTTATTTTCTTTATTAGGTTAAATTGTTTCATGTAAGCAACAAAGTATTGTTACGTCAGAAAATGTAAAATAATAGCAATTGCTAAATAAACGTATATTATTATTATTATTATTATTAAAAATGAATGACCAATGCATAGCTTTGAAACTAAATCAAAATACTAGAGTATGCATATTTGACTAGTCTTGGCTAAGGTGAAGCCCTAGTAGGGTGAAACAATTGTTGTGAATTGAATAAAACTGTTTTGAACTCAATTTGAATTTATTTCAATTTTTACTTGTAAATTATGGAGTTTCAACACGTATCTCCGTCTTCAATCAATTACTTTATTGATTTATCATTCCTGGGTTGGACGGCACGCGGGTTGACAATGTCTGCCTCGCGGCGGTGTCAGTTGTTGTCACTCAGACCTGAGGATCTTCTGACATTTAAGCTGCAATTGGTGGTCTGTCTTCCCGATGGTCTTCCTTTTGTTTCTATCTCCAAGGATATCCCACCTTATTCCTTGGCTACACCGTACTGACGATGACCAACGAGTCTGAAACACGTGTCTGCGGTTGCACTACAGCGGATTAACCCGATATATACATATATATATATTGAAAAATTGAAAATCTTCTTGGTAGTAGTGGCATAAAATGAATTAAAAGTAATAACAATATGACAACTGGTTGTCCATTAGAAAACAATGACAAATATAAAATGTAAATCAAAATGTATAAATGAAAATGTAATCAATAAGCATAGGACAGTCGAGATTATTTCTATAATCACATTAAAAGGCTTGGGGTCTACCACAAACTGTTTTTTTTTTTTATATATATATATATATATAAATAATTCTAAATGTTTCTTGACCTTAATTCACATATTCATGTGCATATATATATGTAATTAAATTTCTTGGACGATTTAGAGGTCATTAATTTAAAATTAGTTTAATTGTTAATTAGGTAATTTTTAATATCTTTAAAAATTACCCAGCGGTCCAGGAATCGAACCTGAAATCTCCCGATTACCAGTCAGGTGCGTTAACCATTACGCTACCGTGAGCTTCGGTCTTGATTCCTTTAAATTGTACTGATATACATATACATATAGCAAGTAACAGATGGAAAGTATTGCTGGTATACCAGCGTATATAAGCACCGAGACGTCCATGTGCTGTATATGATAAATAATTCTAAATTTTTCTTGACCTTAATTCACATATTCATGTGCATATACAGGGTTTTTCACCTAACCCGTTCGTTAGAAGTTTTCGTGGTTAGAAAAAACTTAGAATTCTGAAATTTTGGGTTCCAGGGTTATTCAAGATTCTCTTTCATTTTAAAATATTTTCAAGATCATACTACTTCCGGTTATACCGGAAGTCGCCATTAACTTCCTTATTTTAAACGGAACACCCGGTATATTATTTCATTTTTGGATTCCTGAGAAAATTTCATAGTGGGTTTACATCAGGTTTCCCTATACCTATTTTCAATTTTTTCTTAGATATCTTGATTTTTTTGAAAATTTTGACAGATGTAGCCCTGTTTTGAGCATTGCGCCCTTTAACCACTTTCGATTGGTGGAAAGCGCTTCTGGGGTAGACGGAAGCACAGGAATGATACTTTCGAATGCCATATTGACAACTGATTTATCGCATACAGGGTATCCAAAATTTAATGACCACTTACATCATTTTAAAAGTTGAAAAAGATCGTTTTTTCAAATGGGACAGCCTGTATTTTATTGGATGGTCGGATGCAGAATTTGATTCTGCATCGATTTGCTATAACATTCCCTATACCTATTTCCAGTGGTTTTGCTGTGCCAGAAAACAAAATAGACTACATTCTCACAAGTTTCAATTCATTTCATCCTACATAAAAATTCACATGTGAAATAGAAAATAATAACACCATAAATTTCTTAGACTTAACTTTAATTAAGCAGAATAACAAAATTCTAACAAAATGGTACAAAAAACCAACCTCATCAGACCGATATAGTAATTATAATGACGCTCAACCAATGGGATACAAAAAAAATGTGGTGATAGCATTGGTTGATAGAGCAATTAATTTAACCAGTCCTCTATTTAGACCGCAAATTTTAGCATTCTTTGCAATGACTGCAATGGCGTTTACATTGGTCAGACAAAACAGCTCCTTGAAGACAGGATTAATGGACATAAATATGCAAAAAATCCCACTTCTCTGAAAAAACATAAAGATAAAATGCAGCATAGTTTCAATTTCACTAAAGTCAACATACTTGAAAAGGAAACCAACACGAAAGCCAGAAACATCTTAGAGATGATCGAAATTAAAATAACTAAGGAGACTGTTAATGACAGAAATGAAGTCGATAGTCTGTCGAGAATGTATTTTCCAATATTATAACAACTGAGATAATTTTTATGAATAAACCCTGTATGTCTGAAAACTTGTGTTTGACAATACTAAAATATAAAATGATAAGTAGAAAACAACTAATAAAAAAGAAAAACACGTGGTTTTTTTCGTAGATAGGTGTTCTCTGATAAATCGAAAAGTTTTAGTGTATTCTTATTTTATGTCAAATTGTTTGTCATTGATATGACACGTAATAGACATATGATGTTACACATACTGATATTTTAGACTTCTTTTTAACAATAAGAAAAAGTTATTTGTGGCAAAATACGTGTACATTTTTTGGGTAAGTTTTTTGTTTTGGAAACGTGGGTTGATTTGTGTATTTCTGATTTATAAAATTTTAATTGCAGAATGTATTAATCAAAAATTTTTAATATGTTTGTATTTGTGTCTAAGTAGATAGAAAAGGTCGCTAACACCAAGAAATAATTAATTATATATATATATATATATATATATATATATATATATATATACATACAGTATTGTTACAAAATATTATGTATTATGTTTTTGTACACAATTGTTTAATTTACGATGATATGTCAAGTATAATAGACAAAACTAATTGATGTTGAGTACAAACAAATTTAAATTAAGATTCCCGCAGTTATTTGAACAGGTGGAAGTGACAGTTTAATTTTGACAATTCCTGTGATAGGTATTTTTAAATAGTATGTAAATGTTAAAAAATGCATTAAAAGGTTTTTTTAAATAGAAAAAGAATAAATAATGTGTGTAATATAAAATTTGATGGATAAATGTGGAGCATCCAAGCAAAAGGAGTTAATCCGTTTTGTGAGAAAAATCTAAACAGTACGTATTCTTACTAATTTGGGTGAGTTAAATCCACTGATAAACTCAGAATTGAGCTAAACTTGCTAAACCCTAGCGAAAAGTAAACGTGAAACTCAGTGAATCGAGCAAAAGTTTATAAATCCAAAGCAACATTTTTGTTTCGACCAAAACGTGCTAAATCCATGTGCAGAGATCTGTAGTTTTCTTATACTTTTAACAGATAAATTGTAGTAAATCACACCAAGATGGAGCTATGATGCAAAAATCAAGAACAAAGCTTCGAATACATCATTCAGTTATACAGTTGCCACAATAAGTACCTACGTTATGTTGCCGGGCGTGCTATAACCTAAAAAATTAGTCGAGAATTATTTCAAACCAGTGCTCTACAGAAATGGACGATTCAACAGATTTTAATGTATCTGTACGAGAAGGTAAGCTAAAAGTTTATGGTCCTATATGATTATTATCACTTTTTTCTTATCAGGTAGTAGTGGAAGTCGCCGTAAAATTGCTCGTTCTCCACAAAAAGTTAAACTTCGCAAAGAGAAAAAGTACAGTGACAAGGATCCTTTGTTAATGACTTTTGTTAGACCGTGCAATCACAACGGTAAGACTTACATGTGCACCAGTATTAAAAATAGTGATGTGAAACTTATTCGAAAAAAGTTCTTTGATATTCCTGACAAAATTACGCAAGATGTAAAACTTTGCCACATGTTAGGTGTTTGTGCAGTTTCTCGACAACGGCCTGTCAAAAACGTTCCTAGAAACCGATCACTTAGTATTGCATATTATCTGAAAACGAGGGAGAAAAAGGCCTATAGAGTATGTCAGAAAATGTTTCTCACAGTGTTTGACATATCGAAAAAACGCATTAACAACGTCGCACAGATTATACACCAAGGAAAAGCACCAAGAGAAAATCGTGGTGGTGACAAAATCTCGCACAAGTCAGAACCAAAAAAAGTAAAAATTCGAGAGTTTATCGAAAAACTACAAGGTAGAGAAAGTCATTATAATCGTGCTAAATCTCGAAGAATTTATTTGCCTGCTAATTTGAGTATTAGAAAATTACATAAAATGTACAACTTGGAATGCCAGGTTGAATACAAGAGCAGTTTGACAATGTTTTCAAAAATTTTCTGCTCAGAGTATAACATAGGATTCAGTTCTCCAGCTGCAGACTCTTGCTCTTTGTGTACGACTTACATACCGAATAAAATACGAAAAAGATCTAAAAAAAAAATCTGATCTTATGATTGAATTGAGAATTCACAAAAAAAGAGCAAACGCGTTTTATAAACTAGCCAAAAGCAAACCACCAAATTGTTTAACATTTTGCTTCGACTTACAGCAAGTACAACCGCTGCCACGTACTCCAATTTCTGATGCATTTTATTCTCATCAGATAAGCTTTTATGTATTTTGTTGTGTTGGAATGAATTCTTTAAATCCAACTTTCTACACTTGGAGCGAAGATGAAGCTGGAAGAGGCTCAGAAGAAATTAGTTCTGCTCTTTTAACTCATTTGAGTTCATTAAATTTTGGAAATATAGAAAGTATAAAATTATTTTGTGATGGGTGCGGAGGACAAAACAAGAATTCTCATGTTATTCACGCTTTGTATTTTTGGCTAAAAGTAAAATCTCCTCCCAGAATAAAAGATATAGAAATAATTTATCCAGTTCGAGGACACAGCTTTTTGCCAGCTGACAGGGTCTTTGAACGAGTAGAAAAATGTCTTAGAAAAGAACCCACCATAATAACCAAAGCAAAAATATATTGAAATATATTCTGCACATGGAAATGTAAAAAATCTTGGAGACGGCGACTGGAAACTCTACAAGGTGAAGCAATTACAAAAGTGGCTTAAAAAAATTGAAGGGATTTCTGACCTGAAGAAAATCAAACTGATTAAGGAAAAAGGTTCCGTAAAGGTTCAGTGCCATCAAAACTTCTATTATACTTCATTGAGTGAAACTCCTCAAAGCATCATAAAAAGGGGACAAAAGGATTCAAGGATGGAGCTACAAGTAGTCGAAACCAAGCGTAGTCTTCAAAATAAAAAGAAAAAAAACACTAAAACACTTGATGGAACAACAGTTTGGTATAGAATGGGAACAAGACGAAAGGCTAGAATGGTACAAAAATATTCTGAACGATACAACAGTGGAAGACAATGAAGATGAAGAAAATGAAACACATGAAGAATGTGACTGCCTTGAAGACGATGTTGGCCTTCATATATAAATTTATACCAAATTTTCTTATGTACTTACCAGTGTTTTGTGCTTAAGCATATATATTTCTTTTTGTATTTTCTAAAATATTTGAATTAGCAGTTCGTTATTCTATTGTTTTCTCTCAATAAAAATTACATAAGCCAAAAATTGTAAATTCTGATTTAAGCAAAAAGGAATAAATCCATTACGGCTGAGCAAAAAGAGATAAATCCATTTTATTTTTGTTAATAAATCCAGACACGAAAAAGATAAAAAAAAACAAATTTGTAGTATAGATACTAACCATTACAATGAATAACTTGCCTTTTTCAGATTTTAATTTAGTGTTAAGGATTTTTGGTGAAACATTTTTTATAAATTCCTCAAAACTACCTTTAGTGGATTTATCACCTTTTGCTTGGTTGCTCCACAAATATTCAAAAAGGAAATAGTAAAGAGACATGTTGATTTTTAAAAGGTAGGTGTAGATATCTCATTGGAGAATTTAAAATAAGCAATAAGGTCGCCAAGGCAATTTGTTTGAAAAATAACAAGGAGAATTTTTCTAGAAAAATTTGTGTACAGACGTATTATTTTGATGGGGAAGAAATTTCCATCAAAATTAATACAAATTAAGATATCTGTGTGTTAGAAAAGTGTTTAAAAGGTTATTGAGCATTATCAGAAACTTATAAGAAGATTCTGATAAGTTTCTAATATTAAGAGAATTTTCAAGTAAGCAATTTATCGTTAAAAGAGTTATATGTAATTAATAGTAAAACACTACCATTAATAAGAAGATTTTATTACATATAAATAAATAACTTACCGCATATTAATAAAATCCGGATCCAAACCCGTTTAAGAGTCTGAGGATATATCAAGATTAATCAATTGATGTGAAGAAATTTATAATCCAGTACGAGAATCCGAGGATATTGCAAGTTTAACCAATTGATGTGCAGAAATTTATAGTCCAGAACGAGGATCTTAGAACATTACAAGTTTAACCATTCGATGTGCAGAAATTCATAATCCAGGACGAGAATCTGAGAATATATCAAGATTAACCAGTAGATGTGTTGTAGATTATAATCCAGATCCAGGAATCCATAACATCTCGAGGAAGTGTTTTTATTTTTAGGGACAGCCATATTTTCATTATTCAAGATACACAAGAATTAGTAGCTGGCAGTTTTGGAAACATTCATCAATTTTAAGCACGTAGGAAAGTGTAACACTCCGGAACAGGAACCCTTGTCAAGGATATAGGTTCTATCGAGGTACGAAGAATCTATAAAACACAAAATGGTCAATTGGACAAATTGTGTGAAATTTCATATTGTATCTAACTCAAGGTTGTATAAGATATTTATTTATTAACAAAATAACAGATTTGTCTTACGAGCTTAGTCGTATCAACTTAAAATTCATATTTAAAACTATATGCAAAATCATTTAGGATTCACCGAATTAAAATACGCATTATAAAATTTTATATAAAGGAAATACCTTACTGAGAATAATATTTCACATTGTATCCATTGGAATATCGTTATAAATTGAATATTTATATTAAGAATTACAAAGCATTATTTATCTGTTGTAAAAAATATATAAACTGTCATTCAAAGAACATACTCACCATAAATGCATCAGGTTAGAAATCAATGACATTTAACGTGAAGAACCCACATTTATAATATACTGGTATAGTTTATTTAAAGTATAGTCCCGCTAGTTTATTAAATATAAGGAAAGAGAAAAATATTATGATTTGTTTTATTTGAGTTTAACCAGAGGTTTATTAAAAATAGTAGTGCATTAATAGTAAAGGGTATTTAAAAAATATTTCAACACTCAAACATTAATTCATTTGACTAGCCCAACGTGGTACTTAGTGGATATTGAATAATATCCCCGTCCAATAATAAGTTCAATATATATATATATATATATATATATATATATATATATATATATATTGAGGTGGTCTTGAGCCTCCTCAATACCACTCAATAATTATTTAAGTTTGTTATTAGGGACGAACCCTGGTACTTGTTGAAATGTTGGAGTTGCCATCGCTTTACTTATACAAAGGAGAGAAACAACAATGCACACAGAATCCATCCCACTTAAGCAATTTAGCAAACAATTATATCTTGGTCATGTAGTTTATTTGAAAAGTTAAGATTAAAGAAATTAGCATAAAAAAAACCTAACTATATTAGTGAGAACAAATTTAAATACACAGAAACGCACTATACAGTCTTATACATATATGACATATATTATTTTCAATCTTTCATTATCATTACACATTGAGTTTTGACAAAGCATCATGTCTAGCACAAATAACACATGCATTTAGAACATACAAATATGGCCGATATAAAAATGCAAATTAAGACTAAATCAAAACATAATCATAATTTGTACATACTAGGAGTGACACTCCAAAGCTCGTTGAATGCATATCTCATGATTTTAAAAGCACAAATAGAATTAGTGACCTAGAAATATTCAATAGCATCATTTAATGTAAGGCATGGACGTTCATCTTTCGAACGCCCATTATCAAGTCAATTGCAATTTAACTCTGTGAGGAAACCAATTTTAATGTGAAAACACAAATTAATTACAGCCTTTTCTATATTTAGAACAGATTTTAATTAGGGCATGAATATCAATAGGGCTTTAATTTAAGTACAAACAGCATTTGAAGCATTACTAAGAGACCTAGATCACATGTCCTATTAAAGATAGAATTTCGTGACTAAATTTAGTAATTGCCTGGTATAGGAAATTAAATACTCAAACTGCACATATCACAGCACAGTTATGATTAGGAATTGTCATGAATTGCGTCCTTACTATTGCATAATTATCGAAAGCATCATTTCAAATTTAGACCAAGTAGCCATCATGAACAAACGTCAAACTCAATTTGTAAAGTTTAGTAATACACCTGAATTATAAACATGTTAGGCCAATTACTGACACGAAGGACATACATAATTAAGTGCCCTACAAAACTAAAGCCATTAGCAAGAATTTACTAATAAAATCAATATTTAATTTGACATGTAAAATACTGAATAGGTGTTGTTACAATTATACCAAAATTGGGTATATAAAAATAATCCTTTGAACTGTTAAATGTGAATGATTTGATAAAATTATCGATAACCAATTGAGCAAGATAAATTAATATTAAATTATAAAAGGAAACTGACTTTGAATTAAAATTTAAAATACGCATTAAGCAATGTATTCTTAAATGCACAGATTTTAATCAAATAAAAAACAGAAATAAATGTGAATGTATTTAGTAATTAAGTTATTATGTAAACCAGCTCCACCTAAAGTCCAAATATCCTTATTTTTGGATAAAATCCAAAAATTATAACATTTAAATATTTTTTTGCACATGACTGTACAATTTATCAAAAAGTGACGCTAAAAATGCCATTCTGATTAAAATTCCTAAAAGCAATATTCAGAGAATTTCACGTACTGAAAATATATTATTAAATTTTTATAAATGTAAAAACTACAGAATAACATCCTTTAGTATAAAAAATTAATCGAATTTTATCAGAATACATCAAAATTTAATCCATAAACACTTTGGGTTCGAGGCTTTAAACAATCGCCAACCTTGACCTATATATAAGGTATACATACTCCAGACGAGGTCATTCATTGTTTGTCGATTTTTCATTGTTTGTCGGTCATTCATTTTTTGTCATTGATTGATTCATAACCCGACGAGTACGTTGTTAGACAGTTAGTAGGTCAGTGGGTCATCGACAAGGTTGACACCATTGAAAATAAAGACAGCAATAGTTCTGTATTACCAATACGAACGAGCGAAGATAGGCGCCACCGAAGCTGAAAAGAGAAGAGAATATAAACAAAGATTCTAACCTCCAATAAATCGAGGCGAACACTACAATCAAATCACAATAAAGGGGAAGAAAAATACACTCACTGTTACGGAAGAGTACGAACAAAGGCCAGTACAAGGAACATCCCCGAGCCGAAGATCCCGCTTGCTGTTAAATTCCAAGGGCCGCTACCGAAATTCATCCCGGCGGAGTCCCAGAATATCCGAAGAACAATCAGCTCCAAGCCCCGTTCCAGTTCATAGTACAGACCCAGGCGCAAAGCTAGTAAACATTTTTATATGTTAAACTGAAGGTATTTACGAAAGTTTTACAAGTATTTAAGACATCCAAAGAGGTGTAACGTCAAAGTCACAGTAGTCATATAGAACTAATGTAAATAATTGTAGTTTTTTTATTGAGATTAAAGTCGAAAATCAATTCTTTCAAAGTCAGTTTGGTAGTTAAAAGTCACAAGATTCAATTTATCAAGAAGTAAATAATTTGATGTACGCATTCACATAATTTTTAAGGCATTTGTAAATCACAACGTCAGTCACGTTTCATGTAGGTAAACCTAACCTAACTAGGTATTCAAACAACTAAATAAGGATAAATAACATACAAAATATTAACAGTAACTTACGTACAGTAAAAGGTTGGTTCTCCAAGTACAATCAGTTTAGATTATTTAATTAAATAAGTTTGGGACGCCTTTTCTGTCCACATACTTTTCATATGTTAGCACTCAACCGCTGTACAATAATTAGGTGGATATTTGTTGCAACTTATAGTGGGACTGTGTACCATTATTCTCGTTATTTGTTTATTTTCATATAACTGTTTGTTTCTCTCCCAATAAAGACACTCCAACTACTAAAAATAATAATTACAAGATTTGTAACCTGTTTGTTTAAAATATAGAGATTTGTTTTGCATACCTGTGTTTATTTTGGTTATTTTGTTACGTAACACCCACCATCAATCTCGTGGCTATTCATCCTTGTTATGCACGACAAGGAAGCGCATTTTATTTTGCCAACAGGTGTTTCATCAACCTCGAGGATTTGCAGACAGCTGCCCAGGATTATGAGTAAGCGTACAGGTAATGTGAGTAACTCTTGTAGCGTTGTTTAGATAAGACAGGAACCCCCCTAACGGCCCTCGAGATAGGAAACTAATAAACCGTTCACGAGTTTAACTGTATTCGAGTATAATTTACTAAATGCCGGAAACAAACCCCCTCTCCTTTTTCGTTAAAACTAGAGTATTGGCGTAAATCATAAGAGATAGGAAGGAGAGTTTCAAGCGCGAAATTTAGGATATTTTAAATTTAATACAACAGTGTTAGGTACATTTATTTGAGTTATTAAATTTAGACTTTCACTTGCTTACCAGTTAGTATTTGTAAAACTTAACTTAGATATCATTTCTCTCGTGAATTTTGATAGTTTCTTTTTATTTAAATTTTATTCTAATTAGTCTCATTGCTCTTTAAATACTTTAAATGCGAAGGGTCATTATAACGCTCATCACCCCCCCCTATAGCAATATATATATATATATATAATGTTGTATATGCTCGTTATTATTTTAAATATTTGATTTACTATTAATAAATTATATTATAAGGTTTCTTTCGTGTTTTTATTTATTTTATCTGACCTGGAGACAACTTGAGAGCATTCATATTGGAGAAGGAACATTGTTATTATTTTCTCCCCTGAGTAAAAACATCTTTAATAATTTTAAAACTGAGCTAGTGATATGTGAAATTGCTAAACCTACTGTTTTGCAGAAAATTATAAGACTTTAGTCTAGCATAAGGCCTAGAACTAAAGTATATGCTTGATTCTGCTTTTTATTTATTATTAAATTAATTAATATATTTTTATGCAATCATTAACTTGCAAGAGTCACAGAATATGCAGATGTGCTTCCCATATAACGCTCTATGAGTGGGTTGATGAATCAGGAAAGGGAGTGAGGGTACCTGTTTCGAAAGGAAAGCCATTAATAATTGTACATGCTGGTATATCCACCCACTTCATTAAATACACACAATCTAATATAGATTTATTTTACAAATTATAGGAAGCGAGGAAGGATTTGTTAAATAATGCACTCCTTATTTTTAAGTCTGGCTAGAAAAGTGGTGATTACCATGACGATATG
This sequence comes from Amphimallon solstitiale, assembly GCA_963170755.1. Lineage (NCBI taxonomy): Eukaryota > Metazoa > Arthropoda > Insecta > Coleoptera > Scarabaeidae > Amphimallon > Amphimallon solstitiale. The sequence goes on along the minus strand of OY720677.1, from coordinate 47,667,993 downwards.
AATTTTAATAATTTTAAACAGTGGTTGGAAACTTCATTAATACCCAATTTACCAGAGCGTTCAGTTTTGGTTGTCGATAATGCTAGTTATCACTAGTGATGTGAGGCGGGTAAATACCCAGTGGGTAGGTAAATAAAAAATAGGTATTTACCCGGTATTTACCCGAGGTCATATTTACCTACCCAATTGTAACATGTCTTAACAAGTTCAAAGCATGCAGCTGCAGGTTGTGCGGGGTGTGCCGTGTGCCTGTCTGAACGTTCGGCAGTTAATATTTGTGTTTTGTGTGATGAATAGAGAACAGTAACACAGCAAATATGGGTAGGAACAAAAATGCTGTATGGAATTTTTTTAATTCAAAGGATAAAGGGGTAGTTTGCAAGTATTGTTCCGCACATTATTTGCATGCAAATGTGAACAAAATGGAAAACCACATTATTAAATGCATGAAGTGTCCTGCAGAATTAAAAAAAATTTTGAAGAAAAAAACTAAAACATCAATGGACATCTCCGGCTCCACGCTTAGCAGTCCAAGTTCTACTATAACTAGTGAAACCTCACCTACTCCTACTGGACCACCTGCGGGTACTTCAACACCCACATACGTGCATTCTATGCAGTCGAAGAATTTACTGAAAACCTTCGCGGACATCATGACTTCCAGTGAAAATGTAAGTAAAATTAAAGAACTAGTTTTTTAAGTTTATTTATTATTAGTGTCAAACAGTGTAAATTACTAAGACTGAACAAAAAATATCTACAAGTCTAGAATCCTTTTAAAATTATACTCTAACTCTACAAAGCTACAATAAATTTATTTTTCTTTTGTACTAGTACTATTTTAAAATAGCTTTTATTTATTAAATATTATAAATTCACGTATTGTATTACATAACAATTATATTGGAGTCGTTAATAAATTTTATTTTTTTTATATTTAAAAAATTAAATGTAATTACGAGTATTTTGGTTCCAGGAAAATTTAAATCAGGCTCTGGCAAAAGCTATTATAATTAGTGGAGCACCTTTGTCGGTGGTAGATCATCCACTTTGGTTAGATTTTTTTAAACAAATTAGACCATCATATACTTTACCCTCAAGAACCCGTATTTCAAATGCTTATTTAGATGCACATTTTACAGAAATGCAACAAGAAATAAAAGATATACTAGATAACGCAAAAAATTTACATTTGCAATGCGACGGCTGGAGCAATATAAGAAATGAGTCAATAATAAATTTTGTGATCTCTACACCGAAACCATTGTACGTAGATTTTATTATGACGAAAGAACATAGACATGATGCAGTGTATTTATGTGAGGAAATGGAAAAAGTGATGCAAAAGTATAATGTGGACAAATTTTTCGTAGTCATTGGCGACAATGCAGCTAACATGCGAGCAGCTTTCAGGTTATTAAAAGAGAAATTTGACCACATAGTACCGTTGGGTTGTATTGCTCATCTATTGCACTTGCTTTGTAACGATATATTAAAGTGTCAAACTGTTAATAAAATTATATCAAGTGCGACAAATATAGTAAAGACTATTCAAAATAGTCATCGCCTACAAGCATTATTCAAAAGAATCGGAAAAGAAAAAAACAATACCATTTCGCTAAAATTGGCGGGAAAAACACGTTGGGGCAGTAACTTGTTTTGTTTACAAAGTTTGTGTCAAAACAAGATAGTTTTGCAAACACTAGCAGTCAGTGACCAAGATGTAGTTACACAAGAATTGAAAACTAAATTATTAGATGATGCCGGTTTTTGGGCGCAATGCCAAAATATGATCAATATTTTGGAGCCGATTATTAATTTACTTACAAAACTGGAGTCTAATCAGCCAATGATTCATATTGTGTATTCAGAATTTCACAACCTACAGAAAAATGTGCGTGACCTGTTAACCCACACCCTATTCCCGAAGGCAGAAGAAACAATGGTGTTGAAAAAATTATCTGAGAGGATATCGTTTGCAATAGGGTCCATACATTTGGCAGCAGCACTCTTAGACCCATCTTACCAAGGATCAAACTTAAGTCCTGCAGAAATTATTGATGCAATGCAATTCATTTGTGATGTTGGTAAAAATATGGGTTTGCCAATTACCGATTTAAAAACAGATTTAGCAAATTACAGAGGCAAAGAGGGTCTATGGAATAAAAAGTTTGTTTGGGAGGATGTGGATAAAACAAGCCCTCTTATATGGTGGCGAGGGTTACGAGGAACAAATACACTGGCAACTGTTGCTATTCGTATTTTAAGCGCACCAGTAACTTCTGCAGCGACTGAAAGAACGTTCAGTACATTTAGTTGGATCCATACTAAAAAAAGAAATAGATTAACAGCCGAACGCGCTGCCAAAATAACATATTTGGCCCATAATTGGAATTTAATTCATAGAAAACAAACACAACCTAAATCAACAACAACTTTTCAACAACCGATGGAGCTGGAGTCTGCAGTAATTGATATACAAGAAGAACCCAGAGCTTCTACTTCTAAATTCAAGAGGAAGTTAGATGAATCAAATTCAAGTTTCAGTAGTTCAGCTGAGACTGAAACTTGGAGCGATATGGAAAAGGAAGTACCATATCAAGAATCCGATGACAGTAATGGATCAGAATTGGATGACAAATTCATAATGTGTTTAAATAAAAAATGTTTATTTCTGTGTTTTTGTTTTATTTAATAAAGAAAATATTTTATAATGTACTTTTAAATTACTACAAATAACTTTAATTATATTGCATGCCCATATTTTCACTCACTAAATATATACCCACTTATGGGTAAATACCCAGGTATTTACCCTGGGTATTTACCTTAATAAATAAATACCTGGGTATCTTGCATCTCTAGTTATCACAATGTTTGGGCTGTGAAACACCCAGCTTCCACTACCCGCAAAGTAGACATGATTTCATGGCTCGATGCAAGAAATATTCCTTACGACAAGAGTTTTACCAAACCAGAATTGTATGGTATAATCAAGAGACACAAGCCAACTTATACAGAATATGAAATTGATGCCATATTAGTACGACATGGCCACAGTGTCACAAGATTGCCACCATATCACCCGGAACTTAATCCGATAGAAAAGGTATGGGCTCTATCTAGTTAAATATATAGTGGCTGTTAGAAATTTAACTTTTAAATTGGAAGATGTAGACAGGATTACTCGAGAAGATTTTACGAGGGTGTCTGCAGAAGAGTGGAGTAATATTTGTGCCCATGTCAAGAAAATTGAAGAAGATTACATTGTTAAAGAACATATTATGGATGACTTCCATGAAGAGTTTATTATTAATGTAAATTGTGACAGTGATGCTGATTCTGTATTTGACTATTCTTCAGATGAAAACGGTTAATAAAATTTTATAAAACTCCAGTTTTTTAATTTAATTTAATCTTTATTATTATTCTGAATTTATTTATCTAGTTTTGATATTTACTTTTTCATTTGCTTTTGCTATGTAGTTATTAATAATAAAACACAAAAGAGTGGAGTAATATTTGTGACCATGATAAGAAAATTAAAATTGTTAAAGAACATACTAAGGATGATTTCCACAAATAAGTTATTATTAATATACATTGTGACAATGATACTGATTCTGTATTTGACTATTCTTCAGATGAAAACGATTAATAAAATTTTATAAAACTCTAGTTTTTTAATTTAATTTAAATCTTTATTTTTATTTTACTTTTTCATTTGCTTTTGCCATGTATACAATAATAATAAAACTTGTAGATTGCAGACTTTATTTCATGGTGTTTGTATTCAAAAGTAGCGGGAATTATACACGATCGTTTTGGTGTCGATATTTTTAGCACGGATAGTACAGAGTTTAAACCACGCCTTGCGCATCTCAAGTTCCATCAGGTTTGGATCGGACTCTATCACCCACTCTTCCAAATATAACTATTAATTATTATTATTATCGTTATTTAATGTGGATACGCATATATACCGGGTGCCCCAGCGTAGTGGTAAAGTCCATTATTGGTATCTAATAATGTAGATAGCGAATAATTTTTAATATAAAAGTTGTAGATAATCATAAGCTCTACAATTTAAAAATATTTTCATTTATACAGAGTGTTCGACAACGACGAACCAACACAAACTTATGTTTATTTAAATGGAATGCTGTATCACCCACTAGACAACACACATTGTTTCTTATCAATTTAGCCTAGGAACAATGGCACCTTTTTCGGGCATGTTTTTTTAGGTATGTTATTAACTTCTTACATGGACGACAGTTAATACAATAAACAAATAAAATATATAATGATTATGCTATACTTGTATACTGTTGGAAATGTTTCCAAATATATATCAAGAAAAATAATTCCAAAGAATATATGCATTTTGGTTTCTGTGTTTTAGCAATTAAAAAGTTTCCTGAATTAGAAGAAAGTACTTTCTATTTCACGGACAATTGTAAATCAATTTTGGATGAAGAGGTTTTAGTTGATTATATTAAACACAACCCAAGTGATGACCACGACCCCGGCCGTCCCGAAAATGGCGAATTTTTGTCATCAATGCGGCATCAAATACCCCGGCACTGCGGATTAATTTTGCGGGGAATGCGGTATGAAGAGGCGGCGCTTGTGATATTTTTGTTATACATACATTTGGAACATTAAATAAAAAATTTTAGTCAGATATTTAAACTATATATTGATAAAGTATAAGTGTGTAATCAATATATTTTTACGTGCTTCTGACCCCGATAGCAAGTATTCCGTGCCGAACGGCATCTCACGAATAAATTGTTCAATATTGGCTTCCAGTGCGTCAACCGTTGCGGGCTTGTCCCTATAAACATGAGCCTTAACATAACCCCACAAAAAATAGTCTAAAGGCGTTAAATCGCACGATCTAGGTGGTCAATTGACCGGCCCCAAACGTGAAATAAACTGTTCACCGAACTCACCTCTCGATTGGGCCATTGTTTCGCGTGCTGTGTAGCATGTGGCACCGTCTTGTTGAAACCACATGTCAGCCAAATCCAGCTCTTCAATTTTGGGCAAAAAAAATTGTAATCATCGCACGGTAGCGCTCGCCATTCACAGTAACGTTCCTGCCTTCGTCGTCTTTGAAAAAGTACGGTCCAATGATGCCACCGGACCATAATCCACACCAAATAGTGCATTTTTCGGGATGCATTGGCAATTCTTGCAATGCTTCTGGCTGCTCTTCACACCAAATACGGCAATTTTGCTTGTTCACGTATCCATTCAACCAGAAATAAGCTTCGTCGCTGAACACAATTTTCCGATAAAAAAGTGGATCTTCATCCAACTTTGCCAGCGCCCATTCACCAAAAGTTAGCCGTTGCGGTAGGTCGTGTGGCTTCAATTCTTGCAGTAGCTGTATTTTAAAAGGTTTTACACCCAAAACCTTCCGCAAAATTTTCCACGCAGTGGAGTAACAGCGGCCCAATTGCTGCGAACGGCGCCGAATCGATAATTCACTATCATCAACAACATTGGCGGATACAGCTGCGATATCTTCCTCTGTCCACACTCTACGTATGCGTGTTGGTGGTTTAATGTCCAATAATGTAAATTTGGTGCGAAATTTAGTCACAAGATTCCGAATAGCCGCCTCAGAAGGTCGCCCAAACTAACCATAAAATGGAAGAAGTGCACGATGCACTTTCTTAACCGAGCATGAATTTTGATAATAAAATTCAATAATCTGCAAGCGTTGTTCGTTTGTAAGTCGATTCATGGTTTAATTATAGACCAAACTGAACATGTTTGACAGTAACATGTTACACGAAAACAGCTGAGCTGCCAAAAACAGTGTTGCCAAAAAGAAAGTTGCTAAAAAATCACCCGTTACATACACATAATATACGAACACTCGAATGAAGGGATGTATTGTATGAAGCCGGTTTATTTATTTCTTCGTTCTCACTTTCTCTCTATATTTGAATAAAGAAGGTAAATTTTTCTTTTTTCTGTATTTAAAAGCTAATAAAATGCTATACAAAAATAGTCAGTAAGAATAACATGGACCATAAAAAGATACTCAACGTACAATCTTAGATATACCTTCAAGGTACAGGTAATACTCATTTACCATGATTAATGCGGACCGAGAAATCATCACGATGGACGAATTTCACGATTAGTGAATAACTCGGGATTTTCAGAATTACCAATAAAAAAAGTTCAATATATGTATGTAGGTATTTATAAATATTTATTAATAATGGGAAATAATTAAACTAAACATGTATTGTATGTATGTACGATGTATATGTATATATGAATTATACCATATTTGATCCTGATGTAGACGGGATTGGATTCTCCAATGATGACGAAGTTGGTACTACAGCATGCTTAAAGAACGAATGAATTTTAGTTTGTTTAGGCTTCGATTTTTCTTTTAACATGAACGCATACGGTTCTATATGCGTATTTATTCCTATATTGGCCTTTATGGCTCGGTCTTCTTGAGGGTCATATAGAGATAATATGCTCTTTATTTTATCCGCGTGTTCCATTATTTCCTTCAAAACCGGAATTGTAAGTTATTTTCTTACTTCTGGTTCTACCGCAACTTCCTCCTCGGATTCAGAAGAATCTTCGACAGAAGACTCTCGACACTCTTCGTCGTGAGATTTAAGTAGATCAACCACCACATTATCAAATGACACGTCAAGACCTAGATTTTGGCCAAGTTGGACAACTTCGGCAATTTCGGCATTTTGTTCTTCGTCTGGTTCAAAATCTGGTGCTATTTGGGGCCACAGATTTCGCCATGCTGCTGATAAAGATTTTTCGCTGACACTTTGCCATGCTTTAGCAATATTAAGTATATATATTGAAGTTAATTTTTTTATAGGTGATTCAGTTGCTTGACGATCGACATCTTCAGTAGTAAGTGTAGATAATATACCGTTGAATGATACCACTTCATTTTATTGTGATAATATTAGCGATATTAGCATAAGTAGCGTTGATGACACAATTGAAATCGATGGTGAGTTGTTCGATACTATGGAAGATGATATAGATGTAATAACGAATAAAGAAAATGTTCCTGTCAACTATTTGAATGAAAGTGTAGGGAGCGGTATTGAGCATACACCGAGCACGTCTGTACAGGCACGGACAAAAGAAGAAGGTTCAGCTTTTGCAAATCTGTCTTTAGATGTAAGTAATATGATTGCACTTTAAATCTTCGGTTAAACGTAAGTTTCCTCAATAGGATTGGAAATATTGATGAATGCGAAGAAAAACATATTATTTCAAATAGACTGAGAGTTAGGTTGGTGAATATTATGTGTGGTATATTGGTTGAGAAATACGGGATTAAAGTGCCTGGATATGAAAAGGAATATTTCGCTTCGATAATAATAAAATTGATACCGGGTTTAAGAGATCCAATAGGAACGGACATGTAAGCAATTAGTGACATGACATTTTAACTTATCATTTCTTCATTTAATTCGAATGGTGGAGAATGTTACATTGCATGGAGATTCAGAACGATCGCAAGGAATCATTATCGCGGGAAAATAATCCCGCAAACGCAAGAATAAGTCACCAGTTGAAACGCAGGTGAATAATCAGAAAAAGCCTGCAACTTTAAGAGGCGGACTCCCTCAAAACCGCGTTTGGAAACAACTCTAGTTCCTACAAAAGTTGTTGTTTATTGTAAAAAAATACATGATGTTGTAGACGAGAACTTTAATTAAACGACTGTTGTTTCGAAATCACGATTCCGGTAATTTTGCTCGATAGAAAAAAATAATGAAACAGGCACTGCAATTTTCGAAAAACAACTATTACTTGCAATTTAGCAAATATTGTAGTTTTAAAAAAATATGAATGATTTATACGTAGATATTACAAACAGCTGTAACCATGCATTTGGTGATCATAGGTCTTGCAAAAACTATTACTGTCAAAGTAAAAATACCAGTGAAAATCTTGCACAGACATTTAAAACTTCAACTTTTTGGACCAAAATCCAGTTTATTTTTGTTGCTGTCGCTTCTAAGACAGTAACAGGGTGGAGCAATTAAATTCTATTATTGCGAAATTTGTAGGAGGGAAAAGAATAAATTTTACCCAACGTCAGTCATATCAGTCCCGATGTTCAGCAGTTGTGGTGTCTTATAATACCAAAAGACCACTCTACACACTACAAAAATCACTTATGGGTCTTAGTCCAAAACCAAATCAAAAATATTGAAGCAGAGAAGAATCAGAAAGAACATCTTAAACAAAAAATACGTCCGAATTAAAAAGAATTTATTTACAAAATCAAAATCCCGTACAGATACACATTACGGTGAGAATTGCCAAAGACCAGATTTACCTTCTCCAGAATTTCAAAGTTTAAAGAGCACTTTCTTGGCCAATTTACGAAAGACGGACGAAGAGAGAGCACAAGTACAAGAAGCCACTATTTTGCAAAGAGATTGCAGTGAATGGCTTGAGTTATGTAGACAATTGCTAACAGCCTCAAATTTTGGGAAAGTTATAAATAGACGAAGTACTACCAGCTCGAGCATTGTCAAAACATTGTTATATAAAAGCAGCATTGCACATGTTGCTTCTATCAAACATGGGATAGACAATGAAAAAATAGCTCTGAATCAACTCTCGTTACATGAGCGTGTTACAATTCAGCCTTGCGGATTGTTTATTGACAGTGATATTCCATATCTTGGTGCTGCTCCGGATGGTCTGGTAAGAGAGGATGCTATCATAGAGATTAAATGTCCAATATCAGCGTACAAGACATCAATAGAAGACGCTGTTAAAGATAAAAAATTAGATTCTGGAGGACGATTAATGGAGAAATGGTGGTCAATAAAAAGCACCCCTGGTATTTTCAAGTTCAAGGACAGTTGCATATTACTAAGAGGAATACATGTCTCTTCGCAGTCTGGTCAGGAGAAAATAAACCTATTAAAGTTGAAATCATTCAGCAAGATGATACATTTTGGGCAAAGCAAATGGTGGAAAAATTGAAACTCTTCTACATGGATCATATTTTACCAGAATTGGTTGATCCCCAACAGACAAGGAATATGCCGCTAAGAGAGACATAAAAAAATACCACTCTAAAACAGAAGGTTAATGATTCAGAAAAAGAGGCACCCCCATCTAAATTTACACATTCGGATACTTAAACAGACAACTATTGCATCATTTGCTTGAGGGAAATTTATACCAGCAATTTATTAAATTATTTGTGAGAATGCATTACATAATATTCAAAATGTGGTGTGGGCACCACACGACTTTCTTATACGAGGGATACGCTACAATTATTGAGAATTGAAAAATCTAGTTACCCGTGCAAAACAAATTGTTGTTTATTAAATAGTGCATTATTTTATCTGTCAATTGCAGTTTAGTTTGTGACATTTAGTTGAATAGTGTCTGAGAAATAGTCCATAGAATAAGCTTCTGTTATCGGAAAAATGGAATTATCACGAGAGAACTTTCGGATAATGATTTACTATGATTTAAGAAAGACTAGAGCGCGTAGGAGTGTGAGGAAAGTTTAAAATCGGCATTTGGGGATCTCGCACCATCATTGGCTACTGTTTATAGATGGTACAAAGAATTTGAGCGAGGTTGCAAGTCGGTGGTACACAAAAAAGGAGCTGGCTCTCCTTTAACTGCTGTTAACCCCGAAAACATTGCTGCGGTGAAGAAGATGGTGGAAGAGTCGAATCTGAAGATTGGATCCTTGCAAGTGAGATCAATATTGCATGAACATTTACACTTGAAAAAGGTTGTATCTCGGTTTATACCCCATCATCTGACAGATGTACAAAAACCAGAACGTGTTAGAATTTGTCAGCAAACTTTAGATATGTTGAATGCTGGAGGCCATCAAATTATTTCTAAAATTGTAACTGGCAATGAAACGTGCATACCGTTTTTGATGTTCCCACTCGCCAAGAAAGCCGAGTCTGGATACATGAAGACGGGGAAACCCCTACGATGGTGAAAAAACAATTTTAGAAGTACGGGTTTGGTGGCCGCAATTAAATTAGAAGATCAGAAGACAGTTACCGATAAATGGTATGTTGAAAATTGTTTGCCTACTGTGTTGTGTAAAGTGCCCAGAAAAGGGATCATGTTATATCATGATAACGCATCGTACCATACAGCAGGGACAACTGTTCAGTATTTAGCGGAAAACAAAATCAAAATTATAGAACATCCTCCTTACTCACTGGATTTGGCGATGTGTGTGAATTCTGGCTATTTTTTCAGCTCAAAAAGCATTTGAGACGGAAAAGGTTCCAGTCAGAAGAAGAGATTGACATCGCCGTTAAGTGTTTTTTTGATAGTATTCTAAGGACAGCTGGTTGAACGCTTTTAAACTATGGGAGGAGAGAGAATGGTTAAGTGCATTATTGTAAATGGCAATTACTTTGAACATATTTAAAATAAAAATTCTAAAAACTTGTATCAATCTTTCTATTCTCAATAATTGTAGCTTGTCCCTCGTACGTACATGCGTTCCGAATTCTGCAAAAGTAGTTCCAAATTAAGTTTTAAATTTTATATCCTCCTAATAAAATAAATTTGTGAGTAAAAGTGTGGACATTTGGAAAAATGTTTATACAAAAAATATTCAAAATCCAGCCCAAGTACTTTTATACTCATGATAAATGTCTACAAAATGAATAATTTGCGTAATACTAGCATAGAACCGCTATTACATAAGAGTAGTGTTACTTCCGGAATGAATTTCGATTTTTGATTTACAATTTTTTTCTTAAATTTACTTTTGAGTGTATTTTAATTCTATTGAGATTTGTCTAAACTTGGTAGTAAACAGAAAGAGGTAAAATTTGATTCATTTACAGAAGTAAATTAGTTCTTCCGATTTAACGATTTTATTGAAAATCTAATCATATCTTAAGAAGAAAATTATACTCATAAATATAAAGTTTGGTATTGATAGCTTTAGCCGTATAGCCGCTATTATGGCGAAAGAAAGATAGAGAGAGACGCACAGACATTATTCAAAAACCACTTTTCCAGTCTCAGGGCACTTCAAAACATGGACATCTGCACAAATTTCGATGTCGAATATTTTCATCATCACAATACGGTACTACCTTATACTACGTATAAGAAAGTAAAATATTTGATCGAGATTTATTGTTTACATTAATAATTACTTACTTGTCCATGTATTTCCTTCTAATATATTTGATCTAGAATCAACATACAAGTAAGCATTTGCGCTCGTATTTGATAAAGCGAAGCACATTGATGCGAAAAGTAGATACTAACATAATGAAGGGTTGTATTTTTCTTACTCTTTTAGTACAAAAGTATATACGGTAGTTTGACATAGAAAATAAATGTCATAACTGTTAGCTTCATGTAGCTGGAATTGGTTATGTAAGAAAAATTTGATATCGCACTCTACAGAAACAGTAAGTTTGACTATCTTTACAAGGCGCTCAACATATTTCTTTCCAACCGTAATACCCAATTAAGAAAACAGCGCGCGCTGGATGTCCGCGTTATACTTTTTCGAGTTCCTTAGTCGGTGCGATGTCGACACATACTGACTAGTGTCAGCCAGCCCCGCTAGTGTCGCACGGATCAGTCAGATTATTCAAACATTGGTATTTTCGCTGAGGGATTCCGGCTCTTAAAGACAGTAGAAATAACAGAAGCACTGGAATATCTTAGAAAGGCCAACCCTAATGATACAGACGGAATATTCGAGAAAATGGCAGTGACGTATGAGTACAGACGTATATAGGAAAAAAATCTGGAAGGAGTTTCCAAATTTGAAGATCTTCCATTTTTAGTAAGTAACTAAACATTAATATTATTATTAAATTATTCCAATTAGATAGAAAATGACTTCCAATTGGCTAGTTACAACAATAATTTTGAAGTAGCCTTTGAACGTGATGATGAGATACTGAATATATACGACGACAGTTAAGCATCTTCATACTGGAATAACATGATGGTGTGAAAGGTAATATTAAACAATAATTTTATAAACCCTTTCAAAATATGACTGTATTTCAATATTAAAAGTAATAACTAAATCATGCAAAAGTATATGATCACAATGTTTATATATATATATATATATATATATATGTCGAAAAAATTAATTCCAAAATCTATGTGCGATTGCTAAAACTATTAACGATTATGCACAAATCTATTTGTATAATGTTTCATGCTCTCTCTACACTAAAGTATATTTTGGCGTATTCTTCCTACAGCAAATACCACAAAAACATATTCAGTATCATGTTTAAATAAGATCTAACACAAGTTATTCCTTTTTATTTCTAGGTTGGGGTACGAGCATTAGAACCATATTTGCACTTGCCCATATGTTACCACCAGCTGCAACGCACAGAAAGAAAACCGAGACAAAAAAAGCATTCTGTTCGGAAGATCACCCTTTTTAAACCGGTAAAATTTTATTTTATTTATATTTATATGATATAGACAATTTGATTGGTTTCAGGTGAATACGCCAACTTCCGAAATTATTGCTGCCTCGCTAACAAAGCAGCCTTTCTTATTAGCTCAGGGATACAACAAAGCCTCTATAAGCCAATACAATTTAATAATTGATGGAAAATGCATTCCTTGTTCTTCTGGTTGTACAGGTGTGAGAGCTGTTGGAAATTTATTGAAGGCCCACTTTGTCTTTAATGTACTGTTCGAAAAAATACTAACTCCTTTTTGGGAATTTATCAAGGGGTAAACCACTGGGGAAAATTATACACCAGACATCCTCTTCCATAGGGACATCCCCGTACATCCCCATACATCCTCGGACATCCCCCATACATCCTCGGACATCCCCAGACATTCCCGGACATCCCCCGGACATACTCAAACAGTATTTACTTCTATATGCTCAAATACTGTAACTTTTTTATTTTAAGGTAAAGTCGCTGCTCACTTGTATTATTTTTTTAGAATGCTCTTTTTTATTCGGATAATAAATAAAGGAGCTAGAGCAAACAAGAACATTTATTATTGCAGTCACTTAACATTAAAACATAAAATAAGTACGCGAGCAAATAATAATATATAAAAGTTAAGATGAAACATATACATAATTATTTATTTACGATTATTAACTTTAATCTCGTTATACGTATTTTTAAGATGTCTGTAACTATTTTTCTGTAAACTGAAAATAACTGTGTCCTCTTTAGAAGACGACGCGCGACGGTTGTTTGGTTAAAGACAAAGGCCCCATAATTAAAAATTCCTTATCGACAATTGCAACGCCGTTTTTTCTTGGCCACGTAAATTTATTTATTCGTGTGATTTGTGATAAATGTCAGTTCTTTGCGCTCACTCCCTACTAAGCTATGGAATCCTTTTTTGGGGACATACGGCGGGTGCGGCAAGAATATTCGCTCTACAAAAGAGGGCAGTTAGATCGCTGTGCGGCTTGAAGTATGGTGAGAGCTGTAGAAACTACTTTTGAGAGCAGGGGATACTTACCATGCCATCGGCATTTATTCTTGCGACGGTGGTGTATGTTTACACTAACAGACACTTGTTCGATACCAATGGGTACAATCACCAATATACTACCCGAGGGAGAAACCAACTAAGAACTCCCCATCACAGATTGGCACGTTCCCAACTGTCTGTGGACCACTGGGGCCCAAAACTATACAACCGCATAAGCGCAGATATAACAACGCTACCTATGACCTGTTTCAGGAGGAAGATGAGGGATGTACTAGTTGATATGGAGTGTTATGCAATAGCAGACTTCCTTGCCTGAAATTTTATGTACTCTTTTGTATTGTGTTGTAATGTGTTGTATTAATGTTTTGTAATTTATTGACGATGCTCTGTAATATTTTAATTACGAACTATAATATAAATATACAATATACAATATTTAGAAGACACAGACGGGCAATACGAGCCCTTTCATAAAGTAAGGTGAATATATATATATCTGGTATATCATTTAACAATTGCAGTCTTAAACGTTTGCAGGTGTCGTTCATTATGAATTGGAAATTTCAAAAACAGGCAAATATTTAGATCGAGAAAATCATATACGAAAGCACTAAACGGCATTAATTTCATCGAACTGTACCTAGCCGAATAACATACACCAACAAAAAACAGTTAACAAAGTGCTAATGTTATATATGGAATTCATTTTAAATGTCGAATATCCTTTAAAGTAACAAGAAACTGACATCCAACTGAGGCGTGATTTTCGACGACAGTCCTATGAAAATTGGATTTCAGCTTATGAACCATCAAAACGAGTAATAAATGTCAATTCGTGCCAAAAATGACAGTCGTGTAATACAGCGTGTTTTATTGTCTACTCATAAACGTTAAAAATTAACACCATTAATTATTGATAATGTCAAAGATGGATATCTATAATGATCCAAAGATGTGTGCTACGGAATAAGAAAGAATATCGAGAAAGAATAATCTAAATAGTCACTTTCATCGAATTGTCAAGTTTGAATGTCAGTAAGCCGACAAATGTTGGACAGTTTGGGAATGAAATCTGGCATTTATTTGGCTGATTATATGAAAACGATATCTAAAGGATTAAATGGGGTCGACATTTTCGAGTTTTTGTGAATAAAAACTCTAAATTTATGAAATTCATGAACTTCTATCAAACATTTATATGGGCGTGAATGAGCAGACACAGTATGGATTCATATATGTAAAAACTACAGCTGGATTAGGAACAATTATTGAAAAAAAAATTTAATTTGAGCCGGAAGTAACATTTTTATTCATAGATTTAACTTTTCAATATGATTTAAAGCATGATTTTGATTGAACGCTAGATAAAGCAATATACTCAGAAAGGAACAGACACCGTTATAATATAATAATAATATATAAATAGTAATAATTTTTTTTGATTATCAGGATGATGGCATTTATTGCTTGAAAATTTAAGCATATGCCAATAACAAAAAGAATTTTTTCTACTCCCATACTTTAATTGTATTATTAGATACCCATTAAGATACAAATTTACATCCAATAAGAATGTGACACTCCAATATTCAATCAATATTCAATATGGCCATGACTACATATCTGACAGATATGAAAATTAATTAAATTGGACAGTTCTCTGCAATTTACTAGTAAGTAGTTAAAATTTGTGCCTTTTTGAAAATATAAACAATAAAAATAAGAGATAGTGACACTGAAATGTAAAGTTTGACTCTACCAGAAATTATGGAACAAGCCTTAATAGCCACGAACACATTATTACCAGCTAAATCAGCAAAAATGTAAATTTTCTAAATAATTTCGTCTTCCATATCTTACACAAGTTAGCTTGTATTAAATATAACAAAATACTCTTTAGACAACATGAAATATCTATATGTATCGTTATTGTGACTTGGAATAAGCCAATTAAGATCTAATTGTTCATTGAGTAATATGTCTGAACTTTTTTTTTAAGTTTGTTTATTTCAAGAGACTCTAGTAAGTTTAATCGGAAGCCTTTTGTTTCTGAATGTAAAATTTCAAAATTACTATTAAATTTGTGGTTATTTTCGACCAGGTGACATGCATAATTTGATTCCATATTTTTGTTGTTATAACATCTATAGTGTCCTTTATATATAATGCAAGCATAATATTTATTGAAAATTGTGTTTTACTCCGTCTACTACATATTATTAATAAACTTTAACTGCGACGCTGAGTTCGAAATAATTCTCTAAACTAAGAATGTATTGCGTTAATTTGACTTAATTTTATTCAAATTATACTAGCAGCACTAATGAGGTAGTTTTAAAGAATCAAATTAATACAGTTTGCATCCCTAATTTCAATAGAAATATTGTAGTATCACGTAAAAACATAATGTTCACATTTATAAAGTTTTTAAAAAATCATTCCTGATACCTCTGCTCTCATAATCACCTACGCCTCTGGCACTTTTTGTTCGCGCAGCTTTGTGATGACGTATGTGATATTCTCTAAATGTTTTCACTCTACTTGCAAGCATTAGAAGTAATGTCTTACTCATCTCATTGAAATGAAGGAAACTTCAATTAACTTGTTTTACCTTCTACAGACTCGAGGCATACAATGTAATCGACACCTGAATGGTAAAAATTCAGTCAGGGTAATCAATATTAATTTCATATGTATAATAATATACAACAAACTCATACATGTATACAGTGTGTCACACATTTCGATGCTCACCATTGGTATATCGGTTATTAGAAGAGATAGGCAACGGTTAAATAGGGAAGGTTTTGCAGAATTCAAAGCTCGCAACAAATCTTATTTCAAATTCATACGGACTTTTTACAGTTTTGAAATATTTTGAAAAAACCAATATTTGTCGAATTCAATTTTCCTAAATAACTCAATAACGCCTAATGCGATCGCTTTTAAACTCTAACATTGTCGAGGCGCTTTTTTAAGGTAATATTTTTGTTGTTAACAATAACCCCCGATTTCCATTTGTTTCCGAGTTCTTAGCGCAAACATTTATTTTTTTATGTCAACCATATTGGATCATTAATTAGTTAAATAATCCTTAAAAATAGCTTTTTAATAATGCAGAATATGCCTAATAAATCTTTATTTATACTAGAGATATGAACGTGTAAAATAAATTTCACTCAAACACGAATTTCAGATTTACTTAAACAAACTGTTCAATATGGTGACCGACCATTCTGCTCCTCACAATTTTTGTTCCTTGTTTTAACAGAGTTAGAAACTCTACCTAGTGTGTTTTCGTTTAATGATTTTTAGCACATCAGCACCTCGTTCTAAATATTCCAGATTCTCTGGTGGCTCAAATTAAATACTTGGTTTTTAGTGGTACCCCACAAATGAAAGTCAAGGGGGAAATCTCGCAGGCCATTGTAGTCGCCCATTATGTGAAATAACTCTCTCATTGAAATGTTCTCTCAAAAAATCTTACACGTCACGAGCATTATCAACAGGACAGCCGTCCTGCTGGAACCAGACGTTTTGCATGTTTTCAGGATTAATAATGCGTAGGCATTATCTCATTCGTTAGTAGCTCCAAATATCTATTACGAAAAAACAAAAAAAATGTCAATAAAGATTCGTATCAATCAAACAACACCAGATATTAACACCAAATGGAAAATTTTAAGAATACATGGCGTGTGAAATTGGCAAATTTAACGAATCCAACGTAAAGAAGGCCTTAAAAGAAGACTATTTTCTATATAGCACTTCTTGCGGAAAAGCACCGAAAAGCCAAAATTTCAAGAAAACTTAACATACCTTGTAGGTTAGAACTATCGCATATAGTATCACACTTAATTTATTTTGGTCATAAAAACACCAGTGTACAACATATTTATCAACACTAAACGCAGTAAATGACCATTATTTATATAAATATACAAATTTCGGCCATAATTTTGTCATTTTATAATAAAATACTTGACGTTTTATTTACAAAATAAAACTCAACGTCAGATTGGTATTTACATCTCGACCACTGCCAACTGAAATAAAAATGAAAAAATTTTCCTATCACTTAAAATATCTACTTGATATCAATATCAAGGTGATAACGGTTAAGATATTAGACGCATTTAAGTCTGGCATAGAGACAACAAACTCCCAACCCAATCCTGTCAGTTATTGGACATAACACTTTCCGCTAATTAAATATTTTCTGCTTCTTGCACTGATAAATTAATTAGTGGAGTAAATTTTTCTAATTAAAAAAATTTACTCCACTAATTAATTTATCAGTTCAAAAGCAGAAAATATTTATTTAGCATTTTCAAACACTGAGAGAAACTTATTTTCAAAGTATTTAAAATTTAGTAATAACTCTTACCGATCTTCAACTGGAACCATAAAAACCCTGCCTGTGCCTCGCTGGTAACCACCAAATACTCACTGTTCCTCCACATAATGTCCACGATGGTACTTTCGCTTTCCGAATTTAGATTCGTCAATTTCCACGATTGACCAATACCCCCTAATTTTTCTTTGTGAACAATATACACATCTAAAACAACCTCGCGGCAGAAGGAGGCCCAATCTACCGCGGTGGTTTTAGACATGTCAGTTTGTTTACAAACAATAGTTAGGGGACAATTGTCAACCCACAAATTCACGAATCCCAAAATCTGAAACATCGAAAGCTTAGACTCTTCGAAAAAGGTCCCTGTCCGTAGCGATATACGCGTCTTACAGTAGCGTCGTTTCCGTGCTCTCTTTTCATGTCCGCGTCGCAGTCCGTGGCATACCCATTGTAGGCGATCAGCCTTGAAAATCAAATAATTACATTAACACTAATCGTGTAACTGTCATTTAATACTTACTTATCTTGTGCCTCATCCAGACTGAGGGTTGATCCACAACGAGGGCACGTATACGTACCCTCATTGGGAATCAACCCCCAAGCCATCAATTGTTCCCCTAAAGCCCTAGGTCAATGTTGGTCAATGTAAATCATCCTTTTGAAATAATTCAATCATTGTCAAGCTACATTGACATTATCAATAACCTACAAATGTGTTACCTACTTAGTTCAGCTGTAAAATAATAATGAACTACAAGTTACGAAATAAATAACGTTTTTATTAACCAGAAAAACTAAATTACAATAATTGTTGGAAATGTCCTCCGTTTCGTTCAATGCACAAGTTTACGCGCCTCCTCATAATGTGAAAAGCGTTTTGCAACATTTCTGGCGTTATGGTTGCACATTGCTGAACAATTCTTTGTTGCAGTTCTTGAAAATTATGTATCGGATTTGCGAAAATCTTATTTTTTAAATAAGGAAAGTTAAATAGTCCACAATTGTCAAACAAGGTGATCTCGGAGGAAACTCAACTTCCGTATGCAAACTTATCAGCCGGTCATCAAAAAAATCGCGGAGAAAAGCAAGATTTTCTCGTGTAGTATGTGATGTTGCACCGTCTTGCTGGAAATAACCGTATTAAAGTTCATCATCATCTAACTGTTGCACAAATTCAGTCAAAAAAATATTTCTGTACCTTTCTGCGTTCACGGTGAAATTGAAAAAAATTGGCCCAATTATTCTTCTGCGAGAAACTGCCATCCAAACACCAATTTTCTGAGCATGTAGTGGCGTTTCAATAAAAATATGCGGGTTATCAGTGCTCCACATTCGCATATTCTGAGAATTGATGTATCCCGAAAGGTGGAAACAAGCTTCGTCAGAAAAAAAGTTAAGTTCAGCAGATCGTCATTCATTAAATTATTAACGAATCAATGGCAGTACGCAAGGCGTCTGGGGTGGTCTGTAGGCAGAAGAGCTTGATATGATTGCATCTTATATGGATGCATGTTCAGGTCCTTCTTTACAATCGTTTGGCATGTTCCATAAGAAAGCCGAATTTCTTGAGAGAGACGTTTTAAAGGTTTTGTAGGCTCTTCTTCCATACGTTGACGAACGTCATTGGTCTACCAGCACCTTTTTTATGCGTCACAGAACCAGTTTCGCGAAACACTGCAACACAATTTGTAAGGCATGCATAAAAATTGTCCGGTAATACTGCTACGGTGCATTCAGTTTAAAAGATTCGTGAAAACCGCCGTTTCACAATAACGAAGCTTTCGCTTAGTTTTCCACAAGTTTCATGGACTTTCTTGTTTCAAATTGTCACACAAAAGCTAGGCTACCACAAATTTTGTGCAAGATGGGTGCCAAAAATGCTTACAGACCACCATAAGGGTCAGCGAATGGGGACAGCTTTGACATTTCTGGACGCCTACGACAGACATGGTGATTCATTACTGGATCGAATTGTAACTGGTGACGAGACGTGGGTGAGACACGTCAATTGCGAGATAAAATTACAGTCCATGGAGTGGGGGCACACAAGTTCCCCCAAAAAAACAAGAAAATGTTTGCAAACCTTGTTGCCAAGGAAGATTATGGCGACTGTGTTTTGGGATAGGCAAGGTGTGCTTCTGATTGATTTTCTCGAACGTGGTTCCACAATAAACTCTGAGCGGTATTACTGCCAAATTCAGTAATATAGCTTTCAAGACCAGTAATAGTAGATTCTGTATCTGTTCTTGCTGTAGGTATTAATTTAACGTACTTTGTGAAAATGTCATATAATACTAGTACGTTCCTATAACCTTTACTGGTTCTGGGTAATTTGCTTAGATAGTCAATGGCAACGATATTTAATCTGTCTGTGGCATGTATACTACCTGGTTAGTCTAAATAATTTTTATGCTTGCTTAACTGACAAGTTGAACAGCTTCTAGTAAAGCTTTTAATTATTTTTTGATCGTTTATAGCAAAGAATTCTTCCCTAAATATTAAAAAACACGTTCTTGCCCCTATGTGAGCAAAATGTTTATGTAGTTCTTTTGTTATTTCAAGTGCTAGTTCCTGATTAACCACATACACTTGATTATCTTTTATTTGCTTCATTATTACCCCATCATTAATACAATACCCTTTATAATTTCCCTCCCTTAATTTGTTTATTTCATTAAATTCACATCCCTTTTGAATATCCTTTATTTTATTGGGCGAACATATACCATTTTGCTTGAATTTGACATTGGCTATCATTACTTCTGAGTTTGAGTTATTACTATATTTTCTACTTAATACATCGGCAGCAATCATATCTTTGCCTTTTCTATATACAATTTCAAAATCATATTGATTCAAGAGTAACGTCCATCGGTAAATCCTATCGTTGGCAAATCTCTTTGTCATTAAATATGTAAGAGCTATATGGTCACTCTGAATCTGAAAATGACTTCCTATTAAGAAGTATCTCCATTTACTGACTGTATGCACTATTGATAATGCTTCAAGTTCTGTAACTGAATATATTTTTTCCTGTGGCTAACACGAGATACGAAAGCGATGGGTACCTCTACACCGTTTTGCTCTTTTACTATAAAATTGTTTATAATTTTCATATCTAGACAAAAGCACAAACTTTCATCTGCTTTCTTAACAATTACAACTGGGGTAATGTAATTAGATTGACCCTCAGTTATAATTCCCTGCTGAAGTAAAATATCAATTTGTTTATCTACCTCCTTTCTATATTTAAATGGAATAGCATAACTTTTAGCATAAAATCGAGATTCATTCTTTACTACGATTCTGTGATAAAAATCCCTTGCGAATGTAACTTTTTCATTATATACATCTTCATTTTCTAATAATATATTTATTATATTCTCCTTAACATCTTCTTTGATTTCTGGATCTTCCAGTATATTTTTAAACCATTCAGTCTCATTATGAGTCACATTACTACTTATATTATTCACTTGACATTCTTTCATAAATATGTTTAACTCCCCATGTATTTTTTGGTCTGTTAAGCATCCTTTTATTTTTATATTATTCTCACCAATCCTTAATACATTATTCTTTAGGTCAATTATCATTTTAAAATGTCTAA
The DNA here is from genome assembly GCA_963170755.1 of Amphimallon solstitiale. Taxonomy (NCBI): domain Eukaryota; kingdom Metazoa; phylum Arthropoda; class Insecta; order Coleoptera; family Scarabaeidae; genus Amphimallon; species Amphimallon solstitiale. The sequence goes on along the minus strand of OY720677.1, from coordinate 47,646,526 downwards.
TCATATCTATACCTATTAAGACATCATGACTCATTTTATCAAAGATGTAATATTGTAAAGGGTAATTTACATTATTTATAACAGAATCTACAAGAACCTTCTTTGATATTGTTCCTAACTTTTTATCATTAGGTGCTAGTATTATATCAATATGCTGTATGCTAATAATAAAAGATTTTAACTCATTATTATTTTCTATAACGTCTTTACTTATAAGAGTAATTTCTGCATCAGTGTCAATTATAGCTTTATACGTCCTATTATGTATAATTATCTCTATCAATGGTATTTGATTGTTAAAGTCCTCTATTTTAATATCTTCCCCTTCCAAACGTATAAAATTATGTATATTATCGTAAAATTTACTGCCCCTTGATATATTAATTTTTTCTATTTGCTTATTTACATTATTGAGGGTCCTGGTAATGTTTTGTCCAATTGGAGTTTTTTTTTTATCTTCATTAGCTCCACTTGCACTTTCTATATCTGTATTAGGCTTCTCAAAATAATTTCCTGGGATAGTAGCCTGTATATTATTTACACGTTTTTCATTCCTATCAGTCATTTATTAGACAGCAGTCAAATTTATTTATTTTTATGTCAAAATTTTTTAAAAATGTGTGATATAACTTTATTTATTATAATTTTAATTTTAATTCTTTGGATTTTATGTTTGTATATCGCTAGGTTTCGGAAAGATAGCCAACAGCGCGCAAAAAGGCAGCGAAGAAGGCAAAGGAGGCGCGAACGCCGCAATGCTGGTCAGTCGATGGTTGTCCACTCACCACAACCCACCGATGATGATTCACAATCATCAACAAGCAGCCATGTTCAGGTGTGGTACCAGTAGAGATAATATAACAAGGACCATACACCACTTATTTATATTCAAAATTAAACTTACATTTTGAAAGATTTGGCAATGAGTATATTAATGAGTATATATTTTAACATCTTCCCCTTCCAAACGTATAAAATTATGTATATTATCGTAAAATTTGTTGCCCCTTGATATATTAATTTTTTCTATTTGCTTATTTAGATTATTGAGGGTCCTGGTAATGTTTTGTCCAATTGGAGTTTTTTTTTATCTTCATTAGCTCCACTTGCACTTTCTATATCTGTATTAGGCTTCTCAAAATAATTTCCTGGGATAGTAGTGCTACGGCCACATACAACGTCGCATTTAAAGATATTAAAACCAAATTTTAAATCAAGGTAAATCTCAATACATTTAGGCAGAGAGTGCGCTGTGAGATGATGGTGGGGGAAGGAGATTCGCAGGGCCAACTAACTCAGTCGCAGACGGCGTGACGGTTCAAGGAACTTAAGTGAAACGTCGGTTGGCGGCGACGCTAGCGACGTTGACCGGGCACCAGGACACTTGTTACACTAAGTAACCTACCTGCGTCTCTTAAGCATCCGTCACTGGCTGTGTCCCTCCAGTGAGAAAAGTATCACAGAACCACTCCGCATATACAGCCCAGCAATACAAAACTATTTAGGAGCTATTTACGGTAAAATGGTAATAGAAAGTTAAAATATCCAGAACGAAGTAAATAAAAGTCAAGCATCAGTTCAAGAAAATGGTGGTGATTTATTGGCTAACACAGTTATAAAAAAAAACAAAATATCGTCAAGGTTTAGTTAATGGGCGTTTCTCTATCAAAAAAAGATAAATAATATAGCATATATAAATTACTGTCCTACGACAGCGTCAGACTAGCAAACGAAACGTTTCATTGCCTCACATTCCTTCGTACAGGCAAGTTATTATAAAAAGAAATAATTAAAAAAAATTATAAATGCAAAATGAAGCCAACCAGAAAATTTACTAAACTGGTGGTCGTTAGAGTAAACGAACAAACCCAAAATACTTAACTAAACTTCATTTAATCAATTAAAATTTAAGTGAGCTAATCGTAACCTTTAGTACGAACAATATCAGTTATGCGCAAAGCATCCACTGAGCGATATTAAGATATGACAAAAAAAAAAACGTGTAAGTACAATAATTATACTAGGAAAAAAAACTGCCAACAGTGTATCAAAACCTCCCAATCTGTTCGGTTTCGAACTGTGCTCGGACCAAAAATATCTCTGACACCCCCTGTATATAACAGAGTCCAATAACAGAGTAAACTACTGTGAAAAGGCAAATTAAATGTCACAGCACAGAACGGAATGAACGTACAAGGATTCACTGAAACTACATTGACTGTTAAGTCTTAAGATTTACTAAACGTTAAAATATTACTAGATTTACTTCGTCTAATTCAAAATGAAATCACTAAATAACAATTAAAATATTCGACCATTAGTCGAGAGACAACTGCTCAAAAGTAATAGTTTTGCAATACTTGTTGCGCATCCTGTCACAGATGACTGATGTGGAAGATCACCAGGACCCTTAGGAATAGGTAGCCACACAACAGGTTCAATATTCGATGTTCAGGAACTGCATTAATTATGGAGCATCAAAACAATCACAAACGTACATAGGTTGGGTTAACAGAACTGGGTGCTGTTCTACCAGTTAATTTTCATACCCCAACTTAACTTCCTAAAAATGGTGGAGAAAAAAAACGAACAATTAACGCTCGGCAAATTAAAAAAAGATTCCTTAGACTTACCCTCAAGGGGAAAACGAAATATACCAAATATTCGAGGACATCATAAGCACAAATTGGCCAACAACAATAAGCCCCGTACAATAAGCACGTGGTTTAACGATAAATATTCAGATGCCGCATTCGGCGCACATCTACTCAAAATTCTTCGGAAAACAAGATAATTTCCACTATCGTAACTCGTCAAAGCTGCATACGCATCAGTATATTCTCAAAATATACAAAATAAATTACAAAGTTACATAGTTTGCACTAGATGTTTCACGAATAAAGGTTGACTAACAAGTGACCATTCTGGAAACGGCACCTCCATTCTGCTACGTCAAGCAACAGCAAAGCGGAAACACAAAATTCAAAATGGCGCGGGAAAATTTAAAATGTTACGAACACAATTCCCAAATGCGTTAAATAATTCCACTGTAACGACGCTAAATTAAAAGACACGAGCATATACACAACTTTAGTATAACGGCAGATATAATTCAAAACACACTTTCCTGAAATTTAATTCTACGATCCACATTATGGAGAAAAGTAACTTCAACGTTTAGTAGGTTGGCGCCCTGCGATTCAGATTACACTGACTAGGTACGATGGCGTTGCACTGACAGCAACCAAAACAATACCGAAATAAAGATGCAGAAACTAGAACGAAACAAACCATAGCCTACAGGTACTTATAGAGACATTACGCATTACAAAGAAAACGTTTCGAAAAGGGCGTACTGCGACCCATTTATGTTTACTTCTAGGGAATATGACGAGGAGACATAACCTTCCAATCTGACGGAGATTCAACAGGTTTTCACGTGTAAGGAATACTGCAACCTCGACAAAATACATAGGTCAATACAACAAAGCTTAAGCACGGTATGCTAATCATCAAAAACAATTCTGTGGTTAATATTTGTAAAATTTTAGCGAGAAATATCAGCTGTTCACAGAGGCCAACAAAAGTGTACCCCCGTGCGAAAGACGCACAGATACGTAACTATGAGAACCACAAAGCATGTCCATGCTTCCACAATGACCGAATAAAGAAGTTCTGAAAATAAACATGATCCCAGGACGTTAAACATTTGATATTACACAGTAATCGAAATGAAAGTTTAGAAACGTTAGAGAAAGCATAACCAAAACAAGCAAAAATATAGCACGTAATGCTAATATATATCACGCAGGTAGGTCGTAGAAGCTAAACATTATGCAATAGTACACAGATTTACATAGTCCCTAATTTACTCGGAAAGTATAAGTTCCACCACTGTCAATACGTAAATCATTACACAAGCTAATATTTCGTAACTTGAGTACTGATAGCTAACAAATATGCATAGGGCTCGGTCAATTAGACAAGACGTACGTTCTAATTACGTCAGTTCACACCGAAATATACGAGGGGTGCTCGCATAACGAAATTTCTCAGTTAAATGTCGCGGAAAATCTAATGATAAAACGAGATCTTAAAAAAACGCAATTTAGGGCGTAACAGTAGCCTGTATATTATTTACACGTTTTTCATTCCTATCAGTCATTTATTAGACAGCAGTCAAATATATTTATTTTTATGTCAAAATTTTTTAAAAATATGTGATATAATTTTATTTATTATAATTTTAATTTTGATTCTTTGGATTTTATGTTTGTATATCGCTAGGTTTCGGAAAGATAGCCAACAGCGCGCAAAAAGGCAGCGAAGAAGGCAAAGGAGGCGCGAACGCCGCAGTGCTGGTCAGTCGATGGTTGTCCACTCACCACAACCCACCGATGATGATTCACAATCATCAACAAGCAGCCATGTTCAGGTGTGGTACCAGTAGAGATAATATAACAAGGACCATACACCACTTATTTATATTCAAAATTAAAACTTACATTTTGAAAGATTTGGCAATGAGTATAAAAGTGTATATTGCACCTTCATTGCAATTTTCTTTGTCAATGGATTATATACATATTTATATATAAATAAAAAAATCGTATTTTAAAATTTAAAACTCTTTCTTTGGTATAGAAGTATTAGTGCTTATGAGTGACCATTGTTCTTCTGTGATGTCTATGGCTGTGTCAACAGGTATGTTTGTAAATAGACTTATGACATCAAAGGACACAAGAACATGTTTTCGGGTACCTTGAGGTTATTTATGGATTGTGCAAATTCAAATGTATCCCTGATCCTGTATTTATTATATGTACTAAAAGATTTGTCCAAAATGTCTGCAAAATACTTTGCTATGTATTTTGTGTGGCATTCCACACTGCTCACGACTGGTCTTAGTGGGTTATTTTCTTTATGGACTTTTGGTATACCATAAATTCTGGCTGTTTCAGAATTATTTTTTATAAGACTTTTGTGTGTTTGTTCTGTAATGTATTGTTTTGTTTTTAAGGCTCTGATATATTGATTGGTTTTTCTTTCGAATTGGCATGTGGGGTCTCTATTCAATTTTTTATATACTAGTTGATCATTCAATAACTCCAGCATTTTGTTGTTATAATCTGTTCTGTACATACATACGGTCGTATTGCTTTTCACTCCAACTCTCCTAAGAAATATAAAATTAACTTAATAAATTATCTTAAAAAACATCCTTTTAGATAATAGTTATACGGAATCATTAGTGAACAAAATTTTATTTTCTAGCGCCACGCATAGCATACACCACAGAAGTACACCAACACAAGACAATATAATTAAAACAGAAAAAGAAGAAAACATAATTAAATACAAGAAAATTCAATATATTCCTGAATTAACCAACAAAATTAAAACTTTATTCCAAAAAACCTGTTCTATTGCTTACACAACAGCTTTCTCAAATGCAAAACTATATACAACACTAAAAGACAGAATACCAACTGAAATGAATAACAATGTTGTGTATGCTATCCCATGCGAATGCAATATATATTACTTTGGACAGACAAGACAAAGGTTAAAGAACAGAATAACCCAACATAAGAGTGACAGCAGGATTAAACCGCAATCATGTGCTCTAGCGAGTCACATATCAACCACACACCATACACCAGACTATACTAAAACTAAAATCATTTTCAAAGAACCAAATTACATTCGAAGAATGTTCTTAGAAACCCTTACAATAAGAGCCTCAATTCAAAATCCAAAATGTTCAGCAATATTTATGACATTCATTTAGCATACTTAAGGCGTTTAATAACACGTAAGTTGACCTAATGGCATGTGTGGAGTGCAAAACTTTATACATATATATATACACAAATAATACAGAGATATCAACAATTCCTGTAGACCACGTGACTACCAAATTAGGCAACCCAATTAACAGCAGTTGGTAGTATTGAATGTTTTATGTAAAATATGGTTAAAAGTGTCAACAATGACAGCAGTATTTGTGAATAAAATGTACGCTTCTGTCAAATACTAGCGATACGCGAATCTCATAAACGTATGAACACGAAAATCACCAGATTTTAGAAAATTACTGATCACGTGGTCTACAATCTTTCTCGATAGCACTGTACTATATTTACACGAGATATACATACATTATAAACATAGGAGACAAAAATTCAACCAAAAAAGAAGACACACAAACACAACAGATATGTGAGAGACAGAATCGATATACATACATACACACAACATTTACTATACTAGTTTTAAATTAAATATGCTTGATATTTCAAACGGATAAATTAATGTTGTATCTGTTTCTACAAGTATTTAATTAGTGAGGCTTCTGTTTATAGTTTTTGTGAACGATAGGAATGTTTTCTGTGTCGTCTTTATTTTGTTTTTTACTTTTTTACGAACAAATTTTAGTATTTCTTGCTGTGATACACTTACAATATGACTAATTGTTCGATTAGTACATATATGAAATAATAGCGAATATAAGTATTCAATGAATTTTATTGCATATTTGTATGTTTGATCTTGGTTTTTTTTTTTAACATGTATAAACACAGCCCGTTAGTTTTATTAATTTTTAAAGTTTATTGTTTAACTAAGGATGTTATATTTTAAAACACATTGTAACATACGTTTTTTTTGTAATACACAGGTCTGATGAAGGTTCAAAATTACAGAACCGAAACGTTACGAAGCTAGAATAAAGTTTTTTATTTGACGAACCCTAATTCTGACATCTAGGTCAGTAATTGCTTATTTCTTGTAAATCAAGATTTTCGAAATAGTGTATATATATATATATATATATATATTGAAAAATTGAAAATCTTCTTGGTAGTAGTGGCATAAAATGAATTAAAAGTAATAACAATATGACAACTGGTTGTCAATTAGAAACAATGACAAATATAAAATGTAAATCAAAATGTATAAATGAAAATGTAATCAATAAGCATAGGACAGTCGAGATTATTTCTATAATCACATTAAAAGGCTTGGGGTTTACCACAAACTGTTCAGTCAATCCAATTATACAAATAACAACGACGCAACTATGTAAAGAAAAATTAAGAGTAGAACTGTTGATAATATAACAATATAGAATGTATAATTGGCAAAGAATTGTAATATATTTATATATATATATATATATATATATTAATATAAAGCGGAATTATGTAATATGAGACTTTATTTTTATGAAAATATAACAAAGTATAAAGAATTAAAACAATTTTAAGTTATATTTAACTGACTCAAATTTCCCGCGGCTTTAGCTCATGACAAGTATTTTATTTTACAACTAACGATGTTAACCGTTTCATACAATATCAAATTTAATAACTTATAACATCTTGTACTTATAATCTCAGGACGTGTAAAGGTTCGACTTTAAATGATTGTGCTTTGATATGTGAATAAATTAATACACAGCTACTATATTCTTGTGAAGAGATGTATCTACTAATAAAACAATGGATTTTAGATATAAATGGTAAGTATTTAATAAAATTATATCTTTAAACAAATACAAAATTTGACAATAAGAATATCGATAATACTTAAGAAATCAATTTCCTATTAGATTCAAACAATTAAGATTACTTTGTATGCTTTTAAAATGGGATCGCCCGAGTTGCGGTACTGGTCACTCCTTTACCTGCATGTCAAAATGGTCATAATAATCCTTCGACCTAGTTGCGGTACGCCGATATAATCCCCAACAATATGAAATAAAATGGGATAAGGGGAAATTCCTTTTAAAGATTAAATAATGAATTTGGTGAAGTGTGTTCTCATAGAATACACAAACTATCAAAATAATTAAGTACAAATTAGTAATGGATTATCCGAAGAATAGGTATAGATATCTGTTTACGCCTTCCAAAACGTTCAGTTTTAAAATTGTATTTGAAAGTGACAAAATGTCCTATACAACAATGTTAAGTGAAAAAGGGAAGTTGTTGCTTGCGATAGACAATTTTAAATTTCGAAGATATCGCGATAATAAAACGAGCGGTGAAGTGTGTTGGTGTTGTACATTAAAAACTTGTAGTGCAAAAGTTTTTACTATTGGACCTGACAATATATTTTCGCGAAAATCAGGTGACCATAATCATGTTTCACTTTCGGATGAAATTTTGAACCGACAGAAGTTAAACAACAGTGTGAAGAGGAAAGCACAATCTGCGATTTCAGATAGGCCTCGTAAATTAATTCACGAAGAAGTGGCTTTTCAAAAACTCACACTGGACACATTAACAGTCAAAGACGTCAAATATATCAGCAATAATATCAGATACGCACGCTTGCAATTATATCCGAAATTGCCATCTTCTACCACAGAAGTTCATGAATATTTAGATTCAATTCAAATAAGAACAATTCGTGATGAAGATTTTTTGTTTTATAATAATATGTCGAATAACATTGTTATATTTTCGTGTAAAAGTAATATTAAATTACTTTATCAACAAGAAATCATTTTGGTAGATGGAACTTTTGATTACTGTACGAAGCACTTCTTGCAGATGTTCACAATACATTCATATGTAAATAATATGTAGGGGAGTAGCGGGTAAAGTGGCTAGGGCGGGTAAAGTGGCCATTTGGTTTCATAGCGCTGGTTAGTGCTGCACCTATGCGGAAACGAAGTTAACTGGTTGACAGTTACTGCCTCATTGCCGTGTATGAGTTTGGATGTTGTGCGTTTCGCAGTTTGAGTACAGTGAAATAGTTTTAGTTTTCTTTATCTCTGAGTTTTGGTAAGTGTTAACTATTTGTTTTATTACTAAATGATAGAAAAAGCATTAACTATTGGCAATAATACTACTGAATTGGCTTGATTTCAGCGTTTAATAGAAGTTGGTTTAAAAGTGCTGTGTCATTTAGGTTAGTCTGTAGAAGTTCTTTTAAGTAATGGCGTCATTTCGGGCAAAGTGGCCACTGTACGTGACGGGTAAAGTGGCCACGATGGCTTTCGCTAATAATATACATTTAATATTGCCGAAGTAGCTTAAATGAATTAATAGCTCGTCCTATACATATTACGTCACAAAAAAAGAAAATAATATATTTAAAAATAGTAGTAATAGATTAAAAAATATTATTTTATCACATAACTATTAGGATTGATATTGTTACAGGTATTTTCAAGATGCCATACACATACAAGAGAAAGTCTACCCAACAATCATGGGATTCAGAATCAATGCGACAGGCAATATTAGCAGTGAAAAGAGATAATATGCCGTTTGCAACTGCAGCAAAGCAGTTTAACGTTCCCAGAAATACGCTGAAAAGAAGAGTACTTGAGAAGAATCAAGATGCCACTGGTGCGAAAAAAATACTAGGAAAGTACAGAAAAGTATTTAACGATAAACAAGAGGAGGAACTAGTTGAATTTATTATAGACATGGAGAGAAGATTTTATGGAGTCACGCAAAATGATTTACGTCGTGCGGCATACAGCCTTGCAGAAAAAAACTACATCCATCACACTTATAACAACGAAAAAAAGATGGCTGGCAAGGATTGGGTGGCAGGATTTAAAAAAAGGCACCCAAATATAAGTTTGCGGACTCCAGAAGCCACTTCACTAGCAAGAGCCCAAGGGTTCAACAAAACCAATGTAACTAAATTTTTAGAAGTTTGTATGTCTGCTGGAGGCACTTTTATTCCTCCCTTTGTCATTTTCCCCAGGAAGAACATGAAGGCAGAGCTTAAAGACGGAGCTCCCCCTGGTTCAGAATTTGCATGCACTCCTAGTGGCTGGATGCAGACCGATATTTTCTTGAAATGGTTCGACCACTTCCTACATCACGCAAAACCTTCACCAGAGTCACCAGTGCTGCTTATCCTAGATGGACATTCCACTCACACTAAAAGTATTGACTTCATAATCAAGGCCAGAGAAAATAACACGACTGTGATATGCTTACCTCCACACTGCAGCCATAAATTGCAGCCCCTTGATGTATCTTTTATGGCACCTTTTAAGACCGGAGATGTGGGATTGTTCCTTATGACCCTGATGTGTTTTGTGATGCTGACTTCCTTCCCTCTGATGTGTCTGACATTCCAATGAACGACTGCAATATAGGTGCTAGCCTACAATCAGATGGAGAGGAACCTGACCCCGCACCACAGAAGAACAGAACAGCAGATGAACCCGAAAAAGGTCAAGATGTAATGTTCAATCCAAGAAACGGTGGTGATGATGTCGGTGAAATGGTTCAAGTTAATTTACCTAACAATGACGATTTGGCAATTGCTGGACCCAGTGGGTTAAATCAGTCCTCTTTTGCTATCAGTCCAAGAGATATAATTCCGTTGCCAAAACAGACCCTGAAAAAGCAAAGGAAACAAAACAGGAAAAAAGGAATGACAGCTATCATTACAGCCAGCCCGTACAAAAATGAACTGATGGAAGAAATACAAAAGCGAGAGCAACAAGAAAAAAAGAAGAGAAAGAGGCCTGAAGACAAAAAAAATTTTCAAACAGAAAAACTTAATCAACAGCTTAAAAAAACAAAGAGACTACTCACTTTTGATGTTGAAGAACAAGAAGAGCTTAAGGAGCAAGAACAAGATTGTACATGTTTTTATTGTAATGACCTTTTTTCTAATTCAAAAGACAATGAAAGTTGGATACGATGTTCTGTGTGCAAAGAATGGGCTCACGAAGAGTGTGCAGGGGTTGAGGGGGACAATGACGAGTTTGTATGTGAATATTGTAAATAATTTTTATTTATTTTTGTAAATAAATACCTCAAAATTAAATACTGAACCTGAGTCTATTTCAGTTCATTTATCGTACATACTTGCTTTTGTTTGACGCAATTGTTCAGGTCGGCCACTTTGCCCGACATAGGAGGGTAAAGTGGCCATTTAGCGTTTTTTTAAAAATATTTTTTTTTACACTAAAATATATAAAAAATCATGAAGAACGCTAGTTTACCTGAAGCTATATTCGATATAGTATATAACAATATTTATTTTGATTAAATTTACTAAAAAAAGAGTACCAAAAAAAACATCAAACAAAAAGGTGGCCACTTTACCCGCCTTTCCCCTACATACCAGTCGCATATTGCTTACTAAAAGATAAAAAAGAAGAGACATATAAGAATTTGTTCAGAATTTTAAAATCGGAATGTTCGAAAATGGAATATTCATTTCAACCCAAGAATATAGTGCTTGATTTTGAGAAAGCAATTCATTCCGCAGCAAGGGATATACTACCAGCAGCAAATCTAATAGGTTGCAGATTTCATTTGAGTCAAGCGTGGTAAGTTTTATAATTCGTAGCGTTTTATATTTAATCTTAGGTATAATTTTTTAAAATTAAAAATGTATTTATAGGTGGAGAAAAATACAATCATTGGGCTTAACTCGCGATTATAGAGATAAAAGTTCTCCTAGTGGAAAATGGCTGCATTATGTTTTTGGCCTAACATTCTTGCCTCCCGATGAAGTTGGTGATGCTTTCGTCGAGCTGATGGAAGAACGGCCCATTGTTTCAAGGTTAACAGAATTTTGTGACTATTTAGTCGACTACTACATACAAGAAAGCTCTAGTTTTCCCCCACATATTTGGGCAGCACTTGTATACTGTCCATGGAGAACAACGAATGCGTGCGAGTCTTTCCACGCGCGATTCAACGCAGCATGTCCATCGCCACATCCGAATATAAACACTTTTCTAAAATGTATTAACGATGTTCAAATAGACACTTATGTAAAAATAACTTCCATTAATTGTCGTACTATTAGACAGCCTAAATCATTTATTTTAGAAAAAATTAGGCAATATAATAATCATGAAATAGATAGACTAAACTTTGTTAAATGTGTTTCTTATAAGTATAACGCAGTTGAAAATAAATAGTTGTAATTTATTATTTAATTTTCTTTTTCTTAACCCGTTAATTTTCGAAGTAAAGATGATGTACTGTGTACAATATATTCACGTTTTCTATATAAGGACAAAGAAATTGTTACAGATAAACACATAAAGTATAAAGAATCAATCATTTTTGTAACATATTTTATAAACAATTCAAGTTGACACTCAACATGTAAGTACAGCAAAGAGGAAAAAATCAAATTTAATCCGCAAATTTACCGCAATTAAGGAGTGGGATTATAACAAGCGAATCTACCTAGACTTAAACGAATAAAACACTTGGTTATATTGTTTCACTTTTAATTCTACCTAGACTTGTCGTACCGCAACTCGGGGAAAGAATTAACATTTACCCTGACCATTACCGCAACTCGGTATCGCCCTTTAAAATAGGCGTCACATGAATGATTATTCACAAATTATACCTTGATATATGATCACAAATTTTAAATATGATTGTTCTTTACTAATTTGATTACTATTTCTTCTACGATTTACAATACAAAATTACATACGTGAGATATAATAACATTAATTCTGATATGGTTATACTTTATAGGATATTCCTATTTAAATGTCAATAGACGATAGGTATATTAGTTATTTTCACGATACCTTCGCAATGATCTCTTGCCTCCTTGTTGTCGATGGCCTCAGTAAAAGTCAACGAAAGCCTCCTTCTGGTAATCTGTTCCTTTTCAACCTCCAGGTATAATTTCTAATAGTACTGGATCTTCGCAATATTAATATTTTCTTTTGGTAAGTTTACATGAACAAATTTGTTTTATTTATCACTAATAGCTTCTTTTACTTTTTATGTTATAGGTCCTCCACGATTTGGATGTAACAGCAACTCTTCTGTATATATTTTGAATAGAAATCTTCTTATAAATTATTCATTAATTTTAATTAAACACTTTACTATATTTTCTTCACTGGTAATAATACTTTAACTCAATTAATTTTACTTTTTATGCGCTTCCAAATTCAAAATACGTCTCGTATTTTTTCATAGATTAGAAGCGTCTCTCTTTCAATTATTTTTTTTATAATAATAATTGTTTTTTTTATCAATCTTGAATCTAGTTATATTCTTATGTTCATTTGCCAAATATACCACCAAATATACACATAAGTTATCTTTATAGTATAACATGCATAATTTTAAGGCTATATTGTTAGTAGGATTTATATATGTTTTCTTTCTGGTTTCCGCGGGTAGTAGTATGTGTGGATTTCGGGTTTTCTTCCGCGTTTTCACTGCTTGGTCTTTGGAAAGACCGATGCTGGTTTCCTGACGACGTTTCGGCAAAATCACACTTGGCATCTTCAGGTCTGCGATAACTGTCTACTTCTGCTTCTTGTTATTCGTAAACTGACGTTTTCGGGATTCGGATGGTGGTTATATACTCCGTTAGCGTTTCGGTTGGTTGCCCTTGGACGAGTGTGTGCATGGTTCCGTGTCGTTGGGCTCGTGTTTGGAGTGTGTCGGCTGGTTTGCGATGTAGATGTATTAGTTTGGTGTTCTTTGTTGGTATCTGTTCTTGTTAGTGCTGGTTTCCATGCTGTTGGTAACCTCTGGGTATCATCTCGTGAATTCAGATTGTTCGGATGTTTTTCAATTTCGATGGCTTCCCTGATGATTCTGGTTTTAGTATGTTCGATGTTCGCTAATAGCTTGGTGTTACTGAAGTCTATCGTGTGGGATGTTTCTTTTACATGTTGAGCCAGGGATGAAGTTTTCTCGTCTTTTCTTACGGAATTTTTGTGTTCGTCTCTTCTTGCGTTTACCCACCCTTCTGTTCGTTTGTCCAATGTAAGTTTTTTCACAGCTGAGGCACGGAATTTCATAAACTCCTTGGTTATCTAAAGGTATTTTTTTAGGGTTTCGAAGGACTGTACTGATTTTTCTGTCTGCTTTGAATGTTGTTTCAGTGTTGTGTCTTCGTAGGATTTTGGATATTCTATCGGTGGTGCCTTTAACATAGGGTAAGTAGGTTTTGGCAGTTGGTGTTTCATTTTCCTCTTGTGGTGTTGTTGGTTTCGGCTTTGATGCTCTTTTGATAGCAGATTCACTGAAACCATTCTGCTGGAGTGCCTTGTGTAGGTTGTCCATTTCTTGGGTGATGTTATCTTCGTCTGCTGCTAATCTCTGCGATCGTGTCACTAGGGTTTTCACTACTGATTGTAACTGAGCTTGGTGGTGGTGAGACTGAGCGTTCAGATATCTGTCTGTATGGGTGGATTTTCGGTATACCGTGTGACTTAAGTTTCCATTTTCTTTCTTCTTGACCAAAAGGTCGAGGAATGGTAATTCGTTGTTCGATTCTATTTCCATCGTAAATTTTATTTTTGGATGGGTTTTGTTTAAATGTTCCAGGAAGATGTTGAGGTGGTCCTTTCCATGTGTCCAGATCACGAAAGTGCCATCGACGTAGCGTAGCCAGAGTTTGGGTTTGTGGGTGGCTGTCCTTAGTGCTGTTTTTTCTAAGTTTTCCATAAAAAGGTTTGCTATTACTGGTGATAGTGGAGAGCCCATTGGGGCGCCTTCTATTTGTCTATAGCGCTGATCTTCGTAGATAAAGTATGTGTTTGTCAGACAGTGTTTCTCCAAGTTCATTATGTGCACTGGGGGTTGGTATATTCGTTCGATGGTCTCTAGAGCTTCGGCAACTGGTATATTGGTAAACAGTGATACTACGTCGAAGCTTACTAATAACCATTCTGGTTCTACTTTTTCTTGTCTCAATAGATCGATTAAGTGGCTTGCGTTCTTGACGTAAGATTCGGCTTCTATATATATATATATATATATTTTCTATTCTTTGTTGCCGTATTTATATATTATTTAAACTCTTGATGAGCATTGGGCATTTTCGGCATTAAATAAACATACATTAGTTTATAATGTTTGATTTATTTTTTAACGTTTCGACCTTTCTTTTGGTCTTCATCAGAAATGATAATAGGTATGAAACAATTTTTCTGAAACAACATACACCATGTACATACAAAATGCGATAACACAAAAATAATTTGATATAGGTATACAAAAAATATAAGAATCATATTAAAAATGAGAAAACTTACTCCAAAATATGTAACAACAGTGTCCTAATAACTTTTATAAAACATGTACAACAAATAAATACATTAAAAGGGTTTTAAAATTTAAAATACGTAACGTCAAACGATTAAGATCTAAAATGTCAATGAAATGTCTATCATTTCTGATGAAGACCAAAAGAAAGGTCGAAACGTTAAAAAATAAATCAAACATTATAAACTAATGTATGTTTATTTAATGCCGAAAATGCCCAATGCTCATCAAGAGTTTAAATAATATATATATATATATATATACTTACTTCGCGGATGATACGCAGCCCGGTATATAGTGCAGGTCTCCTGCAGCCCGGCATTAATATCAAGAATTAAACTGTATATTTTGTATTTCCCAATATTAGAATTACCTACAATGGCAAGCATACTGAGAGGGGTAAACTTTTGTAAAATTAAAATTTCAATAGATTTGTTGAGTCTTGCGAGTCCCGGTATGTGTAACGGTCTCTTAGAAGCCCAAATGTATATACTTATATGTTTTACCGATTCTGCGAAGCCCAGCGATGTTGCCACAGTGAAACATTACGATTTTTTTGTTTCCAGATGTGCTTGTTAGATCAGCTGCAAAATATTTTATATTGAAAACTTTAAAATTACTGAACAGTAGCTATTTGCTCCCCATTGTGTGTGATAGTGCACTGAGTACAATAAGTATTAATTTTCTCAAATTTAAAAAAGTGAATTATATATTAAAAACGTGAAAGTGAATTATATATTAATAAGTGCATATGGCGTGTAATAAAATGACGCGTAATGAATTTTTACTGAGATTGGCAATGGAAAATAAATTAGCAGTTGTTTCTGAAGATGTGGTTGTTACAGAAATTCCAAGGCATGCTATACTTGAAAGATCAGACAAACCCTTACTACATGATTTTACATCTCACGATATAAGTGTGTTGGCCCTAGATACGATTGATTCAAATGTAATACTACTATCACCTACTACAGTTTCAGCTTCGGCTAATGAAATCGCTACTGGTCAGGTTTGTGTTGCTGCGAAATCTACCTCTACAGACTATCCGCTGTTATACAATTCTGAATTACAAAATAAAAATGTCATCTTTTCTGACTCATGCATTCTACCTAACTCGGGTACAGTAGATTTAGGAAAAAAACTATTGTTACAGTCATCTTTTCAAGAAGCATCTTCAACGGAATTATTTTCTGAATGTGAAGACTTAGTTGATGAGAAATATATATCGTCTATAGTGACAAGTAAGGAATTAAATGTATCTTCAGAATCACTCATAATTCCAGACAGTGCAAGTGATAATGACAGCAGAACAGACATTTTGGCATGGCAAAGATCTGATTCTGAAAAAAACGAAGAGGGTTCGCTTTCTGACGATTTTCTAGACCATGTTAGTTCTGACTCTGAATACGTTCCGTCTGATGATTCATCCTCCTCTTCGGATAAGGAAACTAACTTCGAAAATGCGTTTTCAGATATTGAAACATTAGGTTATCCAAAAGAATCGCAAATATATAATGTTACAAATTATTCGAAAAAAAACGACGAACCTTCAACAAGCAAAGTAAGAAAGTTTTGTTTTTTATGTCAAACTAGTTAATTTTGCAAATAGTTTACTAATGTAATATTACTTTATAGAACGTATTAAGATTGGGGAAAATAAGTGCTGATTCAGAAATCTGTCCTTCAAGAACAAAAATTCCAAGACACGAAACTTTAACTATGCAGTGTGCAAAAACTTCAGTAAGTATGCGTCTTGATTATTTTATATTTAATTTTATGTAAATCCACAATACGTATATATACAGTGAGGACGCGCGGGTTGCAATAAACTCATTTAAAATTTTTGGTTTTGTTTTATGGAAAAACGCTCGGATAGGTCGATTTTTATTTTTAGCTGCGGTTTTTTTTATGGTAAATTGATGTACAAATAGTGGTCCAAAAATAAGTTACGACCACCTTTTTTTTAAATACATATATTTTTTATTTAATTTGTTAATTCTGCATCGAAGTCTAAGTATGTTTCATGTACCATGTCCTATACCCAAACTCAACAGTTATTGATATGTTCAATTGTAAATTTATCCATAACTGTTGAGTTTGGGTATAGGACATGGTACATGACACATACTTAGAATTCGATGTAGAATTAACAAATTAAATAAAAACATATGTTTCCATTTGAAAAAAAAATTGATGGTCGTAACTTATTTTTGGACCAGCCTTTGTACATCAATTTACCATCAGAAAAACCGCAGCCAAAAATAAAAATCGACCTATCCGAGCGTTTTTCCATAAAACAAAACTAAAAGTTTTAAATGAATTTATTCCAACCCGCGCGTCCTCACTGTATATAGAGACATACAATTATCCATTTTAAAATAAGAAACTTATTTCCGTTTATGTATTTAATTAATTAAAATATATGATTTTAAGCTAAAATTGTCCTCTTAACAACTACTATTATATTTTATAAAATTTCTTTTGATTTAGGGTGAACAGTATATAAGGAAGTCATCTGCCAGAGAAAGGCCAACGATTTGTCCTATATGCTACCAGGATGTTATAACGCACTTCACCAGACATTTATTCAGGCATCATGAAGATAATACAAGTGTTAAAATAATACAAAGCCTGAAACCAGGAAGTAAAGAGCGTTTAGCTATGGTAGCAGCACTGCGGAAACAGGGATATTTTTACCTGAATACAGAGAAAAATATTCTGAATCCCGTTAGATCTTCAAAAAATCCTACTACGAATTACTTTGTATGTAATTATTGTTTAGGACACTATACTAAGAAACTTCTATACAAGCACATCAAACGCTGCAAAAACAAACCTGCCGATATCGTTAATCCTGGTAAGAACTGTTTAACAAAATCTTAGACATTTATGGCATCGATGATGTCAAAAAATCACGAGTATTTGAGAACATCACGTATCAAAAAGAAAGTGTTTGAAATAATGCGTGCCGATGATATAAGCGCAGTTGCAAAAAATGATCCATTAATATGTTTATATGGCGAGACACTACTAGGAAGCGAATTGCAAATGACGAGTATATACAGAGAGCGGCGAACAAGCAGGGAGCTATGTGGAAGGTGATAAATAACGAAACACGTAAGCCTACTCAGGCTGGGAATGACACTAACTTGAGTGCCCAAGACATGAGTGGGTTCCTGACTGGGGTGGCGGGGGCCGTTCAAGCGGTGAATGACCTGAAGTACATGGATTTCCTAAAAACCAAAAGAAGTAACGCCAGAAATTCTATGTATTTGGAGGAAGTTACAGAGCAGGAGGTAATGCGCACTGTTCGTAGTTTGAAAACAAAGAATACTCCAGATATAAACGGGCACTCCGTGGAGCTGTTGAAAGAAGTGGGTCATGTGGTGGCTATGCCGCTGGCCCGCTGTATTATATCTAATCTAATATATCTTTACACAGAAGATTTGCAGTGTGGCTGCTGCAAGTAGAATGCCATATTAGATGACTGCCCAATTCGCCCATTTTAACCATTGGGCTCGCATTGTCTGACACTACAGCATATACGTTTGTATTAAATAAGTCTTTGCTAAGTTTAATAGATTCTTGAACAATTTCCAGAAGTCTTTCTCCAGTTTCAGATTCCAATGACAAATCCCAAGCATTAAGAAAAGCTTGGGTTGGTACCCAAGAAGGATATCTTGTGAACTTTGAAGTTTATCAAGGAAAGTGTATAGTAGGCAATAGTGCTCATGACAGTAAATTTGGAAAAGCTAGCGCGCCATTTATTAGAATGGTGGAGAACCTTCCGGAAAAAAAATTGCCGTATCAGTTTTACGTTGATAATTTGTTTTCCAGTGTACCCCTGTTTGAGTTTCTTAGCCAGAATGGGTATGCTTGTACAGGTACTTTCCGTGACAATAGGATACCCAAAAACTGCCCACTGAAAGGGAAAGATCAGCTAAAGAAACAATCTAGGGGAACATTTGATTCTATTATTGCCAAGGATGTGGGAATTATCTTCGTTAGATGGCTAGATAATAGTGTGGTTACGGTTGGTTCGACGTTACATGGCGTCCACCCAATGAACAATGTAAAACGGTATTCCCAAGCTGAAAAGAAGATTATTTCAGTTGCAAGACCTAATCTGATAGGCCAGTATAATAACTATATGGGCGGCACAGACCAAATGGATCAAAACATCGGCAAATATAGAATATCTATTCGGGGAAAGAAATGGTGGTGGTGCATTTTTACGTGGCTTATAGACGCCGCCATAAACAACGCTTGGATTTTATATAGAAAGGCAAGAAACTCACATAGTGATCAACTATCTTTCCGAAGAGAAATAGCACATATATACCTCCGTCGTTACGGTGTGCCACCGAAAGTTGGCGGAAGACCATCTATTTCAAGAAACAGCATTTCTTGTAGTCGTGTTAACGATACTTTGCGCTATGATGGAGCGAATCATTTTTTAACATACACACCCGATAAAAAACGTCGCCGATGTGCTGGAGAAGGATGTACCTCAAGTGTCCGCACTATGTGCTCAAAGTGTGACGTCGGGATGTGTATTGACTGTAATGTCATATTTCACATGAATACTATGTAAATACGTTTTTCACGTACATTTTCCTTTTATTTAATGCATACTACATACTATACCATACCTTAAGGGGAAGTACTGGCGTTACCATATGGTAACACTTATTATTTCTTTTAGTTTATAAAAAAATGAGTTAGTAGTCTTATATTTGTAATAAAGGACGTTATTTTTAAAGATAAACATTGAGTTTTATTTGAAATTATAAAAATAAACAACTCCGTCTTTAAAGGGTTAAGCAGGTCGGGTGGGTTGTTTATAGTAGAATCTAGTTTAGGTTCAGTGAGGGACATTAATCGGGACAAATTAAATATCGATATGTTAATTTGAATAGGATTTTATTGTGAGTAAAATAATATTTAGCTAAGATATAAATCTGCTACTCTAGGGTATTAAGGATATATTAGGTAGATTTCTATTTGAATAAAGAAGAAGTTGAATTTATTATCTGAATATCTTGACAGGTAAATTGTTTAAATGAAAGCATAGTGGACTCTTTCAGTTTATGAGTATTCCAGTAATTTATATGCAATATTTGAATAAAAATAGAAACAAGGGGATACTAATCTTGAAACATAAAATTCTAATATGTAAATTAATGTAAGTCCAACGTTATTAATGGTCTAATATTCGAATGTGATATTGTTTTTTTGTTATATTTATTTACTAACACCTTGGAGAAATAATTAGAGTATGCTTAGAAGGACAAAGGAAAAAAACAAGAGAGGATAGATGTTGCCATCGATATAAAAATGGCTTGGTACAGTTTGGAAGTAATAAGAAAAATTATATTCTTTATCCATTAAATTATCAGTACCTGTGTTGAATAGTTAACCAAATTAAGTGTTTAACCATTAAGATTATATACAGCAATTATAATCTGGAAAATTTCAACTCGAAATACCATTTTTGTGGATATTTTCCATGACAATTCTGGAAGAACAGAGCTGCTGCCAAACATCTTGAAGAGGTAACATCCTTCCAGGAACCTTAGTGCAGTATCATCGAATGTGAATTGGTTCAAGTACTAAAAAAGAAATCAAGGTAAATTAATATACCTACAAGTATTATCGAGATCTCAGATAAAGAAATATTATTGGTCTTCATATTGAATTAATTTTTTTTAAAAAGTATACTTACTAGGCCGGGTCGAATTGTATGGAGGCAAAAAAATCGCTCAACGTACAAGGAAAATCGTACTCTAGGGATCAAAATAAGAAACTTTGCCCAAGGAACCATACCTCTAAAATGAATTTTGATGTCCCGACTTTTGACCCGAAGGGTCAAATTTTGAAAAATCCCACTTTGACCCATTTAGAGTGCCCCAATCGAGTCCAAATGTATGACCGACCCCCGCTAACTTTAGAGGGCCGACCCACCCATACCAGTGGCACGGCACACCCCCTGGAACCACCCCTGGGGGGTTCCCCATACAAACATTTCAAAAAATCACCATTTTTGGCACTTTACAAGAAAAAATCAGCGAAATGGCTATGTTTTTTTCTTTTTGGAGTTTATTTTTCTCTTTAGAAATTTATTTAGTCAGAACATATGTAAATAAAACACGTTAAAAAGTTATATTCGGCTTATGCCGAATTTATTATACCCACTATGGCAATGGTTTTGTGGCAACCCTATTGTGGAACCAAATTTTATTCATCTTCTTCTTCCTCTATTTACATTACAATGTCAGAACAAATTTCAGCTAAATAAAAAAAAAATAAAACAATATCTCTAGTATCAGCAAAATATTTGCGCACTTAATAAAAGATTAAGCCTGATGTTAATTTTGCATTCCACACCCTTCACAAAAAACCTAACGCGCGGGTTTTCCATAAAATTACTGCCTATTTTATTGCCGTCATTTGTTACCAAAATATTTTATGTGCACTTTACCTAAATACATAAGTATATATTGTGTACATTTCTTTTTTTTTGTTGCTGTTTTTGTAATATTGATGTTTATTTAAAAAAAGGTTGGCGACTTAAAGTCGCAAGTAGGTACCGCAACCGAATCTGTTAAACAAATATACTATACCTCTTGAGGTTTAGTAATTAATATAGAATAACAATCGTTATGAATTTAATATTTTGATTTGGAAATTTGAACTATAGAATGAGTGTACTTGATATAAACGTGAAGTAATAATCATGTATTTTTTTTAAAATTGTTACAACTTTGGAAAACCAAAGTTCTTGAAGCTTCAAGATAGGGTTTATTTATTATGTAAGATAGTTGTTAGAGATTTTCATGTTTCAAGGTTAACCTTATATGTTTTTGACAAATAAATAACCTACAAATATTTCAATCAAAATATGTAGTTTAATTGTTAAATAAGTTAATTCATTAAAGCAAATAGAGGAACATAAGTAATGATGAATTCTAAGAACCAAACTACCACTCATTTAGTACCTGTTATAAATTAAATATGAATGCACCACCCTGATTAAAATTACAGTGTGACTTTATATCGCATGACAAATTGTCATAAGCTCAAAAATGCTATAATATATATATATATATATATATATATATATATATATATATATATATAGGTATGTAAATTTACTGATCCAGGAAGGTCAGAATGTGTGGGCTGGGTTAATTAAAACATTCTATTTGTGGCTGGTAACGTTTCGGAATAATTTATTCCATCATCAGACTCTACAATAAGTTGAAAAAATTTTTTTATATAAATAATTAGGGACAATCTTAAATAAACAAAAGTCACTCACTTACTTGCCACTATGGACACCGAAAATTATCTTAACAGATCCAATCATAAACATAGAGAACTCATGTTGCTGGTACACTAAATTAAAAAATTTTTAATATATTATATAGGCCATTAAGGTGTCACATATTAAAATTACATTTAACAATTTCAAATCAATTGCTCAGTGAAATTAAAACCAAAGTTTTTGACGGACATTACTAGTTGTATTATAAAAAGCACCAACACGAAGATCACAACAACAATTAAAATGCATGACCTATCTGACCGTAAGTGAGTATTTACAGGTCACCTCTTCGCGATGTCAAGGGCAGGTCCGAAGTCACAGTTTAATAGCGAATTATCAAAATTTCTTTAAATAAAACTGTTAATATGATAATTCTAAATTACATCTGTAATTCTGATATATTAATTTGGAAATAAACAGCAGCAAAGAAAAACAAAAATTATTTTGTTACAAGACCAAAAGACCACCGCAAACAAGGCAATATAAGGATGTTACGCAAGAAGTAGGAACCAGCAACGATAGGACAAATTGGAAGAACAAAGAAGGGGGAGGGGGTGGGTAAGGTGGAGGGTTGTCATAAAATAATACTGAAACCATGGGTTTAATTATTTAAATTAGAACAATTATTTACAAACGGTGCCAAGACGCCATCTGTCATCCAACAACCCAACTGTCTGAAAGATATATTTACAGAAATCGACTCTAAAGTTTGTAACTCAACACTTACATGTTACTGCCGACCAACATTACACAAGATTTTAGGTCTTATAAACCTTAGAATATTATTGTATATCACACTGAAATTGGCAGAGTCAGATTTAGAATTCATATTTGGTTCTATGACATTGATACAAAAGGTCTCAAGAAATAATCTCTTGTGCAGGTTAGCTTCATTATATAAAATGTGAGTTTGGTCAAAGTTAATAGTATGTTTAGTGTTACTCATATGTTCACCAAGTTTACATGACTTAGGTTTACGAATGGCATCACTGCGATGTTGTATGTTCCGCTCATTGACTCTTTGTTTAGTTTGTCCTATGTAACATTGCGGACAATCCCTACACTTCAAGCAGTAAACTACATTGCTTCTGTATTTTGTATCCATTGTGTCTTTTAAAGGTGTGAAGAATTTAGAGACTGAGTTAGCCGTTGTAAACGCTATAGTTACTCTATCCTCAAACAGTTCCTTTATAAAGTTGGTAAGACCTGGTATATATGTCATTTTCTTATAGATAACAGGATCTGTGTTACCCAAGTTATTTATGGTATTATTGGTTTGTACCGGACTTAGCGGAATAGCGTGCATTGGCAGGGTAGTGCCAGTTGAAAACAAGATCTTGTTTAAAATGGCGTTAGGATAGCTGTTTTTTAGAAGAATGTCTTTCAGTCGTAGTAGGTCCGAGTGCTGCCAATCCGTATGAGTGATGTTAATTATTCTATGTTTTAAGCATTTTATTAAATTGATCTTATATTTTGTAGGACAATTAGAGTGGAAATTCAACAGTCTGTTTTGACAGTGTCTAACATCACAACTTCCTATATATATATATATATATATATATATATATATATATATATGCGAGATAAGAGTTTCAGATACCAGCAAGTGCGACTGCGCATAAAAAGCCGACAAACTCCGAGCGTTGAGACTTAACATAAGCGCATGTAGATGTCACTAAATCGGCGATTTTTGTTCAAGTGGAGCTACTCAACTAGACAGTCGCCTTCGGGCGTGCATAGAGGAAGGGTATAGCGTATTTGGATCTCATATGTACAATTCATTACGTAATTTGAATTTAAAAAAATCTTGAATTAATAATTATAAATAATTGGTGTAGTATAAAGAGCAAATACTAATAATTGGATATATTTAACACATTTAACAGTTAGGTATTGCGATTAAATATTTATTTAAATACAATGTATTTAACATGTTCTTTAATATTAATTAGATAATATTGTGCATAAATAAATATTTAGATAGATGATAATGTGATAAAAAACAATTTAAATTTAATAAACTAAAGATGATTTTTTAGTATATTGAATTTAAATATACATACTTATAAGTTTAATATACGTATTGTTACCTATGCCTGCCATATATAATTTAAGAAGCAATGTTGGTTGTATAAATAGATGGAGTAAGTGCTCCCAAACAAACCTATTTCGCCATATTAAAAAGTTTTATCTAATTTCTATCAACAATTTGTTATTAGAATTGTTGAATGAGCCATACAGCGTATGAAAGTGTTTAGTATTTTAAATTTTATACCAAAAACACTTTTATCTTATGCCACAGTTATATTCCACGATGTTGCTGCATTGACAAATTTGCAATACCCATTATTAAAAGCGGTTGAACAATACTATAACAATGAATAAATGTGTCTACTTTAATATCTTGTTTTATTTTTCTATATTTACTTCATAAACAAAATATCTGAAGGTGTAGATTTTATTAAAAAAATATTTAGAAATTTTATCGTATTTATAATTTGTTTATTAGTCAAATTGTACAATTGATAAAATATTTTATGTATCTTTATTATTTAGAATATAGGGGAGAAATACATTAAAGTAAAAGTTTTCTAATATGTCAGAGTCCCATTGTACATCCTTTTTAATACGAATAACTTCATATTCATTTGGAGTCCAAGTAAAAAGTAAGCAATATTTTCTGTTCGTTAAATATAGTTGGCCTTGTAGTTGGTGATAGTATGGATGATGTTTTTCAACAATACCATTCCTAAAATAGTTTTGGTCTACCCTAAAAATATTAATTATTGTTAAATAAAATTTTTGTTTTTATATGTTTTTTTCTTACCTTGACCCAAACATTATATCTCAAGAAGCTGTATAGGTTTTCCATTGTCTCCTAAAATGATCCTGTCAGTGAATAGCCGAGCCATGGATTGTCCTTATTAACTATTAAACCTGTCTGAATTTTAGGTTTTTCTCTTTCATATAGCAGTCTCGTGCTTTCTGCTCAAATGCTATTCCATGCAGCATATTTTTATTGCAATATAATGATGGTCAAAAATAACTGAAACATTTTTTTAACCAATTGTCTTTGCTATATGTGAATATGAAATAGCATCGGGATCCAGTTATTCTAAACTGCCTAGCCAATTTCCATTGTTGTCTTGCATTATTATCTGCAGATCTTATACAGGTATTTCTGCATAATTGAAGAGGTTCATTGCAGACTAATTTCAAATTAAAAACATCTTTGCAATGTTCAAAAAGAAGATATATTCACTGAACACAACCACATCATGAGTTCATTTTGCTCTCTGAAAAATGGCACTGACGACTTCAATCATCGACACCACTTGCTCATCAACCTCTTCAACATTGTTGACAATCTCAAGTCTTTCCATGCTTACGTCCCTTGCTATAATCAATATTCATTTATGTTATTTACTGCTACAATAATGACATAATGAACATAACTTACTGATGTTTTGCCAATACGCTGTCTGGTTTGGCATTTACTAATGTGTCAAAGCAAAATCCCTGCATCTCCACTGTTAGATCCGATGTTACAACCTCTTGCTGGGTAAAACACTTTGTTTCTAACAAGGGCTTTCATTTCTAAAATTTAATCAAAAAAAAAATTATTAAGTTGTGTTATTCAATTATTGTAATTGATACAACCTATTGCAATATAACAAAGTAGCAAACAATGTGTTTGCACTGACTTCCATCTACTGCCTCACATGTGCAACTGATCTTTGTTAGTTTCACCTCCGCATTTTCCACAATTTCAAGAATTCCTTCGATTGTGTGAGGTGGGGGATCTAATGCACTTCCCTGGAGGCATAATGCATATATGTGAATTGCCTTCTTTGTCATTTCTGTCGACTCGCATAGAATTATATGTTTGCATTTTAAAATGTTTTCACCTTCAGTGAAGTTCTGGAAGACGGCGGCGGCGTTCCGTTTAATGCCTCACAAACCTGAGCAGTACTTAAAAATAGATTTAATACAACCTAAAAATTAATATGACATCGTAATATTCTGACATACTATATAAAATGCCACTTACCTTTTGTTAAAACAACTAAAAGAGCGATAGACAGTACAATATTCATAATATAAACACGATAAACCTGATCTGATACAAACTAGGGTTGGGCGATAAACATCGATGTTCATTGAACATCGGTATTTTAGCATCGATGTTCGAAGTTTGCAATTTAGATTTATCGATAAACTATCGATGTTAGAAGAAATATAGTGAACATCGAACTTTTAAGCTTGACAGAATGTATTTGCACTATAATCACAAAATAAAACAGCGTCCTCTGTTGACAAATACAAAAATGTTTCTAAATTAACACCTCACATACAGGCTACGAGGATGTAAAATTGTCTACGAATAAAAGAAGTATTTAAATTTCACAGTGCTATATCATATAAATTCGAATACTTCATTTTAGGCTCTTTTAAATATAACTTAGTATAAATATTTAAATAATATATAATTAAATACATAAATTTATAGTACTTTTAATGTGCAGAATAAAAGTTAAATTATGTATGCATGCAGAATGAGTGAAGGAGGTAAACGTATTTTCATAGAAAAAGAAGGGAGATAGACATTACCGATGTATACTTCTTCGGGAAATTCCCTAGTGCATACAATCATACACGACGATACACGTATTAAATGTAAGATGACACATCAGAAATATAAAACCATATCCATATGTATCTCGGTATTTGCCAGGGTAGTCAAAAAAATGCAAGACTATAAAATCCCAAATAGAAATCGTTCTCTTAAAAGTTTTGATACACATAAATGTATACCTATATTGTTTAAGTATCAGACGATTTAAGTCATGTGGTTGTAATTGCATAATATTGTTTTTCTATTCCGGTGCTATAAAGTTCACTTTTCGACACCCGTTTTGGTTGCATAAAGTATTACTTTATCGCACGCTAATTTTATTTTTTTGAAGTTGGTAACAAAAAAAATGGAACCAAATCGTATTTAAATGTCAAAATATAAGCATTTAAAGTAACAAAAATGTGCAATAAAATTGTACAAAGAATAAAAAGCACACATGCTAACATTTCACTTAGGTACTAATTAGCAATATAAATTGTTAAGCAGAGTTGGATGATAAGTTTTCAGATGCTACTATTGACATTTACTTACCATGTTGAATAGTACCGCGCGATCATTTAAATTCTAAATTAGAGCAAGCTGTGAAATTTAAATTAAGTTGGTATATAAGTACTAATTTACAATTTGAATTGTCAAAGTGACGTTTCTAAATGTTAATTAATCAATAATTGACACTCTGGACAACCTAATAAAAAAAATCCCGCCTGCTATAATTTAGAATTTAAATGATCGCGTGGTACAACTGTTATAAAAGTTTGTTTTGATAAATATGTATAGAGTTTGTGGACGAAAGATTTTGTAAATTGTCTTCTGCTACTTTGCGAATCTCTGGGGACGTACAGTTATTTATTTCGTCCTTTTTGTTGATAATTTGAAATAATTTATTGTATAAATCAGTCTGAATTTTAAACACAATTACATATAGCACCACCGATATTCAAATATTTAAAACGTTCTACTTAAAAATCAGAGTAACCAACTTCAGAAAAGCAAAATTTCTAAAATATTCGAACAAAACATGTCTCTTATTTTAAGCTTTTTTGAACTTTTAATAACCGAAATAGAAAAAATAGTATAAAATACACGTTTCATAAGACATATTGCGCACTTGTTCTTTAGAAAACTCGCCTAGCGGCTCGTTTTCTAAACTTGAACGCGTGCGCAAAAATCGTGTCTTATGAAACTTGTATTTTAATATACTATTTTTTATATAGTTTTTTTTTTGAGTAGTTTCTAACGTTAACTACATATTATAATAGTACATTATGACCATATATATATAATACTACTATATCGCGTGTAGACAAGGAAAACTTCGCTCCAACATTGTGAAATAAAACATATCGTGCTATGCCGTTTAAGAGTCGCATTGTCCAAACTGCGCATGCGTTATAAATAATTTTTGAAATTTAGGTCTCTTTGTTTATCACATAGATTTATTACTATAAATATTTGATTAAAGTTTGTAAATCGTCAAACAAGCATAAATAGTTTTAAAATCGACAAACCTCTTTATAATTAATAATTGTGCCTTGTTAAATGTGGAAAAACAATTTAATTTCCCTTAATGAATGAAGAAATATCGTCGTGGCATCATGGGCAAATCATAGACAAACAAACGATCATACCGCAGAAGTATATTTGTCAAAAATTGTACGAATTGTGGTTATATTATAGTAAAAATTGTAAAGTAATTAACTAAAACTCGCAGTCAGTTCAATTGCATTGCAATTGTGTTTCTTTGAAGATAGAGAGAAAAACACCTCTATAGGAACAATAATTTG
Organism: Amphimallon solstitiale; assembly: GCA_963170755.1. Classification (NCBI taxonomy): domain Eukaryota; kingdom Metazoa; phylum Arthropoda; class Insecta; order Coleoptera; family Scarabaeidae; genus Amphimallon; species Amphimallon solstitiale. The sequence continues at coordinate 47,617,744 of OY720677.1, read as the reverse complement.
TGATATAATAACAGCACTAAAATTATTCAACTCAATATGCAAGAATAATAAAGAATTAGATTAATGTGGTAATCTTGTATTCTAGAATTACTGTCATCTACATCGGAGAAATGTACGCAAATAACACAATAAATCGTACTTGAATTAGGTAATTGTATTACTATGTTACATATTAAAATATTTGAATTGCTTATATGTAATAAATAGGCTTTTATTAAACCTTACAGAGTTGCACACCCATCTTTTTGCCACGACCTTCTAATTTTTTTGGTATATGTCTAATAGAACGTGTGTTCATAGAAAGTTGAAGAATTTTGATATGTCCACCACGGAATCCACAGATCCCATATGATATGAGATAATAATATGCCGAAATTGGGTATTTTGGGCCGGTTATTGGAATTTATGCTATATTGCATCACTGATTGTGAAAATAACTTGAAGGATGAACACATTATTTATAAGATAGTGAAGTGATTTTTTTTAATTTGTACTTTGCTGAATATGTATCGTAATTTCTGTCACTAAATTATAATCAAGCACATATAAAATGTATTTTATATTTAAATTTACAATAAAATATGTTTTAGTTTAAAACAACTTGTAGATGGTACAGTATAAAGATAATATTCATTTTGGAATTTGCCAAGACAATGTGTGATGAGTTCTTATGAATTTTTCCCAACATTGTGGAAGTAAATACTGCAGTGTTATGAACGGCAAGGTAGGCACGGCATCAAACGGTATTCCTGTTTTTCTGATATTGTCACATTCTCTAAATCTTTTTTATCATTTTATAAATTTGTATGTATCTATTAATTCATACAAATATTTATATTTCATAATAATTTTATGTTGTTTTAATTCCAAGAAAGTATAAACAAAATAAATTTGCGAACATAAATAAAATAAAATTTAATTTTTTACTTCGTAAGTAGAAATTGTACTTTGATGTAATTATTGAATCAAATACATCAACATACCTTTTTTACAAGCAATAATATAAATTATTTGTAAGTCTCATTTCTACTCATCTCAGTCTGAGACATAGACATCAAGAAAAATGTGTTGATTATTAATGTGCTATTAGATACACTACAAAAATTCAAGTGTTTCAGAGTAATTGTTTGTTTATATTCTTTGCTACCATATGGGCGTAAATTAGGCTTCATCACGTTTTTATTTTCATGAATAGTTTAATCATTCTACATAAAAAAAAAAAAGTTAACAACAATAAAAATTATATTCAACCACAAAAATGTAATGCTGATTAATTCCACAACTTTTTCTAAAACATTCATGTTTCAGTGTACATCTTGACACACAATTAAATAAAGGAACACAACAGGAATTTAATTAGTTCTTTACATTGTTGATTACGCGACATTTTATTGAATAATGTAGGTACGTAGACAAATATAAAATAGATGTTTTATTCTTATATATAGCCAAAATACTAAATACAGTAATTTAAGTAATTTTATTTGCATTCTTAAGCTTAAAATACATAACAAAACTATATGTTGAAATATAATACAATCTGACTTATATAACATACCTGAATCTATTCGATTGTGTATGTAAAACATTAATTTATGCGTTTTCTATAAATCAAAATGAAAGAAGCAGTAATTATATTCAATAATTTCACATACACCAATAAGCATACACAAATCAATGTACACAAGATTTTCTGTTCAAAATCTTTTCAATAGGACGAAATAAAACGATCGGTATTTACATTTAATAATATAATTTCACATATACTAATAAACATGTACAAATCAATGTATTAATTGTAAGTTCACAAGTTTTTCTGTTCAAAATCTTTTCTGTTAATCAAAATGAAACGATCGATATTTATATTTAATAATATAATTTCACATATTCCAGTAAGCACGTATCAACGCAGAAGTTATAACTTCACAAGTTTTTCTGTTAATAATTCACTGGAATCAGGCTTCATATCGTTTATTTATTCTACCGCGTATTTTCTGGGTAATTCTACAAATTCACCGATGAACTAAACTTGCACAAAACTGAATTCAATAAAAAAAAAAAACTTTGCATATGCATTCAGAATATCATAGTTATAGATGTCAATTTAAATCAGAGGTTATAATTATGTTTTCTGTTTATCTGTCATTTCAAAAAATTCAAAATGGACAATTTTAGTCGACGCATGCGCAGAACACGCAAGGCGGCCAATTCTATCTCTCTTAGTTGGGACGAAAAATTACACATTATCAAGATACAACACACGCAATATAGTAGTATTATATATATGATTATGACACTAGTGCATAATCAAGCTTTTAAAGCACGAGTAACGAGTTTAAAGCCACGACGCGAAGCGGAGTGGCTTTAACGTTACGAGTGCTTTAAAAGCTAATTATGCACTGTGTCATACGATATTTTTTAGTATAAATGCAACAATAATTTTAATTAGAAGAAATGAAATCAATAATTTCAATACATTTTATCGAGTGACATGTGTCTCTATATTATGTCATTTATTGACATTTCACTTAATTATTAAACATCATTGTTGTATTAATAATGTCGACAGAAATTCAAAAACTAGCTGCTGAAGCTGAATTAAGTTTAATACCTGCAAAGTCCAAGCATTTATATTATAAAGAGTACGAAAAATTATTATGATGGATGGAGCAGAAACAGACTGAACATATTGATGAATCAGTAATGTTAGCGTATATATTGGAAATGTCCAGAATTTATAAAGCTTCGTCACTTTGGTGCATTCATTCCAAATTGCAAGCTATGCTAAGGGTTAAAAACAGAATCGATTTAGCATCTTATCACAAACTCCATGCCTTTATGAAAGGAGTGGGCAAAGGTCAAGAAGCTAAAAAATCTTTGGTTTTTACGGAAGAAGATTTATGCAAGTTTTTTAGTCAGGCTCGAGATAATATATTTTTATTTTTAAAAGTTGTAGCAATTTGTGGAGTGTTTGGTAGTTGCAGAAGAAGCGAAATGTGTAATCTGGTTATGAGTGATATAAGAAAAGAAGGATCTGCCCTGATAATTTGTATTCGTCCGTCAAAAACAGAAAAAGGCCGGACGTTTGCTGTAGTAGATAATTCCAACATAAAGTATGCCGAGATATTTAATAAATATCTTGCACTACGTCCAAAGCATATCAGTACAGATCGAGTTTTCTTAAAATATTCTCAAGGACTGTGTATAAAACAAGTTTTTGGGATTAATACCTTTGGAAAGTGCCCTTCCATTATAGCACGTTATCTAAATTTCATAAACGCTCATAAATACACAGGTCATGCCTTCAGATGAACATCTGCCACGATTATGGCTAATGGAGGGATGAATGACGATGAGTTGAAACGCCAAGTGGGTTGGAAATCCTCATCGACAGCGAGTGGGTATATTGAAGAGTCTATCACAAACAAATTAGGCGTTTCAAAATTAATTGCTGGAGCTGTTCAGAAAGAAGGCAATATCGGATCTGACACATTTGTTAACACTGATATGAACGTTGAAAATACACAAATAAGCAATGCTGCAAGTCACTACAAACAATAACGAATAAACAAAATTGTACGTTTAATATTCATTTAAAATAATTTTTCCGTTCATGTTACATGTTTTGAAATAAAATTGACCATAATTGTTGATTAATTTGATAGTTTACAATAAAATAATAATGTGTTATACGATATTAAATGCGGTACAAACCAAATAAAGCAAATCAATAATTCCAATACATATTATCGAGTGACATGTACCTATATGTCATTTGACATTTCCTGACATTTCAATGGACTATTAAACGCTTGGGATTGGCTGTTACCAAGCAACCTTTATACGCACGCCGTGCGATAAAGGCCCGATTATGCACGCTTATGGGTGTGTTTTGATTGGTTTGTGATGCATGCATACTAAAATAGTATATTAAGATACAAGTTTCATAAGACACGATTTTTGCGCACGCGTTCAAGTTTAGAAAACGAGCCGCTAGGCGAGTTTTCTAAAGAACAAGTGCGCAAAAATGTCTTATGAAACGTGTATTTTATACTATTTTTTCTATTTCGGTTATTGAAAGTTCAAAAAAGATTAAAATGAGAGACATGTTTTGTTCGAACATTTTAGAAATATTCTTTTTTTGAAGTTGGTTACTCTGATTTTTAAGTAAAACAATTTAATTATTTGAATTTCGGCGGACTTGTCATTTTGTTTAAAATTGAGTCTGATTTATGCAATAAATTATTTCAAATTATCAACAAAATGGAAGAAATAAATAACTGCACGCCTCCAGAGATTCGCAAAATAGCAGAAGCCAATTTAGAAAATCTTTTGCCAACAAAGTCTCGACATATTTATGAAAAGCAATACCACCTCTTTTTAAGTTGGTGTAAAGAAAATAATATTGTGTATATTACGGAAAATGTAGTAATTGCTTATTTTGACAAAGAAAGAAGGATAAAAAGGCACCATCCCATTTATATTGTTAATTAGCGTAAATAAAATGTTCGTAACTATGTTTTTTATTCTCTGTACAACTTCTTACACATGTTTGTTAGAGTAAAGACTAATATTTTGACATTTAAATATGATTTGGTTCCATTTTTTGTTGTTACCAACTTCAAAAAATAAAATTAGCGTGCGATAAAGTAATACTTTATGCAACCAAAACGGGTGTCGTAAAGTGAACTTTATAGCACCGGAATAGAAAAATGTATATATTTCTTTTATTAATTTTTTTGAATAATGATATCTTTTATATCATTTTGTTAAGGACGTAAATTAATTAAGTTATAATAAAGTTTTTGTTAAACTGCCAAAAACGTTTAAAAACATCGATGTTTGATATCCTAGAAATCCAAAAGTCGGTAAAAACGACAGTAAAAAATCGGTAGATGTCGGGAAAAATCGGTAGGTTGCAAATATAGAGGCAAACATTGTACAGAAAAAATAGTTTTTATTAAAAAACAGATACAAAAATAAAATAAGAATTGAAAAAATTAATCAACTCCAAATAAACTAATTTTCGCTTGATGAAGTATATAAATTTTGTTTGTTTATATGAGTCAATAATTTTTTATCAACAGGAAAATTGTAGCAACTATTATTTCCTATATATTGCTTAGTTTGTAACAATCTTATTATAGATTATGAGTTTAATTTGTTCCGTTGCATGGTTTTTATTAAGTTTATAGAAGAGAATACTCTTTTTACTTTCTTATACATAGTATAAGGAAGTATTGTGATGATGAAAATTTTCGACCTCGAGATTTTTGCAGATGTCCACGTTTTGAAGTCCCCTGATACCGAAAAAGTGGTTTTTAAAAAATGTCTGTGTGTGTGTCTGCCTGTGTGTGTGTGTGTGTGTGTGTGTGTGTGTGTGTGTGTGTGTGTGTGTGTGTGTGTGACCACGATAGCGGTCAAACCGCTATAGGTATCAATTCCAAATTTTGTATTTACGGGTATAATCCCCTCTTGAGATCTGATTAGATTGTCAGTAAAATCGGCAGACCGGAAGTAGTAGTTTACTTCAGCAAAAAAATCGAATTTTGCCAATATTTTGTCAACTACTAAATTTAAACAAATTTATAAAGAATTCATATATACTTAAAATTAAAATTGAGAAGAATTTTATTTAAAACGTTTTTCGAAATTCCTACCGGAAGTAGGTCTTTTACTCCTATCGAAAATCAGTTTTTTGCGAATATTTCGCAAGTCATGCTTTTTAGACAAGTACGTTACGGATATAAAAGTATTTAAAACATAATTTTCAATATCTTTTGTGTAAAGAAAAATTCAAAATTCTGACCGGAAGTGCCACTTTTACTCTTATCGAATAACGATTTTTTGCAAATATGTCGTAAGTTATGCATTCTATATATATTTATCAAGAGTATAAAAGTATTTAAAACTGGATTTGCAATTTTTTTTGTATATATGAAATTTCAAAATTCGGACCGGAAGTAGCACTTTTACTCTTAGCGAGTAGCACTTTTATGATAATATCTTGCAAAGTATGCATTCTATAGAGATTTATTAAGAGAATAGAAGTACTTAGAATAGGATTTTGAATAATTTTTGTAAAAGAAATTCTTAAAATTCTATAATTTGAAACGCTCATACGTATAAGAAAGTCGTGTGGTGGCCACACCTCACTTTTTGTTATTAATTTATAGTTTCTAACCAATATAGCATCTACGGCATAATGACAGATTAATTATATTTTTCGTGTACTTGGCTACGAATTTTAATGTTATATAATATATAGTTCGTATCTACACGCGGCGAGTGTTGTTCTTGACCTATCTAAAAAAAATAATGTATTCGGGTTGCTTATAGAGCAGATCTTAGTAGAAGCACTTATATCGGCCTTCATGTTGTTGATATTATAAATACAAATGAGGAGCCAGCAGTTTTTGTTTTCTTTTATAAATCATTCAAGTACAGAATGTAGTACAAAATGCATTAAGAAACAATTTTCGAAAATAAAATAAAAATGTCTTCAAACTTAATATATTTATATATCAGATTGTAACCTAGCTGGCTTACTTTTATTATACACAGTGCCATTTGCTTATATAACACCAAGGGCAACCTCGCCGGTTACAGAATTGGTCTTCTGAATGTCGTCCAGACACCAAAAATACGCACTCCTGGCTGCCTATATGTTCAGGCTTCAATGTTATGAACTGGTAAAAGTACGGCCGTTGACCTTAATGTCAACTTGTTCGGGCGGTTTAAAATAAATCAAAGTTATGGTGGTTTTAGAGTGGTGCCTTGGGACAAAAGACCTATTGCTCACAGCTGACTCAGCGGAGAAAAATAACGTGAGTACTTCTTATTGTTTTAATATGATTCGTTACTTTTGAATATACTACTTTCTCTATCTCACTAGCAAACGGTAAAGGTAAACAAAAAAAACACACGGTTAGAAATTCATTTGAAAAGTACATAATAATTAACTTTTATTTCTGTTAAAACATTATAAAATCATATCAAACGAATAAACAATTCAGCAATTAAATTATGGTCACAATTGATACACTTTATGGTTTAATATTAATTATATATTTACAAAATCTATGTACATAAATAGAATACAAATTAAATACGCGTCAATGACCTCTATATGTCGCGTATAAAATCAAGCAAGAACGTTTGTACGTTCCTAGTCCCTGAATTAACAATTACAATCCCAGAATATTTCGTTAAAGAAAAACATAAATAAAATGGTGTTTGAAATAAAATACGGATGATCAGGTTTGCTTAAATTATATTACAACTAAATTTTTGTACGTTACCCTGCTCGCAGAAGAACCTTATATATATTTCGTCGCGGAGAACAATTTCAATCGGTGCGGACTTTCGCGCGTCTATTCGGAGAATTACTATTATATCTTTTGTTTATGCTACAAAGCGCGGACAATGTATTGAATTTATACGCGCGTTACAAACAAAATTTGAAATCTAACGTTTCTGAAAATGAAATACATATATTAAATACAGAGATATATATATATACATGGTCACGACATTTATAGTCTGACTCGGACGGGAATTATAGGTAGTAGCGGTAAAAATGTCTATTCCTTCACGACCCCTGGTCTGAATGAAACAAACACTTTCGGACGGATTTTAGCGGATTTTGAAACGATTACTCCACGGCGCATGAGACCTGAATGTAATACGTTTCTAGGATAAACACCTATCTTTCCCACGCCATCAAGGCTGAGTAAAGAAAGGTAAAGGCAGCAGAAGGATAGGAAAATAAAATGGAAGAGACACACTTGTTGGTGTCTTTATATATCCGTAAACCCCCCTATTTCTGTAGGAAAAACTCGTTTTAAAATATACAATTTGCGCGCGACTACGAGCATGACGTATACATCCTTATATTGAAAAATAACAAATAACTTGAATGATCGTTGCACATGAATACATATACAGGTCCGTCCAAAACATTTTATACAATATTTGAGCAAAATAACTTACATTCTATTAATTTAATATTGTTAAATAAATTAATAATGGACTAAAAATGTTAATTTGGGCAATTAACGAGGAACTTCGTTACAGCCCCCTCCTTAAAAGTAAACAACGAACCCTAACAACTAAATATCAAAAGTACAGAAACGGAAAATTAAAATTTAAACAATTAATTCTTGAAAGTCTATCATCTTAAAATTAAAAAAACTAAAACTCGTCAGTTTATCATCACTCACGATGTCTATGACGCACGCACTATCACTGCTTGTTCTGTCTTTTCAGATTCGCGTGGTGGATCTCAGCTTCCCTGCGAGTCATCACGACGCTCACTCCGTCGACCCGCACATGGACTGGTGCTGGTATCGCCTCGGACAATTACATGCGTTGACAATTTGATAGGCCTCTACTATCGGAATTATTATAGCGGTTGCAGTGATTTTTCTCTGGCGGTTTCCATGTGGACAGACACTTCGTGCGGCGGATTGCACGAAGTACGAGCTCTAGATGGTGTCATGAGCAAATACTTGGTACGGCGGGTTGTACAAAGTATGAGCTCCGGATGATGCCTTGGAACAAAACACCTGGTGCGGCGGATTGCAGCAAGTACTAGTCCAAAACATCCCTCACAGCCTCCCGCGGAATTGGAGGTAGGAGATCGGTATGGAGCTCGTCGGCGGACGGAATCTTTACATCTTTCACATGGACTTTCACGGGTTTTCGTCTGTTTGGTACCTGTAACATAAGAATAGACGGAGACAGGATCTGGATAACTTTAGAGGGACCTTCAAATTTCGGAGCAAGTTTAGCGGTAAATTTCTTAGAGGCGTCGGATAAATTATGGGTCTGGTGATACACCCATTGTCCAATTTGAGGGCGGTAAGGACGATGTCTCAGATTGTAGGGCCTACTTTGCCTCTGGAACGCTTGAGCCAACTTTATCCTGACAATCTTGAAAAAGTCGTCCAATTTCGACAGTTCTTGAGCCAATTCTTCTGTGTTCGGTCGAGCAGGATCCATTAATTGCCCATCAGCGGTTCTCCGCAGAGAGCTCGGCGGCATGAGTTCTCTACCAAAGTTAAGAAAGGCAGGTGTGAATCCTGTAGACTCATGTTTAGCGGTATTGATGGCGAAAACGAACTGAGGTAGGTATTGGTCCCATTCTCTATGATCTTTATTGATGTATTGTGCAATCATAGGTCCTAATACCCTATTTGTCCTTTCCACAGGATTCGATTGCGGAGCATACGGAGCATTAAATCTTATCTTGACACCTAATCCATTAAAATAACTGGTGAAACTGTGACTGGCAAATTGCGGACCATTGTCAGCCAACAGGATCTTCGGACAACCAAAACGATAGATTACCTTTTCCTTCAGTGCCTGGATGATGGTCCGTGATGTGGCAGAGCGTAGCGGCTGGCACTCTACCCACTTCGTGAATCGATCATGTATTACCAATAATGAAGTATATCCTCTCTTGGAACGCGGAAAAGGTCCGAGGAGGTCCACACTCACTTGTTCCCATGGACAATCAACGGGTGAGAATAACATCTGGCCTAGAGGTTTTCCCTGATTAAATTTATAATGTTTACAGGATCGACATCGATTGACGTAGCGGCGGACATCTCTGAACATCCCTGGCCAATAATATAACGAAGCGGCTCTCGCTATACTTTTGGCGACCCCAAGATGTCCAGCTTCAGGAGCGTCATGGATTTCCTTCAGGACGTCGTTTCTGTCAGGCGTAGCTACACACAATTTCCATGCGCGCACTCCCTCGGTATGTTGTGTATCAGGTATGTGTCTGTACAAATTACCATTCTCCAATCGGTATTCTTGAAATTTTTCAGGATCTGACTGAACGTCCGAAACCTTCTTGTTATACCAAGAACAAGACGTTTCTTCTAACAAGGCACAGGTATCTTCATCGGTTTCGTGTTTGAAAGGAAGCGGTGCTCGGGACAGGGAATCGGCTAAGTTATTCATCGCTCCTTTACGGTATTGAATGACAAAATCATACTGTTGTAAATCAACAGCCCATCGACTGAGTCGTCCTGACGGATTCTTCAAGTCGTTCAGGAATCTTAAACATTGATGATCGGAAATAACGGTGAATTGGTAAAATTCTAAATAGTACTTAAATTTTTTGATACCCCAAACGACGGCAAGAGCTTCTTTCTGGGTCGTCGAATAATTTAATTCTGCCTTACTTAAAGTCCTACTGGCATAGGCAATCACTCTTTCGGCACCCTCTATTATTTGTATTAAAACGACTCCTAAACCTTTCTCACTGGCGTCGGTATGCAATTGGAATGGTTTGGAGAAGTCCGGACACGCGAGAACTGGGCTCTCTGTTAATGCTTTCTTTACGGCGGCGAATGCGGCGTCTTGTTCCGTCGTCCATTCCCAGCGCACATCTTTTTTAATTAATTTTATAAGCGGAACGGTAAGTTGTGCGAAATTCGGTACGAACCGACGGTACCATGACGTTTGTCCCAGAAAACCACGTATTTCTTTCTTGTTTCGCGGCGGCGGTACATTTAATATAGCAGCGATCTTGTCCGGGTCTGTACGGATTCCGTCCGGTGTTACAACATGACCTAAATATTTTATGTCTTGTTTGGCAAAAGTACATTTGTCTGGTTGTAGTTGAAGGCCTGCTTCCCGTAAACGCGCGAAAACATTACTTAAATTTTTCAAATGCTCCTCAAAAGTCTTGCCTAAAATAATGATATCGTCCAAATATACAAATGCGTACTCTGCCATTTCGGGACCTATCACCGAATCTAATAGGCGTTGGAACGTTGCTCCCGCACTATGCAATCCATACGGTAATGATACAAAATGAAATAGGCCCTTTCCCGGAATTGTAAAAGCTGTCACGGGTCTGCTATCCTTTTCTAATTCCACTTGCCAGTACCCACTTTTAAGATCAAGCGTCGAAAAATATTTACTGTCGCGGAGTTTATCAAGAATATTTGAAATATACGGCAAAGGATATGAATCTTTAATCGATACAGAATTAATTTTTCGGAAATCGACGCAAAACCGAACGCCACCGTTCTTTTTCGTGACCACGACGATTGGAGAACTCCACGGGCTGTTACTGGGTTCTATTATACCGTCTTGTAGCATCTTGTCTACTTCGGCGTCGATTAGTGCTTGCTTCTTCGGGTTGCACGGATAATAACGTTGTTTTATTGGGGCGGTATTCGGTTGCAAACGGATTGTGTGACGTATTAGATTCGTCCGACCAGGCACGGTAGTAAATTTACTTAATTCTTGATCAAGGAATTTTTTTAAGGCGGTCTCGTGGCGGTCCTGTACTCCGGAGATCCCACAGCTCGCGGCAAAGACTGCATTGTCTCCCTTAAAGTACAGTTTCCTTTCGGAAAAATCGAGAACAGCCCCAATTTCCTTGAGAAAATTAATTCCGAAGATGACTGAGCACGGGCTCTTCGGCATAATTATAAAATTTACGTCTGTAGTTCGGCTACCCATGCGGACCGGTAACAAAACTGAGCCAGGCGATTCTACAACGTCTCCATTTGCGAGGCGGACTTTAGATTTTCTATTTAAGACGCGTTGTGTATTGTTTTCCAACAACCGGGCAACTAGCGATTCGGACAAAAACGATGAAGTCGCTCCGCTGTCCACGAGGGCTCGTAAATTCTGGTTATGTATGTGTACGCGGATCCAGACGCGATTGTCTGGCACTGTCGAGTCTTTGATACTTGTGTTTGCGGATTCAGGCGGCTTTACTGCTTGCGGACGGTCTTTGCCTGCAGACCGCCCTTCTCGGCGTTTCCCTGGCATCGGCAGTCAACGGAACGCACATTTAACTTGCCACACCGTGAACAAAACATTTTAAATGGGTTACGGCAATAACCACGCGTATGCCCCTCTCTGCCACAGCGCCAACAACGGTTTTCCGGGTGTGATAATTTTTGTGACGGCGACGGCGGTACAGGAAATTGGCGAGGCTTATTATCCTGGGCGGCATATGACAAATGATGCGAACGCGAAGTACTCGGTTTATCGCTGGGCGGACGTTCCGGTGCTGATAGCGTACTTTCTTTCTTACAAAAGCGCGCCTGCTCTTCCAGCAGTAATTCGTAGTCGGCAGCGAGTTTAGATAATTGCCGGAGGGATTGTATCGCGTCCCTACGTATATACATCCTGTAACTAGGTGACATGTTACCGTATACACGTTCCAATTTATCACCTTCGGACATATCTTGGCCGCGTCTCATCAACGTCAATATGGCGGTTAAATAATCTTTAAAAGATTCTTTTGGTTTTTGCAACCGAGCGCGTATTTCTTCTTCGATTGAAAAATTATACCGAGGCGGAAGATATTGAAGTTTGAAATCCTCTAAGAACTCGTCCCATGTACCCCATAAAGTTTTATTATTCCGGAGCCAAAGCAGTGCTTTGTCTCTAAAAAGCTCAGGCAATGCATGTAGCATATGTTCGTCTTTAATCCCATAGCATACTTGGAGTTCGTTGACTCTTTCCAGGAAAAATACAGCGTCCGAGCTGCCATTAAAATGAATCCCCCATTTCCTTATTTGAGCACAGATTTCCGCGGAAGAAATCTGAACGTTAGTGTCCCTTTGCGGTGGAGCGTTTCCCTTATTCGTTGAACCCGTTTTATCTTCTTTCAGAAAGGTACTAATGCGTTTACGTACTTCCTCGACATTACCGGTAGCGTCTAACCCTAAAGATTCTGCTGCGGCATTTAAATCCTCTTTTTTCAAAGTATATATCCACCCAAGAGGGTTTGGATTTTTGCCTTTGTCCTGATCGGTCATTTTATAATTTATACTGTACAAAATAAAAATAAAATAATAATAAAATGAAAATGTATTGTAGTTGCAATTTTATTCTCCTATCCTTTTACTCCCTCACAATTAATAAAGAATATGTACGTTTTACTATCCTTTAATAAAAACTTATCTCTATGTATGTACGTAAAAATGTGTATCAATTTTCCTATCTTACTATTTACAAAAAATAATTATACATGTATATCTAGCGGAAAACTGTGAAATTATTCAAACAGTTTTATTAAACGCGGCGGAATTTAATTTTTTAAATCTCTTAAAACACGGCCAAACGTTCTGGGCGCCATCTGTAACCTAGCTGGCTTACTTTTATTATACACAGTGCCATTTGCTTATATAACACCAAGGGCAACCTCGCCGGTTACAGAATTGGTCTTCTGAATGTCGTCCAGACACCAAAAATACGCACTCCTGGCTGCCTATATGTTCAGGCTTCAATGTTATGAACTGGTAAAAGTACGGCCGTTGACCTTAATGTCAACTTGTTCGGGCGGTTTAAAATAAATCAAAGTTATGGTGGTTTTAGAGTGGTGCCTTGGGACAAAAGACCTATTGCTCACAGCTGACTCAGCGGAGAAAAATAACGTGAGTACTTCTTATTGTTTTAATATGATTCGTTACTTTTGAATATACTACTTTCTCTATCTCACTAGCAAACGGTAAAGGTAAACAAAAAAAACACACGGTTAGAAATTCATTTGAAAAGTACATAATAATTAACTTTTATTTCTGTTAAAACATTATAAAATCATATCAAACGAATAAACAATTCAGCAATTAAATTATGGTCACAATTGATACACTTTATGGTTTAATATTAATTATATATTTACAAAATCTATGTACATAAATAGAATACAAATTAAATACGCGTCAATGACCTCTATATGTCGCGTATAAAATCAAGCAAGAACGTTTGTACGTTCCTAGTCCCTGAATTAACAATTACAATCCCAGAATATTTCGTTAAAGAAAAACATAAATAAAATGGTGTTTGAAATAAAATACGGATGATCAGGTTTGCTTAAATTATATTACAACTAAATTTTTGTACGTTACCCTGCTCGCAGAAGAACCTTATATATATTTCGTCGCGGAGAACAATTTCAATCGGTGCGGACTTTCGCGCGTCTATTCGGAGAATTACTATTATATCTTTTGTTTATGCTACAAAGCGCGGACAATGTATTGAATTTATACGCGCGTTACAAACAAAATTTGAAATCTAACGTTTCTGAAAATGAAATACATATATTAAATACAGAGATATATATATATACATGGTCACGACATTTATAGTCTGACTCGGACGGGAATTATAGGTAGTAGCGGTAAAAATGTCTATTCCTTCACGACCCCTGGTCTGAATGAAACAAACACTTTCGGACGGATTTTAGCGGATTTTGAAACGATTACTCCACGGCGCATGAGACCTGAATGTAATACGTTTCTAGGATAAACACCTATCTTTCCCACGCCATCAAGGCTGAGTAAAGAAAGGTAAAGGCAGCAGAAGGATAGGAAAATAAAATGGAAGAGACACACTTGTTGGTGTCTTTATATATCCGTAAACCCCCCTATTTCTGTAGGAAAAACTCGTTTTAAAATATACAATTTGCGCGCGACTACGAGCATGACGTATACATCCTTATATTGAAAAATAACAAATAACTTGAATGATCGTTGCACATGAATACATATACAGGTCCGTCCAAAACATTTTATACAATATTTGAGCAAAATAACTTACATTCTATTAATTTAATATTGTTAAATAAATTAATAATGGACTAAAAATGTTAATTTGGGCAATTAACGAGGAACTTCGTTACAAGATAAAATAAAATCTTAAACTATAATAACGAATAATCAGCACTATTTTCTATTAAATTTGTTTTTAAGTGCAGTTTAAGAGATTTATCGAATGATCTAAAATATTATCAATCAACTTTTAAAATTACATGTTATTAATTCTATTTCATTATTTATAGTAACTAGTATGTATCAATAATAACTCTCGATAGAGGCCTTCGATAGTTGCAATTAACTATTATCTATAGAATATTACAAATCACCAAAAATGTTGTTGAAAAGAAAAATGTAGTGCATAATTACTATAGACCGGACACGAGAGGCCGATAACTCATCGCCCATGGGCGCACTAATGAAATGTTGTGTTTTTTAAGAGGTTTTAATATTATTTATATAATTGGATAACAAGTGGGTGGTAATCTATGAAATACAAAATACAAAGTATTAATATTTACTAGCAATACTTACTCAAGGTTCTCTTCTGTAAGATTTCTTTTTTTTGAATGAAGTATATCCATGTAGATAGAAAACGGCCATTCTATATCGCAACTGGTTATAGGTTCATACTGGAAGTATTCTTTTATTTCGGCGTATTTAGCAGTTAGATTTTGTGTGTTTGTTTCCATACACAGTTGCCGTAACTTTATTAAATCTAGATTTTTATTAAAAGCTGGCTTCTAATTTTGTGCCGAAGGTCACATCCAAAGACACTTGGAATACTTTTGAAATTATTAATAGCCACATCTAAAGTGGTTAATGAATCTTTTAATTTGAGATTTCGAATTTCAAAGTATGTGATTAGTTTAGGCAAATTTCCAAAGTGTTCCTGAAGGAATAACAACTGATTTTTTAAATTTAGGATTTGTGCTAGTTCCCTGCATTCAGAAATACGTCGAGCATCGCCATTTAAACATATAACGACATTTTGTGTAGCCTCCAACCATGTTCCCCATCTGGCGAGGGAGGCAGTGACAAAGATGTATCTATCCATAGGTACTGATCAGGAACATTTCGACCAGTATATTTTTGGAGAAATGTTTTGAAAGTGTGATTATCTAGTTTATTTTTGGGATATTAGCCGCCATTAAAGTTTCACAGAGTTTTTCGTAAAAATTGTTAGCTTCCAACGGGTCCAATTTCTGTGTATGTTTTAGCGATGCTAAGTGACTTTGTACGTGCGATTTTTGGGATACTGTAACAATATTTTACAGACTTTACAATAAATTTCGAAGTCACTGACAATGGAGGACATACAATCACTATGACCGTTATTCCAATTTGCCATTTTTGCACGATGCTAAGGCATTCAATAATTGTTTCATTTTGGTAATTTTAATAGTTTTATTATTTGGAGGGACATGGTTTTTGTTTCTACCAATACCCATTTTATTGAATCGAAACCAGAGGGGAAAGCGGCAATCTCAATTCACACTTATCTTTTCAGTGATGCTAAATTAGCTTAAGTAAAATATCAAGGCTAAATGATATTTTTACTACTACCAGTTCTGAATTTCTTGTTGGTGCCTTTTCAACAGTTTCTCTTTTATTCTGTTAGGTCTGCCATTAAAAAAATCTATGAATGTGTTCTTTTTATATGATCATTGGAATCAGAAATATATTCCCTGCGTTGAAGTAATATTTGCAAACGATGCTTTTCCTCTGTTATTAATCAGTTTTGTAAACAATACAAAACAGACTATTGTTTGGGTATTTAAAAAAAGAGTCTATACTGAATATATAAACATACATTAGTGGATTATTTTTGATATTTTATATAGAAATTGAATATATTAGGGGGTTCAATGATATCGCAGTTTAACTTATAAATATGTATATATTATATAATAATCAACTGCTACAAGCCGTCGCACGCAGTAGTAGGTACAGACTCGCATGTTTTTTAGGCGAAAGAAGTAGATTAAGAATATTTTCAGATATCATTTTCTCAGAAAGTAGCAACTGAATTTTGTAAGGTAAAGAATAAATATTATAGGAATCATATATGCAATATATGAACTTACAACTGCTTCACGGGGATGGATACTAAAAACATAAGTGAATTTTTATATAGGCTTGATTTTAGTAAACACAAATGGTAACAACATTACCCTTAACGGATTAGAATTGTTTTTATGTGACATATTATCTTTTTATAAAGCTCGATTATTCACTTCTTCCCAAAATCAATTTATTGCCAGCTCTGTGTCTTACATACCTGGATTATAATTACTTAATTACACAAGAAAAGTTCACCCAGCCCATTTTTATTTTATATATAATTAATTACATTTTCTGTCAGGTGTAATTGCATATCTCGATATGAGGATTTAATATGATAATTTGTTGTTGTTTATATGCGAATTGTTCGCCTATCATATAGGTATAATGTACCCATTTATGTTTTATATTCTGTAGTACCTATTGCTTTATGTGTATATATACTTATTATTCGTTCTTTTTTGCTTAATATGTATGTATATCCTGTTATTATTGTCTTTTGAATACACTAATACCGTTGATTCAAGGAATATATAAAGAATAAAGATGCGCAACGCTATAGTAAAATTGCGTGACTTTCCGTTAAGTCGTCCCGCAAACCCCTTGCCGAGAAACGTCATCGCTGTCTCGCGCTGTTTCGAATCTCGGACCCAAACGATTGATGCATCGCTATAGATCTCGGACCCAGTTTTGGCTACGCTCAATGCTATGTAGTTGCGCATCTTTGAGTATTCCTTCAATCAACGCTAATACATACATATATTTTATTCCATTATATTTAGTTAATTTTGTTCGTAAGTGACTGTCGATAGTGCAATAAAATGAATTTAAATCTTTACTTATGGTATTCATATACTACGATTATTTATAGTATAAAATTTTGCTTGTTATTATATTGTCATATAAAAAGTATGTATTTAAAAGTAAAGAAAAAGTATGTTGAACCGCCTTATATGTTCATTTACTCATACGAAAATTACAAATTAATACACCTATATCCCTGAAATATACATGATGTTTTGCAGTATACCTACTACAACTTCGACGTTTCTTGAAGTATGTAACATACAGATTTCGAGATTTCTAGATATCCCATGCTGATGTATGCAAGAAGTGTCGTGGCCTTGTAAACTAGCTTATAGGTGTCAGTGGCTTGAAAATGCTCGTTAGCGAAAAATTGTTTGAAAACAATCCGATAAGGGTCAGCTTTTATAAATTCGGCAATTCGGGCTACGGTATAGAAATAGAAAATGTCCACTCGACAGTTTCGCAGACAGATCTAACGGTTTTTAATAAGAAATTATTATATATATAATATAATGGAGTTTCAACATGTAACTCCTTCCTCGATTATTAATTTAAAATTAGCCAGTAATGGTGATCAGGAGAATGATTTTTTTAAACTACGTTTGTGTGAACATTATAATTTTTTGAAACTAAACAATTGTGTTTTATTATACCGGGTGTCCCAGCGTACCGGTAAAGTCCATTATTGGTACCAAATAATGTAGATAGCGAATAATTTTTAATACAAAAATTGTAGATAATCATAAGCTGTACAATTTAAAAATATTTTCATTTATACAGAGTGTTCGACAACGACGAACCAACACAAACTTATGTTTTTTTAAATGGAATGCTATGAATGTTTTTACATTTTATGACAGCCCTTAAAGAATTGATTAAACTGACATGGACTTGTATTTGCCGATTTTCAACTGTTTCTGAGATATGGCGATTTTTCGTTTAAAATTGTGCAACATTTGAAAAGTTGCTATGAGATAACGACTGACGATGAAATACCTTTCATGGGCTCAATTAGTAGAGATACTTTTTCAGTACGTGAAAGTAATTTTTAATTTGACATATTTATGCATGTTCTTTAGAATTACATGCTATTCGCAAAAGTTAAAAATTCTGAAAAAAATTAACTGGAACACCCTGTATATTAATATGCCATTGAAAAATACTTAAAATTTACTATTTAAAAGTGTCTACTTTCTTACGCCTGTGGGCGATATTGCAAAAGTTATAGGGCGTTATATCTGAATAAACCCGATTACGACTTAAAAATATGAGTTGCGATGACTTGCACTGCTAGTATAACTAAAATTAATCGAAAAAAGTTACTTCTAAAATTTTCTTTTTAAAATAAGTAATTTTCATTAAAACTTTAAAGCTCATGAAAAGTTTGGAAATTTAATGAATTAGCAATAGTATAAAAAATATCGCAGTCGCTGTGTGTCAAAAATTGTTTAAACATCAAACTTAGATATATAGCTTCAGTTTAAAGAGACGTCGTCATTATAAGTACATAAATGTACGTTGTGTGCAAAATGAAATATTTAAAATTTGAATTAATAGATATTGTCTATGTTTTGGAGGAAAGATTTTATTAGTAGGGTTGACTTCTGTAAGTCGATGTTGCACAAAATAAATCAAAACCACAATGTTGTAACTCAGATTTTGTTTTGTGAAGAAGCTACTTTTAAAAGTAATGGTCTAGTAAATAGACACAATATGCATTACTACGCCACTGAGAATCCGCACTGGTTGAAAAACGTTGATCATCAACATAAATGGTCGTTAATTGTATGGGGCGGCATCCTTAACCATCAAGTTATCGGACCTTCTTTTTTTGCTAGTACACTAACAGGAGAGAGGTATCTACAATTTCTTGAGAACTATCTGCCTGTCTTATTAGAAAATATAAATTTGTATAGGCGCCGCGTAATGTACTTTCAACACGATGCTACAGGACATTACGCAAGAAGCGTTCGAAACTTTTTAAATAAAACATTCAGGGAAAATAAGATTGGCCGTGGTGCTCCATTATCGTGGCCACCTAGATCGCCAGATTTAACTCCAATGGATTATATCCTTTGGGGTTATGTTAAGGAGCGAGTATATAGAATTATTCCAACCACAAGAGAGAATATGCAAGAAAGAATTCGAGAAGTATTTTCTGCTATTAATCGAGAACTAATGGCAAATGTCTATAGGTTATATGAAACATGACTTCAAAAGTGTAGAAGTAGAAGAGCAGAATTTCAAACATTCACTATAAATTTTTGTAAACGTAGTTGTTTCCATATTTTATTAGTAAATAATAAGAACATACTAGCGTATTTTTATGTTATCTACTTAGCCATGAAACAAAAGAGTGACGATGTCAAACAAATTATTGAAAAATTGCTGTCACTGTTAGAAGTACATGTGCTAAGTTGTGTTTAGTTTATGCTGTGTATAGAGATTTGAGACGGTCCATTTCTCGATAAAATGAGTGAAACTAAAGTTGAACATCGCAGCGTAATAAAGTTTCTGACAAAGGAAGGCAATGGTCCAAAAGCAATTCATGAAAGAATGGTTGCTGTATATGGGGAAGATACATCAACTTATTTCCAAGAAAGATATTGCTCTAAACTCTTTCGATGGGGCCGAGAGTCAATCAATGATGACCCAAAGTCCGGACGACCCGTTGAAGCTCGAACTGAAAACATTGTGCGAAAAGTCGAAAATTTGGTACTGAAAGATCGGCGTGTAGAGATCTCTGTAATTGTCAATGAAGTCTGTATATCCGAAACAAGTGTTCTCAAAATTTTGCATGACGATTTGGGTATGAAGAAGGTGTCTGCACTGTGGATACCAAGATTGCTTACACCTGAACAAAAACTGTGAAGAAAAGAAGTTTCTCAAGAAAATTTGGTCAAGTTGGAAAGAGACAAAACATTTTTAACTCGAATTATTACCGGGGATGAGACTTGGGTATATTACTGAGACCCTCCTACTAAACAAGAATCCATGCAGTGAGTTCATAAGGGCTCTCCACCACCAAAAAAGGCCAAGACACAATTTTCTGGAAAAAAACTGATGGCAACTGTTTTTTGGGATGCTGAAGGGGTTTTTGACGAGCAGAGACTAATTACTGCAGTACTTATTAATAAAAGTAATAACAAATTTGAGGCTGTGTTAACATTCTTTATTTACCATAAACTACTAGTTACTATATTCACAGATAAGGGAATACTATGTTCTAGGGAGTTTTATTACCAACAGTTTTGCTTATTGAATATATGCCGAGAGGGTCTACCATAAATGGAGAGGCCTACGGAAACATAATTAAAAATTTAAAAACTGCTCTGGAGGAAAAACGCCCGCATTCTTATCCACAAAAAAACTTGTTGCTGCACGACAATTGTCGGGTTTATAAGGCAAACAAAGTTCAGCAGATAATGAATGACTGTGGATTTATAGAGTTAAGGCATCCACCTTATAGCCCCGACCTAGCTCCGTCAGACTTATTCTTATTCAAGAATTTAAAAAAGCATCTCAGAGGAAAGCGTTTTGCTTCTGATGAAGAACTCAAAGAAGCTGTTGAAGAATATTTTGCGGGGTTACCGAAGCAATTTTTTTCTGAGGGTACGGGGCAACTGGAAAATAGATGGAATAAGTGTATTAGTGTTGAAGGGAGTTATGTAGAAAAATAAAAAAAAATTGTTCCCTTATGTGCTTTTTTCATGGGTAGGTAGATAACATAAAAATACGCCCTTGTATAAAACCAAACATACGCATTTTCTAATTTATTAGTTGATAGCTTATAATAGCTGTGATGCTTGAAAATAGTAGCTTAGGCCATGTTCTTCAAGATAGCTGCTTTTAATAAAGTAAATTTAAATGCTCTTATTGACGGTTTGCTTTTCAACGTAAGTTATATATCTAAGTTTGAAGTTTTACATTTTTTGAGACATAACGACTGCAATGTTTTTTAAAATATTGCAAATCCATGAACTTCCAAACTTTTCATTTCATGAGTTTTAAAATTTTAATAAAAATTACTTACTTGTAATAAGAAAATATTAGAAGTATTTTTTCTCGTTTACTTTTAGTTATGCTATGTGTAATGTAAGTCATGGCAACTCATATTTGTAAGTCGTAATCGGGTTTATTCAGATATAACACCCTATAACTTTTGGCATATCGCCCACAGGCGGAAAAAAGTAGATATTTTTGAATAGTAAATTTTAAGAACTTTTCAATGGCACATTAATATACAGGGTGTTTCATTTCTTTTTTTTTTAGAATTTTTAACTTTTGCGAATGGCATGTAATTCTAAAGAACATGCGTAAGTAAATATATCAAAATAAAAATTACTTTCACGTACTGAAAAGGTATCTCTACTAATTGAGCCCATGAAAAGTATTTCATCATCAGTCGTTATTTCATCGCAACTTTTCAAATGTTGCACAATTTTTAACGAAATTTCGCCATATCTCAGAAACAGTTGAAAATCGGCAAATACAAGTTGATGTCAGTTTAATCAATCCTTTAAGGGCTATCATAAAATGTAAAAAAATCATAGAATTCCATTTAAAAAAACAAAAGTTTGTGTTGGTTCTTCGTTGTCGAACACTCTGTATAAATAAAAATATTTTTAAATTGTAGAGCTTATGATTATCTACAATTTTTGTATTAAAAATTATTTGCTATCTACATTATTAGATACCAATAATGGACTTTAGCGCTACGCTGGGATACCCGGTATATATATTCTTAACTTGTATTGTTCTAGAAATATCGACTAAGAAAAACAAGATTTCTTTTATTTTATAATCTATGGAATTAGCTAATATCTCCCTGTCAAGACAGATTTATATGTTTGTACAATACTGCTGATTTCGTTTTATTTGAAGGAGATTAGAAAGGCTACTTTTATATAAATCAATTCTCTTTAAATCATACTAGAATTATTTCTCTACTCAGTGTTTCTGATGCAAAATTAAAATAATATGCAATCATAATACTTTTCAGTTGTTTTTTTTTTGTGTTTTTTATTGTATAATTAGCAAATTATTTGTTACGACCTTCTAATACTATCAAACCAACCAATTAAATTGTGAATAGAGATATATTATTAAAAAAAATTCTAAGCCAGCTTAATTCATCAGAACATACTGATTGCCCTACCTAATGAAATTTGTATTTGTATTATTGTATATTTATTTGTACTGGTTTACTCAAGTGAATTAGCAGATATTATTAGTTGTAGGTAGTCAGCATTATAACGAACGAAGAAGGTTTATATGAGTCTAATAATGTCTTTATATAAAACCGTGTTTTAAGTGTTTACATAAAGTAAATATTTAAAATTAAATACTTTAAATGTAATCATGCCAGGCAGATTTTAACTTTAAAACGTAATTTGAGTATTTTTTCAGAACGTAATATATTTACAAATTGAAACATAATCTAAATGTAATTTAAATGAAGGACACTTCTTTTTAAATGCGACGGAATGTAGTGCGGTAGCAACATATCATTTTTTAATCTCTTTTGACGAACTGTTGGGGGGGTTCCCTGTCGCTAAGTAGAACAGCATATGTAAATATATTGATTTCACTTACTATGCACATTTGCTGTAAGATTATAAACAATACTCAATATAACATAAGATCGTTTATTCGGTATTCGGTAGTCAGTTCATGGTCAGTATGGTTCTCTTCAATACGGGTGGACATTGGAGTGATTTAAGGAAAGTTAATTATATTGGTACTATAGTAATTTTTGTTATTAATTTATAAAGTTCGGTTGATTTTTGATTAACTTTGGTTAGCTAAATCTCTCCAATGTTTGGGGAATAGTTACCCTAACATATTTAACTTATTTTAGAAGTAATTAAGTGCGATAAATAAATGTGCAACTCTAAATATTAATTTGCTATTAATTATTAACATCAATAATAATAATAGAAGAATCTGTTCTATTTATTATTTGTTGTTCGTTTCAATGGCCGCGATTTCGACAATGTCTACCGCCACTTTAGGGAAATGGATCTACCATGCCCAGATGTAACAGTGCCCTATGGTAATGGAGAATTACGCTATTGTGCACAAAACAAATTCATTATATTCCAGAATATGTATGCTTTAATACGCTACCCTGAAGATGGCATTTTACAAATAGTTCCAAAAAAACACATAAACTGTCGACGCCATGGAATTACTGCGTAATATTTGGACGGACGTGTCTACAAATGTACCTCTACGCGGAAGTGAACATGTGTCTGCTGGTAAGTACTGAATATTTATATAAACTCAGTTTACAATGTATATTTTGAAGCATATATCTATTTCCCCACTGGTTAGAACGGGCTTAATTATTAATCTAAGAAGATTATTTTATTACTTTCTCTATTGTAAAGTGAAGTATTGGAGGTATAGTTTTAAATTTTTATAAACCTTATTCTGGTTTGCTAACTCGTAAACATACGATGCGATTATCTAAATATCTATAATAAAAATTTGTTGAACATCTATATCATGTTCTCTTTCTTTCGATATGTATATGCAATTGGACTAGTTATGGGAGTTCTACTGAAAGTTTGATTATAAAATAAGATGTATTGCAGATTTATTCTATTTAAAGTGAGTTTTAAAGTTTTACTTAATTATTCCTGTAGGCTACTAGTAAATTGTTGACGTTCATTTAAATAGTTTTTGATCGTATTATTTGCAAGCGGTACTACCAAGAACAATAAAGCTGTGATCTCGCTTTTTCTCTTTTTAAATTTTGTTATTTTATAATGAGCATAATTGATATCGCTCATAAATTTTTGTCTTTCTGGAAAATCTTCTATACAGCTTATGTGTATGGGCCTCTTATCTACCTACAATTCAATATACAGGGTGTTATAAATTAAGTCGGCACTATTGCTAACTTTGTTATTAATGAAGCTAGAGTATCGGTTAAATTAGCAAAGTAGTAGTATTTTTATCGTGAACAATGATGGCGGAATCGAAAAAACAGTTGAACTACTAATTTTTGCGCTATTTACAAAAGTTACTTTTTTTTAAACGGAACACCCAGTATATTTTTGCATATATTGAAAGAAGGATTTATTTTGAAAAAGAAAGCTTTCATACATTATTGATAAAAAATGAAAGTTGCGGCAGTTATCCACTATTTTGTATAGAAATTCGTATCAATAAAATCAAGATGGCTATGATAAAGAAAAACAGCAAATATTAAACAAGCATTGTGTATTATGTATATTCATCACAATACATGTTCGAAGACATCACCGTTTTGTCCAATACAATACATCCAATACAAAAAACAGCAAATATTAAACAAGCATTGTGCATATGTTTATTATAATAGATGTTCGAAGACATTTCGGAATATATTTGGATAACCTGGACTTGGCTACTCAGCAACATATACATTTTCAACAAGATGGAGCACCAGCGCATAATCATCGCGAAGTACAAAATTTTTGGAGCGAAATGTTTTTGAATAAGTGGATAGGTACGAATGGACAAATTCAGTGGCCACCACGGTCTCCGGATCTAAACCCTATAGACTTTTATTTTTGGGAATATTTAAAAAATTAAATTTACAAAGGGAGTTATGAAAACGTTGTAGGGCTGCAAAATAAAATAATTACTATTGCTAATAACATAGACCCAAGATCGATTTTAAAAGTTACTCGCAATGTACATTATAAACGAATTCGGAAATGTATTGGACAAAACGGTGATGTCTTCGAACATCTATTACAATAAATATACATAATAAACAATGATTGTTTAATATTTGTTGTTTTTTTTATCATAGCCATCTTGATTTTATTGATATGAATTGCTGTACAAAATAGTGGATAACTGCCGCAACTTTCATTTTTTGTCAATAATGTATAAAAGCTTTCTTTTTTAAAATAATTACTTCTTTCAATATATGCGAAAAAATTCTGGGTGTTCCATTTAAAAAAAAGTAGCTCAGGTAAACCTACAAAAGTGAGTGCTGTTACAGCCTTTATTATAATTTATTTTGTTATACGGCCTGGTAACAAATATATTTAGGTAATTAGCTTCAAACTATTATTATCTTTACTGGTTTTTAAGTATACTTGAGGCTTCTCTCACAAACTCATTCTTATTATCGTTTCGTGTCTATTTGCAGAATTCTGAGTATTACCCATATAAACGTCCTTTATATGGGCTATTATTTGGAGACTATGGTTTTTTGTAATCTCTGATTATGTAAACAATAATCTCCTGAGAATTGCTGGGACAGCTCGATCGGTTTTTTTACGCATCTTAGACGAACATTTTGTACAACGCATGAGGCGTTTACTAGTATAAATTCCCATTTTTCTGTTTGAACTAGTCGCCTAAATTTTATTCAGTATTTTGATAGTAATATCCTATATTTACCTCCAAATAGAGGGGTAAGGGCATTTGTTTTTATTAAGTATTTATAGTCTCTTTGTTTAACAAATTTTATCGAACTTTGATATGGTCAGAGTATATTTTTGACTATTTTGTAAAAATTAATAGTATAACTATACAGTTACAATTGTGAAATAATTTTATTTCAATATTGCTAGTGCACTTATTGGTATTGTGCTTAAACAGGGAAATGGATATAAATTTCACTATTTTGTTAGTAAAACTGAGAGCAATCATTATGTTACATATTTTTTCAGGTAACATAATTGGCAGTATTCTAAATAACAACCAATCTCGTACAATTACTCAAGATTATTTCCCAGACCAGTCGAATATACAGCGTGAGGATGTTTGTGCTGCTGATATTGATTTAAATTTACAATATAAGAGAGTTCGTGACGATGCCGATCCTTTAAATACTGATCCTGAGAGGGTTTTGCTGCAACTCGACAGTGCTGTAGACAACATTAATTGTGTGAAAGCTGAAAACATAGGCCAAGATATACACATTGCCGAAGTCGATCGGGATTTAGGTATTAATTAGCCACAAAACCATGAAGTTGCAGACACTGTACTAGACACTAATACTACTTATCAAAAACAAGATTTTGTCAACGCCACTAATACGTTATCTTTGGATGATCCGGTTACATATTCCACACCGATTGCTCCGGCAAATGCTACCCTAGTACCAAACATCACAGGCTAAAAAGAAGTTATTTTGTACTTACTACAAAATTTTACAATCCAATTTGTCTTGTCACTTGAAACGAAAGCATGAAGATGAACCAGCTATGCGTTCACTATTAAAAACTGTTACAGGTGGGTTCCGTTTTCCTTTTATAAATCTTCATTCACCTTATCATTCATACTGAAGTAGTGAGGGGTAAACAATTATTGTCCATGCTTATTATGACAAATATAGATAATAACTCAGTCTGTCGTTGAACATACTTTACTTATAATTTACATATTTTCTAATTCTTTCATTTTTGATAATATTTATTAATACTGTTGATCTTAATGGATTTTTAATTTTTTGTAAACTTTAATTTTTGCTGAATCAATACATCTTAAAATATTTGTTGCAGTTAGAATACCGCAAAATTAAGCGGTTACCGTGCTGTTAATTCGCATGGATTCTTTACTATGTATACCTTATTTCTAATTGTACTGTTATATTATTATCCATTTCTTCTTTTCTATAGGAGATGCGGATAGGATGGAAATATATCACCGTATCCGTTCGAGGGAATCACTCGAATTTGATACAAACTCTGCTTATAACGACGGAACACTAATTGTAACACGTTCACCTAGAGTACCAAAGGGCCCCAGAGATTTCATACCGTGTTCTTCGTGCGGTGCATTTTAGGCGAAGAAAACTTTATACAAACACAGGTAGATATGTCCGGCATCTAATTTATCTTCTCACATATACAAGTCCAAAATAATAATAAGTCAGGAGCGACTAGAGATAACTGCTATATTGCTAGTCGATGCTTCACCGTCATATACTAGCTGGTCCATTCATGGTACTATTAAATGAAAAATAAATTGTTGTCACTACTCGACTTATAGAGAGTGCAGACTGTCCGAATATTGTCAAACTGCCACTTTAGGTATTTTTGATCAATTGATTGTTCTCATCTGATTTACTTTTTTCGTTAAACCAAAAATATATTAAAACCAAAAATATATACAGTGTGAGTCAACGATCTGACAAAGTACATTTTTTCTTTAATGCTTAATTTCATTAATACTTCACTTACTGTTATTGATAGGGTTGTCGTTGGTTCACAACCTAGGAACATATACTCGCATACTGAGTGATCCATAAATTATTGGCTAAAAAAAATTTTTTTTTTAAATTGTACGAGCTATATATAAGTACAAACTTCGATATATAAGTACAAATATAATTCTTTTTTTTATTAAGAGTAATTATTCCTTAAAGTTGATAGTTATAGCATTATTTATGATTACAGTTAAAATTTGACATTTACAGATGTTTTTACTTTCTTATACGTAGTATTAGGAAGTATTGTGATGATGAAAATGTTCGACCTCGGGATTTTTGCAGATGTCCACGTTTTGAGGTGTCCTGATACCGAAAAAGTGGTTTTAAAAAAATGCCTGTGTGTGTTTGTGTCTATGTGTGTGTGTGACCTCGATAGCAGTGAAACCGCTGTAGCTATCAATTCCAAATTTTGTATTTACCAGTATAATCCCCCTCTTCAGAGCTCATTAGATTTTCAGTAAAATCGGCAGACCGGAAGTAGTAGTTTACCTCACTAAAAAAATCGACTTTTGCCAATATTTTGTCAACTACTAGTATAAACATATTTTATGTACTCAAATATTTCGTCTTGCTATTCAGACAAGTATGTTACGAGTGTAATAGTATTTAGAACTTAATTTTCAATAACTTTTATACAGTGCGTTCATGATGAAATGGAACAAATTTGTTTAAAATTCAAGTAATTATTTTGCAGAAAAACGCTCGGACAGGTCGATTAGTATTTTTAGTTGTGATTTTTTGACATAAGAAAATTATATACAGGGTGTCTATAGAAGAACATATGCAGCAATCTTTGTTTTTTTTAAGTGGAACATACTGTATATTAGCCATATTTGAATTGTATGGTAAATTCTCAACACTTTTTGTGTAACATACCATATCCCCAAAATCAGCGGTTTTCGGAATAATGACGTTTGAAATGTGATAAATTAAAAAAAATACATGAAAATCGATTAATTTGAAGTAGAGTTTTTTATTGAAGATAAAATTTGCAATACCAGGTTGTTTTTCTTGGCTTTTAAAAAAATGTTCAAGGTGTTCTTGTTCAATTTAAACATTTTATTTCATTATCTATGTGTATTTTAATTTATCACAAAACTCATTATTCCGAAAACTGCTGATTTTGGGGATATGGTATGTTTTCACAAAAATGTGTTTAATATACCTACCCTACAATTCAAAAATGGCATAATATTCAGGGTGTTCCATTTAAAAAAAAACAATGATTGCTGCATATGTTCTTCTTTAGACAGCCTGTATATAGTTTTCTTATGTTAAAAAATTCAAAACTAAAAATACTAATCGACCTGTCCGAACGTTTTTCTGCAAAATAATTACCTGAATTTTAAACGAATTTGTTCCTTTCATCATGAACGCACTGTATAATAAAAATGTCAAAAATCGGACCGGAAGTAACACTTTTACTTTTATTGAATACCCATCTTTTGCATATGTCGTAAATTATGCATTCTCTATATATTTATCAAGAGTACAAAAGTATTTAGAGCTGGATCTGCAATATTTTTTGTATACATAAAATATAAAAATTGTGGCCGGAAGTAACACTTTTACTCTTAACAAGTAACCCTTTCTTTCGAATATCTCGCAGAGTAGGTATGTTTTCTATAAAGATTTATTAAGAGAATAGTAGTACTTAGAATAAGATTTTGAATAATTTTTGTATAATTTGAAACACTCATACGTATAAGAAAGTCGTGTGGTGGCTACACCTCAACATTTTTATTGCCTATAATTCAGAAGTGCCTTGACAGAACACAAAATATTTTGCTATGGCATGCACAGAAGGTGTGCCAGTGATATTTATTTGCAGAACCTGTTCTAATTTGAAATAGTATCAACATTTTTGCATCTATATATTTCGACAGGGACTATCTTTTTCCATGGCTAGCGTGAATTTTACTACTACATGGTTAAGATTTTAAAATAAATTTAAATAATTTCTAAAATATCATAGATAGGTGTAAGACAAGCTTAGCAAAAAAAGATCTCTTGAAGGGCTTAATACGATTCTGTAAAATAATGTTGGGAGTTTCATTAAAAATAAGTAAGGTTTTTGTGTTTAAAGTTTCTTCATTATGCAACAACACCTTCGCGAACACCTAGGATCAATTAGTACAGGTTCTGCAAATAAATATCACTGACACACCTTGTGTGTTTGCCATACCAAATTATTTTGCGGTCTGTCAAGACATTTCTGAATTATAGGCAATAAAAAAATGCTGTACTTGTCACTTTTTTATTTTAATCGTAGTTAACTCAAAAACTATTAACTTTAACGAGTAATTACTCTTAATAAAGATTTCTCTATTTTAAGGCAAAATTGATACTTCAGCTTGTATATTGGGTGTTCAATTTAAAGAACTTCATTCTCATTGTGCCAGTGATTTATGGATCACTCTCTATACATGAATACATTTTTAAATTGTGAAGCGATAACAACCCTATCGACTACAGTAAGCGAGTTTATAGTTATATTAAACTTCAATGGGTACATTTACTTTGTCAGATCGTTGACTCACCTTGTGTAATTGCTTTTCGCATATTTCCTCGTCTGAATTGCTGCCTATTTATCAGATTCTTAGTCCTCCTACTGTTTTTTTCTTTTTACTACATTTACATTTTCATTGCCTTCATATTTCTCTATTCACCAAGTTTCTAATGTTATTTTGTTTTTAGCTCATGTTCAACCATATGGAAAGACTATCCGCCGACTCTGGCTAAGCTCGGAGAAAAATGCAGTTTACGAGTTTTTCGACATATATTTCAAGGAAAGAAGACTGCTCAAATATAATCTTTGTGTTGATGCAAAATATCTTGTAATTGTAATATTAGTTTTTAAACTTACTTATATTCAGATTCTAAAACTACTTTAGGCTGTAGTACTGTTTAAATACTGCTTAAATTGTCTATTAAACTGCTTTTTCATTTGCAAAATTGAGCTACTACTTGAGTTATTAAATTTTCTTTGGAAACTTTTGACCATAACAGATGTTAGTTGTTAAAATAAAATACAAATTACCATAATAAAATACTAGTAGCTTGATTTAAAGAAAACACATTTTTGATATGCAAAAATTTCGGACGATAAGCTTTGAAAAAACTGGTTTTTTAGCTGTTGTCGGGTGCAACTTAGACCCATTGTTGCAGAATATTCTTGGCTACTAGCACCACCAAAATTTATGTTTTTACATTTAAAAACGATGCGATTATGATTTTCTCTGCTACACTTGTTTTGGTCAAAAATTTTCTTAAAACATTGATAACTTAAACTATTGGCTCCATTTTGAAAAAGAATAACAGTTTTATAGACAATTAAAACAGTACTAGATATTCCAATACTATACTGGGCGAGTCACTTAATTATATTAAGTTTCATGTTGTGCGGCAGAGCTGAAAGTATTGTTTGGTATGCACCCCGTGCAATCATGAATCTTTCACTAATAGTATTTTCTTTTATTTACAATGCAAAAGAGAGAGAATAATCGGCTGCTAATGACTTGATGTACTTTTGTTCATTTTTACAACTTTATAGTCATCTGTTATTGAACTTCTTCTGTTTAATCGCTGTAGCAATAAATCCCTATTCCTGCCCTCTGATTCCGAACATACGATACGATATTCGAATTCGTAAGACGAGCGTGGTAGAAATGGGCAAGACAATACAGTAGTCTGTCTAGCCACATTGAAAAGTATTCGTACTCACCTAACTTGCCCATCTTTACTACGCTCGCGTTTCGAATTCGAATATCGTATCGTACGTTCAGAATCCAGGGGCTGCTTTCTTTGATTTTACGCAAAACCATGTGTACCCTACTGTGACAATAAGAAGATTATTAACTAAAACAAACTAAAACTTTTTCTTTGTATTTTATGATTTACTTACTCAGTACTGGTTTCTAGACCTCACATATTTATATGCATTAAAATGATAAAAAGTACATTGCATTTACTTGTATTTATGGTTTTCCAAATTTTGGCTGTTGGTATAGCTTATTTATTTGTCAATTTTAATTTGTTTAAGTGTATGGTTTATTTTATCAAACCCGATACCAGTATTGAGTAACAATTCATAATGTACATGAAAAAAGGGGATGTTTATTTTAGTTATTTTCTAAAACCTTGTTCCTTACTACCTACATTTAAGCAGAAGATAGCTTGTAATTTTTTTTTATTTTGGTTACTTGAATCGTTGTTGAGTATGTTCGAATACTTAAAATAGTTAAGCATTTTTATTTGTTGTAAACTAGGTATTAAAATTTTAGCGCTTGATTAATTTTGCACTCATAAATATACGTTATATCAGTATATTTATGGAAGCTTTAGCCTCCTTTTTGGCAACTATTGTGTGGAATATTGAGGCGAATTCAGATTTTCTTGTTTGAACCTTATGTGTCTTGATTTTCGCTGGTCAGCTTTATATACAGCGGACGTAGATCAATTTTACCTGCTTTTTATGGAGTTATTCGGAGTAAAACAAGTAAATTTCATCGGCACGCTTTTGGACTCAATATCCACATTACGAAATTTATTATTTATTTGCTTTGAGCTTACTTCATAACTTTTTTGTTCCATTTTTTTTTTACTGGACTTTATTTTACTTTCGGTTTTATATATATATATACTTTGTCTTACTTATGAGTTCTCATACATTCTACTTGTTTAGTAGATATATGTTGCCTATTTTAAATTTTGTTTATTATTATTGTTATTGATTTTCATAATTACAAATAAATAACTTCTATTTTAATATGAGCTGTTGAGTTTCTTATTTCATATCCATGTTTCCTATACAAATTATTATTGTAAGGTTAATATACCAATTATTTTAACCTTACAATAATATTATACCTCATCTTTCTTATATGAGGTACTGCATTATTCTTGGTAGTTCAAGTTTCTTGCTCGCGTTCATACTTATCATATCTACATTATATAACGCCAATACTATTACTAATAAATATTGCTTATGATAATGATGGTGACCATTTTATTTAATACCTTTCTTTCCGTATGCATACATCTATGTGAGATTTTTCTTTCAAATACTTTCGTACAGGAATTTACTACTTTACTGTGTATCCCAGGCGACTACATTTTGCTATTATTACTAAATTAAGACTGGGATGTGCTGGATGTGCTTTGTTTTAGTGGAGCTTCTAATAAATGTAGGTATATGGATTAGGGTGTTTTTTTATTCGGTATCTTATTTCAACCGATCTATGTAAGTATATAAGCATTCATTTTGATATATATATATAGTTTTTTGAACTTATATTAACCTATTAAAACTTTGCTGTGTTCTTCACTAAGATTAGGACCATTTTAAATTGTGAATCGTACTTTTAGTTTTCACTTTGTGCACAGACTCTAAGTCGAAATAAATTTTCCTACTCTTTCTGATAATCTAACAATATTGTACAATTAAGATTTTAAATATGAAATTTTTTAAAAGATACACGTGATGTAAATTTATTAATTGCCGTCACCTAGTAGAGTGGTACATTTTAATTGTGCACAACAGTAATTGCATACCTTTTATAACCCACAAATTATTTTCAACATTTACAATAAATGTTATATTTCTATATGTACCTATGTTTTGTTTTTATTTAAACATAATATTGGTAATTATACCTAACCTATTTTTTTGAATTCTCGTATTAACTGGCATTAGTTAGGTTTTATTACTCTTACTTAATACTTCAATACATACCTTATACGTACCTATTTATTTATTATCATAAATCCCTTTTAATATTACTTTGTATATTATTCTTTGCAATGGCATCTTTCAATTAATTAATATATGCGGCTTGAACTTGATTTCTTTACATTAATCCTATTGCTATTCCTATAACTGCTTTCCATAATAGGGGCGACATCTGTAGTTGAGATTTCGCACCGCGTCAATTTCGGGCTCCCAAACACGAACATATCCGAACGCTTGGGGTAGCCAAACTCCTGCTTCAGTAAACTCTCTCAGCCGGCCAACTTATGGCGACCGGTCGCTAAAAGGCGGCATTGTCACCATATGTTGCATGGCGTATATGAAAGTGTTACTGAAATGCTGCTCTCGCATATATATATATATATATATATATATATATATATATATATATATACACGCGATAAAACACGACGGTTTCTTAAAGAAAATCTTCTACTATATATACTTCAAGCAGACAAAGGTAACGTGAGAGTACAATGGATTTTGTAGATTACGACAACAAAGTCAGTGACATCTTGGGGGAGCGTGACACATACGCATCCGTTGCGAGAGACCCTTTATTCACTTTACAACTTACATATAATAAGCTAATTCAAAAATTACACAATCACAATAGCATTAATGATATTAGCCGGAAACAGTTGAATACTACAAATTCAATACTGCCTAAACTGTATTTTCTGCCAAAAATTCACAAGCCCGAGATACCTCTACGACCGATTGTATCTTGTGTTGGCTCAACCACTTACAACTTGGCTAAATATCTGTCAGTTTCATTATACAATGCCTTATCAGAAAAAAAACAGATTACAATGTTCGTGATACGTTTGATTTTGTCAACAAAATAAGTAACATTACCTTACCCGAGGGTTATGTGTTGGTGTCATTGGATGTTATTTCATTATTCACAAATATACCGCTGCAACTCATTATCGACATTATAGTAGATCAATGGGTGACAGTTGAGTCGGTCTACGGTTTCACTATACATGATTTTTTAGAATCGTTAGAATTCATTTTCAATAATTGCATTTTTACTTTCAAAGATAAATATTACAAACAGATATCCGGCGTACCAATGGGTGGCTCTATAAGTCCTGTTTTTGCTATTATTGTGATGGAAACACTATTAGACAGCGTTCTTTCAAACTTACAATTTCACGTACCTTTCATCTTTAAATTTGTTGATGATATCATTATGGCGGTGCCTTCTGGTGCCATTCGAGACACACTAGATACCTTCAATAACTATCACTCTCAGTTGCAATTCACAGTTGAGACTGAGGTGATGAACAGTGTTCCCTTCTTAGACACAAAAATCATTCGCAACTCAGATGGCAGCGTGTGGCTCGACTGGTACCAGAAGCCAACATCCTCTGGCAGATACATCAGCTTTAAATCTAATCACACAATTCGACAAAAGTTCAACACAGTCACAGCAATGAAAAACGGAATAATTCACATTTGCCACCCCTCATTTGTAAAAAATAACCTTCAGCTCTTATTTCAACAATTTGTAAACAACGGTTATCCAAAAAATATTTTACACAAAATCATAAACAGTGAGGTGAACCCACCTGGTCCGCAAGATGATGGTAACTCCATTCAGATCAAATATAGACGTTTAATGCGGATAGACCAACTCACACCGAAAATAATTAAAACTAGTTTGTCATGTTTGAATAACGTCAGGATTGTCACCTACAGCCCGCTTTCAATTCGCAATCTGTTCGCAAATACAAAGACCCCAACACCTTCAGTGTTACAATCGAACGTGGTTTACTCTGTTCCTTGCACAAATTGCAATAAGACATACATCGGTCAATCATCTCAATGGCTAAGGAACAGAATTACAAAACACGAAAGTGATATGAGAGTTCGTAAAATGCCCTGTGCACTTGTCACGCACTCGAGAGAATACAGTCACAGCTTCAATTTTGATAATGTAAAAATCCTGTGCACAGAGACAAACTATAGAAACAGATTGTTTGCTGAAATATGGAACATAAAAAATAACGAGAATGACAGGGTAAATTTCAAGACCGACAAAAACAACCTTAGCATTATTTATTCTTTATTCTTACATTCTTAAGAAATTATTTGCAGAAACAAAACTACGATAAACATCAGTACATATTTTTTGCAAGCCTCTGTATATCATGTTAATTCGAATATTTCCCACAATGCAATGTCACTTGACATACTTCAATTTTTGAACACTCTAATCTAACCTCAGTCTTGTTCCCGTTCCAAGTTGAACTAACCTAAAAACTACCACGTGTTAAGTTATTTTAAATATCAAAGTGTAATTTAAATGTTTTTTGAAGAAGTAATAATTTTATTTTATGACAATTTTACCATGATCCTTTTGCGTAATGTTAAACACCGCAAAGGTTACATATTACTCATTTTACTTTCTTATACGTAGTATAAGGAAGTATTGTGATGATGAAAATTTTCGACCTCGAGATTTTTGCAGATGTCCACATTTTGAAGTCCCCTGATACCGAAAAAGTGGTTTTTAAAAAATGTCTCTCTCTCTCTCTCTCTCTCTCTCTCTCTCTCGCTCGCTCGCTCGCTCGCTCGCTCTCTCTCTCTCTCTCTCTCTGTGTGACCACGATAGCGGTCAAGCCGCTGTAGGTATCAATTCCAAATTTTGTATTTACGTGTGTAATCTCCCTCTTGAGATCTGATTAGTTTTTCAGTAAAATCGGTAGACCGGAAGTAGCAGTTTACTTCAGCGAAAAAGTCGAATTTTGCCAATATTTCGTCAACTACTAAATGTAAACAAATTTATAAAGAATTCATATATACTTAAAATTAAAATTGAGAATAATTTTATTTAAAAAGTTTTTCGAAATTCCTACCGGAAGTAGGTCTTTTACTCTTATCGAAAATCAGTTTTTTGCGAATATTTCGCACATCATGCTTTTTAGACAAGTACGTTACGGGTATAAAAGTATTTAAAACATAATTTTCAATATCTTTTGTATAAAAAAAATTTCAAAATTCAGACCGGAAGTGCCACTTTTACTCTTTTCGAATAGCGATTTTTTGCAAATATGTCGTAAGTTATGCATTCTATATATATTTATCAAGAGTACAAAAGTATTTAAAACTGGATTTGCAATATTTTTTGTATGTATGGAATTTTAAAATTTGGACCGGAAGTAGCACTTTTACTCTTAGCGAGGAGCACTTTTCTGATAATATCTTGCAAAGTATGCATTCTATAGAGATTTATTAAGAGAGTAGAGGTACTTAGAATAGGATTTTGAATAATTTTTGTAAAAAAAAATTCTTAAAATTCTATAATTTGAAACGCTTATACGTATAAGAAAGTCGTGTGGTGGCCACAGTTCATTTTTTAATATGTTGAAAGTTCTTTGCCTCGGTTCACTGACCGGACTACTTCTTTGACTCAAGTTTGTAAGTTGATAGAGAATATTATTGGCTTGTTCATGGTAATCATGAAAATACAACGTTTTTAGCTTTCCTCTGAGGACAAAATTGTAATGAAATATTAGAAATAAAGAACAAATGAACACTTAATTTGTTTTTAAATTGACCGCATTCCCCAAATACTTTACATTTTTTCTTCCTATATATATATATTTAGATAATGTGTCCTACATAGATTCGTTTCTCTTAATTTAATCTGTAAACGTACTCAGTGGCTACATTTGATCGGACACTTAGACTGGATAAATAAGTAGCAGCATTTTTTGACAGTAAATGAGTTTGCAGTGAACACCTTTCGGAAGATGGGTTGTCTTTTACCAAACTGAAGAAAGATGCAAAACCAACAATACTTAAAGAACGGTGTATTTTAGGTATGAATAATGTTAATCAACAAATAATGGCCTAGTACAATGTGTTTTTTATGCAGGAATCAATATTGGTGCCATCATCTTCTTCATCAGCTTGTCATGTAAATTATTTGTTATTTTATTTGATACTTTAAGAAATATTCTACATAATTTTATGTATGTATTTGCAGGCGTAGAGACCTACACACAAATATATTTACCTTCTTCACCAAGGAAATAGTAATGGAAGACAGAAATACGTTCTTTAAAGAGAAAATGCAATCGACTTTCAGAACAAACAATGAAATTTAAAAAATATATTTCAGAAGATGTAATACAGTTTTGCAAGGAACAGTTTCATGAATCAGCAGCAAACTTTTTTATAATGCAGATTTTTGAAAGATGTACTTCATCTTCCAAGTAAAAGTGCCCTATGTCGAATGACATCGAAATGGGATATTTAGTCTGGAATAAACAGTTCAATTATTTAACTTATAAGAAATAAAGTCAAAAACATAGACGATACAGCGAAGAACTGCATTTTGTGTGTTGACGAAATGTCAATAAAAACACACCTGTTTTATCGCAGATCAAAAGATAAGATTCCAAAGTAATAATCAAAAGCATTTTGTACCAGATAACAGCGTATTGGCATTAATGGCTGGAGGCATGCAAAATAAATGGGGACAGCCTGTTGCCTATTTTTCTTATAGCAAATAGGTGCCAAGTAGATGTTTTGCATGAGATTATTTTTACAATAATTAGAAAATTATTTGAAACAGGATTGAGGGTTCGTGCTTTGCAGTGGCGTAGCCACGGGGGGGGGTTATGGGGGTTAGAACCCCCCCCATACAGCACACCGTGCATGTTAAATTTTTTCAAAGTTGTTTACAACCGCGCTGACCGTCTAGTCTGGTCGAGTCTAGCTGAACACAGCTGTAGTGTAGCTGTAACGTATTAGAAGTACCTGGTCTGTGGAAGTACTTAGTTCCAAACGTCATGGCACGCGAGATGCGCGCGAAGGCGAAGGAAGTCGGTAGCAGTCGTGTAAGCCGAACGGTCGCTATACCGTCCTGCAAAAGTCGTACTACCTAGGTATCTCCCGATCACTCGATCACGAAGCATCGCCAAGCGATCTAACACTACACACGGGCAATCGCGGGCAATTAACATCAAATGGCTATGTTATTAGAACAGATAGTAACTCAGTGGGAGGGAATATTCCACAGAAATCTATAACAAAATTAGTTTCCTGGAATATTAGAAGAGACCAGTAATTAGGTAAGGCGCTATTTCCAGTCATTCATTCATTATATGATTTTTTTTTACCACTCTGAAATTGTAGACAATGGGTGACAAGAAAAAAAGAGTTTCAACTCTGGATACATTCGTGTTTAAGAAACAAAGAAACACATTTTCTAATAATGTTGCTGAAAATGTGTGTTCATCTTCATCAACTAATTCTCCAGATGAAAGGGGGGTAGACGAAGATTTCAGCTTACAACTAAATCACCCAGAGGATAATACTCGAGATATTGTAACATATATTGGAAGAAAGCTAACAGTCGATGTGTGTGCAGCAGTGGAAAACATTTGGTATCCATGTCCTAATTTCAAGTTTCCGTCGTCTGGAAAAAGAAACTTAAAATTTCAATTTGCATGGTTTCATCGTTGGACCTGGCTAGCATATTCTAAAGAAGTAGATGGTGCGTTTTGTAAGTTTTGTGTCTTTTTTGCCAACGACGTAGGAGGCATAGGAGGGCAGCCACTAAAAAGTTTGGTGAAGAAACCATTTACTAATTGGAAAGACGCCGTTGAAGTGTTTAATAATCATCAATTAAACGAATATCATAAGCTGAGCGTGGTCAAATCACAAAATGTTACTTTAATTCAAGAGAAAAAAATGGACCCTATTATTCTCCAAGTAGACGATGCACGAAAAAATCAAATAGAAGAAAACAGGCAAAAGTTAGTCCCCATAGTAGATACCGTAATATTGTGTGGACGACAAAATATTCCCTTAAGGGGTCACAGAGATTCTGGTCTCATTAATATCGCAGATGACCCTATAGAAAACGATGGAAACTTTCGTGCCATTTTAAGATCGAAACTTCGATCTGGAGATAAAGCTCTACAACTTCACTTAGAAACAATGTCTAAAAATGCAACATATCTCAGTTCGACAGTTCAAAACGAAATTATACACATTTGTGGACAAATTATAGTAAGGAAAATAGTGACAAAATTAGATGAAGCAAAATTTTTCTCAGTGTTAGCAGATGAATGTACTGATGTGGCTGGTATAGAACAGTTTTCCTTATGCATCAGATTTTTTAATGAAAACCTATTAAAAGTTGAAGAACATTTCATTCAATTTGTTCCTGTCGCAGATTTGACTGGTCAAAATTTATCCAACGTGTTATTACAAACTCTAAGAGAATTGCAAATCAATTGTATGTATCTAGTAGGGCAAGGTTATGATGGAGCTTCATCAATGAGTGGTGCATTTCATGGCGCTCAGGCTTATGTACGTAAACAACATAAAACTGCAATGTATGTGCACTGTGCTTCACATTCTTTGAATTTAGCTATATCTGATGCTTGCGATTTGCCTGAAATTCGCAATTGTTTAGGTGTCATTGGAAAAATTTGTAACTTTTTAAAAACTCCTAAAAGACAAAACGTTCTGGAGTCTTCAATTGAACAAAAATGTGCAGACTTGAAAGCACGTAAACTGAAAACATTATGCAATACACGTTGGGTGGAGAGACATGATTCGGTGATAACATTTTTGGAAATGCAAGAAGCTACGATAGATGCTCTATCAAAAATACAAATGTGGAAAGAAAAAGACACTTCGAGCGATGCACACTCTTTACTTAATTCAATTGAGACAGTTGAATTCCAAACAACGTTAAGAGTGATAGCAAAAGTATTTTCAATTTCACTTCCACTGTCGAAAAGCTTGCAGTCTGTTAATCTGGATTTAGGACAGGCAATAAGTTTGGCAACTGTTACTGAAAAAGTGCTTTTAAACATAAGAGAGAATGTCGATGCAGAATTTAGTGAAATATTTAATGAAGTGAAAACATTTTGCAATAATTTAGACATAGACCTTTCCCCGCACAGTTAAAATTCAGACTCAAAGAAATAACGTTCCCTTTTCTTCTTCGGAAGATTATTACAAAAAAGCGATATTTATTCCTTTCTTGGATTCTTTTATTCTTCACTTGCACGACCGACTGTCAAAACATAGAAGTGTACTAAGTAGCTTT
Source organism: Amphimallon solstitiale (assembly GCA_963170755.1). NCBI lineage: Eukaryota > Metazoa > Arthropoda > Insecta > Coleoptera > Scarabaeidae > Amphimallon > Amphimallon solstitiale. Next base: position 47,577,239 of record OY720677.1, on the reverse strand, counting down.
CAAGTGTTATTCAAAAGGGAAGTGTATACTGAGGAAGACAAGAATAAATTAATGTGTCTGTTTTCTGAATACAAAGATTTTTTGGATATATATAATTATGACACTCTTCTAGGGGAGGCAAAAATATGGCAGCAAGTACTGTGTGATTGTCAAAATTTACCCAAAAACGCCATCGAATGTTTAATTCTTTTGAAAGAAACTGGCAAGTGTTTACCACTGTCAAATGTGTTTCGTCTTTTGAAGATATATGTTACTCTACCCGTCACAACATCTTCAAATGAGCGTTCATTTTCTACACTGAGACGATTGAAAACCTACTTGAGGAGTACAACAGAGGAAAAGAGACTAAATGGTCTTGCGCTATTGAATATTCATCGTGAAATACCGATCTCAGTTCATGAAGTAATCGATGAGATGAGTAAAGTTAAACGAAAGCTGCCGTTTGTTATATAAATATGAAGTACTTTCCTTTACTATGTTTGACTACTATCATTATAATTAGTTGAGCTTTTATTTTGTCATTTAGTTTCAGTGAAATTTTTTTAATTTTGTTAATTTTTCTTGTTCATTCGTGCAATAGGTACATATTATTATATTGTACATATGTATTATATAATAGTATTAAAAATATTTTACTTGTTAACTATAATTATTTCACTTATATTAAACAATGAAAACAGCATTACATTATTAACAAAAAATGTACATCTCCTATAGCCTACAGATGCATTTGACGTACAACCCCCCCCTTTGAAAATTTCTGGCTACGCCACTGGTGCTTTGGTTATAGAACAAGGTCCAAATTTTATGGAATTTGCAAAAAAGTGTCGGTGTTTTAGAAGAGTGAACATATTTTGAAGTTGGCTTTTCAAAAATGTATTATATATTTGACGCACCACATTTAATAAAGTCTACCAGAAATAATTTTTTGAAATATAATATATGTTGAACAGCTATATCAACTGGACCAGAATAGATCTTCTAAATTAGCTCCGAAGCTTACTCAAGCTCACATTAATCCAACATCTTTCCAGAAAAGGAAAGTGTCTCTAGCTGTCCAACTCCTTACTCGTTCTGTTGCAACAGCTTTGGAAACTTTAATGAGCATTAGAGTGATGCCTCAAGCAGCATTTGCGCCAGAAATTTTTATTGGTGATATAAACAAATTGTTTGATATTTTAAATTCGTCTTCATTCAACGCAACAATACAAATAATATACCTTTTAATGGCAATCAAAACCGAATTAACTTTTTGGAAGATATGATAAAGAAGTTTCAAATGATGAAAGTTTTACATAATACAGTAGATATAACAAAAAGAATAAAATTTTTAAGAGGCTGGCAAATTACCATATCCAGCGTTTTATTGCTTTGGCAAGATCTAAAAGTGAATTTCGAATTTCTTTTTACAAGAAGATTGAATCAAGATTGCTTGGAAAATATGTTTGGTAGCATCAGACAACAAGGAAGAAATAGTTTAAATCCAACCCCTATTCAATTTCATAGTGGCTTTAACAATTATTCTGTTTGAATTATTTTAAACGTGTCGAAGGAAGCAATTACATTCAATATATGGATAAATTATTAACACTGTTTAATCGTTCAGAGATAGAAATTTTAGACACCTCCCTACCGACTGCAAAGGCAACATTTAATGATTTATTTAGTATTTCCGCCAATGAATATGATGGTTTACAGCTACCAGAAAAGAATGCTCTATCTTAGGTAGCCGGTTACCTCTTAAAACAATGCCTAAATAAACATAGTTGTAGTAATTGCGAGGAATATTCAACCTATAATAATACCAGGGCTATTCAGAAAGTAAGGAACGTTTCCGTCTGACGCCGCTAGACGCGCGCTGATCACGTATATTTTGGTGTCTGCGTGGTTGGCATATCAGTCTGCGTCCAGCCATCATAACGAGAACGTTTCCGCACTGCCCGTTTTTCGATATTCAAATTTAAAATGTGCGCTGTAATTGAAAATCCCGCCAGTTGTGAGGTGCGGTCTGTGATACAGTTTTCATTGGCAAAAAAACGAAAACCTATAGAAATTTATCGGCAAGTGTGTGACGTGTGCGGAAACAACGTAATGAATGAAAGTTCCGTCCGGAAATGGTGCATTCAGTTTAAAAGATTCGTGAAAACCGCCGTTTCACAAGAACGAAGCTTTCGCTTAGTTTTCCACAAGTTTCATGGACTTTCTTGTTTCAAATTGTCACACAAAAGTTAGGCTACCACAAATTTTGTGCAAGATGGGTGCCAAAAATGCTTACAGACCACCATAAAAGTCAGCGAATGGGGACAGCTTTGACATTTCTGGACGCCTACGACAGACATGGTGATTGCGAGACAAAATTACAGTCCATGGAGTGGGGGCACACAAGTTCCCCCAAAAAAACAAGTAAATGTTTCAATTTCAAAGCTTGTCCATCGCTTTGATAAGTGACTCAATTTGTTTGGTGACTATGTAGAAAAGTAGAATTTTAGTCGCTCTTTCAGATGCATGTAATACATTTTTTTTTTTGTACTTAGTTTTTGTTTCATTCCAAAACGTTCCTTACGTTCTGAATATCCGCCGTACATTAAATCCAGAAACATTGGTGTGCTATTTTAGGGCATATGAAAATAAAGAAAAAGAGATTTATGGAAATATAAAAATACCTCCAAAATCTTTTTATACTTTTGTTTTTGACTTGAATCATAAATTTTGTTTAATTTTTCTACAAATGTCTACAATGGATCATTGTGGTTTAAGAACAAGAGAAGAGTTAGTTAAAATTAAATTTGATTCACCATGTCCAGAATTTCCGTTAAAATATTTGTTTAATTTATTTATAAGATTACGTACATTTTATACATTGAAATACTTTAATAGAGAATTTAAAACGCGAGATGTTAAAGACAGACAAAGAATTATAAATATACAGCACTTGTAATTTTTAGAAGATGAAAATATATTTTTACCATTTGTTATTTTAATGCGTACTTAATTAACAAAGGGATACAATATTGAAAATTGAATAATGTGTACATGTATGTAATTAATCAATAATTCTTTTCTACCTTGTAATTGTTAAAATGTCAACAACGAAATGTAGTCAACTAGTAAGTAAATTCTATTCCGTCAGTTACAGAAAGAAAACTACTGAGACAGTTTAATTTTTAAAAACCACGCACTTTTCTTTTCCGACATATATACGCGCTGAGGCTGCGCGGATTCAGCCAATGACCAGCGTTGCTCTTGCCATTACAATTGTAATATATCTATTACTAAATAAAAATTTTGTTACCCTATTACGCCTTTCCAAATTTTTAGCAAAATCTATTACCTTTTTATGATTGGAGCCATCGACCGTCTAAGGAAGTGGCCATCTATTGACGAAACGTAATAACTAGGCGTGATGCAACCAGTTACTTATACTGATTTATTTTTTTTCTTATCTAATACTACGGCTTGAATTCGAATTGTCAGCACGTAATTCCCCGCACCCGTCAGCGGTTTCTATTTCTGTTTATTGATATATGTATTTACTAATGTGTATTTATTAACTTGTATTTATAAATCTTAATGACGAATGTAAATGAAACCTCTTGTTTGTAACATAGTATTTAATACAAATTAACCAATAAAGCAATATATCTATATTACTTTTACAAAGCGTCTGCGTTTGTCTACGTTTCAATTTTAAATCAGAACCAGTATATCTTTTATATACACGTTTTAATCTGGTCTAAAAACGGTGTTTTGTTAAGTATATTTTTATCTCCAAATGGATAAGTAAGTACAACTATTATTATAAAATATTTTTAAGTAGCCTCATGTCTTCTTTTTTTCAGATTTGTAGTAAAATTGAACAAATCTGAGAAGGAATCAGCGGAAAGTGTCCCTTCGACTTCAGGCGTTATATCGCGAGTTGAGAAAAAACACAAAATCGATGATGTACCCTCTGATAAGTCCAATGAAGAATCCATCGATAAACCTATTACAAAAAATGAGGTGTGGCCACCACACGACTTTCTTATACGTATGAGCGTTTCAAATTACAGAATTTTAAGAATTTTTTTACAGAAATTATTCAGAATCCTATTCTAAGTACTTCTATTTTCTTAATAAATTTCTATAGAATGCATACTTTGCAAGATATTATCAAAAAAGTGCTCCTCGCTAAGAGTAAAAGTGCTACTTCCGGTCCGAATTTTGAAATTTCATATATACAAAAAATATTGCAAATCTAGTTCTAAATACTTTTGTACTCTTGATAAATTGATAAGAATGCATAACTTACGACATATTTGCAAAAAATCGCTGTTCGATAAGAGTAAAAGTGGTACTTCCGGTGTGAATTTTGAAATTTTCTTTATACAAAAGATATTGAAAATTATGTTTTAAATACTTTTATATCCGTAACGTACTAACCAAAAAGGCATGACTTGCGAAATATTCGCAAACAACTGATTTTCGATAAGAGTAAAAGACCTACTTCCGGTAGGAATTTCGGAAAACTTTTTAGATAAAATTATACTCAATTTTAATTTTAAGTATATATGAATTCTTTATAAATTTGTTAAAACTTAGTAGTTGACGAAATATTGGCAAAATTCGATTTTTTCGCTGAAGTAAACTGCTACTTCCGGTCTACCGATTTTACTGAAAAACTAATCAGATCTCAAGAGGGAGATTATACACGTAAATACAAAATTTGGAATTGATATCTACAGCGGCTTGACCGCTATCGTGGTCACACACACACACACAGAGAGAGAGAGAGAGAGAGAGAGAGACATTTTTTAAAAACCACTTTTTCGGTATCAGGGGACTTAAAAACGTGGACATCTGCAAAAATCTCGAGGTCGAAAATTTTCATCATCACAATACTTCCTTATACTACGTATAAGAAAGTAAAAAGGCAAAAATTAGCTACAAACACAAATTCACTGAAAAGTGGATGGAAGCTGTTCCCACAACCAAGGAATGGCTAGTGCAATCTAAGAAACAGATGATGTGTCGTGTATGTAATAAGGAGCTCGCTGGTGGAATTACCCACATACAAAGACATGGTGCCACACAAATTCATGTTCGTAATATGAATGCAGCACGTCAAACCACAAAAATTACTAATTTAATTGTTACTGACAAAATAAGGAGACTACAAAAGGACGTAAAGATAGGTGAAATCAAATTGCTTATGTTTATTGCAGAACATAATTTACCTTTTCGTACATTAGACCACTTGACAAAATTAATTTCATCTGTATGTCCTGATTCAAAAATTGCAAATCAATTAGAATGCGGAAGAAAGAAAGGCACCCAAATGTGTCTTCAATCAACGGGCCCATTTAGCTTTAAACAATTAGTTTCAGTTTTGCAAGAATCATATTTTTCCTTGATCATAGATGAAACAGATTTAAGTACATCTAAATGTTTGACAGTTATTGCCAGATATTTCCGTAAAAATAAAATAAACGATAAGTTTTTAGGATTAATAGAATTATCACAATCCAATGCAGAGTATCTGTTTAAAGCAGTAATGAAATTATTAACTGACAACAATATACCTTTTGATAATATGGTGGTGTTTGCTGCTGATAATTGTTCAGTTATGATGGGTGACAAAACAGGTGTAAAAGCAAGATTTAAGGAATTGAACCCCAGTATTTTTATTTTAGGTTGCACATGTCACTCCTTTCATTTAGCAGCATCTGCAGCATGTTTGAAGCTCCCAGACTATATTGAAAAATTTGCAAGAGATATTTACAATTATTTTTCACAAAGTTCAAAAAGAATCACCGAGTTAAAAGAATGTCAATTATTTGCAAATGTTGAACCCCATAAAATATTAAAACTAAGCCAAACTAGGTGGTTATCACTACAGTCTGTAGTAAATCGTCTGGTCGAACAATGGCCAGCTTTAATTTTACATTTCACTGCAGCTGCAACTGAAAAAACAAGTGCCTTTGACACACAAGCCATTTTAAATGCCTTAAATGATAAATGTTTTAAATTATATTTTTATTTTTTGTCTTATGTGTTAAAAATTGTAAATAATATCAATTTAGAATTTCAGAGTGAATCTCCTAAGCTTTTTCTTTTGCACGACATATTGGCTTGTATGTTCAATACAATTTTGAAAAATTTTATCAAAATAGAAATAATAAATAACGAGAAATTCAAAAATAATTTAAACATAATTGATTTTTGTAATCCTGAAAACTATACATCTATTGAGAAAATATATATTGGTACCCAAGCTGATTTATTAATAAAACATACAAATTTTGACCCCAGAGATCTAAATAAAGTGAGAATTAATTGTCTGAATTTTTATGTAGAACTTTGTAGACAAATAAAAGATAGATTTAATTTTAACGATCCAGTATTAAAGTTAGTAGCAAACTTAAATCCTAAATTAGTGTGCTCGGATAGTGCTGCTGATTCAATAGCAGAATTTAAAATTTATTTTCCCAACTTAATTGATAATGTTGAATCTTTGAATGAAGAATGGCGTCTATTCCCAAGCAGCATCAAAGTGACGGGAACTGAGACTGGAACTTGGACTCGGTAACTGTTACGTAACTGCTACTAAATATTTGACTTAGCAGTAAAATTTACTCCAATTCAGATCTTATTAGTAGCAGTCACGTAACTGTTACTACTAGTAGGTCCTCTATGGTCCCATAACTTCTTAGTAGCTCTTAACGTATTTGGAACCACACGGCTACTAAATAAGATTACTTTAAAGTTATTGGAACTTTAAAGTAGAAAACGATAGTGGCCATAACCATCTTGTATTACTGAAGTGTGACTTTAAAGTTAGCATTCCTTGAAAGTTACGCTCAAAGTTTTTGCTACGTTATCGGAACATGTATTAATTACTTCAAAGTTACGGAACTGTTTAGTAATATTTATAGTAATTTCGACGTTCTTACTACTCCGAGATGTTACTTACAGGTTATTTTCACTTTCCGTATAAATTCAGAGCGACTACACAGTTGCAGTTACTTTTAAAAAATTACTACAAGGTAAGTTTCACTTCATCGACTGTAATAACAAAGGCACTCACCAAGAAGTATCGCTCGTGTCTGTGAAATGAAACTGCGTTCGAATTCATGGCGTCTGAAAACAAAATGCGTCGCAACAGAAAGCCTATAGACATTCGTCGATATTTTATCGAACACTGAGGCTTCCTTCAGCTGAAGGCTCTTAGTTGTCTGTTGTAATGGCGACATTTCCGTACATTATGGCCACAGGAAAAATATAACTATTGCAAAAGCATCAGTGTCATCAGGTCAAACGACTAACAGTGGACAAGCCTGTCAAGCAGAACCAGAAGTAAGAGGATGTGAAATTTGTTGAAAATTTTAAAGATAAAATCTACAATTATTAGAACTATGATGAGTTATTTGTTCCTAAATATGACGTTGATGATGATTATAAAGACGAAATAATAGTATATTCGTCAAAAATTTCATTCTCGCAACAGCTTAGAGAATGGTCTTTATTGCATAGAGTAGGTAATCGACAGTTCAATCATTGATCTACTGCATATGTTAAAGCCGATTAATTGTTTTTCGGTCTGTAAGGCATCTTTAAAGTTGTTAATATTCCATAATTTTAAGATGTACGAATAATGTACCCAACTCTCCTCTGGAGCATTGGCGGGATTGCATCTTAAAGTCCCCCTACGTGAATGATTTGAGTTGTGCGGCCAGTACAATACTTTGTCGTTCTCCCATTTCTCCATTCTTTTCTTTCGTAGCCAGAACTTTGAAAAAAGCTATTTTTACAATAATTCACTACCACTAACGGCAATCATATGTGTTAATTTTAGGTTAAGTTCCACGTGGAACTTTGAAGTGGCACCGGGAACCTTACAGTAGTGTGCTACTTCATGGTAGTCTTAACGAACCTGCACAACTTTAAAGTTACAGGGGCGTGGACCGATTGGTCCCATGTACTACTTTGTAGCAACTATAACTTTAAAGGAAATATTTGTAGTGGCTGCTACTACACGATTACTTTTATCAAGTAGTATTTACTTTAAAGACGCATATTTCAGTAATTACTACTTGTAAGTTCTCTTGCGCAAAATTCGCCATATTTATCGAGCAGAATTGCGACGCCATTGCTGTTCATGGACGTTGAATGACGTCACAATACTGATTAAAAATTAATTTTTCTTGAGAGCTGTACTAAAAGTACCAAATCAATGAATATTTATTGGTTTAGAATGTTCAGGAATAATTTAAAAACAGATACACATGCCTAGATGGACAATTTCGAAATTGTACAGTATATTTTAAAAAAAATTTTTTTTTACAAAACGTATATTTTAAGGGCGCGTTGTTATTTTTCTAAGTACCATCATCATATTTGTCAGAAAACTTGTATTCGCATATAACTTTAATACCCAAGAAGTCCTTTAAAATGATCAACGCGTGTTTTAATATTTCTAATTATTGTGTTACTACTCACACCATCAACGTGTAGTATTACATTCTACCATCAGTTTACAAGTCAGCTTCGACAACGGAATGAGATGAAAATATAGTTGAAGCTTTGCTGAAGGTGTGCGACAGAGAGCGACTGAGAGTGTCAGAAACCTAAGAAGTTCCATTACAGTTGCTGCGACCACCCTGCTACGTCGCCGTTACGTAGCCGTAACGTCCGGGAAACGTCCCGGAAACAGTTCCAGGGACGTCGCTGGAACGTAGCTACTACCGAATAATTATTCCCCATTTTGGTCCCAGACACGTAATAGGACCGTTGTTACCACGTTCCGGCGACTGGTGGCGAAAACTTTAAAGTTCTTGTGATGGTCGCCGTTACGTTCCTACGACTAAAAATGTTGCTTGGGTTGAGCAGTTGTGATGAAGCAAAGAAAATTGCAGAGGAGCCTCTTCATGAATTTTGGACAAATATTTATCAAACAAAATGCATTAAATGCACTGATGTATCCAAATTTGAAAAAATTAGTGTCAGGATTATTATCATTACCACATTCTTCTGCAGCTGCAGAAAGGATATTTTCGCAACTTAATTTAATCAAAACAAAATTACGGAATCGTTTAAATATAGAAACTTGTAATGCATTAATCTTTACTAAGCAATTATTGGGTGAAAAAAATTGTTATAATTTTGAGCCATCCACTACTTTATTAGATTATAATATAAATGAAGATGAAAACTTGTAAATTTCGGAAGATTTAGCATTTTAAGGCTAACATTTTTTTTATTTCATTATCACTTGCTTATTTATTTTGCATACCACAATTTGTTATGTTATAAAGTTAATAATATTTATATTTATAGTTATTATAGGTTAGGTTCTTTGATTAAGAACATGTTATTTTTAATCTGTTATTTGTTACCTATGTTTGTCACAGTCACAAGTCTCCTTTTCCCTCAGGAATTGAATTTATATCACGTTTTCGAATACATCTTTTGTTAATTTATAAATAAAGTATATCAAATTTTTAAACTGCATTTTTATTACCTTTAAACCAAAATTGATTACTATCTGTTACCTTTTCCTTAAAATTCTATTACCAACAACAAAATATGAGGAACAACACTGCCAATGACCAACGAATCCTATATATAAATACGCAACTGAAACTGCTGTTTAATTCTTTATTCTGTGGTATAATGTCTATATTAAAATTAATGAAGTAAAATCACAATTATGCTGTGATGATTTTAATCACTTTTATAATTTTGCACTTATATACAGGGTTCACAACTTCTGGACAAAACTCTAAGAAACGATTCCTTGTCATAAAGTAAAAGGAGTCTTTTATATAAACTTATTTCCAAAAATATCTTCTATGGGAGTTACACCTGGCTTCAGATTCTGTTACTGTAAGTACTCGCATATTTACTATTTTTTGCCAAAATTATACAAAAGAAACTATTGAAGTTAAAAAATGAAATAACACAAGTAATGGGGTATTGGGTATTTTTAGTATTTTTTTTGTAATGTATGGTAACTTATTTTATTGTTTCATTCAAAAATGATATATTTTACGAAAAAAAGTGCAAGAGAGATAAAGTTTCCAATTGATTCAGGTCTTGAATAGCAATCGAAAATTTTAGCTACCGCAAAAAGATACAATGAACAAACTGTTAACGGTTGCAATTTCCAACTCCCTCCGAGGAAAACATCATTACATTCCTTGGTGTATGGTAGCCTTTAATAAGATTAAGGCATACTCCAAATTGCATTATTCTATGTTTCTCGAAGTATGAGTAATTAAAGAGGTGTAACTCTGATATAAGAAGTTTTAGAAAGTAAGTTTTTATTAAAAATCCTTTATATTTTGTCAAAGAATCGCTTTACCGCACTCCTGCTTTATTCAGATATTTGAGTGATGACTCATTGTTTTTAAGTTTTTTGCCTATTTTTGACGCAGTAAATGTCGATATTTACTTATTACAGTCATGATAAATAATAACAAATTTCACTGAATATTTGGAAATGTTCTAGGAGACTAGTATTGACCAAAACTTCAGTGGTAATTCTACTCTAACTGATACATCGATATGTTCTCTGGAATCTGCAGAGATACTGGAGGAAACTGTTTCTGATACGACCGAAACAAATACGCATTCAACCCATTCATCAGTCCTGTACCGTATTCCAGAAATAAATCAGAGTATGGCCAGCGACACTTTATCCGTTAGGACAATTAGGTCATGTCCTACGGGCCATTTAAAATGGGAGGCCAATCGACAGATCACCTTTTACTTTTTCTACTGTTGGTATAATTTTAAAATATAAATATAAATAGAAGACTACTTCTCCATCTACCCTTGTATCCTGAAGCTGAGCTACTGAGTTGGCGCGCCACCAGTGTTCGCCGCGAAATTGCCGCGAACGTAGCTACGCCGACCCGACGCACACAGGGACAAATAACCGAATTACGACGACAAAAATGGAATTTTTTACTTTATTAAATGTGACCATTATTGCACTTATTATGTTCTATGTAGCAGTAGGCAATCAACTTATAAGTATTAATTTTTTTAATACATTACATTAGCCTGTACGTGCATGCGTAGTATTATAACCTGTTACACTCACTTATACCTGTCAGCTGCATCTGTAACGTTGATTGTTGCTCTACTTGACAATTTTTTGTAAACTTACAGGTTAAATTTTTTTAAGTATATTTTTATACATCAGGCATCTAATTTTATTTACAGTTATTATTAAAATAGTAATTATATGTAGTGCACATATAGCGTAATGTTTTTATTATGAAATATGTTGAAAAATTTACTTTAGCAAGAGCTATAAAAAAAGTTCCAAACAGTTCCACGACTTTTCCTTAGAAATTAAAAAATACAACTACTAATAAGTGTAAAAAAGTCGAGTTGTGATCCCCCCGTTTCCCCCTTCCATAAATAGAGCATATTTTCCTTAGGTAGTACGGCCAATTCTGAAAATCCCGCATGCAAACGAAATTTTTTTTAATTCGTAAAATATTTCATTCTATGAAGTCTCCTTACAATATGCTTGTTGTCTACACTGATGTATACTTAAAGTGCTATAAAAAGGGGAATTCCCGTATTAAACTTTAACTAACAGAACCACAATAGCTAAATTTTTTATTCAGTGCAGTCTTCTCACAAAACGATCGTGTGCATGAAAAGATATTAGAAAGGGGAATATAAATAAAATAAAAATTTTCGTATTGATAATTAAAAAAAAATGTGAAACAATTAATTATAATTCTTACTATTTTAAGTAGTATCATACAAGATGATATATTTAAATAAAAACTTTTAAAAAATATAATTATTATTTCCGCTTTTATAAGTATTCTCGGTTTATGTTTTTCATTAGGCCTAATGTTTTGAATTTGGATTTTTAGTTTATAAAAAATTGACATACAAATTCCCATGGAATAAGTTTTAATTGAATTCGATCAATTCTTTAAAAATTGTCCGCCATATTGGATCCGCTATTTAAAATTTTTAAAAACTGACCTCAGATTCGTGATCAACAAACTTAAAAACCTTAAGGTACCTAGTTTTATTAACATTTATTGAATCCATATGGAGTAAATAATTTTGTCGCACTAAATATTCAATTCGTCCCTGTGTGCGACGGTGGGTGGAGCTAGGTTATATGCCTGTGACGATGGCTCGCGGCACTCGGCACGGTAGTCTCGGGTGGTCCCGGCAAATGATTAAATGATAGAGAGTACAGTAAGTTTATTGTGGGAAGTGTCATTTACGGCGTTACGAATTCCTGTATAATCGTCTCCATATTACTCAGTTCTTAAAATTGAATGTTATATTTTGGGTGATTGGTGGAAGCAGAAAGGTAAGACTAGAAAAAGCCATAATATTTAATTTCGGATAGTTTGTTTTTTCCGTTAAAGATAGTTTTTGGTGTATTTACTTTTTAGGTGTTCAAAAACAGAAAGATGAAGAAAAGACCCTGTGGTTATGAAAGAAAAAAAATTCAGGAAGAATTAGACGCTAAGAGGAAGAAGTTTTTAGAGAGAGTTCCGAAAATAAGTCAGTTCTTTAGCGATAATAATACGGAGACTACGTCGGCACAAGCACAACGTAGGTATAATTTGTGATGTGGAAGTATTTAAGCTTCTCAGAATATTGCATTTAATATTAATTTTGTTTACAGACAATAATGATGCGATAATGGAAGTAGAATCTACCACAAACTGCACTAGCCCAAAAATTAGTTCTGACACTCAAAAGAAAGGAGGTACCATAGGTATGAAATATTCATTTATTTGTAACATGCATATTTTAGCTTCTACGTGTTATTTATTTATAGAGAAGCTATAAGTTAAAATTATTGCAACGGTTTCTGGAATATTCTGAATAAACTGAAAACTGTTTTTTTAAACTTCTGCAATACAAAGACATTCTTAATTAGTCATATTGAGCTAAAATGGGTGGACGGACATTTTTGCAAATTGTTATGTAGGTATAAGTAAGATTCAAAAATATGGTCAAAAGTCACTTTGCTCGTTTGGTTTTTGTTCTATTAAAAATATATATAATTTGATAACGCAAAAATACAGTAGGTATGTTACGTGTTCATAAGAAAAATTAAGGTTGATTATAGTAAAGCAATATGAAAAGTAAGTATAAAGGCGCATTCTGGCCACACTTTGGAATTCCGCGTATGCAAAAATTCGCTTCTTTTCTTCCACTTAAATGACTATGGTTACCTACATATATGTCTAATACGTACAGTTGTGTGCATAAAAAGTCGTACAAGGTTTTTATGGTGTAAGCCTGCCTATGATGTTCCAGATTTCATTAATAAGTAGTACACGTATACATTCCGAACTTTTGTGAAAATCGTACTGGAGACTGGTATCACCATATACCATGCACATTAGAATAATGATCTTTCAAATAATAAAAATAATTTTAATTTTGACACAACTTGTCAACGTCAGAAAGAAGTTTAATTAAGATTGACAAGCCTTACTTAAACAGCCTTATAGCTGCTGTACGACTTTTTTATGCACACAACTGTACTTTGTTTCTCTCTTTGTAGAACCTAGCAAAAATTGCAATGACGATGATAATACTCCAAGCTGTGACAGCTTCCCTTCGAGTGTTGAGGTAGAACCAAGGACAAATGATAATCCAGAATCAAATTTTATGCTCATGGATTATTCAGATCCAGCCACATGGACAATAATTAATGAAACTACTATGCCATTAATTTTAGAACATTTGAAAGTTCAGGATATAAATAACTTGAACTTTTCTTCTTCAAGAAAATTCTACGATGGGCGAAATTGGTATGCTTCCAAAAGTATGTTTTTTACAAAGCATATCAATGGAGAAATCAAACGTCGTGATTGGCTATTCTACTCCCAGACTAAAAATGAGGTATTTTGTGTTCACTGTCTCTTATTTTGTGACCGTGGCCAAACATATCCCAATAACGCATTTACGACAGGACTTTCTGATTGGAAAAATATATCACTTCGGACTGCTAGACATGAGCGTTCTTTGCTTCATCGTAAGAATAGTGGATATTTTGTTAATAGACGTAATCATATTGGAAGAATAGATACTCATTTAGAATCGGTATATTTACAAGAGAAAGTACTCTGGAGGAATATTCTTCTTCGTATAACCTCTGTTATAAGACACTTGGCTGTTAGAGGATTGCCGTTTCGTGGTAGAAATCAAAGGTTAGGATCTCCACAAAATGGCAACTATCTAGGATGTCTAGAGCTAATATCGGAATTTGATCCAGTCCTAAAAAATCACTTAGAAACTCGGGGAAATAAAGGTAAAGGAACCACTTCCTATCTTTCAAGTGACATTTGTGACGAGTTCATTTCCATTATGGGACAGAAAATTATCGATAAAATAATTAGTGATCTTAAAGAAGCAAAATATTTCTCAATGATTGTGGATTCAACCCCAGACGTTTCCCATTCTGATCAGCTAGCTATAATTTATCGATATATTTTGCCTAACTCCCACATTGTCGAAAGGTTCATAACATTTGTAGAGAACGCTGGTCATAAATCCGAAGAAATGGAAGAGTCCATTTTACAAATTCTGAATGTTCATAATATTAACATACTAGATTGTAGGGGACAATCGTATGATAATGCGAGTAATATGGCAGGAATGTATTCAGGTTTGCAAGCTAGAATAAAATCAAGAAATGATAAAGCAGTATATATACCATGTTCTGCGCACTCCCTAAATCTAGTAGGTGTGGCAGCGGCCGAATGCTGTTTATGCGCTACGTCTTTTTTTATGTTTGTACAAGAACTTTTCGTATTTCTATCTTCGTCAACTCACAGATGGCAGTGCTTACAAAAAAACATAAAGCAGTTCAATATCAGCGCTTTATTACCAAAGTCGCTATCAACTACCCGATGGTCCGCTAGAGCGGATGCTTGTAAAGCTCTTAAGTTGAATTTCATGAGTTTTAAGGCAACACTGGAGGAAATATCCGAAGATCAATGTCAAAAGGCCACTACCAGAGCCGAAGCTGATGGTATAGCGTCTAAATTTTCCGACTTGGAGACGGGAATTTTACTGTCATTATGGTCTGATATATTGACAAGATTTGACCGAACAAACAAGTCGTTACAAAAAGTTGATGTTAACCTAGTTGAAGTTGTACAGCTTTACGACTCGTTGCTTTCCTACATACATGATCTTCGAAATTCTTTTGAACAATTTGAAACACTTGGAAAAGAACTTTCTCGTTGTGATGATTATAAAATAGTTCGCATTCGAGTTCGGAAGCACCAATTCGATGAAGGTGCTGATGATTGCAACCCTAGTGCGCGAGAGAGATTTAGAATCAATACTTACCTTGTCATAATAGATACTATCCTGCAACAATTAGAACGTAGAAAAAGTTCATATACGGAATTGCGAGAAAAGTTCCAGTTTTTGTTCTTATTACCAAAACCCGATGCAAATATAGGAGAAATTAAAGAACGTGCTCAAGGTCTCCAGAAATTTTATCCTGATGACCTGGATGATGATTTTCCTGAGGAGTCTGTACATTTCTGTGATTTTCTTAAAACAGCTCAATGTCATCCAGAAGCAACCCCCAGACAGTTATTGGAAATGATTAGAGATAAAAAAATAGAATCAACATTCCCCAATATCGAAATTGGTCTGAGAATATATCTTACTATACCGGCATCCAATGCCAGCGCAGAGCGTTCTTTCAGCGTTTTGAAAAGAATTAAAAATTACTCGAGAAATAGGTTAATCGAGGAGAAGCTCTCATATTTGTCTGTATTATGTATTAATTCTGATTTAACGTTACAACTCGACTTTGAAGATGTCATTGACAAGTTCTCAAGCTTAAAAGCTAGAAAAGTAGTGCTTTAGTTATAGGCCTTCATACTTGTTTTCGGTTTTTTATATATTTAAAAAAAATGCGTATATTAATATATGGGTATTTTATTGCACTAGACAATTTTATTTAACCCCTTAAAGTGATATGTATAACAGGCCATACAAATAATTGTCCTACGGGCCAGAGAAAGTTTAAAGCGTCACTGAGTATGGCTCTTTCTGGACTAGAAAATTTAAGCGAAAGTTTGGGTCACAATTTTCCCAAGTTTCGCCTAAAAGAATTACTTGAAAACAGTGCATTAGGGAAAAGCGTTTTGAATATTTACAAGGACAAGCCTATTTTGAACAACGCGCATAGATCTATATTAGTAGAGTAAAGTAGCCTAATATGGAATAGCTTCTAAATATGGAATACGGGTTTATTTTTTAAGTTTGTGATGGCATCTAGTATGTATGTGCGTATACTAACGTCGTAATGCACTTTATATATACTGCAAGGACGAATGGTAAAGTAGATATCTAAATAATTGTATAAATGATGAGAACCCAACTTTCGCATTTCGGGAATTATTCTAGGGAGCGCGTGCAATTTGCTTTATAAAGTGTTAGTTACTTTTAATACACTAGTAATTTATTTCCTGGTAAGTGTGAAGATAGCTTACTATAATACTAGTATTAACGCTACGTAAAGCAATAGTTTACATTGAAAAATTTATTGCAAGTTAGACATGCATCAGTTGCTTAATATGGAATAGCAAACAGTTCCTAATATGGAATAGTATTCCATATTAAGAGTAACCTATCCTTCTATTTTGGTAATGTTACTGTATTAGAATTGTTTAAAAATAAATTAGATGTTATGATTGATACCTAACTAATAGCAAATGCAACAAAAAATTATGAAACATATCTTGGATATTACAATTTCATGCATTTCTTTTAGAGATGCCGAGACCAAAAGGAGAAAGAAAAAATTGGGATATAAAAAGGATGGCTGAGGCTATAGCAGCTGTTAGAGAGGGACGGATGGGGTATTTAAAAGCCGCTAAAGAGTTTGGGGTACCGCGTACAACATTGTTTCGACTTAGCAAGAAAAATGGCCAAACAAATCAAGTATGTCATACAAAATTAGGAAGAAAATCAGCTTTACCCTTTCATATAGAGAAGAGTTAGCCAAATACTCATTAGATATGGATAATCGTTTTTTTGGTTTAACAAGGTCAGACGTTCGTCGAATGGCCTACCAGCTAGCTGTTTCTAATAAAATTGAGCATAGTTTTTCCACTCATCTTCAAACAGCTGGAAAAAAATGGTTAAAAGGCTTCCTGAAGAGGCATCAACATTTGACCGTAAGAAAACCCACAGGAACTTCTGCTGCTAGAGCCCTAGGCTTTAGTAGGGACAGTGTTAACCACTTCTTTGATATTCTTGAGGTCGCAATGGATAAACACAACTACCCTGCGGATAGAGTGTTTAACGTTGATGAAACTGGCCTAACTGTGATGCAATCCAAATGTAGTGAAGTTATTTCACTTAAAGGTAAGCGGCAGGTGGGGTCCATTACATCAGCAGAGCGTGGTTCTTTAATAACAGCTATATTGTGTATGAGTGCTGGTGGTACGTTTATACCTCCAATGTTGATATACCCAAGGAAAAACATGAGCACACAGCTTGAAAAAGGTGCACCACCTGGTAGTATATTCGCATGTCATCCATCTGGATGGATTCAGACAGCATTATTTACTAAATGGTTTGAACATTTTATCAGCAAAGTAAAGCCATCAAAAGATGATCCAGTGCTATTGATCTTAGATGGGCATAATACGCACACAAGAAATATAGAGCTCCTTAAACTAGCTAAAGAACACTCAGTAACCATTGTATGTCTTCCGCCTCATAGCACGCATAAATTACAGCCTCTAGACAAAACAATTATGGGTGCTTTAAAATTGCATTATAACGAGGAAATTCGAGTATTTCTGCGAACTAACAAACGCGCAGTTACTCAATTTGATATTGCTGAATTATTCGGTAGAGCATACTTGAAGATACAGTGTGGATCTAATGCAGTTAGAGGTTTTGAAGCTACCGGGTTATATCCTGTTCGACGAAATATTTTTCAAGAATCGGACTTTTTGGCATCTACACAAGAAAATGTTGAAGACCAGGCTGAAAATGTTACCGAAAATCGTTCATCAAACAATTGTTCTGGTGAGGAATCTCCGATTATAATTCCACAAGACATCGAGCCCATTTCAACTTTAAGAAAGAAAACTGGAACTAGGGGTAGAAGACCTGGAAAAGCTAATATAATAACATCATCTCCTTACCTTAAAGAACTGGAAAGTAGCTTAAACTATTCTAAGCAAAAACAGAAGACGGCTACAAGAAATATATTGAGTGCTGCTAAAAATAAGCAAAAGGAAATCATTGAATCCAACAGACCTAGTACAAGCGGAACAGTGACCTCTAAACAGAGGAAAAGGAAAGTGTCTACTTCATCAGAAGATGATTTGTTAACTCTGCAAGATTCTTCAGAAGATGAGTCATTCTGTGAGAAAGGAATACAAAATCCTGAAGAAGATGCAGTATGTATGTTCTGTGAATTTCGATTCTCAGAAGATAGGGCTGGTGAAGTGTGGATTTTGTGCGTTTTGTGCAAAAAATGGGCTCATGAAGCCTGCTCTGGAGCAGATAGCAACGTTTTTGTTTGCGATTTTTGTAAATAAATATTAAAGTTAGTTTTGTAATCAATTAAGTTTGAAATAAATAACCGCAATACATTTAATGTAATACGCATTTTCCCTATTCCATATTAGGTATATAGGTATTCCAAATTAGGCGTCCTATTTTGTATGATAGCAGAAGCACAGCTTATTGAATTTTTTATTGTTTTTCAAAATTGCATTAAAATTGATGTCCAAAACTGTGAAGCAAGTCTTCTACATACATTGCTAATCGGCTATATTAGTTTGTTCTCTTTGTAAAGTAGAATTTGTGTCGAGTATAGTCCAAAATGAAAATGGTATTCCATATTTGGTGCCTTTCCTCTACACATAATAATCAAATATCTCTATAACTACGTTGCTATACGTAAGTATTAACAATGTATAAAATAATATCTAAGAACCAGGAAATTAGTCGTTTGTAGCACGATCAATATTTACTACTGGCTAACCAAATTGTCGAATTATTTCCAAATGAAGCATTCTCAGCTTACTGCATCCCCTATATTCCAAAACGAAATAGTTACACTGGAAAAAAAATTCTTGCTAAACGCAGGCTGGTGGATAAGGTTAGAAATATACTTCACCTAAGTGGAGATACTGCCGCGTTTAAAAAGAAATTAAGCTAGAATTTGCGAATGAAGGAATTTCATCTGAAGAAGTCCAATGGTAAGTTGATACAGTTAGATAAGTCATAACGAAGACTTTTTATCCCTTTTTGTAAAAGCTGTTAAACGAAAGCAATAATACTTTATT
This sequence comes from Amphimallon solstitiale, assembly GCA_963170755.1. NCBI lineage: Eukaryota > Metazoa > Arthropoda > Insecta > Coleoptera > Scarabaeidae > Amphimallon > Amphimallon solstitiale. The sequence continues at coordinate 47,557,920 of OY720677.1, read as the reverse complement.
TTTAAATGCATCCTACGTAACATTATAAAAATGTATTACTGTTACAGGAATAATAAAATATTGTTATATATTTAATTGTTAATCTGCTCTCCTAAACCTTGGCATTTTAAACACTGCTGGTTTCTATATTATGCCTGTTACGTTAATTTTGGGCAGTGCCGTATATTTTAGAATTTGTACCTTTCATTTATTTTGGTAGAATTATTTTTATTCAGAACTCTAATTTATCTAGCGATAGAGAACGTCTATAATTTTAGTTTAAAATATGAGTCACTTTAATTTCTGATTTGTTAAACGGTCCCGTCATCTGTTGGCGAGAACGTTTTGTATTGTTTAATAGATATCTATCTTCGCGATTCCTTTGGCATGTATAGACAACCGAATGATATGAAACTTAGCTACGCTTGCTTGAAGTCTCGCTGATGCATAGGCAACCTTGGTTACGTTCGTCTATTTTCGTAATTAACCTTTCCTTAAGCACTTCTTACTTTCCTTTGATTAGAGAGTTTTCTTTTTCTTTCTTTTTTTTTCTTTGTAATTTATAGGCAATTTTCTCCCGTTCTTTTGGTTTATAAGTATCGACGGTGTTATTAAGTTGTGAGTGGTGGCACTTCTGTAACAAATTGGTTTCCGTCTTTGTCGTTGAGGGGTCACCTCGTACACTTGCATTTTAGTTGTCCTTTTAACTGGAAGCAGATTGTTCCTGGCCGTTATCTAATCACTGCACCGCTATTTAACGAATGAAGTTGTAGTGAAGATTAGTATTTATTCCGTTTGAAAATTCTTTTGACGTACCGTTAGAATTGTAATGGACATGCTCATGTAAAATCATTCTGGTAAATTTTTCTTTTGGATTTCCGTTTAATAGGATTATTTTTTAATGTATGTCGTTCTTCCTTTGTCTTGTAGCTTCTAGTTTCATGCAAAATTTCTCGCATATATCGACACGAAAGATCGAAAACTGTAATATACGTGGCCCACCATTTTGAATTTTACTTTTGATGTACCGACAATCCCTTTGTAATTTACTGGAAGAGATATTTTTCCACCGAACGAGAGAGCTAAGGTTCCCATCTCTCCGTACACGAAGTATCTTTTGTTCCTGGAGTTCGTAAAGAAGCGTAGTTCCAAAACAAGATAAGTTTATTTTTACGTTATTTCTGCTATTATCTGTGTGTTAAACTGTAACTTACATAGCTTAATTTTTGACATATTTTTAAAATTAATTTGTAACGAACTGCGTCGTTAATACGAAACAAAAAACGCCTTAATTAAAGCCAATTCATTTCTAATATAAATATTTTCCTTATTTAGCAAGGCGTTTTTCATGTTTGATTTTGTAAATTTATGAATAGTTTAAATTCACTATTTTCTATAAATAGTTCCGTAGGTTTAGTAATTTGTCTTAAAATTTTTATTTAAAATCCGTTTATATTTTATGGAAAGTTTCCGAAAATAATACGTCACAAGTGTATACGTGACAAACGTATGGTACGCGCTAGCAAGTGTGGTAGGATGCATGGACTTTTGATCTCTGACGCGGTGCTTCGGGCTTATAAAAGCCGAGAAATTTTGTATTAAAATCAATGCTTCACCGGGTTCTGATCTAGCTGCATGCTCTGATGGAACATCAATCCTTCACCGGGTTCCGATCTAGCTGCATGCTCTGATGGAACATCAATCCTTCAGAAATCCCCGGTTTATTCAATGGCCAAACTCGAAACAAGCTGCGGCAGGAGTCGGGCGCATTGGGCCCACACCTGCATTTAATGACACGCTTGAAAGGCTTTTCTCATTGAGCATGCTTTTGTAATTAGTTGTATGTCATGTTTTTTAACTATATATAACGTTAATGTATTAATATAATGACAGTTGACAGTTTTTTGTTGAACATTTCTTTTTCTGTTTTTGTGTGTAGTATGTTATTTATATACATATATGTATTTTTGTGATTGTACATACATACACAAAATTAGTATATAACATAATAACATCTATAGCGCCGCAAACAAAACGACGGCGAGTGTTACCATTTGCCCCTCCCAGAATGACGCAAGACCAACGCCGTTGCATCACCGATGGTCCCAGGCCCGTGCGCGTGCTTTGTGTGAACCCCTGGCAAATCGGAGTGCGCGTCGGTTTGTGACACGGACCAATCCGAGACAACGTGACATCAGCAGGAGCCAATAACAGTGCGGCAACTAAGTGGCGTGACACGTACAGACCAATGATAAGTGAAACAGTATGTGCGCGTCGGTGTGATGACGTGTGCAAACCAATCCGTTGATTGCTGACATCAGCAATAGCCAATGGCATCGTGCGCCCATAAGACACTATGAAAATCAAGGGATATAAATTGAGGCACTGAACCCAACCGAAGACAATTCTTCTTCAACTCTTCAACTAGCATCTTTAGCCAACACCACCAGAACCAACCTTCAACATCACCTGCCAACAGGATACCATCATAGGCCTTCAAGAGGTCCACCGCCACTAGCAAAGGCCTTTTCATAGTAGGCCCAACAAACGGCCACCACAGCTACCAGGCCCAACGTATCCAGGCCCAACTTATCCAGGCCCAACGGAGTTAGGCCCAACAAACGGCCACCACAGCTACCAGGCCCAACATATCCAGGCCCAACTTATCCAGGCCCAACTTATCCAGGCCCAACCAACGGCCACTACAGCTACCAGGCCCAACGTATCCAGGCCTAACGGAGTTAGGCCCAACAAACGGCAACCACAGCTACCAGGCCCAACGTATCCAGGCCCAACGGAGTTAGGCCCAACAAACGGCCACCACAGCTACCAGGCCCAACGTATCCAGGCCCAACTTATCCAGGCCCAACGGAGTTAGGCCCAATCAACGGCCACTACTGCTACCAGGCCCGACATTTCCAGGCCCGACATTTCCAGGCCCAACTGAGCCAGGCCCTACTGTATAGGCCTCCCACATCGCCAGTGCTTAGTGACCAGTGATCGACCAAACTTGCGCGAGTGCTGTGTTCGCCCCCACCCCTCTAGTGACAAGTGACGCTACCCCCCCCCCAGTGCCGATCACACACACACAAACAGGGAGTACGCGAGTGACAGTGCCCAGTGACGCCACTTCATATCACCACTAGTGCCGAACCCCTGAATAAGGATACGCGAGTGTAAGTGACACTTTCTCCACCGCCCCCCCCCCAGTGCGAACAAACAATACCAGTTGTTCTACCTTCTGTACATATTTATCTATTATCTTGTTTTGTTTTGGTGTGTTTAATAAAGAATATTTATTTATGTTTATTTACAACCCTGTGTTTAATTGTTATACTACCACAAGTGAGTCTCCGCCGGCCCCCTGTTAAACCCTATAAAGTGGTAGGTAACAATTTGGCGCCCAAGTCGTGTGGCCGCGAAGTGCAGTGCCGTGCTTCGGGATCCACCCCCCAGAAAAGAAGACTGCAGCAGAACACCTTGGAGGACTGCCGCCACCACAACAGCAGCGGACCCAAGGACCCAACGCCGCCCCCGGACCAAGTTTCGTGGGAAGTCGATTGCCGCCCCCGCCCCCGACGCCGCCCCCGGACCAAGTTTCGTGGGGGGTCGATTGCCGCCCCCGCCCCCGACGCCGCCCCCTGACCAAGTTTCGTGGGGAGTCGATTGCCGCCCCCGGACCGGAAGTAAGCCGCCATGCCGAAAACCCGAAAAACCAGGAGAACACGGCAAAACAGTGAGGATGAGTTGGACAACCCAACGCCCCAACCACCACCGCCACCAACTGCAGCCTCAGCCCCAGGAATAACAAAAACTGAACTCCAGCTAGCAATCCTCATCGCTGAACTTAAAATACTGGGAAACCGTCTGACGACATTGGAGCAGGGTACTACCAACCCCACCACCCTCACAACAAGGATTGAGGACCCAACAGCGGCAACCACAAAACCAAACACACTGCCTAGATCTGGACCTCAGGAAGAAGTTCACAACCCTGCCGCCCTGGAACTGTCCGCCACCCCTAATATGGAAAGAACCAGGCCCGTATTGATCTCTAGTACTCCCAGAGTCAACAGGAACAGCATCTCCGCACCTACAGGTCATTGCTGTCACCAAGAGGCCCCAACTACAACGCCGCCCAGATCATTTAGTGGCCACTTGGTGGAGGACCCGGAAATTTTCCTGACGCGCCTGAACACCTATCTTCGAGGCCAGGATTTAGAGGTACCGGAGGATGTGGACGATGCTGTTCGGCCATATCTGGTAGGAGAAGCAGCGGCATGGTTCCGGAAAAATGAAGGAGGGTTCGGGACACTACAAGAGTTCTGCCAAAGGTTCCGTAGGGAATTTATGGGACCCCAAAAAAGGCGAGCACTACAACTGGCCTGCGAAACAAGGCAGAAAAATGATGAGGACCCGTCCACCTTCATCACTCGCATGAAGCGCCTGTGTCTACGCCTAAACCCCCGGTGGCCTGAGGCCGAATTGGTGAACCATATAGTCACACAAATGACGCAGCAATACTGCGTCCAGATTTCGCAAACAGAACCTAGAACTCTGGAACAGTTACAATTGGCCTGTGAAAAGTGGTCCACAATCTATGAAAACTTTAAGGGAAAGCCACCAAGCGGGATTCCTAGGAAGGAAACTGAAACCGCCCCGCCGACAAATAAGAAGAAGGAACAACCACCCGAAAGGCCTCTCCCACGCTGCTGGTTCTGCCCGGGAAGACACTACAATAGGGACTGCCCTAAACAACCCGCAAGTTTTGCGACCCGCCACCCACCAGCCACCCGGGTTTCGGGGGAAGAAGAGGGGGCCGCTCCACCCAAAGTATCGGAACGGCCCTAATTACAACAGCAGCGGCAGAACGAACAGCGTCAATCCAAATCCGAACTCAGGGGCACCGCATTACAGCACGAATCGATAGCGCCGCAAGCCGGAATTTGATGAAGTCCAAATGGACGTTTGGACCTATATCTACCACAACACCGGTGGAATTCACCATGGCCCTGCAAAATAAGAAGTTCGTTACCAAGCAAAAGGGGCAGCTAAAGGCCACCGCGGATGGTGGATACCAGTTTCAATGCGACGCTTTGGTAATAAACGACCTCCAGGCAGAGGTGATTCTTGGGCACCCCTGGCTGCGGCAGAATCATGCAGTGATCGATTACGTTCGGGGCTGTATCCATGTAGGGGTGGATCAGCGACACACCATCTATTTCGATGCTACCATGCCACAACAAACGACTCCGGATTTGGACCTAACAACGATCCCGGTGGACACCCAACATTGGACCAAAGAACAACAAAGCAACTTCAGATCAGTGATTCGAGATTTTCAGGCGGTATTCCAGGAAGGAGGACGCATCACCACCACAGCAACCACCAAGCATGTAATCCGTTTGAAGGACGACACCCCTGTGCGGGTACCCCAATACCGCTACACACCTCAAAAGAAAAAACTCATCACTGAACAAATTGAAGAAATGTTATCCACCGGGGTACTTCGACCCAGCCATAGCGAATATAATTCGCCAATCGTGATAGTCAGCAAGAAGAACGGCGCGCCCCGATTCTGTATTGACTTCCGCCGACTTAACGAGAAAACCTTGGACGAGGTTAGCCCGTTACCACCCATACAGGAGACCCTACGAGACTTGGGAACAGCAACGATCTTCACCACCTTGGATTTACGCAGTGGGTACTGGCAGGTGGAGCTGTCCGAGGAGTCGAAGAAACTGACCGCCTTCACCACCCCTGGAGGGGCGGCATACGAGTTCAACGTTATGCCTTTTGGACTCAAAGGGGCTCCCACAACATTCCAGAAGCTAATGGTACAGGATGTCCTGGTAGGGTATCTCCAAGACTTCACTATAGCCTATCTGGATGACATCATCATCTATTCAAACACATTGGAAGACCACTTTCGCCACCTCCGGTTGGTACTAGAAAGGATTCAGCAGCATGGCCTGAAGCTCAATCTACAAAAATGCCGGTTTGCTGATCAACAGTTGGACTACCTGGGCCATATAATCACGACCGAAGGCAACAAACCCCAAACCGCCCACATTCAGGCCATCCAAGAAGCTGAACCCCCAAGAACCCGGAAGGCGTTGCGTCGTTTCCTGGGAGTGGTGAACTGGCTTCGAGACTACGTCCCAAACTCGTCGGAAATATTGGCGCCCTTGACGGATCTGCTGTCCACCGGGATGGTGTACAAATGGACCCAGCCTGCGGAGGAGGCGTTCCTGGCCATTAAGGCAGCCGTGTCTCAGCCTCTCTTCCTGCATCGCCCAGATTTCAAGGCACCTTTCATCTTACAAACGGATGCCAGCGCTGTGGGGGCATCGGCCGTCCTGTACCAGGAGGAGCACGGCCAACGAAGAATCATTAATTACGCCAGCCTGCGCTTTAATAAAACTGAGAGACGGTATCATATTAATGAACAGGAGTGCCTTGCCGTGGTTTGGGCCGTTCGTCGCTACCGCCCTTATTTGGAGGACCATCCCTTCACCTTACGAACGGATAGCAAGGCACTGACCTGGTTAAACAACTTCAGAGATACCAAGTCCAAACTGACACGTTGGTCGTTGCTCCTACAGGAATTCTCCTACACCGTGGAACATATCCCGGGACGACTCAATGAGCTGCCGGATGCCCTTTCACGCCATCCAGGCAACGAGACAACCCCGACCGAACTGGAAAATTGGGACAAGTTAGTTCCGATAACCCCACCAGCCAACGAGATGAAATCCCCGGACATGGTATGTTTGATGCAGGAAGAGGAGCCCCTATTCCATGCGCTCCAGGACGCACAGCAGGCCGACCCTGTCATAAGAGACCTCGTCCAACAGATGCAAGACCCGACCGGCGAACCACATCCCGAATTTCTTTACGAAAATGGGTTTATCCGATATCGAGACGGAGAACATCGACCCATCCTGGTTCCGCAGGCCGCTCGGGACCGAGTGCTTTATGCATACCACGATGACCCTACGGCTGGACATCCCGGGACTGACGAGACTTACGGCAGCATCACCCGAAGATTCCATTGGCCAGGCGTACGGGGCGATGTGGTGGAATACGTTCGTGGATGCCGATTATGCAATGCCTTCAAGCGAGGACCAATCCAGACCAGGGCTCCACTCCGACCACACGCCCCACGACAGCCATTCGAGGTATTGTCCGTGGATATCGTGGGCCCGTTGACCAAGTCACGACGAGGAAACCAGTTTAGGGTTGTGATCATGGATCTCCATTCCCGGTGGATTGAAGCCAAGGCAGTGCCCAACACACACACCCACACAGTGGAAGGCTGTCTCGAGGAAGTATTCCAACGCTTCGGGTATCCAATGGCGATAATAACAGACAATGGCCCTCAATTTACCTCCGTCGGCTGGGACGCTGCACTGCGGCGCTGGCAGTGCATGCACTGGACCACGCCCATCTACCACCCACGGGCTAACCCAGTCGAGCGGAGGAACCAAGAACTAAAGAAAGGTCTTAGGCTCCAATTGGAAGGCCAGACACCGGAGCGTTGGGATGAGAAGATCGACCAAGTCCTCTTCAATTTACGTTGCCGCCGAAATGCCGCTTCTGGGTGCTCTCCGGCATATGCCCTGTTCGGACACGAACTGAGAAGGCCGGGGGAATGGAGGGATCCGCTACCAGAAGGCGCCGAGACCAGACCGCAGCGGACAAGGAGGATCCAAGAGAACGAACAACGTTACCAACAACGCCGATACGCTCAGCCTGCCGTACCGATGCCACTGCAACTCACACCAGGTGACCTGGTAATGGTAAAGTCCTACTTAGCCCACGGAAAACCATTTGGCCCGAAATGGATGGGTCCTTATCCAGTAAGGGAGGTAGCCGGAACCACCGCGGCTTGGGTCGAACGACCAGGTGGTAACTGGACCAAATATCACGTAGATCAACTACGAATAGCCAGACCGGCCAACGTCAGACCACCACACCAATTACCAGATGACCAAGGACCAGCGCCACCACCGGGACCGGAGCAAGAACCGACCCCAGGGCCCAGTCACCGACAGGACTAAAAGTGCAAAGACCAAAGACCTGGGACATCGAGTGGTGCAACGTCTTTCCCAGGGGGGGGGGCCGTTTGTTACCATTTGCCCCTCCCAGAATGACGCAAGACCAACGCCGTTGCATCACCGATGGTCCCAGGCCCGTGCGCGTGCTTTGTGTGAACCCCTGGCAAATCGGAGTGCGCGTCGGTTTGTGACACGGACCAATCCGAGACAACGTGACATCAGCAGGAGCCAATAACAGTGCGGCAACTAAGTGGCGTGACACGTACAGACCAATGATAAGTGAAACAGTATGTGCGCGTCGGTGTGATGACGTGTGCAAACCAATCCGTTGATTGCTGACATCAGCAATAGCCAATGGCATCGTGCGCCCATAAGACACTATGAAAATCAAGGGATATAAATTGAGGCACTGAACCCAACCGAAGACAATTCTTCTTCAACTCTTCAACTAGCATCTTTAGCCAACACCACCAGAACCAACCTTCAACATCACCTGCCAACAGGATACCATCATAGGCCTTCAAGAGGTCCACCGCCACTAGCAAAGGCCTTTTCATAGTAGGCCCAACAAACGGCCACCACAGCTACCAGGCCCAACGTATCCAGGCCCAACTTATCCAGGCCCAACGGAGTTAGGCCCAACAAACGGCCACCACAGCTACCAGGCCCAACATATCCAGGCCCAACCAACGGCCACTACAGCTACCAGGCCCAACGTATCCAGGCCTAACGGAGTTAGGCCCAACAAACGGCAACCACAGCTACCAGGCCCAACGGAGTTAGGCCCAACAAACGGCCACCACAGCTACCAGGCCCAACGTATCCAGGCCCAACTTATCCAGGCCCAACGGAGTTAGGCCCAATCAACGGCCACTACTGCTACCAGGCCCGACATTTCCAGGCCCGACATTTCCAGGCCCAACTGAGCCAGGCCCTACTGTATAGGCCTCCCACATCGCCAGTGCTTAGTGACCAGTGATCGACCAAACTTGCGCGAGTGCTGTGTTCGCCCCCACCCCTCTAGTGACAAGTGACGCTACCCCCCCCCCCAGTGCCGATCACACACACACAAACAGGGAGTACGCGAGTGACAGTGCCCAGTGACGCCACTTCATATCACCACTAGTGCCGAACCCCTGAATAAGGATACGCGAGTGTAAGTGACACTTTCTCCACCGCCCCCCCCCAGTGCGAACAAACAATACCAGTTGTTCTACCTTCTGTACATATTTATCTATTATCTTGTTTTGTTTTGGTGTGTTTAATAAAGAATATTTATTTATGTTTATTTACAACCCTGTGTTTAATTGTTATACTACCACAAGTGAGTCTCCGCCGGCCCCCTGTTAAACCCTATAAAGTGGTAGGTAACAATTTGGCGCCCAAGTCGTGTGGCCGCGAAGTGCAGTGCCGTGCTTCGGGATCCACCCCCCAGAAAAGAAGACTGCAGCAGAACACCTTGGAGGACTGCCGCCACCACAACAGCAGCGGACCCAAGGACCCAACGCCGCCCCCGGACCAAGTTTCGTGGGAAGTCGATTGCCGCCCCCGCCCCCGACGCCGCCCCCGGACCAAGTTTCGTGGGGAGTCGATTGCCGCCCCCGCCCCCGGACCAAGTTTCGTGGGGAGTCGATTGCCGCCCCCTGACCAAGTTTCGTGGGGAGTCGATTGCCGCCCCCGGACCGGAAGTAAGCCGCCATGCCGAAAACCCGAAAAACCAGGAGAACACGGCAAAACAGTGAGGATGAGTTGGACAACCCAACGCCCCAACCACCACCGCCACCAACTGCAGCCTCAGCCCCAGGAATAACAAAAACTGAACTCCAGCTAGCAATCCTCATCGCTGAACTTAAAATACTGGGAAACCATCTGACGACATTGGAGCAGGGTACTACCAACCCCACCACCCTCACAACAAGGATTGAGGACCCAACAGCGGCAACCACAAAACCAAACACACTGCCTAGATCTGGACCTCAGGAAGAAGTTCACAACCCTGCCGCCCTGGAACTGTCCGCCACCCCTAATATGGAAAGAACCAGGCCCGTATTGATCTCTAGTACTCCCAGAGTCAACAGGAACAGCATCTCCGCACCTACAGGTCATTGCTGTCACCAAGAGGCCCCAACTACAACGCCGCCCAGATCATTTAGTGGCCACTTGGTGGAGGACCCGGAAATTTTCCTGACGCGCCTGAACACCTATCTTCGAGGCCAGGATTTAGAGGTACCGGAGGATGTGGACGATGCTGTTCGGCCATATCTGGTAGGAGAAGCAGCGGCATGGTTCCGGAAAAATGAAGGAGGGTTCGGGACACTACAAGAGTTCTGCCAAAGGTTCCGTAGGGAATTTATGGGACCCCAAAAAAGGCGAGCACTACAACTGGCCTGCGAAACAAGGCAGAAAAATGATGAGGACCCGTCCACCTTCATCACTCGCATGAAGCGCCTGTGTCTACGCCTAAACCCCCGGTGGCCTGAGGCCGAATTGGTGAACCATATAGTCACACAAATGACGCAGCAATACTGCGTCCAGATTTCGCAAACAGAACCTAGAACTCTGGAACAGTTACAATTGGCCTGTGAAAAGTGGTCCACAATCTATGAAAACTTTAAGGGAAAGCCACCAAGCGGGATTCCTAGGAAGGAAACTGAAACCGCCCCGCCGACAAATAAGAAGAAGGAACAACCACCCGAAAGGCCTCTCCCACGCTGCTGGTTCTGCCCGGGAAGACACTACAATAGGGACTGCCCTAAACAACCCGCAAGTTTTGCGACCCGCCACCCACCAGCCACCCGGGTTTCGGGGGAAGAAGAGGGGGCCGCTCCACCCAAAGTATCGGAACGGCCCTAATTACAACAGCAGCGGCAGAACGAACAGCGTCAATCCAAATCCGAACTCAGGGGCACCGCATTACAGCACGAATCGATAGCGCCGCAAGCCGGAATTTGATGAAGTCCAAATGGACGTTTGGACCTATATCTACCACAACACCGGTGGAATTCACCATGGCCCTGCAAAATAAGAAGTTCGTTACCAAGCAAAAGGGGCAGCTAAAGGCCACCGCGGATGGTGGATACCAGTTTCAATGCGACGCTTTGGTAATAAACGACCTCCAGGCAGAGGTGATTCTTGGGCACCCCTGGCTGCGGCAGAATCATGCAGTGATCGATTACGTTCGGGGCTGTATCCATGTAGGGGTGGATCAGCGACACACCATCTATTTCGATGCTACCATGCCACAACAAACGACTCCGGATTTGGACCTAACAACGATCCCGGTGGACACCCAACATTGGACCAAAGAACAACAAAGCAACTTCAGATCAGTGATTCGAGATTTTCAGGCGGTATTCCAGGAAGGAGGACGCATCACCACCACAGCAACCACCAAGCATGTAATCCGTTTGAAGGACGACACCCCTGTGCGGGTACCCCAATACCGCTACACACCTCAAAAGAAAAAACTCATCACTGAACAAATTGAAGAAATGTTATCCACCGAGGTACTTCGACCCAGCCATAGCGAATATAATTCGCCAATCGTGATAGTCAGCAAGAAGAACGGCGCGCCCCGATTCTGTATTGACTTCCGCCGACTTAACGAGAAAACCTTGGACGAGGTTAGCCCGTTACCACCCATACAGGAGACCCTACGAGACTTGGGAACAGCAACGATCTTCACCACCTTGGATTTACGCAGTGGGTACTGGCAGGTGGAGCTGTCCGAGGAGTCGAAGAAACTGACCGCCTTCACCACCCCTGGAGGGGCGGCATACGAGTTCAACGTTATGCCTTTTGGACTCAAAGGGGCTCCCACAACATTCCAGAAGCTAATGGTACAGGATGTCCTGGTAGGGTATCTCCAAGACTTCACTATAGCCTATCTGGATGACATCATCATCTATTCAAACACATTGGAAGACCACTTTCGCCACCTCCGGTTGGTACTAGAAAGGATTCAGCAGCATGGCCTGAAGCTCAATCTACAAAAATGCCGGTTTGCTGATCAACAGTTGGACTACCTGGGCCATATAATCACGACCGAAGGCAACAAACCCCAAACCGCCCACATTCAGGCCATCCAAGAAGCTGAACCCCCAAGAACCCGGAAGGCGTTGCGTCGTTTCCTGGGAGTGGTGAACTGGCTTCGAGACTACGTCCCAAACTCGTCGGAAATAATGGCGCCCTTGACGGATCTGCTGTCCACCGGGATGGTGTACAAATGGACCCAGCCTGCGGAGGAGGCGTTCCTGGCCATTAAGGCAGCCGTGTCTCAGCCTCTCTTCCTGCATCGCCCAGATTTCAAGGCACCTTTCATCTTACAAACGGATGCCAGCGCTGTGGGGGCATCGGCCGTCCTGTACCAGGAGGAGCACGGCCAACGAAGAATCATTAATTACGCCAGCCTGCGCTTTAATAAAACTGAGAGACGGTATCATATTAATGAACAGGAGTGCCTTGCCGTGGTTTGGGCCGTTCGTCGCTACCGCCCTTATTTGGAGGACCATCCCTTCACCTTACGAACGGATAGCAAGGCACTGACCTGGTTAAACAACTTCAGAGATACCAAGTCCAAACTGACACGTTGGTCGTTGCTCCTACAGGAATTCTCCTACACCGTGGAACATATCCCGGGACGACTCAATGAGCTGCCGGATGCCCTTTCACGCCATCCAGGCAACGAGACAACCCCGACCGAACTGGAAAATTGGGACAAGTTAGTTCCGATAACCCCACCAGCCAACGAGATGAAATCCCCGGACATGGTATGTTTGATGCAGGAAGAGGAGCCCCTATTCCATGCGCTCCAGGACGCACGGCAGGCCGACCCTGTCATAAGAGACCTCGTCCAACAGATGCAAGACCCGACCGGCGAACCACATCCCGAATTTCTTTACGAAAATGGGTTTATCCGATATCGAGACGGAGAACATCGACCCATCCTGGTTCCGCAGGCCGCTCGGGACCGAGTGCTTTATGCATACCACGATGACCCTACGGCTGGACATCCCGGGACTGACGAGACTTACGGCAGCATCACCCGAAGATTCCATTGGCCAGGCGTACGGGGCGATGTGGTGGAATACGTTCGTGGATGCCGATTATGCAATGCCTTCAAGCGAGGACCAATCCAGACCAGGGCTCCACTCCGACCACACGCCCCACGACAGCCATTCGAGGTATTGTCCGTGGATATCGTGGGCCCGTTGACCAAGTCACGACGAGGAAACCAGTTTAGGGTTGTGATCATGGATCTCCATTCCCGGTGGATTGAAGCCAAGGCAGTGCCCAACACACACACCCACACAGTGGAAGGCTGTCTCGAGGAAGTATTCCAACGCTTCGGGTATCCAATGGCGATAATAACAGACAATGGCCCTCAATTTACCTCCGTCGGCTGGGACGCTGCACTGCGGCGCTGGCAGTGCATGCACTGGACCACGCCCATCTACCACCCACGGGCTAACCCAGTCGAGCGGAGGAACCAAGAACTAAAGAAAGGTCTTAGGCTCCAATTGGAAGGCCAGACACCGGAGCGTTGGGATGAGAAGATCGACCAAGTCCTCTTCAATTTACGTTGCCGCCGAAATGCCGCTTCTGGGTGCTCTCCGGCATATGCCCTGTTCGGACACGAACTGAGAAGGCCGGGGGAATGGAGGGATCCGCTACCAGAAGGCGCCGAGACCAGACCGCAGCGGACAAGGAGGATCCAAGAGAACGAACAACGTTACCAACAACGCCGATACGCTCAGCCTGCCGTACCGATGCCACTGCAACTCACACCAGGTGACCTGGTAATGGTAAAGTCCTACTTAGCCCACGGAAAACCATTTGGCCCGAAATGGATGGGTCCTTATCCAGTAAGGGAGGTAGCCGGAACCACCGCGGCTTGGGTCGAACGACCAGGTGGTAACTGGACCAAATATCACGTAGATCAACTACGAATAGCCAGACCGGCCAACGTCAGACCACCACACCAATTACCAGATGACCAAGGACCAGCGCCACCACCGGGACCGGAGCAAGAACCGACCCCAGGGCCCAGTCACCGACAGGACTAAAAGTGCAAAGACCAAAGACCTGGGACATCGAGTGGTGCAACGTCTTTCCCAGGGGGGGGGGGCGTTTGTTACCATTTGCCCCTCCCAGAATGACGCAAGACCAACGCCGTTGCATCACCGATGGTCCCAGGCCCGTGCGCGTGCTTTGTGTGAACCCCTGGCAAATCGGAGTGCGCGTCGGTTTGTGACACGGACCAATCCGAGACAACGTGACATCAGCAGGAGCCAATAACAGTGCGGCAACTAAGTGGCGTGACACGTACAGACCAATGATAAGTGAAACAGTATGTGCGCGTCGGTGTGATGACGTGTGCAAACCAATCCGTTGATTGCTGACATCAGCAATAGCCAATGGCATCGTGCGCCCATAAGACACTATGAAAATCAAGGGATATAAATTGAGGCACTGAACCCAACCGAAGACAATTCTTCTTCAACTCTTCAACTAGCATCTTTAGCCAACACCACCAGAACCAACCTTCAACATCACCTGCCAACAGGATACCATCATAGGCCTTCAAGAGGTCCACCGCCACTAGCAAAGGCCTTTTCATAGTAGGCCCAACAAACGGCCACCACAGCTACCAGGCCCAACGTATCCAGGCCCAACTTATCCAGGCCCAACGGAGTTAGGCCCAACAAACGGCCACCACAGCTACCAGGCCCAACATATCCAGGCCCAACTTATCCAGGCCCAACCAACGGCCACTACAGCTACCAGGCCCAACGTATCCAGGCCTAACGGAGTTAGGCCCAACAAACGGCAACCACAGCTACCAGGCCCAACGGAGTTAGGCCCAACAAACGGCCACCACAGCTACCAGGCCCAACGTATCCAGGCCCAACTTATCCAGGCCCAACGGAGTTAGGCCCAATCAACGGCCACTACTGCTACCAGGCCCGACATTTCCAGGCCCGACATTTCCAGGCCCAACTGAGCCAGGCCCTACTGTATAGGCCTCCCACATCGCCAGTGCTTAGTGACCAGTGATCGACCAAACTTGCGCGAGTGCTGTGTTCGCCCCCACCCCTCTAGTGACAAGTGACGCTATCCCCCCCCCCAGTGCCGATCACACACACACAAACAGGGAGTACGCGAGTGACAGTGCCCAGTGACGCCACTTCATATCACCACTAGTGCCGAACCCCTGAATAAGGATACGCGAGTGTAAGTGACACTTTCTCCACCGCCCCCCCCAGTGCGAACAAACAATACCAGTTGTTCTACCTTCTGTACATATTTATCTATTATCTTGTTTTGTTTTGGTGTGTTTAATAAAGAATATTTATTTATGTTTATTTACAACCCTGTGTTTAATTGTTATACTACCACAAGTGAGTCTCCGCCGGCCCCCTGTTAAACCCTATAAAGTGGTAGGTAACACGAGGACGACGATCTAGATCGCGACGAAATCGCAGAAAATAAGTTGAAAAGTAGATATATCCAAATTGAGAAGTAATATGTGCCTATATAGTCTTATTAAAATTTTGTAAATACTTTTTTTTGTAATGACAATGTCTCCATCCATATCCTGCTTGTGATCAGTGACAATAAATTATTATTATTATTATTACTATAAATACAGACACATTGCTACCGACCTCTACTAAAGAGCGATTTATATAAATTTTTTCAACGTCGATACTGGATATTATAATTCATACCCAAATGAGAATAGTCATTGTCGTGCTCTTACTTGTAAAGTAAAACGTATTAAATTTACAATAAATACGTGTACCTACTATTCGGTTATTTTTTACCTTTCATAGTATATAGAAACAAGTTGGTAGTTCTATTGAAAACCTAAACATTCTCACACGAAAATAAGATATTCTTTCGTTAAGAAAACATAGCGTCTTACATTTTGTTACCAGACACCCTGGGTATTGTGGATTCTTTCTTCGCGGCTCGTGGTATGTCACTGAACTCCGGAAAGTCGATTTGTGTTTCGGTTGGTGTGCAAAGCCGCGTGTGTGTGCCGCGTACAAGACCGTTTTTAGAACTAGAAGGTTCGCTTATTCTGATGTGCGACACTATAAACACTTTTCGGTGTCTGGGGTTTCAGTACTCTGTGAAGGGCTGTGCAAGGCCCACGATTTTCACTTAACCACGTGGCTGACTTCTTTGGAGAGGGCTCCTCTCAAGCCGGACCAGAAGGGGACACTTTTACGGCAGTACGTCGTGCCCCGACTCTTCTATGGGCTTCTGAGTCCCGGCGTAACGAGCAAAGTGCTTCGCGAGGCGGACAAATTGATACGGGCCTTCGTGAAACGCGCTTTAAAACTCAATGTGCACACTCCCAACCAGTGTTTTTACGCTAGGATCCGAGACGGCGGTATTGGAATAACGGAGCTACGGGGAGAGATCCCAAGGGTCTTCATTGGGCGTTTAGATAAGACCGACTCCGAGAGAGATATAGGATCTTATGCACTACTGTCCTCTCCTCTCATCGATAAGCTGAGAGACAGACTAATATCCCTGGCCGGCGACACCCCTTCCACCGAAGTATGGAGAAATGCCATAAAGGAGTGCCCATTTACCGCGGGCCTCGAGAGAGCGGCAGACGACAGTTCCAGCCGGGGTTGGTTCTTCAACAGGCCTCATGGCTGGACTGCTCGTGATTACGTAAGGGCGATCCAGTTGAGATCTAACAACCTCCCCACTAAGGCACTTCCCTATAATCCTCCAGCAGAGAGGAAGTGTCGGGGCGGTTGTGCACGTGACGAGACTAACTGCCATATCCTTCAGGCATGTCCCGTCACACACGACGACAGATTGAAGCGACATAATGAGATCGCCCGCAAGATCATCAATCACTGCCGCTCGAAGGGTTGGTCGGTGGAGGATGAGCCTCATGTTCGCCACGAAGATGGTACCCTGTTCAAACCAGATATGGTGGTCCATACGAACGACCAGACCGCCATACACTGCGATGTACAGGTGTCCTGGGATGGAGGAAATACCTCATTTGAGACCATCTGGCAGAGGAAAAGGGACACTTATATGAATCCCAATCCAGGTAGCAGAGGCACGTTATATTGACGTCAGATTTAGGTACTTATTGGTCTTTGACGTCAAATGACAAATGGATTACGTAATTTAGACGTCCATATTTTCACGAACTATTGACGTCAGTTAATATCGCAAATTTGACGTCATTTATTAGACTAATTTCTGACGTCATGATTAATATAAATTAAATTGTTTATAATCGTAGTGCCATATATATTTATTATAATACTATTCTAAACAGTGTGCCAAATCTTCATAATAGAAAATTTTTATATTTAAATTTTAATATTTTTTTTATAAATTTGATCACCTATCTTAATATAATAGATTACCTACTTTAATATAATAAACTACAATAATATTAATTCAATATTTTAAACATTTTGTGCTAAAATAAACCATAAACCATATATTATTCATATAGCGCACTATTATTATGTCCTGTTCAGTTTCTACATTCGGCCCCAATTCGGTTATGTTCGATTGAGAGTATTTTGATATTCGTTAGACGACGGCTAGACAGACGCCACATTTACATAGGCATATCGCCATACTGTTTTATTAGAGGTTTGGTAAAGTTGTTTGGTTTGGTTTATCCTTCATGATTTTTTTATCTTATTGGCGTCGTCATTAGTTTTGTGCACTTTAAACTTTTAATTAACGGTGTGTCGAATATGTATACATTTCATGAAAATAGATGATTACATTCTACATATTTATTTAGATGTACATCATTGTAGAATTTAAAGAAGTTGATGGTGGCGGAATAGCTATTGTAAATAGTTCATGGTTAACTCCACGTAAACAAGAAGTATTTTGACCGCCTGTTAAAGAACAAAAAGATTATAATAAATTACTTCAAAGTACTGAAGAAATAGATGTAAAAAATTGGAAATTATACAGTGTGGAACGGTGCTATTATGAAACAGGTATAAATGAAGTAAAATTACATTTTGATCAAGCTTTATTTTCTATGTATATGTTGCTGTAGATGATTATGAGAAAGCTATAATAAAATTAAAAGTTTGTGAAATATCCTCAGACCTACAAAGTGACACAGATAATTTAGTAACAAAACGAAGAAGAATTCCTAGGAAGCGATTATATTCAATTTCAAGTGATGATGAAGATTATCATTCAAGACCACCAAGGTTAAGGAATACCACCTTAAAAGGGGATTCAATAGATGGTGATGGTTAATTATTTTTGTGTTAAATGTAAAATTTGTGATAACCATATTTTTATTTTAGATATTGTGCTTAGTGCCTATGATGAGTTGAGAAAAGATGATTTTCGAGATAAAAGTATGTATACCTATATTCTTATTATTTTTTTCTTGTAAATCCTGCACATGCAATATCTTTGTAGACAATAATTCATTTAGCGGTAAAAATACTCCTGTTTCTTCAATAGAAGAAGAAAAATTAGAAAGGCATTTAGAAGAAGCAGTTTCCAAAAAAAAGTATTAAATCTCTTAATGTATATAAAGGAACAAAATACTCAAATTATTGCATTGTTAAAAGAAAAGATATGTCATCCTACTGGATGTATTGAACTTCCTGTAAATTTGCCATTACAGAATGAAAATGATTTAAATTGCTTGGAAAATTTTATTAAAGAAAAATAAAATCTTAATAATTTGGTAAGAAAGCAATTGAATATAATATTGTTGTAATTATAACACTGTTCCAATTATAGTGTAATTGTTTAAAATGAATAGAGTTCATAATATTTTGTGTGCATTGAATGGGTAATTTTGAGATTTTTAAAAGTATGTATAGATGTGGATGTTGTGGAATTGTTATTTTTTTTTTTTTGATGTAAGAGAAAAAGATGACCTTTTACTGGATTATCAAATATTTAGTTGTGATAATTATTATGCATATTCTATAGCTACATGTTTTTATCAGAGTTGTCGTTTATCAGGTCTAGGAGGACGAGATACAGCCTCAAAAACAAACAGAATCTTAAAATATTTATTAAAAGACTCCTTAGCAACAAATTATAATTTTTATGGTAAACGTTGTCAAAAAAGGGCATTTTGTGACCTTTACATAAGAAAAGCTATTGTTGGTAAGTAATTATTTTGTTATAATATGCAAATATGAATATGATCTGAAAGTAATAGGTTTGTGTAACTGCAGAACTTCCACTTATAATTTATAAAGTGTAACATTTCCTCCATATATTTGACATGGAATAAGAAAATTGACCTAGTTTGACAAATATTTTTGTATGTTCATTTCACCACAATCTTCTCAAGAAAGAAAACACCATCGAAACAACAATCCATAATAGTCTTGTACATTAAAATTTCACAGGTGTTGTTTAATCACTTTTTAATAACTTTTTAAAAACTTTTTTCCAAATCTTTGTTTATATCTTATATACATATTCTTTTTGTAAGGTGGTTTGTTGTTCTGTAATATTGTTTAGTAACTGTATCTATTTTTTTACTAACAGTGTATGTATTTCACTGGATATTATCTATTTTCTTACACTTTTTAGACGCTGTAAAATCTAATTCCGTACATGCAACTGATAAAGAAGTCGAAGATTACATCAAGGTTTGGCTGAAACATGCACCTGAAAGACTGAAAAAGATTAATTATTATACTCTGGTTACAAGTATGTCTGAAAAAATTAAATATATTAAAAAACAAGTTGTATGTCAACGACAAATATATAGTAGTGTCGGAATCGGTAAATAAGATTCGAAATGAAATCCAAGATATTTATTACAACCGGACATTATGAAAGCCTCTATAGTGAGGATAATAGCATTTGTGAGCCGAACGATAATCCAGAAATTGATAATTTACAAAATAAAAAGGATTTAACAACACAATTAAGGCAATGGGCATTAACATATCAAGTTCCATTAGTAGCAGTTAATAATCTTTTAAAAATGCTTTCTTCTTTTCACTCAGAATTAGTATTAGATGGTCGTACTTTGCTAGCAACCCCATCTTTTATGCCAAGTAAACAATTAAATAATGGTGAATTATGCTATATTGGTATGGAACAGCATCTAAAAAAGTTTATTATAGAACATCCACAAATCCAAAATAATGTAATAGAAATTAGTTTTAATATTAACGGTTTACCACTTTTTCATAGCTCAAATGTACATTTATGGCCCATTCTGGGATTAATAAAAAATATACCTCATCAACCTTTTCCTACTGCTATTTTCTGTGGTAACTCAAAGCCTTCACCATTAAGCATTTATCTGGAAGACTTTATTCATGAATTGTCTCATTTATTAAATGACGGATTTGAATATAATCAAATAAAATATTGCATTAAAGTTCACAGTTTTATTTGTGACGCTCCAGCCAAAGCATTTATAAAATGTACCAAAACCCACAGTGGTTACTCTTCATGCGACAAGTATACTCAAACTGGCGAATATATTCAAGGTAGGGTTGTCATGCGAAATATATCAGCTCCTAGACGGACAGATTTAATGTTTAATTTACAGACTGACGAAGATCACCATTTGGGTACATCACCCCTTACAGAATTATCAATTGGTTTAGTCAGCAATTTTCCAATAGATTATATGCATGCAGTATGCTTAGGTGTTATGAGAAAGATGTTAAATTGTTGGGTAAGCGGTACTTTAAAAGTGCGCTTACCTAGTAGATCTGTTAACCTTTTATCAGCAAAGTTAATTAACTTAAGAAGATGTATACCCGTTGAATTTAATAGAAAACCGCGAACACTAAACGAGCTAGCTCGGTGGAAAGCTACAGAATTTCGTAATTTTCTTTTATACATTGGTCCACCAGTATTAAAAGATATTTTACCAATAGCTATATATGAAAATTTTTTACTTCTTCATTCTGGAAATCTAATAGTTTGCTGTGAAAAACTTATTCAGGCATTAGGTGTGAATTTGCTGGAAGACTTTTAAATATTTTTACAAAACACTGCGAAAGTGTTTATGGTACGCAATTTCTCGTTTATAATGTGCACATGCTAATTCATTTATGTGATGATGCCATTAAGTATGGGTCCTTGGGTACATTCTGTTGCACGCTTTTGGCGCGCCCATGAGAAATGACTAATTTGATTCTAGAACTATTTATTAATTAATATCCGTTCACTTAGGTTAATAAGTATTAAATTATTTGAGAACATTGAACTAATTATAACATCATTCTTTTAGGCCTGGACTGTATACTGTTTATTATTTTTGATACGCCAAATATATTCTAAATTTAAAAATACATATGTTGCAATTGCCACAGCTAAGCTTGTTGAATTTCCTTGATGAGATCATCCTTTATATTTTATTTTCAAATACGTCGTTATTCCTTCAAAATAACGTTTGTGTAACAACGTTCGCGGGTTAACTTAAATATTCTTTTAAAAGTAAATATTAGAGTTGCATATACTTATTTTTCTCAATAAGCTCCTTGTTAAAATACGATGGGAATGAAGTATTCGGTGTGTTCGCATAATTTTTTTTGCGTCTGTTAGATGCCTCATCGCGTCGAACTGG
This sequence comes from Amphimallon solstitiale, assembly GCA_963170755.1. NCBI lineage: Eukaryota > Metazoa > Arthropoda > Insecta > Coleoptera > Scarabaeidae > Amphimallon > Amphimallon solstitiale. The sequence goes on along the minus strand of OY720677.1, from coordinate 47,536,293 downwards.
GTATTGGTGTATCTCGCATGGTTTTTGCGCGTCATGCAAATTCCTTCTTTCAATAAAATGGAACATTTCTAGAATATTCGAGAGACCAGAAAGGGCGGAAACGACGTACCATTTCCTTACGTCGAAGATGTTATTAAAACGGCGAGCGCTGTGGGAAAAGAGTAAGTCAGTCAGTCAATCGGATCAGATCAGGTCAGACGAGAACAATATCAGTTAGTGGTGAACCGCCGGGGTGCGAGTCAATGTGATTCTAATGTTTATTAACCCTTAACTACTATGCAAGGGTCCTGGGGACAGTACAAGTGAAACAAAACTTGCAGTTGGTAAGTAATCTTTGGTTCGTCCAATTTCATTTGTAATACTACTAATATCGGCAGATAATCTAAAATGGAGTCTAAACGATATTTGAACGAAGATGACATACATGCTCTATTCAACGATGAAGATTTTTGGAATGATAACGTTGATACTCAAAATACACAATCTCCATTACCAGCGTTTGACAACATTACGACCGAAGCAGATAAAAGTGATCAGGATGAATCAGATCATGAATATGCAAGCAGCCATGACAGCCAAAGTGACGTTTCATGCGATTCAGATGATCTGTGGGAACCTAATAATAATGAACAAATTAAAAACCAAATTCCAGACGAAAGTGTTGAATCTGAAGAGTGTGAAATGGACGTAATTCAAGAAGATGAAGATAAAGATTCCTCTGAGCGAAATACAGAAAATCAACCACGACAAACAGGAGTTTGGCATGGAAAAGATCGAACAATATGGGGCAGTGGTCTTCCTGTAAGAAGGAAGACCACTGCTGATAATATTATACGTTTTTTACCTGGTCTAGCTGGTGTTGCTAGGCAAAATCCTCCAAGCAGTGCTCTAGAAGCCTGGAGTCTTCTAATCAGCGATGAAATGTTACAGTCAATTGTGGAATGGAATAATCATAAAATATCGACGATGATTGTTACTTATACGACATCAAAAAAACTTCGCCCTTCATTTATATGTGAAACAAATTTATCAGAAATTAAAGCATTTATCGGATTGTTATATTTACAAGGAATATTCAAATCAAATCATGAAGATTTACGTTCAATGTGGAGCACAGACGGAACGGGTAGAGATATTTTCAACTCTACTATGACTTTGGCACGATTCTATTTTTTGTTGAGTTGTTTGCGTTTTGACAATCCTGCAACAAGAACTGAAAGAAGAGAAATATCAAAATTAGCTCCAATTCAAGAACTTTTTGAGGAGTTTGTCTCTTGTTCAACTAATAGTTACACTCCTGGCGCATATTTGACGATTGATGAAATGTTGGTACCATTTCGGGGTAGGTGCGGTTTCCGAATGTACATACCCAATAAGCCAGCGAAGTACGGCATAAAAATACAAATTTTGGCAGATGCAAAAACATATTATATATGCAAAGCTGAGGTTTATTTGGGCAAAAGCAACGGAAACCAACCCAAAAACTCTTTGCCACATCCCACGCAGGTTGTCAACCGTTTAGTCAGTCACTTTCCTTTGAAAACGAATCGCAACATAACAGCTGACAACTGGTATACTTCAATGGAGACAGTAAGAGAGTTAGAAAAGCGTAATATGACATATGTTGGTACGGTGAAGAAAAATAAACGACAGATTCCACCTGAATTTCAACCAAACAGGAGACGTCCAGAACTATCATCTCTCTTTGGATTTCAAGGAAAGGTTACTTTGGTCAGTCACGTTCCAAAAAAAGGTTAAGCCGTTGTTTTGTTATCGAGCATGCATCATGACTCTAATGTAAATCCAGTTTCAAAAAAGCCAGAAATCATAGAATTTTATAACAAAACTAAATCTGGCGTAGATGCTTTGGACCAGAAATGCGCAGCATATTCCACCTCGCAACACATGAAAACGCGCATGAACAACAAACACATCCCACGTCATCTTCGACAACTTATCGCCAAAAAGCTTGGTACTTCACTACCTGTTGAAACAGTCCCTGAAGATGAAGTATCTAGGTCCAAGAGAAAAAGATGCGCCTTTTGCCCTCCCAAAAAGGACCGAAAATGCAGCATGTCATGTGGACAGTGCAAAAAACCACTTTGCATGACATGTGCCAAAAAGATATGTCCGGAATGTTTTGAAAACTGAACACAACCATTTCATGTTTGTTTTTTATATTACCAAATACCTCATGTAAGAATTAAAGTTTTATTTGATTTTGCTTCTGGAATTTGCTTCATTTTCGTATTGGGTCCCTCGGACCCAAGCATAGTACGTGCGGCCTAAATATGCTGCCTAGTAGTTAAGGGTTAAATTATAAAAGTGCCTTCACGAGCGGGCAAATCGTATAACGCGGAGCATCTCATTAAAGTTCAATTTGGAACTCGTCCCATAATGACGATCTAAGTGCTCTTGCGTTTGAATACCGGAACGGTTACCAGTTAATCTTTATAGAAGATTCATTCCATTCCGATATGCTCCTTGAGGGGATCTACAATTTTGACCGCTGCCGTCGGAAGGATCACTACTCACGTCTCGAAGAACTCCAGCCGTTTCGAATGAATCGCAGGCCGCCCCGGACTCGCATGTCTACCACGCCGTACAGCCACGGCGCTTACTTAGTCGTATCCAGGTAAACTTTCCATTCAATCTGTCTCAGAAGTACTTAGCCTTTACCGTCGCAAGAAAACAAGAACTTCTTCGTTTAATTATTGTAAATGTAAACCTATTAACATATTGGTTATCCGACGGAGAAACCAGTATCCTATTGTGTATTATTTAGTTAGGGAATTAGAAACTTGTTTGTAATTAGTCACTTGTTATTGTTTATTCAGAATAATTCCAGTTAGGTTCGGTGAATTTACCGTAATATTTGTTATATAATAATCTTAATTTAGTATTTGTGTATAAAGTTCTGATAATATAGTAAAACATACCTGTTAGTGCCTATTGAATAATCACGTTTCCGTCTGGCCAGATTATTGACTTAGGAATTACGTTACATGACATTGTCTATTGAGGAATTTCTTTTGTTTATTAAATATTTCTGCATTTGGAACATCGGATAAGTCTTTTGTGAATCATTATATTTGTCGAGTGTCAGGTCTAATTTAATTTTTATGTATTAGTTAAATTGTTTCTGCGATATCCTGACACTGTGACGCTCAGAATTTAAGATATTGAAAGAATATGTTCGTTCACTTCCATATATTGTTATTCATATATTTGGAAATATTGCCATTATACTTAAGTATGTGTAATGTACATTGCTAACTTATTCTATGTAATAAATATTGTTAAGTTTATCTGTGTTATCAATTAATAAACCCTCGTTCCTTGTGGTAATGACCAAGCTCAGTGATTTTTTCTTGCTTCCTTTCACTAATAAACATAGAGCATGTATGTGCTAATTAAAGTGATAGTCAATTAAAAAAACAATTAAGTAACAGCAAGTGGCGCCTATTAAGAGCTTTGTAATCTATCATAAAATCATTAAAAGAATTAATTAGCCATCTAGAACGATCAACACCTGTTATCCGAGGAGCAACAACAGATTGGGGTTATAGAGCATAAGGCTCTATAAGATTAAGGTATGTGAGTTTTTGTCATTAAACATAGGATACGCATTCACTACTTGTTGGTTCAATTATTAATTAAATAGACTTCATTGCTGTAATAAGTATTAGACGACCCTGGGATACTGGATGCGGAATTAATTAAATTAGAGAAGAAAAAGAATAGCAACAATTCTCAGCATTCCCTTTCGAAAATTACTTACTTAAAGAAGTTAAAAACATTAGTTAGATCTCCTAACGATCCTTTGCAGCAGATATTTCGACGCTTAAAGGAAACAGATTTTTTAAATAGAAATGATATTCCTTTAAAAAATGACTTTATTCCTACACTTGAGTACAATAGTGGGCCTCTCCCATGTGGAACAAATATTTATAGACAAAATAAAAAATTAGAGTATAAGAATTTAGTGTTTAATGTAAATTCTTATCGAGGTGCTGACTCGTACGCCTTTTAAAAAATAATATGCTTTTGCAAATAGACAACATTTTACTAAGATTACATGACAATGCTTTTGTTTTCTTCGGTAGACAATTTCGATCTTATTCCTCTTTTTATACTTACCCATTTCCATCAGCAACTGTACAATTTTTTTTAATGAATGATTTATCTCGTGAACATTTTATTTATAATGTTAGCGATGTTACTGTAAAATTTCATTTCCTATAATACCAGCATTGTAGAAGTTATTTATATTCTGATAGTTTGCTAATAATTTATACTTTCCTTTTTGCAACAGAAACTTGTTTTTAATTTTATTTTCTATATTAGTCGAATTAAAACGTGTTGTTATTTTTTAATAGTTTGTTTATTACATATTACTTATGTTTTATATCAGAAACTGTATTTTTTATGCGTTGTTTTATAAAAAACTCCTATTTCATTTGCTATAAAAGATATGCTAATATTACTAGTTTGTAAATTATATTCAGATATGTTAGTCTTCATTAAAAATAGTTCAAGTATGTTTTTCTTGCTTTATTGTAAATACCAAACAAATCTATTAGTACTTCAGCGTATATTTTCTTAAAAGCTTTCTGTAGGCGTAAAACCGAATCTACAGTTTTATCGATTTTGCAGAAGAAAACATGCATATAGTATGTGTTTAGGTCTAGAGTTTCGGACATTCTTAAGATAGTTTTGGAATTATGGAGCACGTTTGCTAAAATGTGTGATCAGTAAAATGAGAACTGTTTTGGAACTATCCATATAGTTGTGACTAAACAGACCAGACTTTCGACATACAACGCTTTTGTCCATATAATTGTAGACGTTATTTGTATGTTATATTCAGGGTGAAACAAAAATGGGGGGCTGACTACACACTATCAGCTTCTACTGCCATAAATAATAAAAAAGTTTATATAAATATTTGTGTTACAACGTTTCAGCAAAAAATTAGAACTACATGAGATTTTTCAGTTTTTTATTCAATTCATAATAAATGTTCAAAATGACATCCTTGTGCAATAACACGGCTGAGCTCGATGATTCTTGGACGGATCCGTTTTCTATTATCTTTTTGAATAAAATACTGACAACTCTCTAACAAATATTTATGTAAAGTTTTTTCTTATTCTTATAGTTGTAGAATCTGCCTGTGCATGGTCAACCCATCATATTTGTTACACCTTCTATTAATGTCCATATGATGTCAATTGCAGACGTTATTTGTACGTTATATATAAACGTCCACACGACGTCAGTTACAGACGTTATTTGTACGTTATATATAAACGTCCATACGACGTCACTTAAAGACGTTATTTGGACGTCGTAATATGACGTCTTGTGGCTGTGACAAATTGACGTCAGAATTTGGTCTTGTAGACGTCATATAACACTAGCGTCTAGCCCCCGGGATGCAACTTCTGATTATAACTAGTGGGGACGTTGAAAGGACATCGTGACAACGACGATCTCGGTCAAGAAAAGAACTCACGTCGCAGTCGGACTTTTGAATACACACTTAACATAGTGAAATACACATATTTCGCACATACATCAGCGCACACAAAATAATTCATTCTCCGAAAACTACGGGATTTTACGGGTAGGTCCCACCATCGTCAGCTTGCTAACCCGTATACCAGTAATCCATACCATAATTAATTAATTTCAACCACAATAACTATTAATAACTTTCATTTAAACATTCAACAAAATGGAAAACAAACCACACAACATCGAACGCATACACATACATCTACACAAAACTTTGTACTCGGCACAGGAGTCCGGGAAGACTCTGATTTCCTCAACAATTATACACTACAAGTAGGACGCTACCTCAGCGTGCAACTTATAAACACGGCTTCCAAGAGGAGCCCGCGCAGCAGTCACAGGACATCGTGACAGTGCGGGTAAATTCAAGCATTGCGTTGATTATTGGGGCTAGACGTCACGGTAACTTATCGTTTCTCAACGCGTGTTGCTGTGCTGACAATTGACAGGGACTGACAGAGTCTTCAAATTGAATATGAATTGTATTGACGATATTAGACATCCTAAATAATAACAGAGCTAAATATTAATAATAATTAATAAATCATGGAAGACATCCAATAATACATAACCCGAGTAAGCTTCCGTTATTTGTGTAGCATCTTTGAAGAATAATTATTAATTATGGAAGAGAAAGACATGAATAATCATTCAAAGAACATGTGTGAACGAATAAATCTAATCTTAAGGTGCATGTGAAAAAGTTTCACCGTGATAAAGTGGATCATCCTTATAATTGCATCAGAATCTGATGCAATTATAAGGAGCTTTCACAAATTCCTCTGCAAAAAGTCTAATTTCGAGTAGTAAATTAGTGTGTGGCGCCAATTGAAGCAACGTTCGCGGTACTTGATAGTTCTGCGAGTATAACGCAAAATGTTAAAGTTATTACTTCCCATAATAGAAAAATTAATAAGCAAACGAGGTTACTGTCTACCAAGAAAAACGGAAAAAATAGGGATAAACTAAGTTTGCAAGCTCCAAGTAACACCGAAAATATTGCTTTATCCTTAATTCCCGCTTTTTGTCACAAATAATTATTGTGTTGCTACTCATAAATATTAAATATCCATTCAGACTTTAAAACAATGTGCACGACCAAACACATTGTGTACATTTTTAATTATAATGGCAATTTTAATAATTAGTTATTTAGTTAACCTGCTTTAGCCTGTAAAATTTTGTAATTATGATTTATATTATTTTTATTTTATTGTTAAATTATCAAATCGTATTATTTCAACAACTAAATAATAACATAACATTTTTCCGTTGAAAACTTATTTGCCACCATACATTTCATTCTTCAATAATTCTAAATCACAGAGAAATACCAATTTATATAATATATAAGCAAATATACACGTATTTTAAATGTCCAACGCAATGCTTGAATTTTCCCGCACTGGCACGTCATTTCAACGTCCCGACTACTTATAATCAGAAGTTGCATCCCTGGGGCTAGACGCTAGTTCATATAACACGTCTTATTCGTCATATGAAGTACCTAAAACTGACGTCAATATAACGTATCTCTGCTACCTGGGAAGTTCCTAAACGCAGCAGCAAAGCGATGGCCACGTAAAGATCTTCGGCACCTACCGATCATAATGGGTGCCAGGGGCATTTGGCCAAGAACGAATGAGGAGACGGCCACCGAACTCCAAATTCGAAATGCCTTCAAAGCCAGCTGCGTCCATTCCTGCCTGAAATGGGGATCTACTCTACATAACTCGTTTATGAAGGCTGTGTGGTCGAGAAGATGAATGGTGCCCACGTTTATTGGTCCCAGGCCAACACCGAACGACATCACGTCTATCCAACGGCACAAGTTTCTTTTAAAGTGTAGTGTTTGTTATGTGTGTGGCAGTTTTGTACTTCTGGGCTCTTGTTATTCCGTGTGAGCTCAGAATTTTAAAGTGTTTGTCCTGTTTTGCCGCGAGCGTTCTATTGTGTAGCGGTTTCGTCCTTGTGCTTTGCCTGTGTGGGCCTAAGAACCATTTCAACTAGTGGCGATACCTTTCTTGTCTAGGTCCACACTTGTCTTGTTTTTATTTATTGATCCTTTCTGTGTTTTTATCTTTTGATTAAATTTTGGCACCTGTGTGCACCCTGCGTATCTCGCAGGTTTGTTTTGACTAACTGACTATTGTATGTTTAGGATAAGCAGGAAGGGTAGCCTTTACTTGGCTTGGTGGTGGAAGAGTTATCATGTTAATTGTTTATACTTACTTACCACTATTGTGGCTTTTATTTATATTCATTGTTCTTGTTCTTGTCTGATGCTCTCTCAGTCCTTGGCAATGACCTTTTGTGGGCCATGGACATACCAGGCTAAGTTTGTCTCGCCAAAAGGTGTACCGTGCGGCTGCCGCGGTAGCAAATTTTGTAAAAACTATTATATATATCATGTACGACCATCTGTACAAAATGCTTTAATGTTAAATAAAGTTTTCAATAGGGTCACATAAGCGTTAATTAAACGGACGTCGCGATGCGCGTTTATACGTCCGCTTCAGAACATACATGAATTCGTTTAAGACAGCCACACACAGAACGCGCCTAAATATTGACGCGCGTTCTATTAAGGCCGATTCTCACCTAAGCGGCATCGAGCGACGCTTCAAAATAACGCTTACAATTGTTTGCGTGTAATTAAATGATACAGTCCTCACTTAAGCAGAGCGGCACGAAGGGTGGCGTTGAGGCGCGACTCTGCAACTTTTAAACGCGACCCGAAGCGTTGGCTCGCGGCACGCACGTGACTGCCTGCCGACGGCCAAGTGTGAATCACAATACGTCAAAAGCAAGCAGCGACCTGAAGAAGTTTCCTAGTACAAAAGTAAATATGGACAGGGAAAAAATTGATAGAGTAATAGTACTTCTTTGCGATTACGAAGAACTGTACGACATGGCGAATAGAAATTACAGTAATCAGAATAGACGGGAGAATATATGGTGTGAAATTGGGAAAAAAATTAACGAAAGTGGTAAGTTCCTATTGCATTTACGTCTCAAGAGTTAATTAAAGGTATGTATTTTTAAATTGAAATTATTTTAAGATTCCTGTAACTTTTTACTTTCTTATACGTAGTATAAGGAAGTATTGTGATGATGAAAATTTTCGACCTCGAGATTTTTGCAGATGTCCACGTTTTGAGGTCCCCTGATACACGTTTGTCTCATAGCAGTAAGAAAATTTGGGACCCGTGTATAGTGGGTTGCATACAACGAGTATATACATACCAACGACTCGACTTTACATGTTTTCAACCGTCAACGGTAACGTCTAGACCTAGATTGTCGTTTTAGTTTAGTTTTCGTTTTCAGTGCAGCTGTGCAGTGCAGTGTATGTATAAAATACTAAAATGAGTGATTTTATCTGTTCGATTTGCAACAAAACTTATATAAACAAGAGACAATTATACAAGCACCGGCGTACTTACCACAACGTACTTAATAAACGCACAATAAAGTGTGCAACATGCAATTGCTATTTTGAAGGAAAGGTTAAGCTTGCTGTACATATCAAAAATGTACACAAAGCACGACCTGTGAAACAAAAAGAAAAAATGAGGTGTGGCCACCACACGACTTTCTTATACGTATGAAAGTGTTACTTCCGGTCCGAATTTTGAAATTTCATTTATATAAAAAATATTCCAAATCCAACTTTAAGTACTTTTGTACTCTTCATAAATATATATAGAATGCATAATTTACGACATATTTGCAAAAAACCGATTTTCGATAAGAGTAAAAAGCCTACTTCCGGCAGGAATTTCGAAAAATTTTTTAATAAAATTCTTCTTAAATTTAATTTTAAGTACATATGAATTCTTTATAAATTTGTCTAAACTTAGTAGTTGACGAAATATTGGCAAAATTCGAGTTTTTCACTGAAGTAAACTACTACTTCCGGTCGACCTAATTTGCTGAAAATCTAATCAGTTCCCAAGAGGGAGATTATACACGTAAATACAAAATTTGGAATTGATATCTCCAGCGGTTTGACCGCTATCGTGGTCACAGACAGACAGACAGACAGACACACAGACACACACACACACACAGAGACATTTTTTAAAAACCACTTTTTTGGTATCAGGGGACCTCAAAACGTGGATATCTGCAAAAATCTCGAGGTCGAAAATTTTCATCATCACAATACTTCCTTATACTACGTATAAGAAAGTAAAAAATGAGGTGTGGCCACCACACGACTTTCTTATACGTATGAGCGTTTCAAACTATACAATTTTAAAAATTTTTTTATACAAAACTTATTACTTTCATTCGCTTAATAAATTGCTATAGAATGCATACTTTGCAAGATATTATCAAAAAAGTGCTCCTTGCTAAGAGTAAAAGTGCTACTTCCGGTCCGAATTTTGAAATTTGATATATACAAAAAATATTGCAAATCCAGTTCTAAATACTTTTCTACTCTTGATAAATATATATAGAATGCATAACTTACGACATATTTGCAAAAAATCGCTATTCGATAAGAGTAAAAGTGGTACTTCCGGCCTGAATTTTGAAATTTTTTTTATACAAAAGATATTGAAAATTATGTTTTAAATACTTTTATACCCGTAACGTACTTGTCTAAAAAGCATGACTTGCGAAATATTCGCAAAAAACTGATTTTCGATAAGAGTAAAAGACCTACTTCCGGTAGGAATTTCGAAAAACTTTCTAAATAAAATTATTCTCAATTTTAATTTTAAGTATATATGAATTCTTTTGTAACGAAGTCCTCGTTAATTGTACAAATTAACATTTTTTAGGTCCATAATTAATTTATTTATCAATATTAAATTAAATGTATGTGTGTTATTTTGTTCAAATGTTGTATAAAGTGATTTGGACGGACCTGTATATATATTTATTTGTAATGATAATTCATGTTATTTGTTTATTTTCAATGGAAAATACCGAATGTGTACGTCATGCTCGAAGTCGCGCATTTCGTGTCCGAGGCGCGCGCAAAGTGTATGTTTTGAACAAGTTTTTCCTACAGACATAGGGGGGTTTACGGATATATAAAGGCCCCAGCAAGTGGGTCTCGTTCATTTTATTCTCCTATCCGACCGCTACCTTTACCTTTCTCTACTCAGCCTTGATGGCGTGAGAGAGTCTGGTTCAAATCCTAGAAACGTATTATATTCAGGTCTTTTGTGCCGTGAAATAATCGTTTCAAAATCCGCTAAACACATCCGAAAGTGTCTTTTCCATTCAGACCCAGGGTCGTGGAGGAAGAGCCATTTTACCGCTACAACCTAAATTCCCGTCAAAGTCAGGCTATAAATGCCGTGACTAATATATTTCCGAATTTAATATTTATTCTTTATTTTTCAGAGATGTTAAAATTCAAATATTATATGTAACGCGCCGGAAAAATTCAAATATATTGTTCGCGCTCTGTACCGCAATAAACATAGAGATAATAGCGCTTCACCGTATAGCTATCGGTTGGATGTTCAAATCTACGCCGGTTGAATAATTTTTAGTCGCAATAGACTTGTAAAGATTCTTCTGCGAGCATGACAATACACGGAGATCAGTTGTAGAATAATTTAAATAAACCCGAGCATACATTTTACTTCAAATTGACCGACGCGTATTATATTCCAAGTATCATTTTATTTATATTAATAAATGGAACACTCTGGGACCCGTAAATGAGGGTTCAGGGACTAACTGTGTATATACGTTCTAACTTAGTTTCAATCATGACTTATAGAGGTCATTGACGTGTATTTGTTTTGTATTTACTTATGTACATAGAATTTGTAAATTGTAAACTAATAATAAACGAAATTGTGTATCAATTGTATCAATTGTATCAATTGTATCAATAGTTTAATTGCTGAATTGTTTAGTTGTTCGACATTATGTAACATTGTTTTAGTAGAAATAAAAGTTAACTATTCTGTTCTTTTCAAATGAATTTCTACACGTGTTTTTTTTTTCTTTACTTTTACCGTTTGACAATAAGGTAGGGAAAGCAGTATATTCAAAGAGCAACAAGTTATATTAAAACAATAAGAAGTACTCACGTTTTCTTCGCTGTGCTAGTTGTAGAGCTTTTTAGTCTTTTGTCCCCAAGGCACAACACTGTAACCGTCATATTTCCGTTTTAACCTAAGCCGCCCGAGCGTGTTGACATTGATGCCTGAACATATAGGCAGCCAGGAGTGCTGTGTATCTTGGTGGCATTCAGAAGACAAATTTTATACCGGCTAGCTTGCTCTGGTGTTATATAAGCAAATAGCACCATGTCGTATAAAAAAAAGTAGGCTAGCCAGGTTATAAATGGCGCCCATAACGTTTGGCCGTGTTTTAAGAAATTTAAAAATTAAAATCCGACATTAAATTCCGCCGTGGTTCATAAAACTGTTTGGCAAGTTTAACAGTTTTCCGCCAGAATTTATGTTTACTTATTTTTTAAAAATAAGATAGGAAAATTGATACACAATTTAGATACATACATAGAGATAAGTTTTTATTAAAGGATAGTAAAACGTACATATTCTTTATTAATTGTGAGGGAGTAAAAGGATAGGAGAATAAATTGCAACTACAATACATTTTTTATTTTAATTTGGTACATTATAAATTATAAAATGACTGATGCAGATAAAGGCAAAAATCCAAACCCTCTTGGGTGGATATATACCTTGAAAAAAGAGGACTTAAATGCCGCAGCAGAGTCTTTAGGGTTAGACGCTACCGGTAATGTCGAGGACGTACGTAAACGCATTAGCACCTTTTTGAAAGAGGGTAAAACGGGTTCCGCGAATAAGGGAAACACTCCACCGCAAGGAGACACTAACGTTCAGATTTCTTCCGCGGAGATCTGTACTCAAATAAGGAAATGGGGGATTCATTTTAATGGCAGCTCGGACGCTGTATTTTTCCTGGAAAGAGTCAAAGAACTTCAAGTATGTTACGGGATTAAAGATGAACATATGCTCCACGCGTTGCCTGAGCTTTTTAGAGACAAAGCACTGCTTTGGCTCCGAAATAATAAAACATTATGGGGTACATGGGACGAGTTCTTGGAAGACTTTAAACTTCAATATCTTCCGCCTCGGTATAACTTTTCAATCGAAGAAGAAATACGCGCTCGTTTGCAAAAACCAAAGGAATCTTTTAAAGATTATTTAACCGCCATATTAACGTTAATGAGACGCGGCCAAGATATGTCCGATGGTGATAAATTGGAACGTGTATATGGTAACATGTCACCTAGTTACAGAATGTATATACATAGGGACGCGATACAATCCCTCAGACAATTGTCTAAACTCGCTGCCGACTATGAATTATTGCTGGAAGAGCAGGCGCGCTTTTGTAAGAAAGAAAGTACGCTATCAGCACCGGAACGCCCGCCCAGCGATAAACCCAGTACTTCGCGTTCGCATCATTTGTCATATGTCGCTCAGGATAATAAGCCTCGCCGATTTCCTGTACCGCCGTCGCCATTACAAAAATTATCACATCCGGAAAACCGCTGTTGGCGATGTGGCAAGGAAGGACATACGCGTGGTTATTGCCGTAACCCATTTAAAATGTTTTGTTCACGGTGTGGCAAGTTAAATGTACGTTCCGTTGACTGCCGATGCCAGGGAAACGCCGAGAAGGGCGGTCTGCAGGCAAAGACCGTCCGCAAGCAGTAAAACCGCCTGAATCCGCAAACACGTGTATTAAAGACTCGACAGTGCCGGATAATCGCGTGTGGATCCGTGTACACATTCATAACCAGAGTTTACGAGCCCTCGTGGACAGCGGAGCGACTTCGTCGTTTTTGTCCGAATCACTAGTTGCCCGGTTGTTGAAAAATAATGAACAACGTGTCTTGAATAGAAAATCTAAAGTCCGCCTCGCAAATGGAGACGTTATAGAGTCACCCGGCTCAGTTTTATTACCGGTCCGCATGGGTAGCCGAACTACAGACGTTAATTTTGTAATTATGCCGAAGAGCCCGTGCTCAGTCATCTTCGGAATTAATTTTCTTAAGGAAATTGGGGCTGTTCTTGATTTTTCCGAAAGGAAACTGTACTTTAAGGGAGACAATGCAGTCTTTGCCGCGAGCTGTGGGATCTCCGAAGTACAGGACCGCCAAGAAACCACTTTAAAAAAATTCCTTGAACAAGAATTAAGTAAATTTACTACCGTGCCTGGTCGGACGAATTTAATACGTCACACGATCCGTTTGCAACCGAATACCGCCCCAATAAAACAAAGATATTATCCATGCAACCCGAAGAAGCAAGCACTGATCGACGCCGAGGTAGACAAGATGCTACAAGACGGTATAATAGAACCCAGTAGCAGTCCGTGGAGTTCTCCTATCGTAGTGGTCACGAAAAAGAACGGTGGCGTTCGGTTCTGCGTCGATTTCCGCAAGATTAATTCCGTATCGATTAAAGATTCATATCCCTTGCCGTACATTTCAAATATTCTTGACAAACTCCGCGACAGTAAATATTTTTCGACGCTTGATCTTAAAAGTGGGTACTGGCAAGTGGAATTAGAAAAAGATAGCAGACCCGTGACAGCTTTTACAATTCCGGGAAAGGGCCTATTTCATTTTGTGTCATTACCGTATGGATTACATAGTGCGGGAGCGACGTTCCAACGCCTATTAGATTCGGTGATAGGTCCTGAAATGGCGGAATACGCATTTGTATATCTGGATGATATTATTATTTTAGGCAAGACTTTTGAGGAGCATTTGAAAAATTTAAGTAATGTTTTCGCGCGTTTACGGGAAGCAGGCCTCCAACTTCAACCAGACAAATGTACTTCTGCCAAACAGGACATAAAATATTTAGGACATGTCGTAACACCGGACGGTATCCGTACAGACCCGGACAAAATCGCTGCTATTTTAAATGTACCTCCGCCGCGAACCAAGAAAGAAATACGTGGTTTCCTGGGACAAACGTCGTGGTACCGTCGGTTCGTACCAAATTTCGCACAACTTACCGTTCCGCTTATAAAACTAATTAAAAAAGATGTGCGTTGGGAATGGACGACGGAACAAGACGCCGCATTCGCCGCCGTAAAGAAAGCACTGACAGAGAGCCCAGTTCTCGCGTGTCCGGACTTCTCCAAACCATTCCAATTGCATACCGACGCCAGTGAGAAAGGTTTGGGAGTCGTTTTAATACAAATAATAGAGGGTGCCGAAAGGGTGATCGCCTATGCCAGTAGGACTTTAAGTAAGGCAGAATTTAATTATTCGACGACTCAAAAGGAGGCCCTTGCCGTTGTCTGGGGTATCAAAAAGTTTAAGTACTATTTAGAATTTTACCAATTCACCGTTATTTCCGATCACCAGTGTTTAAGGTTCCTGAATGACTTGAAGAATCCGTCAGGACGACTCAGTCGATGGGCTGTTGATTTACAGCAGTATGATTTCGTCATTCAGTACCGAAAAGGAGCGATGAATAATTTAGCCGATTCTCTGTCCCGAGCACCGCTTCCTTTCAAACACGAAACCGATGAAGATACCTGTGCCTTGTTAGAAGAAACGTCTTGTTCTTGGTATAATAAGAAGGTTTCGGACGTTCAGTCAGATCCTGAAAAACATCAAGAATACCGACTAGAAAATGGCAATTTATACAGACATATACCTGATACACAACATACCGAGGGAGTGCGCGCATGGAAATTGTGCGTAGCTACACCTGATAGGAGTGACGTCCTGAAGGAAATTCATGACGCTCCCGAAGCTGGACATCTTGGGGTCGCCAAAAGTATAGCGAGAGCCGCTTCGTTATATTATTGGCCAGGGATGTTTAGAGACGTCCGCCGCTACGTCAATCGATGTCGATCCTGTAAGCAATATAAATTTAACCAGGGAAAACCTCTAGGCCAGATGTTATTCTCACCTGTTGATTGCCCATGGGAACAAGTGAGTGTGGACCTCCTCGGACCTTTTCCACGTTCCAAGAGAGGATTTACTTCATTGTTAGTAATACATGATCGATTCACGAAGTGGGTAGAGTGCCAGCCGCTACGCTCTGCCACATCACGAACCGTCATCCAGGCGCTGAACGAAAAGGTAATCTATCGTTTTGGTTGTCCGAAGATCCTGTTGGCTGACAATGGTCCGCAATTTGCCAGTCACAGTTTCACCAGTTATTTTAATGGATTAGGTGTCAAGATAAAATTTAATGCTCCGTATGCTCCGC
The DNA here is from genome assembly GCA_963170755.1 of Amphimallon solstitiale. Classification (NCBI taxonomy): domain Eukaryota; kingdom Metazoa; phylum Arthropoda; class Insecta; order Coleoptera; family Scarabaeidae; genus Amphimallon; species Amphimallon solstitiale. The sequence continues at coordinate 47,520,502 of OY720677.1, read as the reverse complement.
AATCGAACCCTGTGGAAAGGACAAATAGGGTATTAGGACCTATGATTGCACAATACATTAATAAAGATCATAGAGAATGGGACCAATACCTACCTCAGTTTGTTTTCGCCATCAACACCGCTAAACATGAGTCTACAGGATTCACACCTGCCTTTCTTAATTTTGGTAGAGAACTCATGCCGCCGAGCTCTCTGCGAAGAACCGCTGATGGGCAGTTAATGGATCCTGCTCGACCGAATACCGAAGAATTAGCCCAAGAATTGTCGAAATTGGACGACTTTTTCAAGATCGTCAGAATAAAGTTGGCTCAGGCGTTCCAGAGGCAAAGTAGGCCTGTAGAGAGGGCTGGAAGAATTCTCCTACCGTGAACCTGCGTGAAGTAAAAGTCTTCTAAAGGGGCATTTTGGCCTGTAGAGAGGGCTGAAAGAATTCTCCTACCGTGAACCTGCGTGAAGTAAAAGTCTTCTAAAGGGATCAATGGGTATACCACCAGACTCATAATTTATCCGATGCCTCCAAGAAATTTACCGCAAAACTTGCTCCAAAATTTGAAGGTCCCTCTAAAGTTATCCAGATCCTGTCCCCGTCTGTTCTCATGTTACAGGTACCAAACAGACGAAAGCCAGTGAAGGTCCATGTGAAAGACATCAAGATTCCGTCCGCCGACGAGCTCCAAGCCAATCTCCTACCTCCGATTCCGCCGGAGGCCGTGAGGGATGTTTTGGACTAATACTTGCTGCAATCCGCCGCACCAGGTGTTTTGTTCAAGACATCATCCGGAGCTCATACTTTGTACAATCCGCCGTACCAAGTGTTTGCTCATGACACCATCTAGAGCTCGTACTTCGTGCAATCCGCCGCACGAAGTGTTTGTCCACATGGAAACCGTCAGAGAAAAATCACTGCAACTTCTGTAATAATTCCGGCAGTAGAGGCCTATCTCAAATTTTCGACGCATGTAATTGTCCGAGGCGATACCAGCACCAGTCCTGTTGTTTCACTACTTCCGTCACTAGTGAAGCCGAGATCCACCATGTAAATCTGCAACGTCAGAGCAATTAGTGATAGTGCGCGCATCAAAGACATCGTAAGTGATGGTAGCCTGACAAGTGTTAGTTTTTTTTTAATTTTAAGATGATAGACTGTCAAGTGTTAATTTTTAAATTTAATTTTCCGTTTCTGGACTTTTGATATGTAGTTGTTGGGGTTCAATGTTTCTTTTTAAGGGAGGGCCTGTAACGAAGTCCTCGTTAATTGTACAAATTAACATTTTTTAGGTCCATAATTAATTTATTTATCAATATTAAATTAAATGTATGTGTGTTATTTTGTTCAAATGTTGTATAAAGTGATTTGGACGGACCTGTATATATATTTATTTGTAATGATAATTCATGTTATTTGTTTATTTTCAATGGAAAATACCGAATGTGTACGTCATGCTCGAAGTCGCGCATTTCGTGTACGAGGCGCGCGCAAATTGTATGTTTTGAACAAGTTTTTCCTACAGACATAGGGGGGTTTACGGATATATAAAGGCCCCAGCAAGTGGGTCTCGTTCATTTTATTCTCCTATCCGACCGCTACCTTTACCTTTCTCTACTCAGCCTTGATGGCGTGAGAGAGTCTGGTTCAAATCCTAGAAACGTATTATATTCAGGTCTTTTATGCCGTGAAATAATCGTTTCAAAATCCGCTAAACACATCCGAAAGTGTCTTTTCCATTCAGACCCAGGGTCGTGGAGGAAGAGCCATTTTACCGCTACAACCTAAATTCCCGTCAAAGTCAGGCTATAAATGCCGTGACTAATATATTTCCGCATTTAATATTTATTCTTTATTTTTCAGAGATGTTAAAATTCAAATATTATATGTAACGCGCCGGAAAAATTCAAATATATTGTTCGCGCTCTGTACCGCAATAAACATAGAGATAATAGCGCTTCACCGTATAGCTATCGGTTGGATGTTCAAATCTACGCCGGTTGAATAATTTTTAGTCGCAATAGACTTGTAAAGATTCTTCTGCGAGCATGACAATACACGGAGATCAGTTGTAGAATAATTTAAATAAACCCGAGCATACATTTTACTTCAAATTGACCGACGCGTATTATATTCCAAGTATCATTTTATTTATATTAATAAATGGAACACTCTGGGACCCGTAAATGAGGGTTCAGGGACTAACTGTGTATATACGTTCTAACTTAGTTTCAATCATGACTTATAGAGGTCATTGACGTGTATTTGTTTTGTATTTACTTATGTACATAGAATTTGTAAATTGTAAACTAATAATAAACGAAATTGTGTATCAATTGTATCAATTGTATCAATAGTTTAATTGCTGAATTGTTTAGTTGTTCGACATTATGTAACATTGTTTTAGTAGAAATAAAAGTTAACTATTCTGTTCTTTTCAAATGAATTTCTACACGTGTTTTTTTTTTCTTTACTTTTACCGTTTGACAATAAGGTAGGGAAAGCAGTATATTCAAAGAGCAACAAGTTATATTAAAACAATAAGAAGTACTCACGTTTTCTTCGCTGTGCTAGTTGTAGAGCTTTTTAGTCTTTTGTCCCCAAGGCACAACACTGTAACCGTCATATTTCCGTTTTAACCTAAGCCGCCCGAGCGTGTTGACATTGATGCCTGAACATATAGGCAGCCAGGAGTGCTGTGTATCTTGGTGGCATTCAGAAGACAAATTTTATACCGGCTAGCTTGCTCTGGTGTTATATAAGCAAATAGCACCATGTCGTATAAAAAAAAGTAGGCTAGCCAGGTTATACTTTATAAATTTGTTTAAACTTAGTAGTTGACGAAATATTCGCAAAATTCGATTTTTTCGCTGAAGTAAACTGCTACTTCCGGTCTACCGATTTTACTGAAAAACTAATCAGATCTCAAGAGGGAGATTATACACGTAAATACAAAATTTGGAATTGATATCTACAGCGGTTTGGCCGCTATCGTGGTCACAGACACACAGCCAGACAGACACACACACACACAGAGAGACATTTTTTTAAAAACCACTTTTTTGGTATCAGGGGACCTCAAAACGTGGACATCTGCAAAAATCTCGAGGTCGAAAATTTTCATCATCACAACGTATAAGAAAGTAAAAAGACTGTTGTGTCCATTTAATAAATGTACACATAAATTTTTGAAATATATTCATTTACACACTCATATCCAAAAAATTCATAATCACGGTATTCAAGAAGAAATTTACTCTTTTAAAAATATAAGAGGTTAGTTGAGAGTTGGTAGTTTACAAATTTATTTCACAAATTGATTTACATCTTTTCTGATTTACAGATTTTTATAAGTGGAAAACTGAAATAGAACAACAAGGAAAATCTTCATATGTTAAAGATTCTGGTGACAAACGCTTGAAAGGCGGAAAAATTAGGACTTACTATGCTTGCCATAGATCATATGTCCAGCGAAAAGTTCACAAGCCCTAAAGAAATTCAAAAAATTGTGGGTCAAATAAAATAGGTCGTGCTTGCCCATCAATTTTGATACTTACAAAATCAGCTGAGCAAGTAAATGTAAAATTTTATTCTACCCATGTTGGACATGACCACAATATTGCACGTTTGAGGTTACCATGTGATGATAGAAATAAACAAATACAGCCTTATTTATAGACAAAGTCAGTAGCCACTAACATCATATTAAGTCGCTACTAAAAATTTTCGTATTAATAGACGTTTTTAATAGGCAACTAAGCTTAGTTGCCAACTATATTTTAGTACCGTCTTATAGCGTGTTTAAGAGGTAAGAAAGCTGTTAAATCTAACCTTTCTTTGGTTTGGCGCCAAATTAAGATTCAAATGCGTCTTCGTTGTCGAGTGTTATTTTAAAGTATTTTTATTTCGTGGAATAGGAGGAATGGCAGTAAACAATGTAAGTTATTTTAAATAAAGGAAGTGTTAAATAATAGTTTAAAAAAAAAGGAACTTTATTAAAAAGTAATATTTGTTTTCTTAGAACAAAAGGGCAGATCACACACCTGGAGAAGGCAACTCTAATAGAATGTGTGAGGGAAGGAGCCCACATCATTGAAAATAAAAGGAAGCTGACTGTGCTCAACTTTTTATTTTAGTTTATAATTATGTCATAGTCTGTGTAAGTTTGTGTTTTTGTACATATTATGATAAATGTTTAAACAGTTACTCAAAAGTTTGTACAATAACATTAGTTGTAGGTAAAATTATACACAATATTAAAGCATGTATAACATATATTTTTTCTTTTATTAATATAATTAATTATGTATTCAACATATTTTATAGTTTGGCAAAAAAAAGAAAATACACTAATTTACAATACATATTTTTCTCTCTATTACTACATAAACTTTTCTTTCTATTGGAAGTATCTATTTACATAACTTTGCCGAAAAACAAGGTAAAATACGATACTTATAACTAAAGGGCGGAATATATGCAAAGTGCATATATTTGCATATTTTGCATATTTTAACAAATTTCACAAAAAATTGCATATTTCAGCAAAAATAAAATTTGTGTGCATATTTTTATGTTTTTCGTTTTATGAAAAGATTAAGTGCGACCCTGTTTAGGAATTTCCAAGTAATCAGCTTGCCTAATGGAGAGCAGATGTGGTCTATTCTTTTATATTTATATTGTATAGTTTTTATTATTATATGGTTTATTGCCGGCATTTATTGGGTGTTTAGGAATTTCCAAGTAATCAGCTTGCCTAATGGAGAGCAGATGTGGTCTATTCTTTTATATTTATATTGTATAGTTTTTATTATTATATGGTTTATTGCCGGCATTTATTGGGTGTTTAGGAATTTCCAAGTAATCAGCTTGCCTAATGGAGAGCAGATGTGGTCTATTCTTTTATATTTATATTGTATAGTTTAGTTTGTCGATAGATTCCAGTGTGAAAAGAGTGATTTCGAAAATATTTTATTTCAAACGCCTAAAATGCCGAAAGCCGCTTCGTGGATTAAAAATTTTCCTGAGTTGGAGTTTAGTGGGGATAAAGTGTTTTGCAAAGTTTGTGCCAAAATCATTGTTTGTGAAAAGAAGTTCCAAATTGATCAACACTTGAAAACAGCTATGCATAAAGCTAAGTTGCAGAAAAATAAATCAGTGCCTGTTCAGCAGTGTGTGCAAACCGCATTTCAAAATGTCAAACCAAAGAGTGAAAAGGAGGTGTTTCATCAAGACTTATGCAAAGCTTTAGTCGCAGCAAATATACCTTTGAAGAAACTGCAAAATACACAATTCAGTGATTTTTTGCAAAAATATTGCAATCAAAACATCCCTGACGAATCCACACTTAGAAAGAAGAATGTGCAAACAGTATACGAAACCGTAATGGGAGAAATTAAAGTTACACTGGGCGATGAACATTTTTATATTATTGTTGATGAAAGCACAGACTCATGTGGTCGATATATCGCACATCTTATGATTGGAGGGCTTCAAGAAAATGAGCCAGTGAAACCATATTTAATATGTTCTAAACAGTTAGACAAAACTAATAATGAGACCGTAACTCGATTTATTCAGCAGTCTTTATCAAATTTTTTTTTACCAAATCCAGTTCCAGTAGAGAAGTTTTTAGTGTTTTTGTCTGACGCAGCGCCGTATATGGTTAAAGTAGGCCAAAACTTAAAAATATTTTATCCCAATATGGTACATGTCACTTGTCTTTTACACGGGATAAACAGAGTTGCAGAAATTATTAGAACAGCATATCCCTTGGTGAACAAATTAATTTCAAATGTAAAGAAAGTGTTTTTGAAAGCACCTCTAAGAGTGCAGATCTATAGAGAGAAATTGCCAGGAGTTTGTTTACCTCCAGAGCCCGTAATTACTCGATGGGGAACATGGATTAAGGCCGCGATATTCTACGCAGACCATTTTGAAGCCATTAAAGACATAGTTTTAGATTTAGAAGACAATTCGCAGTGTGTAGTGCAAAGTCAAGCATTATTCTAAAATGTAATTTTAGCTAAGGAACTTGTTTTTATTAAGGTTAATTTTAGTTTTGTACCAGATATAATAACTTCGTTAGAAAGTAGGAATATAAGTTTAAGAGAATCAATTAATATTGTTGAAACTTTTTCCGACAAACGCAAAAAAGTTCCCGGTGATGTAGGAAATCAAGTAAGAAGGAAACTCGAAGTTATTGTGGGAAAGAATGAAGGCTTTAAGTATTTAATGGAAGTCAAAAATATTTTTGATAGTAAACCATCCAACGAAGTAATACCTTGGCCTTATAACTTACTACCCAAATTAAAATATTGCCAGATCACATCGGTAGATGTTAAAAGAACTTTTTCTATGTACAAACATATTTTTACAGACAGAAGGCAAACATTTTTATTGGAAAATTTTGAAAAATATATCGTTATAAATGCATTTTATACTATTTCAGGTTGAAAATTGTACCTATTATGTTTTTCTTTTAATTTTACTTAAAATAAATAATTTTTGTAAGAGTCGGCGTTTCTTTATTTCCATTTTTCCATGTTATATTCAAGGCATATAATTGCATATTTTGACAAATAAATGCATATTGTTGCATATTTCAGAGAAACACGATGCATATATATGCGCATATTTTAACTGAATTGACGTGCATATATTCCGCCCTTTACTTATAACTATTCCTTTAAAGTATACTTTCATTTTCTATGCTGTCATTCCTAATGATGTTATACATGGCAGCAATTGCTACAATAGTTGCCTTTGTAGTTTCCAGATTTAAATTCAGCCCATTAAAAAAGCAACAGAATTTGTTTTTCATTATTCCAAATAATCTTTCTACAACATTACGTGTAGTAATATGGGACGCATTGCGCAAGCATTTGTTTGGGAGTTCAAGTGTGGGGTAAGGAGGTGTCGAGAACAGGCATATCCATTGTCGCCAAGTAATATACAATCTATTTTGTCATTCTGTAAAATAGAGCAAGTTACACTGCAAATATCATTATTTAAACAGATATCAATACCTCAAGCTTCCTTTTTTAATATGCAGAGGCTACATATATGAGAATCATCTGTGCTTTCCCTTTAGCCACAATATTATGAACTCGACATTTTGCATTACTCACCACCTTATTGGAAAATGTAACTGAAGTCATACTTATATATTGTTATTGACTACTTATTTGAACATTTGAAGAATAGTACCATATATGATTTTAAAACAAAAAGAGATTGTCACCTTCAGGATTTTTGATTTTTACTTGTGTGCCATCTACCGCACCAATAATATTTGGACACAGAGCAATTTATAAAACTCCCCTTTCATTTCTCCCAAGGCATTATTTTCTCTTGGAAAATGAATGAATTCTTGTTGGTGTCTAGCTATTGCCTCAACAACATTTTTCACAATCAAACTCAATGTGGCTGTGATAGAGCATGAAGTTCAGCTACAACACAAATTTCTTTCTCATTTATTTCTTTTTAGTATGTATTTCTACCAACCTATATCTTATCCATAAGCCCTTTTAGCTAAATAGCATATAGCGTACTTGATTATCTGCACTAATTGGTAGGTAATCCGTGAATACTATTTTCCTGTTCAATTTCATCTATTACGAGATTAATAATAAATCTTGCAACTTCTTTACATATTCAATCATTTTGTTTAAAAGATAAGTCGCCATATACTTCGAAAGGATTCTTTCTTGCCAAGTAAACCTTTGGATTGCGATTTATTACAATCTGTCCTTCTTCCACCTCATATAATTCCTCTTGGATATTAATTAGATCTCCCATTTCACTTATAAAAAACCACAGATAAATTAAAAAATACAATAACTCGCATACATAACCTTTACTATTTTCAATTCACGCGCACTTTTGGTCTGTTTTTGACAGAAACCGATGAATTTGCTATGTTGCCAACGATCAAATACTATTAGAATAATACTAGTTAGTCGCCACTAAATATGCGACTATTAATAGGTACTCTTACTATCCACTTAATATGATGTTAGTGGCTACTAACTAATAGCGTACTAACACGCTATTAAGACATTGTCTATTAATAAGGCAGATATCCTTTTATAACAAACTTTTTAAATTTCCCGCCATTCAGTACATTTTTACCGAATTCAATTCAGTACGTTTTCAACTAAAATATCAGTTGGTCACAGCAGTTGGTACATTTTCGAACGGGCTTCCTTGGTGCCGTCCGTCCTTGAAATGTTTCTTTTAAAATGTTTTCTTATTTTTGCCTTCCATGTAATGTAATAAAATAGATGCACTAAATGTGACTACACTTAAACTTATATAGTTTTTCCTTCTTTTCAGCAGAAACTATGGTTTGCGACGTATGCACGGACGAAAGCATCGGCATTTATTATGGCGCCAGGGTATGTTGTGCATGTAAATCCTTTTTCGCCAGATGAGCAAGAAATGCGGTTCTAATTAATAATTGTTATGGGGGTAATTGTGAAGTAACAAAAGACACTAGGAAGGCTTGCAGGCATTGTCGCCTGCAGAAATGCCTTAGAGTAGGAATGGCGATTAGGAGACGATTTGGTGAGTATCAAAAATTACATTTATTGCATTTACTGGCGTACAGTGCGTTTTTTTAACTGTTGCCATAGGGAATTGCATGGTAAAAATTCAACCCCGTGTTAACTTTTGTTCTGATGAAAATATTAAAACCATTTTTGAAACAAAGCATAAAGATTTTTTAAACTCTCGGATAGATTACAATTCAATATTCAAAACTGTCGAAAAAGTTTTGAAAAAAATATTTTTGTGAGAGCGTTTTCTTGCCACTATCATTTCTAGCAGGCTTTGTTTTAAAAAATAAATAGCGGAAGCTCCTCAAGGCTATGACTAAATTAGCTTTTGGAAGACAGAACATGTAAACATTTATTTATAAAAGAAAACAAAACCTTGAAGAAATTACTTTGCAATCAATTATTTATTACAAAGATTTTCCGAAGAAGAGAAAAAATTGGTATATTCATCAGAAAATTTAGTAATTATAGTGGGACATGGAGTGACGGAATTAGAAAATATTCTGAAAATACTATGTGCTGACAATATGGTAGAGAAGAAAGTAATAAATCATATTAACGATACATTGAATTTTTCATGGATAGAATGCAATGTCCACAAAATATTTATTGAAAAATGTATTGTTAAAGGAATATGTAAAATAGGTATTCCATGGTATTGCAATAGGCTGAATCAGGAGAATAAAGAAATTAATTTAGAGCGCCGTGCTTCAGAAAGAAAATTGAAGAAATTGAGACACGAGTAGATTTTTTGTTATGTTTATTATTTTTATTTTGTCTTTGTTTTTTGTATATTATGCTGTGATTACCTTATTATTAGTTGCTGGTTTTCTTTTTATTTTCCTAATACACTACTTGATATTTTTCAATAATTTAACAAGTATATAATTGAACTGTCATGATTTATTTTTATACTTTGTTAAACAATTCTATACTGAATATATTGTTTTAAAAATAAAATTTTGTCCTTTCCATTTTTTTTTATTTCACTGTCTTACTGAATGTAATAAAACTTTTTAGAAGCAATGCAAAAAGATATTTTTTTTAAGTAAAATATTTCTTCTATGCATCAAACAATATGAGATATAACTTATATTTGAAAACGATTATTACGTTCAACTTTTCATATAAAATATTGTGATATGTTACATGTGATTAATTTAACATTGAATTTAATACAATCTGTTAATAGATTTATTACAAATTGTATTAAATTCAACGTTAAATTAAAACGTAGTGCACTTTAAATTTTAAAGTTCCAACTAACTGCGTTTAAATTTGCCGCGTATGCTCCTAGTGGTGCCATCGGGCACGTGCCTACCTAAAAGAGTGAGATAGGACACTATTTTTTCTTTGTTTATCTCGGACAAATTTTTAACATTAAGTTGCCGGTCTGAAGTAGTCTGTGTTATGGTGGTAATTGTCAAATAACTAAAGATAACCGGAAAGCTTGCAGGCATTGTCGCCATATTGTCGCCTGCAGAAATGCCTTCGAGTAGGCATGGAGGTTAGGAGACGATTTGGTGAGTATCAAAAATTACATTTATTGCATTTACTATAAGATATTAAATTAAATTATTGCTCTGTATATACAGACGTACAGTGCGTTTTTTAACTGTTGCCATAAGGAATTGCATGGTAAAAATTCAACCACGTGTTAACTTTTGTTCTGATGAAAATATTTAAACCATTTTTGGAACAAAGCTGGAAGATTCTTTAAACTATCGGATAGATTACAATTCAATATTCAGAACTGTCGAAAAAGTTTTGAAAAAAATATGTTTGTGAGAACGTTTTCTTGCCACTATCATTTCTAGCAGGCTTTGTTTTAAAAAATAAATAGCGGAAGCTCCTCAAGGTTATGACTAAATTAGCTTTTGGAAGACAGAACATGTACAAATTTATTTATAAAAGAAAACAAAACCTAGAAACCATTATAGCTCAAATAACTCAACAAATTAACAAACATTATAAGTAATTATCAAAGGAATTGTTCAAAGTGGTTTCCTTGGACTGCTAGACAATGTCCCAAGTGCTCTTGAAAATTTCTTCGAGTGTTTTCTAAAGTTCGCACTGTAATGGAATTACAAGCTTCAGTTATTCTTGCCTTTAGTTCCTCCACAGTTTCTATTTGTCCTCTTATGAGGTCATAAACTTGTGTTCCTAAATGCCACCATAAGAAAAAATCGAGTGGTGTTAGGTTAGGACGTCGACCGGACACTGGACATACCTTTAATGAATGCTGTTACAAGTTCAACACGTTCTTTAGTTGTGAAAACAGACATTTTTAAAGAATTGTTCACAATAACCGGGTATTTGGCAAAACTTGTGAATAAAATGACATTTGTCAATTTTCGTTTTGATCTTGCCTACTAAGTTTTTTGTCAAATTATGTATGTTCATTACCTTCAAGTTTGAAGAGTAAAATTAGTCAAATAAAACTACTTGTGGCTGTTCAAACAGTATGCATTCTGTACTCTTATTGGTTATTTATTACTAAAAGAAAAATTAGCACCAAATCTGCATCGCATCAAAAGTTAACAGGGGTTATAATTTTTACAATGCAATTCCCTATGGCAACAGTTAAAACAAATGCACGGTATACGTATATTTTCAATTGTAGATGTAGTTGACATAATAACAAGAATAAACAGACATCGTTAATTATAGGTTACATCGTTTTAAAATGCGATTTTCATATTCATTCGGTTACCTTAATCTTTGATTAATATACCAGTTAGTACAAATTTGTGATTTTCTAACACCGCTTAACACAGAAATGTTTTTAAAAATACGTATGTGTAACGTAGTCAGTCTTCATTCCTTCTTTCTCTTTTCCTTCTCCAGTTCATATGAACTTATTTCAACGACTTGATTATCTAAATAAGTCTTTCCTTTCTGAAAATAAATGATAACAATATAAGCAAAAACAGAACACTTATCATCATGAATGCTTTCTTAGCTAGAGATTACACTGTGTGAAATAAATTATCTCCAATTTCGCTAAAGGATACTACATTCATATTAAAATGGTTTGCCATTGAATGTAAAACGTCTGTCTTAAGTTATATCATTAAGTGTCATATACTGATAAATATTAATGACAGCATGACACTTAATGATGTAACTTAAGACAGACGTTTTACATTCCATGGCAAACCTTCATCAATATAATTTTTGATCTCGCGGTATTTATAATTATATACGGCTATGGCAAGGGGGGGGGGGACTTAGATCTACCTAGTCATTGAAAAAGATATCGTGGATTTCTCTTATTTTTAACATTTTCTAGCAAATATACATGGGTTAATTTGTGCTTTTTTAATTCAAATTATATGACCTAATGTTTTGTTTGATCCGTGTATTAAAGTCATGACCAGTTTGACATATACATAGTACAAATTATGTTCTGCTTTACCCAAATTATATAGTATTCAATTGTTTTTCTGATTTTGCTACAAATTTAAGAATAATAAATCTAATAACTTCCTTATATATCATTTTGCAATCAATCATACCATAGTCCAGGTATTTACTGTGACACATAAAACTGAATACACTGTATAACAATTGTCCTAATCTGTCTACATTCTCAAACTGGTAACACTGTGGTATTATTGCTGTATGTTTTACACAAACCCATACTTGAAAATTGCTATTTTTGAAAGTAAGAGAATAGAGTATGGAATATGATTTTGTTATTTCTCTCATTCATACGCTTACTTCACTTACTTTCAAGAATCCAAGGGTTCCATCTAGAAGAGCTTCTTCATTTAGAGAACAAACATGACGTCACCGCCCAGTGTACGAATTTAGTGATTTATTAGTGATTTGTGCAGATTTTCGTAAAGGGGCTGATTTTTCTCTAAGTGTACGAACTCTATCAAAAGCATTTAGTTAGTAGATGTTTTTTTTTTGCTGTAAAGAGTATGGTTTATTCAAGCTTCTCTTTTCTTTGGGATTACAGTACCGCTATCAATCTCCACGACCGACCTAAGGGCTGGCAACATCACAGGTATTTATACCAGGTGTCTGTTTAAGCTCGGCCACCGGCCATATCTCGGCAACCGTTTATCGTACAACCTGGCGGAAAAAATCTTGATAGTAAAATGGACAGCAGGAATTTCTACCAAAATATTTTTAAGTTTCCAAAATGACCGCAAGGGCGATTTAAACGGTTGTCGAGATATGGCCGGTGGCCGAGCTTAAACAGAGAGAGGCTTATTTTAGTTGAAAGAGCAACACTAATGTACTTTTAAGCAAAACATGCCTTGATGGTAGAACATATAAACGATTGTCCTGCTGGAAGGCTTCTTGAAGGACAGCTGGACATGATAAGTTGTCCTGCTAGAAGCATCTAATCTTTATATTACATTGTCCTATAGGCAGGACTTCTAGGCCTACCAGCAGTTTTCCATTAGCGCCGTCAATTTATTTTCACATAGATACACAAAGTTGATGAAAATGAGTAGCAACAAAGTAGTATCGAAATTCAGTTAACATAGATAGTTATCTGTTCTTTGACGACAGACTGCAAATGTACTACTTTTTATTTAGTCTTTGGACACGAACTTTTTCTTTTATAATATCCCCCCAGTTTTCTTTTTGCAGTAGTGTTCAATTCGTCCACAGTTCGAAGCATTTTTCAGAGAGACTTACTGTAATTGAATCTTACTTAAGAAGTTGTTTTCTGAAACTACTAGATCTTAGTTTCAATGTAGGTTTCATGTTTCAACTCTCCCTTCTTTTGATTTGGACTGATGAAATCTTCGAGTCTGTCTGTCCATAAAACATCTTCACTTCTATTTAAAGCACGCTTTCATGTAGGAAAAACTCGATCTTTAGTTATCTACATGACATTGCTCATCCATTTTAATACAAATCAGTGGACTGGATGCGTTCTCACTCGGTCATCGTACTGAAATTAAGGATGTAATAGCTATTTGTTTTGTCTGCAAAGTTGTGAAGCTGACAAAAAAAAATGTAGAGCTGTTTTGCAGTTGATAGAATTATTAATAAGAACACTTTTTTTTGCATATCCTTTTAAAAATGCTTTTAAATATAAGTATCAGGTATTTACTGTATTTTATCATGATCATAAATTCTCTTAGAGATTAGAATCATTGCATAATTTTAAATTCTATTTTTATTCATTAGAATAGATGGTTTCACAACAGGCATGCCTAATGTCGCCTTGTTCATATAACTTTATGGCTTTTAAATGATTCACCCTCTTCACAGTTCCGTCTTTTAACATCACTCTCTCTCTCTGTTGTTTACTTTTAATACATTATTATTTTTGAACATTGGTTTATTCCTCAGAATATTTAATGCTATTCTGACATTTTGTACGAAGTTTGGTTCTGTTTTTGTATATTCAAAGCACACCTTGTGTTCATCTTTTCTATAAAAAATATAGAATACATGAATTTATTTTTGTGTTTATTTCTATTCCTCTTTTAATATATTCAACTTAAATTACTATATACTTTTTATCATGATATTGCGCCTTAAAGGTTATGCAACTCATTATTATCTTAACAACTATATTTACAACTTAAAATTTATTTTCTTATTCTAATGCTTAATTATTTAACAATATTAAAAATACTTAAACTATAAAGATCACGGCAATATGTATACAGGATGAGTCACCTCCGCTGGCAAGGCAGATTATGACTTTATGAGAAAAGATATTTCGAAGCAGTTTTTTTCCTATGATGGCCACTTATTAGGAGCACCATTTAAAATTATTTTGTATTATACAGAGTGTTTCATAACTTGGTGGCTGACCATAGTTATAGTTTTTTAATTGGAACATCATGTATATTTTTACACTTTTCACTTATTACCATTTTTCTGAAAAATGTGTTTAAATTAATGTTTTTATAAAATTCTATTCCTCGAAAACGACCTATTAGATGGACACAATTTTTGGTAGCGTTGTTTATAATAACAGGTCCTAAAGTAATGCCGTGTTTATATTGTCAATAAATTCATGAAGTTTTTGACCTTGAATTTACTGGAGCGTGTAAAGGCTAAACTTGTCAGTTGTACTTTCTTATACGTAGTATAAGGAAGTATTGTGATGTGTGTTTGTGACCACGATAGCAGTCAAATCGCTTTAGATATCAATTCCAAATTTTGTATTTATCAATATAATCTTACTCTTGAGAACTGATTAGATTTTCAGTAAAATTGGTAGACCGGAAGTAGTATTTTACTTCAGTGAAAAAATTGAATTTTGCCATTTATTCGTCAACTACTAAGTTTAAATAAATTTATAAAGAATTCATATGTACTCAAAATTACATTTGAGAAGAATGTTATTAAAAAAGTTTGGAAATTCCTACCGGAAGTAGGTCTATTACTCTTATAGAAAATCAGTTTTTTTGCAAGTCATGCTTTTTAGACAGGCGCGTTACGAGTATAAAAGTATTTGGAACTTAATTTTCAATATCTTATGTATCAAAAAAAAATTCAAAATTCGGACCCGAAGTAACACTTTTACTCGATTCGAGCATTCTATATATATTTCTCAAAAGTATTTAGAGTTGGATTTGAAATATTTTTTGTATAAATGAAATTTCAAAATTCGGACCGGAAGTACCTAACACTTCTACTCTTAGCGAGTAGCACTTTTTTTTCGAATATCTCGCAAAGTATGCATTCGATACAGATTTATTAAGAGAATAGATGTATGTATTTAAAAAGGGATTTTGAATATTTTTTGTATAAAAAAATTCTTAAAATTTGGACTTGAAGTAAACACTTACAGGTTTATTTTTCTAAGATAAAAGTATTTAAAACAATTTAGAACAACTTGTGTATAATTTGAAATGCTCATACGTATGAGAAAGTAATGTGGTGGCTACACCTCATTATTTTCTTGTCAAATAAATTCATGAATAAATTAGTCGAATTAGAATCCGCTGCATTTTTTCGTCGATTTTCTAGGAAAATATAGTAACATTTTAGTTTAAAATGAATGCCAACTTTCGCGTTGTGAACCTTCTGCCCCGTGAAATTTTCTGTATTATAAAAGATTGATAAAGTTAGTAAAATCAATCGTATCTGTAAAGAAATATATATATTTATTTATAAATGAATAATATGGAACTATTGCTATTCTACACAAACATTGTAAAAATCGATTGCGAGAAGTGAAGCAAATAATTATTTTAATGATCATGATCAAGTCGCACCTATAAAAAGATAATATTTTTCATGAAAACAACTACAATACGCTGTGGAGAATGTTGCATTTTATTAACTAGTTTGTGATTACTACAATCAAGCACATATAAAAATATTCGGATATGCTTTTGTATCCATCACCAAGTTACAAGTTCATGTTTTGCATATATAATCCCGTAGTATTAACCCCTACAAATATCAGATTAACAACTTCCGCGTAACCTTCAAATTGATGAATAAATTCATGAATTTCTTCAAGAATATATTCGTCAATTTATTCATTAATTTATTTGACCGTGTAGTAAACGACGAGTAAAACTGTTACTTCAGTTTAGGGACGCGCAAGAATTGAAGATACAAAAATTGAAAGTAGTCTCAGATTCGGTTTTGAGTATGTACTTTTCTATTCTTTAGAAATTTGACTACAACTCCGATTAAATTGCCGGTTAGCGTAATCATTGATTAAAACACCGGTCAGTACAAATTTGCATTGTTTTTTCAACACCGGTTAGCGCTAATCATTGCTTGCATTCAGCAGACACAACAGTTGCGCAACTGTTCAGTGATCATGTCCAGTAGACGTCCGCTCACTCTCAACATGTTCAGGAGCGACTGCCATTTTTGTGAGCGGAAAAATTCTGCGCTCACTTAGTGAGCGTATTCTGTACGCATGCGTCATTGATGCATTCCAAAACTAACCTAATACATAATTTTGAATAAAGTTACTAGAAAAGTAGGATACAGCAAATTAAAGGTATAATGCAGAAATAAATGTCTTATAATATTGGAGTTCACCCAGTATTTTATTCGGGTTTGGAAAAACCAGCCCTTACACTAAAAACTACGCCAAAACCTAATGCAGAAAAACAATTTATTATTACTGTTTATTCGGTTTAATCTGTATAATTATAACATATGGCAGCAATGAAAAGTACATATTGACAGACGATTACTTAAAGTTGAGCGGTTCTGCCCAGCAAATACTCAATTGTTGTGATGTGTACAGTTGGAGCGGGAACGGTTGCCGATCCGTCTGCTGAATGAAAGCATTGATTAAGAACGAAACAAGGTTTTCTCAATTAATCTTCTTTGATAAAAGGACATAAAGTTAGTTAGAATGTATTGTTTTTAATAAACAGCTGGTATATGATCTTTCAATAAAAGTATCTGGGTTTATTTGTCCTAGAGAAATTTACTGCAAGTTAAATCGTGTCAGACATAGAAATAGAATCTTCTAGAATATCTTATACCATTAGAATGTGTTTGATAAGCCAGCTTAAGACCCTAGATGCAGATTTTCTTTTTCAACAAACTATTCCTAGTTTTATGATTCTGTTACATGTAATATATTTTGCCTATTTTTGGTAACTGTTAATTTCATATGAATATATGTATGTATATGCATTAGTTTTTTTACTTTTCCACAATATTTTTGTATTTCTCAATAGCTAGTAGTAAGTAATCAATAAATTTGTTTGCACTTTCTTACTTATTTCGTAATAGAAATTTTAAATATGTGCTTAATAAATAAATGCCTACAGTTTATTTACTAAAATGAAATTACGAATTATATAGAAAATCTTTAAGAAAATAAAATAATGGCAAAAAGCAGAAATAAGAAATTCAAACCTAGGAAATGGCGCTAATATTATTAGAACAATATGCTAATTTAGATCAAATGCACTAGCAAATATGTTGCCAATTTTGTACAATAAATCCTTAAACACTGTTTAGATAACCGGCGTATTTCCTCGCATTGAAAAACGCCAGTTAGAGATAATAAATGATTAGTTAACCGAGTACTTTAATCGGTGTTGACAAAACCGGCTCTTAGTAATTGACTGGAAGTAAACATTTCTCATTGATATCTATAACCGTCTGGCCGTTATCGTGACCACAGACACAGAAAGAAATAAACACCCTTTTTCGTTATTAGGGGATTTCAAAACGTGGATATGTCTAAAAATTAGGTGTTTTTATTGTAATGTTTTGGATTTAAGCGTATTGATTTTATTGTTTCTTTTCTTTTTTCTATGAACGTATAGGCTCCAATAAGAGACGATCGGTCTCGATGACCGATCTAAGAGGAGCTAATGAGCGTGGAGCGGCCGGGAAAGGTAAGTACATTTTTTTACTAATTTATTTTTAAAGTCTCCGGTCTGCTCCTGATTTATAGTAATGATTTTATTATGTTTCGGTGTCAATAACGACTAACGTCAAAAAAATTCGTTGCCGAATAGGATCAAATAAAGTTGTTATACGTTTTTTTACCTTTGATTAATATACCAGTTAGTACAAATTTGTGATTTTCCAACACCGCTTAACACAGAAATGTTTTTAAAAATACGTAAGTGTAACATAGTCAGTCTTCATTCCTTCTTTCTCTTTTCCCTCTCCAGTTCATATGAACTTATTTCAACGACTTGGTTATCTAAATAAGTTTTTAGTTTCTGAAAATAAATGATAACAATATAAGCAAAAACAGAACACTTATCATCATGAATGCTTTCTTAGCTAGAGATTACACTGTGTGAAATAAATTATCTCCAATTTCGCTAAAAGATACTACATTCATATTAAAATGGTTTGCCATGGAATGTAAAACGTCTGTCTTAAGTTATATCATTAAGTGTCATATACTGACAAATATTAATGACAGTATGACACTTAGGGCCGTTTGCACCGTAACAATTAAGCCTGGTTTAACGTTAAGTGCCGCTTAAATTTTAAAATTCGTTTCCACAGTATGCTAAGTGTTCCTTAAATCTCTTTAAGAAGAGTTTAATTTAAGCCCGGAATTTTGAAGGCTTAACGGCCCCTTAACCTAAAGAAAAGTTACAAGCTTGCGCACTTTACAACATTGAATATACATACGTACAATATCGGAAATGGCGGGAAATGCCTCTGATGTAAATTTTGTCAACATCTGTGAATGTTTTCGTTGTTTTTTTATGATCAGTTGTTCACTTTGTAGTAGCAGATATGAACTTTTTGGATGAAGAAGAGAGGATCTGTTAAATACATATATGAAGTTAGTTTTGTTCCCCTATAATATAAAATATATGTTTAACGTGACACCTTTGATAATACTTACTGCACTTTGAAAGAAACAAAAATTTAAAACTAATGGGTGCTCACAGCCACAAAAACGTAATGTTGTCAACAGTTATGTATGATTATTCAAAACTTTATGGTTCAAAACAAACCCGTCTGCAACAAAATCGTCCTGCTTTCTTACCGACAGAGATGGACAAGACGATTTCAAAGATTAGAGAATAAAGATACGACGCTTCGATCGGAACCTTTGATCTCTTACTCAAATTTTCAGTGACCTTGGACATTTAAAATGGAATGTAGAAGTGCGGGAATTTTAAACAGAACAGATTTTAAAATTCTTCTGTCATAGAAATAAATGTATGGATTCGCAATATTGTAAAATAGAAATACAAATTATATGTGGAATAATTACATATTATAAGAATATAATAGTTATTTATGTAACAAGTCAGTAAAGTGATACTTTATCGAACGAGTCTGATTTACGAGCCAAGCGAGTGAAGCGATCGCGGCGAGTAACAGACGAGTTCGGTAAAAGTACTTTACTGACGTGGTGCATACAAAATTTTATCGCCAACCGTGAAAATTGTTAATTTAAGAAATAAAGATATAGTAACTTATGACAGTTTATGACAGTGACAAACGATTTATTTTTAAAGTCATCAGTCATGGCTACGCTGACAGATATTAGCGGCAGGTAAAGTACTTTATTGTACAGTACGATAAAGTGTTTCTTTTATTTTTTTATTGCACTGCCATAAATGAAATAATTTTTAGCTTTCAAGTGATATAAAATATGCTGTGATTAGTGGTAGATAGGTATAGTAGAAAATCTAAAATTTTCTAGAAGTTGTCTTAATCGAAAGCAACTGAACAATACACTTCAAATGAAAAACACAGTTACTATTGGAAATAAACGACTTCCGTAAATAACATTTAATCAAATACTAGATAAAATAGAAAAAAATACCTTTCTATCGGTAGACTCCCATCCACTACCCTGATCGCAGCATCTAGTTTCTCATCATACTTCCAATCTTTTCTATTTCGAATTGAGTTTTTATTCGGCTCCGATATTAAAAGTATTCCTACTTTTTGCTCCCTGGCATATGCTAGCGCCAAATCTTGGGCTGCTCGGCTTCTATATGTGTTTATTTGTAAAATCTTCATCCGGCCTAGTCCCCCCTTTTTTTGTTTTTGTGCGCTGGTTTAGACTCCCTTGCGGTTTTTTTCTATTACCAGCCTCCTCTGGTATACCGGGCATGACCTGTCGAATGCAGAATGCTCCCTAGGTTCCAAACCCATCGGGCAATTCAATATCGCCGGTCCGGCACAGTCGAAGCTACGGTGTTCTCCCCGCACCTTGCACATGTTTCGGCATCTTTGCAGACCTTGCTGG
The DNA here is from genome assembly GCA_963170755.1 of Amphimallon solstitiale. Taxonomy (NCBI): domain Eukaryota; kingdom Metazoa; phylum Arthropoda; class Insecta; order Coleoptera; family Scarabaeidae; genus Amphimallon; species Amphimallon solstitiale. The sequence continues at coordinate 47,500,306 of OY720677.1, read as the reverse complement.
TGTGACCGTAACCACAGCTCTTGAAACACCGCAACACATTGGCATACACTTCCACATAAATCGTCAGTAGGTCGAGGTAGATTTTCCCGCCGCAATCACTAATAATGAAGTTGTAAACATCCTTGCTTGTCTCGATGGTCCAATTCTCCTTTTCTGGGTTATGGCATTTACGTGCCCCTCTCGGAGTGAACTGAGCTTCAAAGGTGTTCTTGTCCCATCTCTGCTGTATTTTGGTGTTCTGATTCCAAATGTTCGTAGCGAGTAGCGTGCCTGTCTGACCCGTCTCTACATCCGTAAGTTGAAGCATTGGGGCCAGCGGTGCAGGATCCCTGGCCTCAAGGCTATTCATTCTTATAACCTTGTCCTTTAGCATCGCCTTTTGCCCTTCAGAAGAGCTTTCAAGTTATAAGCCTCCTTTTTGTGTTTTCCTGATAGATTTTAGCGGTCCCATTTCTCCAACTTCTTTTCTTGCTGTCAATTTATCCCGAATTTCTTTAGCTGAGATCCCTTCTGTCTTACTACGTACAACTGTTAATAGCCTCGGGGCAGGTATAGGTAAAGGCCCCATACTCCCCCCTCCCAGTGCTTGGGAGTAGGATCTCATGCCTCCGCCTGTCTCTTGTCGTTCTTTCTGTCTATCTTCGTCTCTCAACCTCCTATCTCTCTTCCTTATCAAAGCCCCGAGATCCTGAGCCGCGTCTCTGTCCGAACCCCCCGTTCTGGGGTACGCCCCTTCCTGTCCATAGTCCCTCATCGAATCACTGTCCTCAGCTACCGTGACAACTGTGTCTGAACGCGCCTTAAGTCCCTTTATCTGCTCTTTTATTTCTCTTAATTATTTTCGTATGCTGTTATCTTCGGCCCTGGTGTCTTTCATGCCCTTTTCCCTGATCTCCTTCCTAATCTCTTCCATATCCTGTCTAAGTTTTACGAGTTCTAGACCGAGTTCCGCCCCGCCAATCTGCGTGTGCCTAGCAATACTCTGCTGCTTGCTAACAGCCAGAACTAACATGTCTTTTACTATACCGTCGCAGCAGTTTGCAACAGTTGCCTGATCCTCTAGCCTAAATGAAATTTTGCCCCCCTGTCTCTTAGTTGTCGCGTGTTTAATTTTTTCAATGTTATCCATAATTCTTAGTGTGAGATCTTCTTCTGTGCTGGCGTCGAGGCCTTCGTCAAGATTACCACAGCATGATTTGATCTCCCCATCGTCGTTTCCGTCTTTCTCACTCGCTTCCGACTTACCATCTTCCTCTCCTTCGCCCAATTCCAAAGTATTTGCAGGTTCGAGGGTGCTTTGAACGTGTCCCGATTTGTCGTCCTCATGGTCTGATACTATGATTTCCTCGCCGTCCTCTCCTTTGGTTTTTTTCCTAGGTCCCCCTTTAGAGAAAGGTAGGGTCCTATCCACGACGTTAGACTTTCTGAAGGGGTCATCATTCCCCTCCGGATTCCCCTCGTCGCGATCCATATCTCACCGCTGTACGGCCCAGTCCCCTCACGCGCTGATCCGTAAGGTAACGCCCTCCCAAAAGAGCAATAGTCAAAGGAAAAAAACACCAAAAATCTGCTCTGTATTCACTTAAAACTAACTTATACTAAAAAATGTAGGTATTTGTATTCGAAGTCTCTCAAATGTACAACGCCCCACCACCTAGGGTTACCCGATCTGTGTACAACCAATTTAAATTACAAGCTTATTTTGAAAACTAGTCCTAAAGTGTACATTTATAATCAAATCTAACGTTCAATACCCCTTATGTACTCCTGGTACCTAATTTTACTAAATCCGAGATTAACGGCGCTTGACGTCCTTATGTCACTTCGCTAATGTTTCCCGTTTTGGTACGTCATACGTGTGACGCGTATAAAATTTCAACAATTTCGATGGTATTCTTAACGCGCTAATGCTGAAATTTTGCGTATAAATTAAGATATTCAAAGTTCCTATATACCTTATATGGCATTAAAAATGCAAAGTGAGCCAGTGATTGCCGTATAATATGTGACCACCTGGGGCCACAAAACCCGTCAACGCAGTTTTTCAAAGACCGAAAATCCAAATGCACTGCTTTCACTTCGAAGTTATATTAATTCAACGCAACTTTAAAAATCATTATCTCCGAAACTAATTAGTTTGGAGAGTTAATTTTTTCACTGACTTTTGTCCTGTATATGTCCTTTCACTGGCCGAAGTTTTGAAAACCTACCCCCACTCCTTCCCCGAATGCCGGCTGCATCAACGAACAGGTGCAGGCGGCATTCTCGACAAAATCCAATCACTACTAATGTTGCCTTAATTAGTGGGTATACTAGTCTGGATTTTCCACAGGTTGGAGCCCTTGTGCTTCCACACGACTCTACCAATTTGCCGCTCCCTGGTCCCCTTAATACACTAATTATTCACTATTAAGCACGGAACTGATATAAAGACGCAAGTTTTATTCTAAACTTGTGAACTTTTCGAGTTTGGATATAATAATAATAATTTGCTCTACAAAGAAATAAGACAAGTCAACAATTGTAATAAATATAACAATATGTTTTAATAATAATAATAATAATATAATATATCTTTATTAACCAACAGATTTTTTACATCTAATTACAGGACAAGAAAAAAAAATGCAATGAATCGATAACTACACAATATAAAATCAAATAAGAAAAAAAATATATACACATATACACATACACATACATAACTCAATAATATGCACTACAAGAATTAACATAGTGAAAAAAAAAATGAAAAGAAAAAAAAACAAGCCAATGCAACGTATAAGTAACCCTACTAATTAATTAATTGCGATAATGGTGAAAAATTAATATCGAGATCATCCCCACAAGTGGCATTGCAACGACTACAACGTCTATAGAGCGGCGATGCAAGTAAAATATTTGTCCTGACCGTTGAAAAATAAAATACATTCCTCGTGCGACATGGGTACTGAGGTACAGCAAACATGATCTTTGCCAAAAAATATGGAACATCTATATTATTGTGCAATACATCATAAATGAACTTAATGTCTGCTTTATGTCTTCGTATCTCCAAAGATTCAAAATTAAATTCTTCAAGAAGGACGGGGTACAAACCATGCCTCTTGAAGTACAGATATTTCAAAAAGCGCCTCTGAACCCTCTCGAGTGCTTCAGAATAAGAGTTATATGTTGGCGACCAAACGAATGAAGCATATTCGAGGCGAGACCGAACAAAGGAAAAATAAAGGGTAGTAATGGCCTCCATGGATGCAAACTGCCTGGTATTTCTAATAAGAAACCCTAATGTTTTCAGTGCCGATCAAATAGTGCTATTGATGTGGTCTGAAAACGTTAATTTAGCGTCAAAAAAAAGCCTAAATCCATAACCACTGAACAACGATGAATAGGAATCCCGTCAACGGCGTAATTAAAACATAAAGGTTCTTGCTTCCGACTAATCGTCAAAACATTACATTTAGAAATATTCAGGGGCAAATTATTCACCGTACACCATGCTCCCAAAACATCCACTTGACTCTGCAGAAGCAAGCAATCCGTAATGGTGCGTATTCTCTGGAAGAGCTTGACATCATCTGCAAATAGAAGTCTATGGCAGCCCAATTCAGAGCAGATGTCATTAATAAATATTGCAAATAATAGGGGACCTAGATTGCTACCCTGTGGAACTCCTGAGGTGGCAGTGAAGTAAGATGATTTGTGACCAGCATAACTGACGTACTGAACTCTATTCATCAGGTAAGTGTTAAATAATGATTTCAATTGAGATGAAAAACCAATAGCATCCATTTTACGTAGCAATATGGCGTGATCGATACGATCAAAAGCCTTGGAGAAGTCAGTATAGATGATGTCAGCTTGCTCGTTATCATCCAGGCATTCCGAGACAAACTGGGTCAACACTGCAAGATTGGAAGTTGTAGATCGCTTACTCATAAAACAATGCTGGTCGTCCGAGAGTCTGTACCGAATTTGTGAGTAAACATTGGTGTAAAGGCACATTTCAAACACTTTAGCAAAATTATTAAGAATAGCTATCGGTCGGTAATTCTCGATCAAGGCTGTGTCACCTTTCTTGTGAATTGGAAATAGTTTGGTCACTTTCCAGCACTCAGGGAAGACAGACGTTTTAAGTGCTAAATTAAAAAGGAAAGCGAGTGGTTTAGCAAAGATGCACGCACAATCACGAGCAAGAAAACTTGGTATATTATCCTGACCCATAGTATAAGCATTCTTTAACTCTTTTAAATTGCTAACAACATCCGACTCAGACAGTGAAGACACACCAATCATAGGAAAGCATACGGTAGATGATGGGGAAGTAGTATTCAAATTGTGCACCGAATCGGTATAAACGGATTGGGAAAATTATTTGAAACCATTCACTATAGATGTGGTGTTTTTTAGTTCACATCCATCAACACCCTTCATTGAACCAGGCATACCCGGGCCCCGTCGCTTAGAAGCAACGAATGACCAGAACTGTTTCCGATTTTCCTTAAGTTGCTGTTCAGCATTAGTAATATAGTTACTGTACAGAACTTTTGAATTCGCTCTGACTAGTTTGCGTTGCTCTTTAAACTGAAGGTAGTCTTCGTCACGGCCAGACTTTTTATAAATATTGTGAAGCATATTCTTTCTTTTAATATTGATAATATGCTCTTTAGTAAACCAAATGGGATACGAAGACCTCTGAGAACTCTTCAATGGTACGTGATCATTAAAGATATCGTATATTTGCTTATAAAATTCAGAACAAGCCTCATTAATATCAGTAAAAGCACATAGACTAGTCCAATCAATCTTTAGCAAAGATTCATACATGCCAAGATAATCCGCTTTTCTAAAATTATAGACCTTAGAAGCTGGATTACCCAATGTATTGGACGAGCGCGTACATTTATATTTACATATCGCCAGCAAAGGAGGATGAGCCAGATCCTCCCCAACTAGGGGGATGTCTTCTCTAGTAACATTTAAATCATTCAGGTTTGTAATAACAAGATCAAGAAGACGGTTATTTGAATTGAATACAGCATTAACCTGTTTAAGATTAAGAAATTCCATGAAATTATTAAGTAAATCACATTTTTCATCAGTAAGACTAGCACTACAATACAGAGGGGCATTGAAGTCCCCAATAATTAAAATTTTGTCGTCATATGACTGGTTAATAATCTCAAACATATCAAGAAATATCTCATATTGTACGATTGGCAAATCTGGTGGAATATAAATTACATAAACATAAATTCTAATACTATTTAAATCCAATCGACAGCCCGATATATCAACAAGTGGTACAGCATCAGTTATTACAGTCACATCTAGTTCATAAGCCCGCAAGTGAGACCTGCAAGCCAGCAGGACTCCGCCTCCTCGACTGCGATTAACAGTTGCGAAATCCCTATCACGCCTGAAGATTGTGAAGTCTGAAGGAAATAGTTCATTATTTAATATATCATTCGATAGCCAGAATTCTGCAATGCAGATCAGATCATATGAATAGCTACAAACACTTGTATAAAAATTGTCTAACTTAGTTCGCAGACCTCGCACATTTTGGTAATATATTTTAAGTTCACTGTTGGGCAGAACTAGTTTAACGATTGAATGTAAGGAGTACCATGCTTATATTTAATTTTCAAATTTAATTCGCCGTTTGCTGTTCGTGAATTCAACTCTTCCTGCATTTTTTTATAATAATTGACTTGACGAGGAGTACGGTCCGTGGAGATGAATATGTGTTTATAAGTATCGGAGTTTTTAATATGTCTTGAATTTTTAATGATCGAGTAAACATCTCTGGCGTTCCTAAACCTTATGCGGAGCGGCCGAGCGCTAGGCCTATCGGCATTAAAACGACCCAAACGGAATACCTCGACATCACTGACATCAATCTTGACAGGTAAAGCGGCAACAATAGATGTAACAGCAGTCAAATCAAACGCCTTGCGCTCAGCAGAAGAGCCGGAATCCACTTCTAAACAATTATGTATTATAATGTTTGCTTACGTTCATTTCTGTCCTGAAGCTCATGCAGCATGTCCTCAAATACATTATCGCTAATAGTATTACACTTTTGAGAAAGAATTTCATTCTTTAAACTCAGTATTACGGCCTTAAGTTCGTTAATATCATTTCCTAGAGTCGAACAATTACGACATGACCACGACAATCCCTTCTTTGTTTTTATTGTGCGTACTTCCGAGGCGGTTATATCAATACAACTGTGTTTGAATTGTTTTTTGCATACAGAACAATCAATTACTTTATGTTCCTCGACAGAATCATTACATCCACAGGAGCAAATAATCGTTGACATAATTATAAAATACTAACAATAGAGTACAATTGTAATAATTTAGAAAAAGGATCAGCAAAGGGAACGGAATATACAAGGATGCAATTCTTACAATTTACAATCATTTTGCAGCATGCACAGAAATAGCATAGAATTTGTTTAGAAATTGTACATCGGATTGAAATGTTGTTAAAATTGCAGGATTGGTGTGTCAGGTCGCCTTGCAAGACACCTTTGACGTTGCACGAGAACGCCTGCTCTCAATCAGAATTGCGGAAGCCTGAAGCGGTAGCATATTACAAGGCGCAATTTAGGGAAGAACAAGATAAGAGCGCAAAATATCAACGGACGATTACAGAACTTAGTCAGGCATTGAAAACCGTGCAAAAACGAATGAAAGATCTCGAATTGCAACTGTCAAAATATCATATGAAAGAGGACGCGATGAAGAGCGTTCAAGACGAAATTAGTAGTCTGGAGGAAGTACGGTAAGTCCTACCATTATTTTCAGTTTCAAAATATTTTTACCTTTATTGATGATTTTCAATTTCTTTCATATCTTTCGCTATCGTTTTTTAGTATATTATTTAATATACGATACATATTATATACGGGGTGAGTCATTAGTAGCCCCTTCTTCGATTGCTCTTTTGTGTTATAAATAAAGGAAAAAACAATTAGTGTAAGATTCATGGTTGCTTGTGACGCATATTCTAAATATACTTTAACCTCTACCGGTTCCACCGGAAATGCACGGAACTTATTTTTTTTAACGACTCACCCTATATATTTTTGGATTTTCTAGTACTGCTTCAAATTGTCTATTCAACTGTTTTCTCTTTTTCAAAATTGAGCCAGTAGTTAGTTCTTGATTTATTAAATTTTTTTGGAAATTTTTGAGCAAAACACCTGTTCAGAAAATAGTTATTTATGTACCAAGTCATTAAAGTGATACTTTATCGAACGAGTCTGATTTATGAGCCAAGCGAGCGAGGCGAATAACAGACGTGTTCAATAAAGGCACTTTACTTACGTGGCGCATACAAAATCTTATCGCCAACCGCAAAAATTTGTAATTTAAAAAATATATAACTCAAAAACTATTGGCTCAAATTTGATAAAGAAAAAACATTTGATTATACAATTTAAATAAGTACTAGAAAATCCAAAAATATTTAGGATGAGTCAGTTAAAGAATTAAAGTCAGAGGTTAGAGTATTTTTAGAATATGTGTCCCAAGTAAACCATGAATCTTCCACTAATTGTTTTTTCGTTTATTGAAAACACAAAAGAGCAATCGACGAAGCGGCTACTAATTACTCACCCTGTACATATTATTGTATATTTTGCGTACGTTTTTGCTATTTCCCCGAGGGCGCGACGAATCGGAAACGACAACCAACCAATTCACGTTTTTCTACTCTGTTATTTCAGGCAAGGCCAACTTGGCAGGCAATGTCGGCGATCTGGAAACAGTGACGACGAGTCACTGAGCGTTCGCATAGTTGCCGACTCTTTCATGTTCGACGACATCACTCAAACACACATTCAGCAACAGCAGCAAAAGCACCGCTCCATGGAAGTTCAGGTGAGAAACGAAATTTTTTGCCATCTGGGCTTTTAGAGTCTTATGCAATGCTTCCGTTAGCACTGTGCAATATGTCTATCTGACTGTGTGTGTATACAGGATGAGTTTTTTATCTTGAGACAACGGAATATCTCTAAAACACTGCATCAAATCAAAAAAGGATCTTAATAAGATTTGTTATAATGTAGGGGGCTCACTGAATGGTGCCGAACTCGACCCCCCCCCCCTCCCAGAGTGGGAGGGAGGACAACTTTGAAATCTTAAATGGGAACCCCCATTTTGTATTGCAGATTCGGATTCTACGCCATCAAGTATGTAGTTTTTGTTTGAAACTTTTTTTGCGATTCGTAACAGATTGCGCTGTAATCCCAAAAAACATGGCTGTAAACGTCTAGAAAAAATAATCAAAAAAGAGAAAACATGATTTTGTGTTTTTTTTTATTTTAACATTAAATAACATTTCAAAAAGCCATTCAACAACGAAGAACTTTACTTTATCATACCCATTTCAGAAAATGTGTTCGAAAATGTGCCCTTCCACTTCAATATAGTTACTTATTCGCAATTGGAATGATTGCACACAACTGAGAAGTGTTTCCGGCGTAATCCTTGAACAAGCGTTGGTGATTCGCGCAATCATGTTTTTCCTCGTGGTTGGCACTTCTGTATAAACTTCAGACTTTAAGTGGCCCCACAAAAAGAAGTCAGATGTGAAGTAAGATCTGGCGATCTTGCAGGCCAAGACACTGGACCACCTCTTCCGATCCATCGACGATTATTGGCTCGATCTAATACTTCTCGTGCTATTCTTGAATAATGTGCTGGATAACCGTCATTTTGGAACCACATTGTTTGTCTTACGTCCAAGGGAAGGTCTTCAAGTAACACTGGAAGTTAGTTCTGCAAGATGTTTCGATATTTTTCACCATTTAAGTTTCCATCAATAAAATATGGGCCAATAAGCTTATTGCCAATTATTCCACACCAAACATTTACGTTCCAAGGATGTTGATGTTCAACTTGGCGCAACCAATGGGGATTGTCGATACTCCAGTAATGCATGTTGTGCCGATTTACCGTACCGTGATTTGTAAATGTTGCCTCGCCAGGAAATAATACTCGAGCAAAAAAATCTTGTATCCGTTGAAGCGCCCATTGACAAAATCGCAATCGATTTGGAAAATCATAGCTATGAAGTTCTTGATACAAGGAAACTCTAAATTGATGATATTTCCTACGCTTCAATATTTGGTAGATAGTGGACTGAGAAATTCCTGATCTGCGAGCTATTTCTCGAGTACTAATTTGAGGATTATTAGCTACTGCAGCTAATACCGCGATTTAATTATTTTCTCCAGCAATTGTTTTTCGCTGATTACGTTTTCTTGGCTGTACAGTTCCTTCCCTAGAGAACTGTTGAACGACTCTGTAAAAAGAAGCGCGCGATCGCACCTTGTCGGGAAAACGTTGTGAATAAGGATTAACAGCATCATCGATATTCCTACCACTTTCTCCACAGATGTAAATTCAATTCTTTCTTGTAATGTTATAGCCTCCATTACTGTTCAATTATTCAACACTAACTAATTTGTATTGGATTAATAATTAATAATCTAAATGGGGATCGGACAATGTGTAGTATTCACAGCTTGTCAAGTACTTAATTAAGTACGGTTTTGTATCGTTGAATAGCATTCCAATTGCGAATAAATAAATGTATCGAAGTGGAGGGGCACAGTTTCGAACACATGGCTTTTTGAAATGTTAGTTTATGTTAAAATAAAAAAAACACAAAATCATGTTTGCTTCCTTCTCTTTTTGTGTATTTTCTCTAGACGTTCACAATCATGTTTTTGGCGATTACAGCACAATCCGTACCGGATAGAAAAAAAAGGTTAAAACAAAACGTACATACTTGATGGCGTAGAATCCGAATCTGCAATACAAAATGGGGGTCCCCTTTTAGATTTCAAAGTTGCTCCCCTCCCACTCGCGGGGGGGGGGTCGAGTTAGGCACCATTCAGTGAGCCCCCTACATTATAACAAATCTTATTAAGATCTTTTTTTTTGATTTTGTTTTAGAGATATTCCGTTGTTTCAAGATAAAAAACTCACCCAATATATACCGTATATGCTTGGCTAGTTAATCAATTTCTACCTTCTTTCATTTTCCATTACATGAATTTAATGTGTACCTAACAGTTCCTTGACTTGTTCAACGCTTTGTAGCATAACTGAATAAATTGATATTATTATTATTATTATTATTATTATTCCCCGTAAAATTCTGAGTGAAAAAATTACGAGATAGAATTGGCCCAAAATCTAAAGTTTTCGGTTTGTCACCATTTTGCTGAAAAATACAATATTTTTCAAAAATGATATTATTTTGAAAACGACGGTTTAGGCGAACCAATTTTTGATTGTGTTATTCATAATACAAGCATATTTCATTTTTTCCATTACTACAGTCGAAAGCAAAAAAAAGGTAGGCAAGAGATCTTCTACTTTGTAAACTTGGCTTTATTTACTTGTCATTAGTGTCGTCATTATCCTGTGGAATATCAGATAATTATCAAAACATCTTCTCATCTGATTAATAGGAATCAAAATACTAATTAAAAAATATATGCATTAATATCTGGTTATAGAGCCGTTTTTGTTTGAAACTTCTTACAATCTACATATTTGGAACAGAGTTATATATTATGTTGGTATTATTTTGATTTACATTCTCCCATGCTGTGTGAACTGTTTCTACCAGTTCTTGTCTATTTTGAGGTCTGCGATTTAATTTCTTTATTTCTTTGATCATCAACCCCCACATTTTCGAGAATATCAAATGAGGATTTCTTGGCGGAAAAGCCAACACATTGATATTATTTTCTCTGACTCATGTTTTCACTCTGTTCGATGTATGGATAGGATAGTTATCCTGTTGAATTATAAAATTGCGATTTGGAGAAAATACATAGCTCCACTGAAGGCAACATCGCATTACTCAGAATGTTGATATAACACTCTGAATTCAAGTTTCCTTCTATTTCCCATAACATACCAGTTCCTTGAATTGAAATTCAACCCCAGAAGTTAACTTTGAAATTTTATGGATACAAATTACTAATAAAGTTTTCGTCAAATCGGGTAACTTTTCGGTATACATGAATCTTGCTTTGAAATAATTTTTTATTTGTAAAAATTACAGATTTCCAGAAGTGTCTGTTATTTACCAAATGTTCAAGTGCAAGCGTACACGTGTTTTTTTGTGAGTCGCATTCAAATTAAGTTTTTCGGCAGTTTTATGGCACCGCAAATTAGCTTCTCTAACTTTTCGTCGGACAGTAAAAGCAGAACCCGGAAAGTTACTTACATTAGCTGCATACACTACTGAAGAAAATTAATTTCAGTAAGCACATTTTTGAAGTGGCGGTCTTGCTCAGCTGTCGAGTCTTTTGCGGCCAGAACAAAAAATTCTAGAAATTCTGTGGTGATCTCTATATTTTTTAATAATTTTAAAAGCCGTGCTTTTATTTACCTATATTATTTCTTTCCGCAATTTCACGCATTTTGAAACCGTTACCCAAATCTGCAATAACATTGATTTTAATATTTTCATTTATGGAAGGCATCTTTATAATAGTTTAATATCAATTCTAAGGTTGTCAGTACTGATAGAGAACCAAATATTGACAAGTAACTGTGAAGCCGCTATTACACTAATCATTTTGAGAAAGTCTATGACAGAAACCTGTATTTTTATCTACTTTTTTTTATGCTTTCGACTGTCATTCGGTCATTGCATGTGAGAAAAAAACGGGATTAAACTTTAATGACACATTCTTGTTTAAAAGTCATTTTCTTCGAATGGAAATTTTTGAATTGAATTGCTAACTAAATTCTACACGTAAAATATATAAGACGTTATTACTAAGCTGTTGTAATTTTTTGATACAATTTTCTCAACGATGTGTTTTTTATTTGAGTATGGTATAGTAGTCATATTATTTACTGCGAAATTGACAGTTGAATGGATGATATCATATTTATGAAGTTGCTTGTAAGTTAACAAACATGAGTTTATTGTTTTTTTGTGTGTATCGGGGGGAATGCCAACAAAACATGTATTAGCTAAATAGTTTGAATTGTTTATAAAATTGATATCATAAATCCAATCAAATTATTAACTCGATTCTAGTAATGCAGAAACAGGAACTGTTACGTGAATGGATGAATAATTAGTGGAACAGTAACTCTAAAATAACAATAAATATGAACATTAAAATAGGTAAAAATTAATTCAATAAATGTTCAAATGAATATTTACTCACTTCTAGGCATTTTTGAACTCGATCGCTTGCAAAATAATAAGTCAACATAATAAGGAAATTGCCATTTATGTTTCTAAATATTTGTCGAATATGTTCTCGTATAGTCGGGTCGTTTTTGCAACCGACACGGCAAAAGTACGAACTAAAAACGCTGATTCAATACCACTACAAATTCCAATCAACCGGAACAATTTTAGAACAATAAAATTCATGAAAGTCAGTTAGAAATTAAATAATATAGATATAATTATTAAATATTACTTTTCTATATCAATATTTTATTTGATACATGGCTATTCTGAGCATTGTTGTCAGATTTTTATTTTCACGGAGCATATGACACTTGACAAGCGTAGCGTTTGACAAGCAGGTGACTAGTATTCAGTATAGCGTTTTTCGAACAATTACACATGAAACTTGGGCTACCATCACTCATATTGAACAAGAAATAAAGACGTCGTGGGATAGGGAAATAGAAATTGATAAAACAGATATTAATCCAGTAATATTTTGTATTAATGATAGCGGTAGTAGCGACTGTGCACGTTATTAAAGTCAAATATATTGATCTAAACCAAATTATATACGAGAAGGTAAGTTTTATTCAACAGAAATGTTTGGTTTTACTTGTAATTGCTTTAAGTTATTTAGAATAAGCACGTAACTGATAAAACGAATGTAGCTTATAAAGGATTGGTGACGGATTAAATTCAGTATCTATATCAAAAGTCAAAGACAGATTTTGGAACCTGTTAACATATTTGTTCATAATGCTTCGGCAGAAGATTACGATAGTTAAAATAATTTGTACTTATATTGATCAGTTGAAGAAAGAACTCTGTCTAATCGAGGAAGTACATGACTCTAACTAAAATAACAATTGGTTAAAGATCACATAAGTAATACTGTTTAGAAAATTTTCAAATTTAAGAAGGTATAACCATGTTGAATGTAATAGAGGAATGGTGGATGATTGATTTCAGAATAAAATAATGATCGAGTTTATTAATGTAATAACAAGATAAGCGTTTGCATAGGGGGAGCAGTTAAAACATATTTATGTTATATTATTTTTATAGTTTTTCTAAAATAACCTTTGTATATTTTCTGTAGGACTTTAATTTTGTAATTACTTATTGTTATTAATGGAATTATAATATTAATGTAGTACATTATAAATTGGGATAGTAAAAATACTTGTTCATTATTGTATTATAATTTAAAGTTCCTTGATAAGTTAAATTCTGATCAGTAGCAAAGATTCAGCTTACGAATACTCAACATTTGAAATACTTTAAAATACTTTTGAATTGTTTAATTCTGCATTAAATATAATCTTTAACAACAACAAAGTTATACTAGTTTAAAGCTTAAGTCAATAATAATGATGTGTTTAGCTTAATCAAAAATGTTTGATTAGCATGCAAAAATTATGTTGTAATCAATGATATACCTACGAGAAATGTTTCAAACAAGTTGCTTTTAGTACAGCAGTGATAATGGTAATAATCATAGTGTACAGTAAGAATCTGGCAAACAAATGTTTTTATAATTAGTGTAATACTTTTCTTACCTTCTCGCTGTTGCATGTAAAAATTCTTTAATTTTGATGCATTTAATGGAAAAGCAATATAGCACTATTAGTAAGGATACTGCTGTACAACTGTCTTTGCTACTATTGTCTGTAGTAAAACTAACTCGAACATAATTATTAAATACATTCCTGAATGTTTAAATGAATTTCAAAAATTCAATTTTCTCTGAAAATCTAACCTTTTTTATATTTATATCTAATTACTAACAGCAGACAAGTTCATACAAATATAAAATAATCATTATATTCTTCTTTTCAATAGTACTAAGCAAAATTATTATCAAATTAATAGTTACATATTAGAATTATTGTCGGTAGTGCTAAAACCACAAGTCTAATTGATCATTTAGGGTTATAGTGTCAAAATTAATATTACTTGACAGATCAAATTTTGCAACATCTCAAATTTGACGCCATTTTAATTTTGGTGGCGCATGTCGGTTGCGAGAGCGATTCTAGTATATAGCTTCTTTTGTGGTTACAATATATTTGTTCTTTTACGTATCTCACAGTGGCGTAACTATACCTCCGCATGCCACCGCGGTGCGGGGGGGCCCGAGCCCAGATACACCTATTTATAGGATACACCAAGGTAATAATTGGTTAGGTTGAGCTGGATGTTGGGGGGGGGGGGGCAAAATTTGTAGTTACGCCACTGGTAGCTCAATAAAGAAAATTCTAATTTTGTGGTGTCCCTGTCCGGAGACCTAGTAGACTAGTGAACAGATTCTCCACGGGCTAGCCCCTTCCCTGAAACATTTCATTAAAAAAATCATGCTTGTAAAGTATAACGGTTAGCATCCACATGTCTCTTCTTAAACTTTGTGGGACAACTTCCAATAATTTCACTAAATTTCTTGATAGAAATTGCACATAAGCTTGTCGTTAGAAATGCGGGTCATCCATTTTTGCTCCACCTATTATGATGATGATCTATTTATCTATTTACTGTAAAGGCTTTCATTTGGATAATATGATTTTTTTTTCTGTTTCAATACTACGGAAAGTAGTTTTAGGTGTAAATTTTAGTAAGCAATTCAAAAATGAACCGATATCATGTTCCACTTGAAAAAATGAGTTGTGGCCACCACACGACTTTCTTATACGTATGAGAGTTTCAAATTATAGAATTTGAAGAATTTTTTTATATAAAAATTATTCAAAATCCTACTATAAATACTTCTATTCTCTTAATAAATCTCTATAGAATGCATACTTTGCGAGATATTCGAAAGAAAGTACTAATCGCTAAGAGTAAAAGTGTTACTTCCGGTCCGGATTTTGAAATTTCATTTATGCAAAAATATTCCAAATCCAACTCTAAATACTTATGTTACTCGTGATAAATATATATAGAATGCATAATTTACGACATATTTGCAACAAAATCGCTATTCGGTAAGAGTAAAAGTGTTAGTTCCGGTCCGAATTTTGATTTTTTTTTTATACAAAAGGTATTGAAAATTAAGTCTAAATACTTTTATGCTCGTAATGTGTCTGTCTGAAAAGCATGAAGAGGGGGAACTACTTCCGGCAGGAATTTCGAAAAGCTTTTTTAATAAGATTGTTCCCAATTTTAGTTTTAAATACTTATGAATACTTTATAAATTTGTTTAACCTTACTAATTGACGAAGTATTGGCAAAATTCAATTTTTTCACTGAAGTAAAGTACTACATCCGGTCTACCGATTTTACTGAAAAGCTAATCAGATCTCAAGAGGCAGATTATACACGTAAATCCAAAATTTGGAATTGATATCTACAGCGGTTTGACCGCTATCGTGGTCACACACACACACACAGAGAGAGAGAGAGAGAGGGGGGGGGGAGCGATTGTGATAAAAATTTTCGACCTCGAGATTTTTGCAGATGTCCACGTTTATTATAAACAACTCTAGCAAAAATTGCGTCCATCTGATAAATCGTTTTCGAGAAATATAATTTTAAAAACCCTTGAAGTAGACGGTTGATGTTTTTGATATTTGTGACCCACCCTATATATCTAGCTCAGAGCTTGAGACTACTAAAAGATGTTAATGCCCGTTTGCGCCACCCATTTTATTATTATGGAGGCAAGGTCACTGTTGTTGCTGTATAGCAAAATAAAAATGGGAAATTTTGCACTACAATAATATATAGGCCTATCTTCAAGAAAAACACACAAGTTATTAAAACAATAACAATTTATTAACTAAAATAACAATGGTAAATGTGAAATATAAAATTCGGTATCGTAGAGATGTTATAAAATTGAAATATTTATGTCACAAAAATATTATAGCAAAGATATGATTATAATAATTATTAACTTTTGTTGTCGTAAAAAGAAAGAAATTACTAAAGTTATTTGATCGGAGATTAATAATTGTCGTTATTTACAAAACAAAGAAACACTGAATTATAGAGAGACGGTGCATTAAAAGAAAACAATAGGTTTTGACTTACAAATAATCTAATTGATTACGTTTGGTGCACCAATTAACTTAGCAAAATTCATAAACTAAATATTATTATATATATTAAACACTACTTGATTAAATAATCGAATAAAATAAGTTGATAAAGTGTACAAGAAAACAAAAATATAAACAACAAATATTGAACACAAGATATGATATATACCTATATAGATAAACACAAAAAAGACTTGGTGACGTGCTTTGTCGTACTTGACTAAATTTTACGTTAATATATACAAAGAAATTAGACAGTTTTAACTAATTTCACGGCACAACAAAAGATAGAACATGTAAGTACCTGGTAGATGGAATTGTCTAATCTGCAGAGTTCCGACGGATGGCCCCGCTTGTCGGTTTGGTCCGCGTCTCGGGCTTTAGATGGTGGATAGCGGTGAGCAATTATCCCTCAGATCCGGATTACTTCCGTAAATTGGAAGACACTACGTGCTCCACAATTATTTATTTATAGAAAGAGGCAGATCGCATAACAACGTATCCATAAACTTCTGGATATTTAGACCTCGATCTATCAGAGATATATATATTGTTACCGCAGCCTAACGAACCATTAGACGAAGGGGACCGGTATTTGTCACTGTTTTACCACCACTTACTGTGTTGTATATATCAATGAATGATGTACTAATAATGAATGATAGACGAATAATCATTTTGGACGCGCTTGCCCATATTTGAAGACTCGGGCGTGTAGAGGGGTATTTTCGGAAGAAATTGGCGGCAGTAAGACGCCGTTATTTTAACACGGGCATTCCCCTTATTTGGATGACGCTAGTAGAATAAGCAAGGTATGCAGTTTCATGCAATAGGAGACGGTGGGAATTGTTTAGATAAGAAAACTAAAATGTAAATATTGCGTCTCAACTGTTTATAAACTGAATATTTTGAATCGAATATTCGAGATGAAATATATGCAACGCAGATATCAATGTTGAAAATTTTAAGACGTAATTTATTTGGAATGTAGAATACAAGTTGAATTAATACAGAACTAAAAATATTTGACATGTAATATACAGGGATAAGTGAATAATGTTTGCCGCTGCTTTTTAAACGTAACATTGTTACATTAAAGGCTTACATTTTGACATTTAAATATAATTTGGTTCCATTTTTTGTTTGTTACAAACGTCAAAACAACAAAACTAGCGTGCGATAAAGAAATACTTTTACAACCAAAACGGATGTGGTAAAGTGAACTTTATAGCACCGAAATATAAACAAGAAGAATGAGTGTGCTTAAAACCACACGGCGGAAGTGAAAACTTCATCAAGGCGAGGTTAATAATACGAAATACACGCGTATAATATTCAGTAACGTATTAAATAAAACGTAAACCTCAACCATCCCCGTATCTAAAATTTCACATTCATACGTCAATTTTCAAAAAATTCTTCCGCCATTATGTTTTTTTTGACATTTTGACTTTGGATTCGTGATCGGCGATCTAAGACACCCCCGTATCTAAAATTTCACATCCATACGTCAACTTTCAAAAAACTCGTCCGCCATTTTGTTTTTGTTTTGACATTTTGACTTTGGAATCGTGATCGGCGACCTAAGACACCCCCGTATTTAAAATTTCACTTTCATACGTCAATTTTCAATAATACGAAATACACGCGTATAATATTCAGTAACGTATTAAATAAAACATTTTCGAACATTTATTACATTTACGCAAGCGGCCATTTCGTTTGGTCGGTTCGGACGTATGTGTATGTATAAATAGACGATATAAATACTCGCTTACGGTCCCGCGCTTGGTCTGATGGTAAAGTGTCGTCTTCATACCCGTGCGGCTCGGGATTGAATCTGTTCTGGAACATGAATTTATTTATTCATTTAAATTTCAATTCAATTGAAATTAAATACCTCTACATATATGATATATTTATTTATCTTGTTCCCTTAGCCGACCTTACCCGAACGAGCGTTACACATATCCGAGCGTTACACATATCCGAGCGTTGCAGTCGTCAGTCTTGTTCAGTGCCTACAATCAGCGCAACGCGCCTAAAGAAGTTTACACTTCAAAAAGCATTTTGCACATTACACCCACACAACCAGTCTGATAAACTGCTTCTGTTGAATTTTCTCGTCAGGGTTTCATTAGTTTTCAAATTGTGATCTTCTAGTTTAATCAATAAATCTGATCTAGGGAGGCCTAGATTTTTTAATTCTGTCTTAATGTTACTAACGCAATTCATAGTTGCATTTGCACCGATAGAAATTACAACATACACTCACCGCTGTATATTACATACTGGACCGCCACCCGGACCCGGCACCATAGAGTAGTGCCCCGCCGCCTACATATATACGTGCGCTATCCGCGCCAGTTTCATCGCTCGATTTCTCATACAGAAGGGGCAGTCGCGCGAGTTGCCCAGGAGCCTACGTCACACTGCGATCTTTAAACGCGCTGAAAAGACGGACTGTTACTTCCGAAAACATATTATTTGTTATCAAACAAATCAGAAAAATTACATACAAATTAAGTATTTATAATTAATTTAGCTGTTAAAAGAAATTTGTCATGGGGGGGGGGGGGGGCAGTGCCCCGTTGCCCTCCCTGCAGCAGCCGCCACTGTTTCACATAACATAATAATGTTTGGACACCAGGCAGGCGTATATATTGTAGGACGTATAATACACTAAAAATTCAATGTTCATATCGTTTATGTCACTTATACACACACCAATTATATACAGTGTGGTGATAAAGTTTGGAACAAAATTCATAAAAGCGATCTATAATGTTTTTAAGAAAATCGCTCCGACAGGTCATTTTACTTTCTTATACGTAGTATAAGGAAGTATTGTGATGATGAAAATTTTCGACCAGATTTTTGCAGATGTTCACGTTTTGAGGTCCCCTGATACCAATAACGTGGTTTTTAAAAAATGTGTGCGTGTGTGTGTGTGTGTGTGTGTGTGTGTGACCACGATAGCGGTCAAACCGCTATAGCTATCCATTCCAAATTTTATATTTACGAATATAATCTGCCTCTTGCGAACTGATTAGATTTTGAGCAAAATCGGCATACCGGAAGTAGTTTACTTCTGTGAAAAAATCGAATTTTGCAAATATTTCGTCAATTACTAAGTGTAAACAAATTTATAAAGAATTCAAATGTACTTAGAATTAAATTTGAGAAAAATTATATTAATAAAGCTTTTCGAAATTCCGACCGGAAGTAGGTCTTTTACTCTTATCGAAAATCAGTTTTTTGCGAATATCTCGCAAGTCATGCTATCTAGGCAGGTACATTACCAGTATACAAGTATTTAGAACGTACTTTTAAATATCTCTTGTATAAAAAAAATTTTAAAATTCGGACCGGAAGTAACACTTTTACTCTTACCGATTAACGATTTTTTGCAAATATGTCGTAAATTATGCATTCTATATATATTTATGAAGAGTATAAAAGTATTTAGAGTTGGATTTGGAATATTTTTTGTATAAATGAAATTTCAAAATTCGGACCGGAAGTAACACTTTCATACGTATAAGAAAGTCGTGTGGTGGCCACACCTCATTTTACTTTCTTATACGTAGTATAAGGAAGTATTGTGATGACGAAAATTTTCGACCTCGAGATTTTTGCAGATATCCACGTTTTCAAGTCCCCTGATACCAAAAAATTGGTTTTTAAAAAATGTCTGTGTGTATCTGTCTGTGTGACCACGATAGCAGTCAAACCGTTGCAGATATCTATTCCAAATTTTGTATTTACGTATATAATCTCCCTCTTGAGATCTGATTAGTTTTTCAGTAAAATCGGTAGACCGGAAGTAGTAGTTTACTTCAGTGAAAAAATTGAATTTTGCAAATATTTCATCAATTACTAAGTTTAACCAAATTTATAAAGAATTCAAATATACTCACAATTAAATTTGAGGCAAATTGTCTTAGAAAAGTTTTTTAAAATTCCTACCGGAAGTAGGTCTTTTACTCTTATCGAAAATCAGTTTTTTGCGAATATCTCGCAAGTCATGCTTTCTAGGCAGGTACATTACGAGTATAAAAGTACTTAAATGATAATTTTAAATATCTTTTGTATAAAAAACATTTCAAAATTCGGACCGGAAGTACCACTTTTACTCTTACCGAACAGCGATTTTTTGCAAATATGTCGTAAATTATGCGTTCTATATATATTTATTAAGAGTACAAAAGTATTTAGAGTTAGATTTGCAATATTTTTTGTATACATGAAATTTCAAAATTCGTACCGGAAGTAGCACTTTTGCTCTTAGCGAGTAGCACTTTTTAGTTTCTTATACGTAGTTTATGGAAGTATTCTGCTGAAGAAAATTTTCGACCTCAAGATTTTTGCAGATGTCCACGTTTTGATGTCCCCTGATACCGAAAAAGTGGTTTTTAAAAAATCTCTCTCTCTCTCTCTCTGTGTGTGTGTGTGTCTGTCCGTGTGTGTGTGTGTGACCACGATAGCGGTCAAACCGCTATAGGTATCAACTCCAAATTTTATATTTACGAATATTATCTCCCTCTTGAGAACTGATTGGATTTTGAGCAAAATCGGCAGACCGGAAGTAGTAGTTAACTTCAGTGAAAGAATCGAAATTTGCAAATATTTCGGCAATTACTAAGTTTACACAAATTTATAAAGAATTCATATGTGCTTAGAATTAAGTTTGAAACAAAATGTCTTAAAAAAGTTTTTCGAAATTCCAACCGGAAGTAAGTCTTTTACTCTTATCGAAAATCAGTCTTTTGCGAATATCTCGCAAGTCATGCTTTTTAGACAAGTACGTTACGAGTATAAAAGTATTTAAAACATAATTTTCAATATCTTTTATATAAAAAAATTTTAAAATTCAGACCGGAAGTACCACTTTTACTCTTATCGAATAGCGATTTTTTGCAAATATGTCGTAAGTTATGCATTCTATATATATTTATGAAGAGTACAAAAGTATTTAGAGTTGGATTTGGAATATTTTTTGTATAAATGAAATTTCAAAATTCGGACCGGAAGTAACACTTTCATACGTATAAGAAAGTCGTGTGGTGGGCCACACCTCATTTTTTTCTAATATCTTGCAAAGTATGCATGCTATAGCGATTTATTAAGAGAATGAAAGTACTTAGAATAGGATTTTGAATAATTATTATATAAAAAAATTCTTAAAATTGTTTGAAACGCTCATACGTATAAGAAAGTCGTGTGGTGGCCACACCTCTTTTTTTTACTTTCTTATACGTAGTATAAGGAAGTATTGTGATGATGAACATTTTCGACCTCGAGATTTTTGCAGATGTCTACGTTTGGAGGTCCCTTGATACCGAAAAAGTGGTTTTTAAAAAATGTCTGTGTGTCTGTCTGTGTGTCTGTGACCACGATAGCGGTCAAACCGCTGTAGATATCAATTCCAAATTTTGTATTTAGTAGTATAATCTCCCTCTTGAGAACTGATTAGATTTTAAAATCGGCAGACCGGAAGTGTTATTAATGTATAATTCTTCAAGATATAAAACAGTTGTATTATTTTATTAATTAGGTACTTGCGGTAAGTCATTAATAACGTATAAAATTACAGCATGATTGCAACGCACCACTTGTGTACAATGAGAAAAACTAAAATGGGATTAAACATTGTGATTTAACAGTCATCACTAGGGCGCGGACACGAAAGGTTGATCAATCATCGCACATCATTATTGAAATGTTGTATTTTTCAAGAGGTTTTAATTTTATTTATATAATTGGATAACAAGTGGCTGGTGATCTATAGAATACAAAATACCTTATTATTTGTTCATTTTCTCTTCTGTAAGACTTGTTCTCTTTGAATTAAGTACATCCTTGTAGATAGGGAACGTCCTTTCTACATCGCAACTGGTTATAGGTGCGTACTGGAAATATTCTTTTATTTCAGCGTATTTAGCATACACAATTGCCGCAATGTTATTAAATCTGGATTTCTATTAAAAACTGCATCTACCTTTTGCCGAAGCCCACATCCGAAGTCACTTGGAATACTTTGGAAATTATTAATAGCCACATCTAATGTGGTTAATCCATCTTTTAATTTGAGATTTCGATTTTCAAAATATGTGAGTAGGTTAGACAAACTTCCAAAGAGTTCCTGAAGGAATAACAACTGATTTTTGAAATTTCGGATTTGTGTTAGTTCCTTGCACTCAGAAATACTTTGAGCATCGTCATTTAAACATGTAACGTAATTGTGTAAACTATCGAAATTCTCTGCATAAAAACTATTTCTGTGTATGTTTTAGCAAAGCAAAGTGACGAACGTGCGATATTTTGGCATTATGTAACGATATTTCACAGACTTTGTAATAAATTACGGAATCACTGACAATTCATTTTCATATCAGAAAAAGTAACATAAACCACGTTCTAGATCTAAATAAATGATAACTAAAAATGTGCGCGTATGTTATTGAAACTAAACGAAATCCAGTGCAGACTTTCGTCTAGATAATTAATTGGGAGAAGTCGATTCAATATATATATATATATATATATATATATATATATATATATATATATAGAAAAACGTTTCGTTACTGCTTACCGCAGAATGATGGGTTTAGCTAATTAGTAAATAATACACAGTTTCATATGTATGTGACGTTTCGATCGTATTTCACGATCTTCATCAGACCTGCGGTAAGCAGTAACGAAACGTTTTTCAATACATTAGTCAGTTGACTGAAAGCCACTTGATATCAATTTATATATATATATATATATAATAAATCTTAAAAACCCCTCACGCTTCAGTCTACGCCGATGAAAATAGGATTTTACTCGTAAATTACGTATTTTGTGGGCATTTTTTATTCTCATTCTCGAGCACTTCTCGGGCGTAAACAGATGTTGCAGTTTACCATATGAATTAGTGCTATTCAGTAAGCGTGTGTTGTTTACATTACTTCTTTGCTCCGTTGTAACTTCGTCATAGTTTAAACCGGTCATATGTGTGTCCTAGTCATCACTAACGACGGAAAAGCATGCATTTCGCGGTTTATCTGTGTATCTAACCCTGGAAGAGATGTAAACATGTAAATTCAACTAAACCTTCAGCTAACTTTCTTTTTCCTTTCAAAGATGTCATAGACTATAATTATCGATAATATTATCAAATTTAGTTGTACTCCAAACATCCCCATCTAACATAATAGGTGAGCGTTCCGCGTCAGCTGAAATTACGGGTGGATTTTTATATCCATCATGTATTAAACTAAACGCTTAGCGTTTAAAAAGACATGAGGTGTGGCCACCACACGACTTTCTTATACGTATGAGCGTTTCAAACTATACAATTTTAAGAATTTTTTTTATACAAAACTTATTCAAAATCCTATTCTAAGTACTTTCATTCTCTTAATAAATCGCTATAGAATGCATACTTTGCAAGATATTCGAAGAAAAGTGCTACTCGCTAAGAATGAAAGTGCTACTTCCGGTCCAAATGTTGAAATTTCATGTATACAAAAAGTATTGCAAATCCAATTCTAAATACTTTTGTACTCTTAATAAATATCTATAGAATGCATAATTTACGACATATTTACAAAAAATAGTTATTCGGTAAGAGTAAAAGTGATACTTCCGGTCCGAATTTTGAAATCTTTTTTATACATAAGATATTGGAAATTAAGTTCTAAATACTTTTATATTCGTAGCGTACCTGTCTAAAAAGCATAAATTGCAAAATATTGGCAAAATCTGATTTTCGATAAGAGTAAAGACCTACTTCCGGTAGTAATTTCGAAAAACTTCTTAAATAAAATGGTTCTCAATTTTAATTTTACACACACACACACACACACACACACACACACACACACACGCACGCACGCACGCACGCACACACCCACCCACCCGGTCGACTGACTAATCATTCTCATATACAGCATGACTTTTTTTTATTTATTATAAATTAGATTTAAAATAATAAATTTCCTTACGGGAAAAAATATTGCTTTCAAGATTTATGTTCCCCTACGAAATAATGTTATTTAAACGATTACGCAAACGTGCGCAGTGGGCGGAGCTGGCTGAAATCAATTTCTCTCTCTTCTGATTAAAAGTAAAATTAGGCACTTGGGAGTTTTTACGGTCGCCCCTCACTAATCCAAATGTCAAATAAAAAATGAGGTGTGGCCACCACACGACTTTCTTATACGTATAAGCGTTTCAAATTATAGAATTTTAAGAATTTTTCTTTACAAAAATTATTCAAAATCCTATTCTAAGTACTTCTATTCTCTTAATAAATCTCTATAGAATGCATACTTTGCAAGATATTATCAAAAAAATGCTCCTCGCTAAGAGTAAAAGTGCTACTTCCGGTCCGAATTTTAAAATTTCATATATACAAAAAATATTGCAAATCCAGTTTTAAATACTTTTGTACTCTTGATAAATATATATAGAATGCATAACTTACGACATATTTGCAAAAAATCGCTATTCGATAAGAGTAAAAGTGGCACTTCCGGTCTGAATTTTGAAATTTTTTTTATACAAAATATATTGAAAATTATGTTCTAAATACTTTTATACCCGTAACGTACTTGTCTAAAAAGCATGATTTGCGAAATATTCGCAAAAAACTGATTTTCGATAAGAGTAAAAGACCTACTTCCGGTAGGAATTTCGAAAAACTGTTTAAATCAAATTATTCTCAATTTTAATTTTAAGTATATATGAATTCTTTATAAATTTGTTTAAATTTAGTAGTTGACGAAATATTGGCAAAATTCGATTTTTTCGCTGAAGTAAACTGCTACTTCCGGTCTACCGATTTTACTGAAAAACTAATCAGATCTCAAGAGGGAGATTACACACGTAAATACAAAATTTGAAATTGATACCTACAGCGGTTTGACCGCTATCGTGGTCACACACACACACACAGACACACAGACAGACAGACACACACAGACACACAGCCATTTTTTAAAAACCACTTTTTCGGTATCGGGGGCTTCAAAACGTGGACATCTGCAAAAATATCGAGGTCGAAAATTTTCATCATCACAATACTTCCTTATACTACGTATAAGAAAGTAAAAAATATATAATGGTCGAGGGATTTTTTGAAAATTGACGTATGAATGTGCAATTTTAGATACGGGGGTGTCTTAGATCACCGACCACGAATCCAAAGTCAAAATGTCAAAGAAAACAAAATGGCGGACGAGTTTTTTGAAAATTGACGTATGAATGTGAAATTTTAGATACGGGGGTGTCTTAGGTCACCGACCACGAATCCAAAGTCAAAATGTCAAAAAAAACAAAATGGAGGAAGAATTTTTTGAAAATTGACGTATGAATGTGAAATTTTAGATACGGGGGTGTCTTGGGTCACCGACCACGAATCCAAAGTCAAAATGTCAAAAAAAACAAAATGGCGGACGAGTTTTTTGAAAATTGACGTATGAATGTGAAACTTTACATACGGGGATGTCTTGGGTCACCGATCACGAGTTAATAGTCAAAATGTCAAAAAAAAACAAAATGGCGGAAGTTTTTTGAGAATTGACGTATGAATATGAAATTTTACATACGGGGGTGTCTTAGATCGCCGATCACGAATTCAAAATCAAAATGTCAAAAAAAAACAAAATGGTGGAAGAATTTTTTGAAAATTCATGTACGAATGTGAAATTTTAGATACGGGGGTGTCTTAGGTCGCCGATCACGAATCCATAGTCAAAACGTCAAAAAAACAAAATGGCGGAAGAATTTTTTGAAAATTGACGTATGATCACGAATCCATATTCAAAATGTCAAAAAAAACATAATGGCAGATCTAATATGGCGGATTCTTCAAAATGTCCTTAATCTTGGTGAAATCTAGCAAATGGCGGTTTTTCAGTTCGCTGATCACGAATCCGAAATAAAAATTTTAAAAAAGAATGTGGCGAAAAGGTTCTACGAAAAGTGCTTCGATCTGAGCACATCCTTCCTTCGTAAACTTTAACGTGATTTATGTTTTGTACCATTTAATTGTCTTTCTCGCTCTTCAGTGTTCAGTGTAACGATTTGTGTAAAAAGGACTTTCAATACTGGACTTCGAAAAGGTAGTAAGAAAGTAATATATTTTATAAATTAAATTTACCTTACCCATTCACATACATATTGCAGTGACCTTGAGTTTGGTGGTAGATCATAAATAGATATAATCAAGATCACTTCAAGATTTATTTTAATTAATTGTTACTTTATTTATTTTTATCATGATGTGTATATAAATATTCATTATGTCAATATTTTGCCAAAATTTAATTTTTATTTACGTTAAATAATAAAAGAATGTTAGTATAAATTTTATAAAAGTCATAATATTAAAATAAGCATAAAATGTTACGTGAAATACAACGAGAAAGTGTTTTCCCGCACGAAGAATACTGGTACCGGGAGAGATCGATAGTGTGGCTCGGCGAAAACGATATTCTTCGCTAGATGCATTAGATGAGTCATGAATATGTAAACAAGTTGATATTTACATGTTTGTTTACCTTTTTCAAAGATTGTTAATACGCTGCTTTCCTGAGTGGTGCAGCACTGCAGCTATGTATTTCTGGAAGTGGAATCGTATCTGCCGAATACAACCGGGCGTTTTTGTGAAGAAAAATATCTATTTAAGACTGGGACCGTGGAGAAAACGGCAGAGTTGCTTGGTGTAAACCGCACTCAAAAGAGGAAAAAAGGAGAAGGTGGAAACCTCTTCTTCCTCTTAAATGTTATATTAACATAAAAGTTTATCCATGAATTTGAACTTAGAATATTTTCAAAGAGATTTTTCGATACTTTTTTCAACAAAAATTAAAACTTGTAATATTTTCCGTAATAATTTTACTGTACTTATAGAATTTTTCTAACTGAGATGGAACTCTGCTACGCAGCCTGATACTTATTAAGCTGCGCCGCCCACAACGTCGCTTCGATACGGTACAATTTAGCAAGCAAAAAAAACATAACACGGGGATCGCAATAGCGAGGTGTTACATGAAAAATCACAGGGCCAAACTAGCTCTCGTCGAAGAAGGCGTGTCGGTTCACAGTTACACCAGTAAGTGTCACGTCGGTCCGGCAACGACGTAGCGACGTTGAGAAATAAAAAAAACAATAATGGGCGCCAAACACTAAATCATCAAAATAGATGACCTACCTGTGATCTCTAGCTTACACTGGTCGTGTTCCTCCAATGGAAAGCCACCAAGGGTCACCCTGTATATTGAATTATTAACGAATAGCCCTAAGGCAAAATCTGCTTGCCATATACACAAAAAAAAAACAAAAAAAAAACTAGCGATAGAAATGAAAGTCGGAAATACGGTAAGTCTTCAAATATTCTTTATTTATACCGTAGTATCAAAAATATTGACACACCAAAAAGAAAAGAATTAAAAAAACATTATATGAGGGTGTCAAGTAAATCTTTTTTTTTTTAAAAAAAAAACATGAATATGAAAATTGCAAAAGTTTATAAATAATCTACAGATATACAGTAGCCCACGCAAGGCTAAACAGAAGCTGTTGAAACGTTTCATAAGCCGCACATTATTTTACAGACCATAAGAGGTAAACATAACGATTCTAAACAGTCGTCTAACTAATGCGACAGACTTACTATACACAAAAATATTAAGTCAAAGTTCAAAGTTACATTACAAAATGACAATAAATTAGCAATAGCTAAACTGAAAGAAGGTATTAATCAAGACTGAGAAGGTACAAAACACAATGCCAGAGCCCTTAACCCTCAACACAGACTCGTAAGTTCAGGACATAAAATTTCTAAGCACTTAGAGCAACCGAATACTCCAAAAAAAATACCACCAGTCTATTGCTGAGCTAGTTACGAACTCTGTCATAAAACCTCTCAGTAAATGATACTAACTCACTGAAGGTGATTAAAAATTCAAACCGTAGCTTCTCATTAAGCTACATAAAGAAATGAAAGTTTTACAAAAAAAAAAAAGGAAAGAATAAAATAAAAATTATAATAATAATCCCAGGATAATTACGTGGGATCAGCCACTATTAACAGTAAAAGCAAAACTCTATATGCTACCGAGCCAAATAGGTTAAACAGCAGTGAAGCTGGCTCTCAAAAATTTACTATTCGTAGAAAAAGGTTATAAGCAACACAGAAAGACCAACAAAGGTCGAATTGACGTATCACTCTGTATCGTCAAACAATATATTTCCTGAAGGGTTTAATTATTCTAAACAATAACGTGCTCAATAGGCACAAAGATAAAATTTGCAGTACCAACCGTTTCAAAGTCCACACTTATCTGACACCAAATAGGCTGGCAAGGTGATGTCTTGGAGCTGAAGCGGAAAGCTGACTTCAGGGGCCTCCAGCCACAACTTAGGTACAGACAGGTATCGGTACAATAAAAATAAATTCACTCCAACGCCTTAATGAGGGTGCTTTTAGGGTGTGAAATAGTTCACCCCTGCCAGAAAAAGCCTTCTAAAAAAAATTAGACAACGAAACACACAAGATATTAGGGATCACGTCTAACAAAAGAACCAATTATATATAATTGTTTGAAACTCACCTTAGAATGAACTAAAAAGGCTCAACAAACTCTCAGAAGTTCTTATAGGTCCAAGAGAACAAAATGGAAGCCGGCCACGCCGTTAAGAAAAACCCAAACGTGATTGCTAATTAGCAACTCACAATCGATAAACCAATTAGCGGTACTTCAATTAATAACATACCCCATATAAAGTCGCATAAGCGTTAAAAATCAACCTTGATTAAATAAAAATTAGGGCGTATGCATTTCTTGCACCAAACTTCTGCACTTCTAGCTGGTCTCGATAAAAGTGAACGAGTTTAATACGTCAATCAATTCACGTATCTCTTTCCGACAAATATTACGAACGACAGTATTGCAACACACGGAAGACTTAACCATTACAGAATGTCCTAATTTGATATACAATATTCCAACCTGGCATTACAATATAATTACCATCAACACTCACAAAAGACATACCACGACAAGGTCAACTTGCAAATAACTTCCCAAATGAACAGGATAAAAATTAATATGCGACATTGATTCTGGCAACGCCAACACTAAGTGAACGTACTGTCTACGCCTAGCATGCTATTAATCCTACTTAGGGATATTACCTTGTAACTAAATTTCAGTTGTCTAAAACAGAATTGACAACCGAGCGACAAGTAAACAAGTTATAGATAGATTTGAAATGAACTACTGGGAACCCTAATCAGGTAATTTAGATCGCAATATATTTAAACACTTCACGAAAACGTGAGGGCTTGACCCTCAACAATGACATACTATTGCAGAAAGAAAACGTACCTCTACCACGCTACCGCAAGATAGAACTCAAATGAATAACCGATGTAACAGCGGCATTCCTCAATCTTGACCGCAATCCAACAGTTGAATATAAATAAGCAGGACACTAGGAAAGGCAGCTAACAAATAAAGATATCCTTTACACAGCAGATCAGATACCTAACAATTCAGTCCATTATACTAGGCCGAAAGCAACCTGTTCACATACAAATGTCGACGGGAAAACTACCAAACAATACAGAACTAGCATTATCCCTCGCACAAACGGTAGGTAATATTTGTGGAAAGCAACTAGTAATTACGATATGTATAAATACGAAGTAAATCATTTGCAATGAAATCAGTAACGTAACCTATAAGCGTACAATGGCCAGAATCGTAGATTTATAGACACACAATGTCAAATGTCGCATGTACCCCTTAATATGACACACACACAGTTAGTCATCGTTCTCAGACACAGGGAAAATCACGAGTTACACGTTTATAAGTCCGGAACCGGCGCATAAACGTTCGTTAGCCCTAGTTCTTGTACGATATGAATTTTAATAGATAACCCGAACAATTACAAAGACATGCAAGTTAATAGATCGAATGTTAGAATATATCAGGGCATCAACAAAACCATTTTGTGGCACGTAACAACTCAGAATAATTTTATGAATTAGATATCGTTTTAATTTGGAGTTTAATTTACATTGAGACATGTAATTATTTTAGAAATAATTATTTATGTATGGAACAATTTTATTTAATTAGAACTTTGAATTTTTTTTTTTATTTTCTAGAATGTTTTGTTTTATATGTAGGGTTACTACACCATGCATTATGATAAAACATTTTAGTGACTGTAATGATTAAGTTGAATAGCGTAATAATTTTTTTTTATAAAGATTTTCTTTACTATTTTTATTTACCAGATTAGAGGATTTGTGGTTAATAATTTTGTTTTATGTATATACAGAATAATCGAACAGTGATCGATATTTAAATAATGGATGAGTTTGAAGTGATGTACGAAGAACTAAGGTGATTTGATAATGTTTGTTATAAATGTGTGTATAGTGTTGTACCAATTTTTTTTGAGTGGTGCTTTGTATTGGAATCTTAAAAGGAGGTAAAGTTTTATTTTAATATATATATTTTCTTGTATGTATATCAAGTATAATTTATAGTACTTGTGTGTTTGATATTAACGTGTTGGGTAATAGATCAGGAATGTGTGCGATGAATTAAGTAGTTGTTTAATTCATAGCATGGAGTCCTGGTGAATCCTTAAAACACGAATTAGTCTTGGTGGTACTGTGTTGGGAGCGAGAAAAGGCGCCAGGCAGAACTAATCAGGGCTGAGTTAATTAATTAAATGCACAAAGACTTTTATTTTATCTTATTAAATTTAAAATTTATATATATACCTTAAGGGGTGAGCACATGGTGGTGTATGTTCGGGTTGTGTCCGACGAGTAAAAAACGCATACTCGTAGGGTGGAACTTTGGGGTACCTACCAGTGTGAATTTGCTTTCTGATGGTACTGTGTTGGGAGCGAGAAAAGGCGCCAGGCAGGACTAATTAGGGCAAAGCCACTTCCTTAATGTTTATATTTTTTTTTTGTAAATAATAAATTGCGTAATTTTTTGTTTATTCATATTCCAGTACAATTCATCATATGCGATCATTTTTATTTTTTTATTAAAGATGTTTATTGTTTACATGTATCTATGACAAATATAAATCATGATAATCACGTTTATATTTAAAATATAAAATTTTCTCGACGTTATGCTTTCATTTATTTTAATTTCTTTATTATATTGACTTGTTGATTATGATATGTGTAGTTTTAGATGATGTTTTGAAATATTAAATTTTTTGTTTGTAAATATATATATATATATTTGTGTAATTTAAAATTTCTCATTCTTTAATATTTATTTTTAATAAATTAGATGATAAGATTTATTTTGCATTTTATTTTCTTTACCTGACCTGGTGATAATTAAAGAGCATTCAAATTGATTGGAGAATTTATTTATATATTCTGCCCCTGAGAGAACATTTTCTTTAATCATTCTAAACTGAGCTAGTTAAATGTAAAATTGCCTAACCTACTATCTAGCAGAAAATTTGTTGTATCTTAGTCTAGCATAAGGCCTAGCACTAGGATGCATGCTTGATTCTTACCTACTCATTGATTGAATAATTTAAATTATTTTATATAAACCTCAATTTGTAAGAGTCACAGCAATATGTTTGCGAGTTTTATGTTTGAAGTTCATCAGCATTCATTAGCATTCTATAAGAATGTTTGAAAGCGAAGCCCATTTACCAAACAAAATTTGTTATAAACATGTTTTAGCACTATGCAGATACTATGTATATTTGAATATGTCAATTAAAATGACGAGCTCGCGATAGCGGGTGAGTAGTATACATAATATCCTTTTTATCGTTAGAGAGAGAACATTACGAATAATGATGTAATTCAGTGAAAATTTTAAATGTTGTTCAATACAAGTCCTTCATTTTTAATTGACGTGCGAACTAATTTTGAGTATGTGACAGACGAATATTTCAAATCTGCTGACCAAAATTTCATAATGAAAGCGCTGTTCCATTTCAAATAATTTGGGTGAAAATATCTCAGTGTCAAACTGATTATTAGGTTCTCTTTTATTAATATTGTGCATGCCTATCTTAAATTGTTTCTGAGCAATTGACATACTTTTTGGCAATATACTACATTTTTCCACTGTTATTTCAATAGCGTATTATCCCGATTGTCTCAATGAAAATGATGCACTTATTGAGCATATTGTTTCTTCGGATACTTTAACATCATTCTTACATTAAACATTAAATTATCTTGCTCGCTCTTCAGTGTGTAACAGTTTGTGTAAAACAAATTCTAGAAGATTTCTAAATGAAATATACAATTGGCTGCGCCAAAAGTCTATAAAATCGTACATTCTAAAAACCATCATGAGAGTGCACGCGTTTTACAGGAAACTAAAAAAAGCTGTAAGCGGACGCGAAAAAGGCGAATTCAAGCTCGAAAAGATTGAAGCATTAGCTCACAAACATTCCACACAATATGTATAGCAATATATAATAATTGGCCCAATGATAATAGTGTATACGTAAGAAATTTATAAATTCGATTCCTTATTTGTTTATAAATACTTTCTACTCATTTTTAGCAATTATCATTACATGACTGGAGTCATTTCGTCCATGAATTAAGTTGTAAAAATACTTCAAAATATTATAAGATATTGTAAATAGAAAAAAGAAACTAAAATATATTCCTACCAGATTAAACAAGCACTTAATCATGTTGTTACTGTGCCAGGCAAATTGAGAAGTAACATCATACGTATTCAAAAACGATTGTTTAATTATCATTGATGAAAATGAACCTCCCGCGACATCGTCAATTATGATAATTCAAAATGGAAATTCTATAAGGATGTTTTACAGTATTTCGAATATAACAATAGGTAATCAATATTACCATAATACATATATTATATCTATATATTTCTTAAATTGTATGTGTACAATGCAAAAGAAAATAATTATTTACAGTGAACAAGGCTTTACCAACATTATTAAACACCATACATAACTGACAGTTGTAAAACAATTTACCACAAAGAAACACTACAAATTATAAAAGTATAGGAATGGAAATCATTATAAAAAATGCCAATGAAATAAATATTATTTGTTATGGAACAATGATTAAATGAATTATTTTAAAGTATACATTCGCGTCAATAAAACATCATTTTAATAAAGCTATCTACAAGTTTGTATAAAATAAAATGTTTTTTTAAAATTTCCAATGAATTTTCATTTAAACAAAAAGACCAATGGAATCGACATATATAGACTAAAACTATCAAACCACATTTTCCAACTGATGCAAAAAACACAGATTTCGAGATTATTCTAATTTTATACCCACAAACAAAATTCAAACTATAGATAAATTAGGCAAACGTGAAATAAATCATCGGCAAATCAAGGCACAAAAACCAATAATAGTAGAAAAATTCAAAATAGAGTGAAAACTACCGACTGTGAAGGCACAGGAAAAGTATGTGAAAAATGTCAATATAACTTTAAACGATAAAATACATCTTATTTCATGGACAGCCGTTAAACATTTTCAATTTAAAAACTGCTATTATCACTAAATCTATTATTAATCATTTCATCCGATAAGCATTCTGAATAAAATATTGCATAGTTGTAAACTATATACAGGGGTGTATAAAAACAACTAAGCGATATTGAACATCTAAAACACAATTATATTTAGTTATTCGCTATAAATCGGAATTATATGGTGTTTCAAAAACTGAAACGCAATATAGACAAAATCCACAATAAATCGAGAAAAATAAGGGAGAGCGGTACCTCAACACTAAGCGGAAGAAAAGAGGCGGCAGCGGGCCTTCTAGGCCTGCCGTATTAGCTAGTTATACTCTATAAAAGCGCACGGCCGTTTCGTGTTAATTTCTTGAGAAAAGACGGCTTAACCGAATCACCATGGTTACGAGCGGAACCGTCAAAAAGGAGCTTCGTTACAAGTGCTGGATGCCGATTATTTAATCTGCTTCCAGAGAGGTTAAAGTCACTGCAGAGCGTTAACGTATTTAAGAGGAGGCTAAAGGATGTATTGCTCGCAAATGTTTTTTATAATATTGAGGAGTTCGAGAATTATTTCAAAGGTGACTGATTTGGTTGTGCTCTGCGGCCATTTCTATGCTGCTTTCTACTCTCATACAATAATGTTTATTATTATTATTATATGAATATTTGTGTAGTATAGTGGATGTGCTTATGTCCAGTATTTTATATTTCTTTGCAGTTAAATGAATGTTTGTAATTTTATTGATGTGATCATTTGTAATATTTGATGTGTTGATGTTTATACATTGTTTTTCATGTTTGTATCCTTATGTATGTTTATTGACGTGTCGATGTTCTCTTCTGAACTTATGACAAAATACACTGAGTCATAAAAAAAGTGGCGCACTAACTAAAACGGAATATTTACTAATTTAATTCATAAAAAACAAATATTTTTTTTACTTAAATACTCTAATTGGTCTACAAACAATAATAAATTGTATTTCGAAACAAAGGTTTTAATAACAATTAAAAAGAAATGCCAAAGGTTTTAATAACAATTAAAAAGAAATGCAATACATAAAAAAACATCAAAAATCGAAAAACGCAACAAGAGATTATCTTAAAATAATCAAGGTTTTCTGGTATCAGTAACGAGTGTTACCTCCGCGAACATCCAGCAATGTATGAATTCGTCGAGGCATACCTTGAATTAATTGTCTAATCACATTTTGGTCAATGCTATCCCATTCTTCTACAAGTGCCACTTTTAACTCTTGTAGCGTCTCTGGACGCACCGGGCGGGCTCTAACACGTCTTCCTAACTCATCCCACGCGTGCTCTATGGGATTCATGTCAGGACTCATCGCAGGCCACGGGTAATTCCTACTTCCTGCAGATATCGCATGACGCACCTAGCGGTATGGGGTCTTGCATTATCCTGCATAAACAAAAACTCGCGCCCTATAAATGGTGCGAAAGGAACAACATAGTCTGCAAGAATGTCCCTAATGTAATTGTTTGCATTTAAAGTTTGTTCTTCAAGAATGAAAAGGTCAGTTTTTGCCTCTAGCGAAATTCCCGCCCAAACCATAACAGACCCTCCCCAAAAATTTTCATGCTGAACAACGGTGGCTGAAGAATATCTCTCCCCTTGTCTTCTCCAGACTCTATGGCGTCCATCCGGTGATCGCAAAGAAAATCGTGATTCATCCGAGAAGAGAACTCGTCTCCAATCACGCTCTTCCCAATTTTGACACATTCTAGCAAACTCCGTTCTCAGTTGCTTGTGCTGTCGTGTAAGCCTAGGTACTCGA
This sequence comes from Amphimallon solstitiale, assembly GCA_963170755.1. Lineage (NCBI taxonomy): Eukaryota > Metazoa > Arthropoda > Insecta > Coleoptera > Scarabaeidae > Amphimallon > Amphimallon solstitiale. The sequence continues at coordinate 47,464,692 of OY720677.1, read as the reverse complement.
TTCGGCCTATATGCATTTAAACCAGTCGCTACCAGTCTTCGTCTAACTGTCTGAGCACATACAGCTGTGCCACGCACATCTCTGAGCCTCTGAGCCAGTTCAACCGCGGTTTAGTGACGATCTCGGAGACACTGCAGCGACAAAAACCTATCGTCTCTTGCAGATGTGGATCGCGGACGACCGGAACTAGGACGTCGGGTGTACCTCTGTGTCTCGCGGTACCTCTAAAGTGCTCGACGTACAGTTGTCTCCGGTTTTCCAATAGCACGAGCAGCATATCGAACACTTCGGCCATCTGCCACTAAAGCCATCACCCCCGCAACTTCATCGGAAGTTATTTGTATTTCTGAAAAGAAAAATATTTAAGAACAAGCAAGCAATCACCATAAACAGCAATGCTTCAAAAACTTTAACGGAAATATGCTCTCAATGAAAATAATGATTTAACAGGGGAAGAAAAATAACAACTTAAACGTAAAATAAGACTTGTCAGAAAATTCATTGACAAATACTAAAAATTATAAGTGACAGAATACAAGTCATAGCCATCTGTGTTAATATTTGGCTTTACAAACAAAGAATAACAACATAATAAGAAAAAACTAGAGTGCGCCACTTTTTTTGTGACTCAGTGTATATTATTATTATTATTATTATTAATAAACGAAAAAAACAAAAAATAAAACCATTGTTGGAAAGTTATTCTACAGTGGAATTGGCATTCGCAACTCTTTACGTAATCCTGACAACTGCTTTGAATATGAAGTGCATGCAGAGGCATTCGCTGAGTATTGCACAGAAACGGCGAAAATGTTTGTGGAGCTTTATCCATGGTATTACATGCCTTCAAATCCTCATAGAATCCTAATTTATGGACCGAAAATCGTGAAATCAGTTTCTCTTCCCATTGGAATGTTTTCAGAGGAGGCTCTTGAATCCCGTAACAAAGACTCCAGAAGATATAGGGAATTTCATGCTAGGAAGTTTTCAAGAGAAAGAACAATGAGAGATGTGTTTTGTGGTCTCTTATTATCGTCCGATCCCTATATTTCATCTTTATCGCAATGTGTAGGTGCACGTTCCAATAAAGAACCCTTAGATGAAGCTATCCTTAAATTGCTCAAAGAGCCACACTTGCCCAAAAAAATTTCAGAGGGTAAGAATGACAATGATGAGGATGAATAAGAAGAAGAAGAAGAAGAAGAAAAAGATGAAGAAGAGGGAGACAATGACAGCAACTAATACAGTTTGCGTTTGGTTGTTATATATTTTTTCTTTACACTACGATTAGAAATAAGTATGCTCTTTCTGTTAAAAATATTAATAAGAATAAGTTTAACTGAACATCATATGGTTTTGAATATCATGAAACTGTTTGATAAACTAAGGTGGGCTTATGAGTGGCAACTAAAACATGTCAAATATATATATAGAGTGTCTTATAATAAAAAAACGAGTCTGTTGGGACTTTATGTATAAGTCGATTTTAATAATTTAAAAGGCAAATTAAATGGTCAGATGTGGGCTATAAAACGACCTGATAAAATAATTCATAACGCTTAGGCGTTTTAAGGTCATAGGGCCAATCAAAAATGAAGAAGTAATATGTCGATAATGCTTGATATTTTATTATATTTTGTTTATATTCTGTTTTATAGATTACCTTCACCCATTTTATTTGGTGTATCACTCATTCTAATCGTCCAGTAATAAAAGTCAATTAACTTGTCCTTTTTTTAAAACACTCGGTATATATTATATATATTGAATGTATTTACAATTTGAATGTCAATAACAAATTGCATGTGGGCTGGATGGGAGGTTTCTCATATGCCATATTTACTTCCACCTAAAATTTAAAAAATGACCAATGTGCGTCGGTAGGCATGCATTTCTTTTTGGCTTCGTCATTGTACTCAGTACAGAAACTCTGACGCACGTTATTTGCTCCAGCAATCCTAAAAAACGTGGACCTGGTCTACAGAGAGGGACAGCACGACGCCCAAGATTTCTTTTTATACTACACAAACAAAATACAGGAAGACCTGGAGGAATCCCGGATGGGGACAAAAGACGTTACAGGTAAGATAAGCTTTTTTTTGTTAAAGGAAAAAACGTTATCAAATACGCCTTCTAGGCAAACGGTAATTGCGGGGATGTAAAAATTTTACGCGAAAATTTTAAATTACTCTCCTTCGCAGGCCACAATATCTCTAATTTGTAAATATGGAAGCGAAAATGATGCTGTGAATTATTTCACATAACAATTTGTATCGTGATAACAATTAAAAATAGTAGTAACAAATTAAAAGAGATACATTTGGAGTAAAGCAGTTGTCAAATATTATGGAACAAAGCCTACCTCTTGTTCCATAATATTTGATAAACAAATGCCCCATTCCAACTTCTTTCCTTAACGGATTTTAATAAATAAAAAAAGTATAAATATGGTTTGACAAACTCTATATACTGGCCCTAATCCCATTTTTCCACATCCTGTATACGAAACGATACTCAACTTTTTTTTTATGGACACCTGTAGTTTTTTTCCTTTATTCTGGTGGATATTTTTTTTCGGAATCTAGTAATGTTCACTAGGTAGCATTTGTTTGAAATTTAATTTATAAAAATGCATCTTTAAGTACCTATGCCTTAAAAAACTATCAGAACATAAAGGTCGGCAAATGTCAACGAAACGTCGGCTGGGAAGCCTGCACCTGTTATTTCATTTTTTTGTTTGTTATACAACACCGTCACAACAGTCATCCCATAATTCATTCGAATGCTGTAATAAACCACTATTTGGCTACACCTCCTACATTAAATACATTTACTGTAATTTAACGAAGATAACATTAACGTAATACTTTGCCGTCAAGACAAAGGTTTTTGCCGTGCATACATAAATGCAAGTATAAGCATTTCTCCAATGCCCATATATGGCAATACACGGACAAAGTCGATGCACCGCAACGACAATAATTTAAGTAGGTTAATATATTCAATATATTCATTGACGTTCAGACAGAATGTATTTACTTCGATTCGAACATGTACATTGACTACAGTTTCAATACAGTAGATTTAGTTAGTGTGTTTTAATTCAACCTCGTAACAAATTCCCAATTCCGATCCGACGCTTCAAGAGAGCCAATCGAGATGACGACCGAGTAGAGGTAAGCCTTAGGACCAGGCTTATCACAATGCATTAAAATTGGAAATCACAAGTCATAAACAAAAATAAGTGAGATTTAATGGCAAAATAACATAAAAACAAATTAGAAACAATTAACAAAAGACAGATCTACTACTGAACATAACTCTCATTTACATTTATTTACATGTTCAAATTGACAGCCACCGTGCTCCACACACAACTAGTTACTCCAAAGGCCGCATTTTATATTAATTTTGAGGTTTTTCTCGACAATGTTAGTGATCCTCCTTAACATTAATTCGCTTTCAGGGCGTGTTATGTACACACGATCCTGAAAAATCCCCAATGCCAAAAATCGAGTGATGTAAGATCTGGAGAGCGCGTAGGCGATCGAAATGGTCCATCCGTCCCTATCCATTTTGCACCAAATTTGTTATTTAACCAAATGACGTTCCTCCTGGCGTTATTCGGAGTAGCCCCATATTGTTCAAGGAACACTGTATTTAGTTCTGCAAGAGATAGATCGTCTAAAAGATTGTCAAGGTTTTTAGGAAGAAGCTGATAATATTTTTCTTGATTTCTTAAGTTCCATTTATAAAAAAAATGGTCCAATTAACTGATCACCTAAAATAACACACCACACATTGACACTGATTCATCTTTGGTAATCATTTTTAACGATAATTCTAGGATTTTCCTGGTTCACTTGATAAAGTCATGGTAACCGGATAAAGGTTGCATATATGTAATTCAATTTTTTTTAATCAAATATCAACCAAATATTAACTAAATGAACATTACTAGATTTAGAAAAAAAAATATCTACCAGACTAAAGGAAAAAACTACAGGTGTCCATTGAAAAAAAGTTGACTATCGTTACGTATTCAAGACAGCTTTGAAAAAAATTGGGATTATAGACAGTGTCAAACCATTTTTATATCTTTCTTAATTATTAAAATCAAAAAATATCAAACATCAAACTAGTAACGATCACGGCACAAAACAAAATTTGTACTCACGTGGTCTGGAGATGGTGATCCACCAACGCACATGATTTTTCGCTTATACGGCAGTCACTTTTGTGTTGAACGAGCCTCTGCTTTAGCCATTGGGAAGACTGACCTATATAACACCCCTGACAACGGAACATTATAGATAGAGTTAACTATGAGTGGTAAGGGGGCTTATCCTTCAACCTACTATAAAAAATCTTTGTAGTTAAGTTATTATATATAGCTATTTTAATATTTCTGTAAGTTTTAAACAACTACACAACATTATCAGTCAAATTGTTATTATTTTGATTAGTTGCCAGTGACTGACTCTGTGTTGTAAGTTTTTTTTTCTTTTAAAGACATTATTTCAAATTAGTAGAGTTTTTATTGTAATTTAATAATAAATACATATCAAAATATTGAATAGAACGATTGAGTTTTAATATTAATACAGACCGCATTCCCGTAATTCCCCCCTTTCTTTTTTGTGTTTTTTGAATCAGTTAAGTATATATATATATATATGTAATCGCGTTGTTTCGGGTTTCTTCCCGCGTGGAAGTTCTGGCGTCCTGAGAAGGACCGGTGCAACGTTTCGATAAAATCTCATTTATCATCTTCAGGCGTATGTTACTCTCTAACGATCTTCGTCTGACTGCGTGTTATTCGTTTTTCGACATTTATTTGTATAGTTGCGTTAGTAGTTGGAGTGGGTGCAACTCTGCATGCCGCGTCCCTATTGGGTCGTCGAGTCGGTGGTGGGGGAGCGTTCTCGTTTATTCCCTCCAGCGGTGTAGATGTTGATGGGCGACTGTCATGAAGACGTCGCTCCCTTAGTGCCGTTCTCCGGCAGCCTTTTCGCATCATCCCTTCTGTTGAAATTATCGGGTCGTTTTTCTATTTCTACAGCCTCACGTATTATCCGTTTATTCATATGTTCGACTCTTGCTAACATCTTTGTACCCTCAAAATCGATGTCATGTCCTGTTTCTGCATGATGTTGGAACAGCGAGGATGTATGCTCTTTCTTTGCAACCGAGTTTATGTGCTCCTCCCGTCGTACACTTATTCGTCGGTTCGTTTGGCCGATGTAGCTGCCATTACACATTTTGCACGGTACTTCATATACGCCCTGTTCTTCTAGGTGTATTTTACTTTTAGGTGTTTTCAGCACATCTGCGATCTTGCTTACTGTTTTCATTTCAAACCTACGTAGTCTCTTGGCAATTTTGTCCGTTGTTCCCTTTACGTACGGTAAGAACATTTTAGGCCAATTTTCGTCTTGTTTCCTGTTCTGTGTCACTGTGTCTCGTGCTGTCTGTTGCAGTATTCTATCGACTGTTCTATGTTGGAATTCATTCTGTACTAATACCCGTCGTAGGTTGCTTATTTCAGTGTGTACATGGTCGTCATCCGCTAGTCTTTTCACTCTTGTCATTAGCGTTCTCGGGACTGAGTTTAATTGTGCAGGATGATGATGTGATCTTCCGTTCAGATATCTGTTCGTATGCGTTTTCTTCTGATACAATGTGTGACCCAGTGTATTATTAGGCTTTTTGTATACGAGTACGTCTAGAAAGGGTAATTGTTGTTGTTCTTCGACCTCCATAGTGAACTTGATGTTTTGGTGTACGCTGTTCAGATGTTCTAGAAATCTACCCAGTTTCTCTCTACCGTGTTGCCAAATCACAAACGTGTCGTCCACGTATCTCAACCATAATTTCGGTCTATTCGGTGCCGTGTCCAGCGCTTTAAGTTCAAAGTCTTCCATAAATAGGTTCGCTACTACAGGGGAAATAGGGGAACCCATCGGTGCTCCTTCTATTTGTCTGTACCTCTGATTCCCGTACATAAAATACGTGTTAGAAAAGGCAGTGTTGCAAAAGGTCCGTTAAGTAGCTCGGTGGATTGTATCTGTTTTTGATTATCTGTAGCGCTTCTTTGACCGGAACTTTTGTGAATAAAGAGACGACATCGAAACTGACTAAAATATCCTCTGCTCGTACCTGTTGTTCTTTAATAATGTCTATGAAGTGTGATGAATTCTTTACGTACGATGCCACGCTTTCGGCATGCGGTTGAAGTTGTTGCGCTACGTATCTGGCTAGTTCTTGTAGCGGGGAACCGGTCGAGCTCACTATTGGTCGTAATGGTACGCCTTCCTTGTGTATTTTAGGTAGTCCGTACATCTACTTAATAATTCTGAATGAAATATACAATTGGCAATACTTTCTACTCATTTTTAGCAATTATCATTACATGACTGGAGTCATTTCGTCCATGAATTAAGTTGTAAAAATACTTCAAAATATTATAAGATATTGTAAATAGAAAAAAGAAACTAAAATATATTCCTACCAGATTAAACAAGCACTTAATCATGTTGTTACTGTGTCAGGCAAATTGAGAAGTAATATCATACGTATTCAAAAAAGATTGTTTAATTATCATTGATGAAAATGAACTTCCCGCGACATCGTCAATTACAATAATTCAAAATAGAAATTCTATAAGGATGTTTTACAGTATTTTCGAATATAACAATAAGTAATCAATATTACCATCATACATATATTATATCTATATATTCCTTAAATTGTAGGTGTACAATGCAAAAGAAAATAATTATGTATAGTGTGAACATGGCTTTAACAACATTATTAAGCATCATATATAACTGACAGTTGTAATACAATTTACCGCAAAGAAACACTGCAAATTATAAAAGTATAGGAATGGAAATCATTATAAAAAATGCCAATGAAATAAATATTATTTGTTATAGAACAATGATTAAATGAATTATTTAAAAGTATACATTCGCGTCAACAAAACATAATTCTAATAAAGCTATCTACAAGTTTGTATAAAATAAAATGTTTTTTTTAAATTCTAATGAATTTTCATTTAAACCAAAAAGACCAATGGAATCGACATATGTATATAGACTGAAACACTATTAACAAAAAGTATCAAACTACATTTTCCAACTGATGCAAAAAACACAGATTTCGAGATTATTTTAATTTTATACCCACAAACAAAATTCAAACTATAGATAAATTAGGCAAACGTGAAATAAATCATCGGCAAGTCAAGGCACAAAAACTAATAATAGCAGAAAAATTATAAATAGAGTGAAAACTACCATGTGTGAGGCACAGGAAAAGTATGTGAAAAATGTCAATATAACTTTAAACGATAAAATACATAACGAAAATGAAAAGTGTGAACACATGGATGTTAAAACTAACATCAAGCAGTAAATAATTACTGTGACTTACATATATACCTTTATACGTAAAACGTATATGCATATATGCATGTGTTTGAGATACACACATACATTAAGTGCTATTGTCATCGCTTTGTTCTGTGTCATCTTTTGGGTGTTAGATGTCGCTGTGATACTCTCACTGCATTTAACACGCTAAAATGACATAAGCAGCGATTTAAGTCTTGAAGCTATTGTCGAGAATCTCCACGCACACTGATGAGACCTCATAGGTCGAAACACCGGTGTCTGTGCGTTCGATTGTCGACAATAGCACTTAATGTATGTGTGTATCTCAAACACATGCATATATGCATATACGTTTTACGTATAAAGGTATATATGTAAGTCACAGTAATTATTTACTGCTTGATGTTAGTTTTAACATCCATGTGTTCACACTTTTCATTTTCGTTTTGATCGGTGACGCCACCTAAGGCTCTATTACATGAGATACACTATTAACATACAGGCCTCTGTATAGCAGAACATGCCGTCAGAAGCCATCGCTTTGTTCTGTGTCATCTTTTGGGTGTTAGATGTCGCTGTGATACTCTCACTGCATTTAACACGCTAAAATGACATAAGCAGCGATTTAAGTCTTGAAGCTATTGTCGACAATCTCCACGCACACTGATGAGACCTCATAGGTCGAAACCCGGTGTCTGTGCGTTCGATTGTCGACAATAGCACTTAACGTATGTGTGTATCTCAAACACATGCATATATGCATATACGTTTTACGTATAAAGGTATATATGTAAGTCCCAGATAAAATAATCTTATTTCATGGACAGCCGTTAAACATTTTCAATTTAAAAACTGCTATTATCACTAAATCTATTATTAATCATTTCATCCGATAAGCATTCTGAATAAAATATTGCATAGTTGTAAACTATATACAGGGGTGTATAAAAACAACTAAGCAATATTGAACATCTAAAACACAATTATATTTAGTTATTCGCTATATATCGGAATTATATGGTGTTTCAAAAACTGAAACGCAATAAAAACAAAATCCGCAATAAATTTAGAAAAATAAGGGGGAGCGGTACCTCAACTGTAAGCGGTTTAAGAGGCGGCAGCAGGCCTTCTAGGCCTGCCGTATTAGCTAGTTATATATAATAATAGCGCACAGACCTCTGTTGTTAATCGCCTTAGTTCAAAGAGCTTAACCGAGCATTTTCGGAACTATCAAAATAGAAAAAAGTCGACGAATCTTTGCAGAAAACTCCTCTCTGGATATGGGGAATTAAAGGCTGTGTTTTGGGCTGGGTCTAGGGGTGACATTGAATTTCCGGTGGACGGCGAGATTTTCTTCCTAAGTGGAGCGGTTGTAAAGATATGGGCTTTTAAAGGGGAGCGTGCATTCCATGTTGTGACAGAAAAATGGCTTACGTTTTGACCATTCCAGTGACAAGCGATAAAAATCTCTAGAAACGTCAAACTGACATCAAACTGAGTTGTGTCCACAGATTCATTTTTAAGCGTGAAATACGAAATTTTGAAGGTTGCGAGGGTCCAACAAGATCCGAGGTGTTAAAGAACGGGTTTCTCGAGACCTTTTACATGCTTATTTCGAGGCGACAGACGCACGCAAACAAGGGCACGAGCACTTTCAAATTCGTTTGCAGAAGGATTTGGTCAGAAAAATGGCCGATTCAACGTGCACTGTATCAATGCATTCCGGACGGGCGAAAAATATAATCAGATTCTCATGTGCACTGCCGATCAATGTATTACGGTCCGGTGAATGTTCGGCATCTCCATATCTCCACACAATACATAACAGTCCCGCTTGATTTAATATTTTCAACTATACAGGAGCTGTAGATTAATATTTTAATAATGATTTGAATTAAAATACGTTAATTCCAGAACGCGCATGCCCCGTTTCCTTAATGGGGAAAAGGATTGCTTTTAACATCGATGTGCCCTTATGTAATAATTTTATTTAATCGATTACGCATACATGCAGAGTGGGCGGAGCTAGCTGAAATTAATTTCTCTCTTCTGATTAAAGTAAAATTCGGCACTTGGGAGTTTTTGTGGTGTCATTGATCACGTATCCAAAGTCGAAATGTCAAAAAAAAAACAAAATGGCCGAAGGATTTTTTGAAAATTGACGTATAAATGTGAAATTTTATATACGGGGGTGTCTTAGGTCACCGATCACGAATCCATAATCAAAATGTCAAAAAAAAACAAAATGACGGATGATTTTTTGAAAATTGACGTATGAATGTGAAATTTTAGATACGAGGATTTTGGGGGTCGCCGATCACGATTCCAAAGTCAAAAAAACAAAATGGCGGAAGATTTTTTGAAAATTGACGTACGAACGTGAAATTTTAGATACGGGGGTTTTGGGGGTCGCCGATCACGATTCCAAAGTTAAAATGTCAAAAAAAAAAATGGCGGAAGATTTTTTGAAAATTGACGTATGAACGTGAAATTTTAGATACGGGGGTTTTGGGGGTCGCCGATCACGATTCCAAAGTCAAAATGTCAAAAAAAACAAAATGGCGGAAGATTTTTTTTGAAAATTGACGTACGAACGTGAAATTTTAGATACGGGGGTTTTGGGGGTCGCCGATCATGATTCCAAAGTCAAAATGTCAAAAAAAAAACAAAATGGCGGAAGATTTTTTTGAAAATTGACGTATGAATGTGGAATTTTAGATACGGGGGTGTTTGTGGTCGCTTATTATGTCTTCAATTTGGCGATTCTTCGAAACGTGATTGAACAGGGCTTAAATTTAATACTTCATTTTTTCTTAACGATAGTAGATTCGCAAACATCAGAATCTTATTGTACACTGTCTTAATGGAAATGTTGCGCTCATTGAGCTCATTGTTTCTTTCAATACTTTAACATGACTTATGTTTAACATTAAATTACCTTTCTCCCTCTTGAGTGTGTACCAGTTTGTCTAAAAAGCAGTTCGAGAAGAATTTTAAATATAATAATAAACTATACTATTGGCTTAACAAAATATATGTAGGGGTGCTTCAAAAGTTTATATAAAGGTGGACATTCTAAAAAGCCATGACAGTGATTGCTTTTTACAGGACAGGCGCTTCAATAGGACTTAAATTTAAAACTTGGGCTTTTTACTTTTATTTTCATTTTGTGCTCCTTTATTAATGATAGTGGATTTCAAAAGGGTCACACTTTACATCAAGATAGTATTGTACACTGTCTAAATAAAAATGTTGCGCTTTTTGATCTCAATGTGTCTTTGGATACTTTAACACGACTTATGTTAAACATTAAATTACCTTTCTCGCTCTTGAGTGTGTACCGGTTTTGTGTTAGAAACAGTTCGAGAAGAATTTTAAATAAAACGTTCTATTGGCTTAACAAAATATATGTATATACTTGGGTGCTTCAAAGATGTATAAATGTAGGCATTCTAAAAAGCGTCATGCCAGTGATCGCTTTTTATAGGAAAGGCGCTTCAATTTAAAACTTGGGCATTTTACTTTTATTATTATTTCGTGCTCCTTTATTAACGATAGTGGATTTCAAAAAGGTTGACAGGCTTTTACACTTTTGACATCAAAATAGCATTGTACAGTCTTAATAAAAATGTTGCGCTTTTTGATAGCATTGTGTCTTTGCATACTTTAACACAACTTAGGTTTAACATTAAATTACCTTTCTCGCTCTTGAGTGTGTACCGATTTATGTCAAAAACAGTTCGAGAAGAATTTTAAATAAAATATCCTATTGGTTTAACAAAATATATGTATATACAGGGGCGCTTCAAAAGTTAATAAAATCGGACATTCTAAAAAGCCATGCCAGTTATCGCTTTTTACAGGAAAAGCGCTTTAATAGGGCTTAAATTTAAAACTTGAGCTTTTTACTTTTATTATTATTTTGTACTCTTTCATTAACGATAGTGGATTTCGAAAAGATTGATAGGCTATTACACGTTCATATCAAAATAGTATTGTAAACTGTCTTAATGAAAATGTTGCGTTTTTTTGTCTTTGAATACTTTAACATGACTTATGTTTAACATTAAATTACCTTTCTCGCTCTTGAGTGTGTACCGGTTTGTGTCAAAAACAGTTTGAGAAGAATTTTAAATAAAATATCCTATTGGCTTAACAAAATATATGTATATACAGGAGTGCTTCAAAAGTTGCTTCAATAGGGCTTCAATTTAAAACTTGGGCTTTTTACTGTTATTATTATTTTGTGCTTTTTTCTTAACGAGAGTAGACTTCGAACAGATTGACAGGCTTTTACACGTTCACATCAAAATAGTATTGTAAAGTGTCTTAATGAAAATGTTGCGCTTTTTGAAAGCTCATTGTTTCTTTGGATATTTTAACATGACTTATGTTTAACATTAAATTACCTTTCTCGCTCTTGAGTGAGTGCCGGTTTGTGTAAAAAACAATTGAAGAAAAATTTTAAATAAAATATACTATTGGCTTCACAAAATATATGTATATACCGGGATGCTTTAAAAGTTTATAAAACCAGACATTCTAAAAAGCGTAATGCCAGTGATCGCTTTTTACAGGAAAGGCGCTTCAATTTAAAACTTGGGCTTTTTACTTTTATTATTATTTTGTGCTCCTTTACTAAACGATATCGGATTTCGAAAAGGTTGACAGGCTTTTACACTTTCACATCAAAATAGTATTGTAAACTGTCTTAATAAAAATGTTGCGCTTTTTGATCCCATTGTGCCTTTGGATACCTTAACATGACATGTTTAAAATTAAATTACCTTTCTCGGTCTTGAGTGTGTACCGCTTTGTGGTAAAAACAATTCCAGAAGAATTTTAAATAAAACGTCCTATTAGCTTAACAAAATATATGTATATACAGGGGTGCTTCAAAGGTATATAAAAGTGGACATTCTAAAAAGCGTCATGCCAGTGATCGCTTTTTACAGGAAAGGCGCTTCAATTTAAAACTTGGCCATTTTACTTTTATTATTATTTTGTGCTCCTTTATTAACGATAGTCGATTTCGAAAAGGTTGACAAGCTTTTACACTTTCACATCAAAATAGTATTGTACACTGTCTTAATAAAAATGTTGCGCTTTTTAATCTCATTGTGTCTTTGCATACTTTAACACGACTTATGTTTAACATTAAATTACCTTTCTTGCTCTTGAGTGTGTACCGGTTTGTGTTAAAAACAGTTCGAGAGGAATTTTAAAGAAAATATCCTATTGGCTTAACAAAATATATGTATATACAGGGGTGCTTCAAAAATTTATAAAAATGGACATTCTAGAAAGCGCTGTTTACAGGAAAGGCGCTTGAAAAGGGCTTAAATTTAAAACTTGGGTTTTTTGCTTTTATTATTATTTTGTGCTCCTTTATTAATGATAGTGGATTTCAAAAAGGTCACACTTTACATCAAAATAGTATTGTAAACTGTTTTAATAACAATGTTGCGCTTTTTGAGCTCATTGTGTCTTTGGATACTTTAACATGGCTTATGATTATCATTAAATTACCTTTCTCGCTCTTGAGTGTGTACCGATTTGTGTCAAAAACAGATCGAGAATAATTTTAAATAAAATATACTCTGCTTTTTCATTAACGATAGTGGACTTCGAAAAGGTAGTAAGAAATTAATATACTTTATAAATTAAATTTACTTTACCCATTCACATACATATTGCTGTGGTATTTTTCTGTATATTAAAAAAATATAAAAAATAAAAAAATAATGAGAAACTGGCTATAACCAGATTTAAATATTAAAAATTTTATACATGTAAAAACATTGATAAAACTAGATATAAGTGGTTATTACTGAATAAATGTGGATATAACCAGATATCACTGAATATGGTTAACACGTTTTTATATAAATAAATAAAAAAATTAAACAAATAAAATGCCAACAAAAATAAATACCAGCACATTCATTTTAAATAAATATAGGTTTACATATTTGATATATTAATTATAATTTAACATTTCATCAGATATAAATATAGAACAATCCATTAACTTATATAAATATATATTATTTAAATTATTGCATGACAATAAATATTCGAACTGATGACATGCAATAGAATACACATCAATGCAATGTGGGTTGCATACCCGTAAAAATGAAAGCATTAGCAATTCAAATAAAAATTGTATTGAATATTGTATAAAACAACGTTAAATAAATAAAAACCAACCTCAATAAGAGAACATAAAAGGATACAACTTGAATAACAATTCAATTTCCGTTACAGGCAGGAAAATCCTGACATAGTTTTTAAATATAAAAAGGAAGAGCAGTGCACATAGCACTACAAATACTAACAAGAAGGCAACAAATCCAGGTGAAGAAAAAGATGAATGCTAAAAACAGAGAAAGGATTATGTTAAGGGATGGCTCCATCACAAGAGTAAATCACTTACAAGCAATAAGATTGCACGAAGAAGGAAACACTAGGTTCCATAGGGGTGAAACGCAATGAACAGAAGCCTGCATTTCAATATATTGCAATAATAATAAACATTATTGTAAGAAACAAAGGTCTTTATACGTAAATAAATATATTCCACGCATTTCTCAATCACTAAGATCAATTGTATTTTCTTCCGTATGGGACATAGAAATGCATATAGAGGTATATGATTTATTTGTTTTCTATACACCAACACATCCAGAATGTAAATATTGTGGCCTGGTTCACTATTAAAAATAAAACATTATGTTGGGTATGCAATTTTTCACTGGTATCTCCAGAATAAAAGATATTATTGAATGTACATTTAAATTTGCGATTGGTACACAATTTCCTTCATATAAAAATGCTTCAAGAGATTCCAAACTAAAAACAAATAAAACATTAGTCAGTATATAATATAGTACAGCTTAAAAATACCTACCAATCGATAAAAATCAATCGATGTTAATTAGATATGCAAATACATGATATGTAAACAACAACAACGGTAACATGGCGGATGAAAAATCATGTGATCACATGACATCGATAGTTACCAAAACAAACACGGAGGGCGCAGTAAAAGAAAATTCAAATTGAACTAAAATAATTTGAAACAAAATAAGGCGTTTGTCAATTGTTGAAGGGTATATAAACGCGTGCATTTGCGGAAAAGAGGAAGTCCATCCGAAGATCTTCAATACTTAAGAAGAAAAAGAAAAAAAGAGTTGATCAGCAGTCCCTTAAACTTAAACCAGTGCTTCAAGTGTTGTCAAATAAAATAAAATAAAATCTAAAAAGGCATAAACGCTTTTAAGATTTAGACGTCGTGAAATAAAACGTGCGATACGTTTTTCAAACGATAAGTGCGCGCTAAATACAGTAAAGCGCGGGATATTATTATTCGACTCTATAAAGCCCGCCATAATAAATTTCAAAGGAATGGAAGGCAAGAATTATCAAGAAGAATTCGAAATGATATACAGTCAAGAAAAGTAAGTACAAGCACTATTTAATAAAACTTCATCTTGCAATCTTATAATAAATAAATAAAAGAATCTTCATGTGTGTTATATAAAATTACTGGATAATAACGGTTTGTAAGAATACTATTTAAACACTTAATAAATCCTTCTTTGAGTAAGTCTTAGTTTGACGTGAAAATCTCAAGTTAAGGCGATTCAACGGAGTATCAACAACTTTACCTGGATAACAACAATTTTAAGAATATTATTTAAACATTTAATAAATCCTTCCTTGAGTAAGTCTTAGTTTGACGTGAAAATCTCAGGTCGAGATGATCCAAGTAATTTCCTTGATTTGTAAGCATACATGAAGAGGTAATTTAGTAGACTTCTACAATTTGTCCTAAAGGAAAAAAGATTTGCAAGGTGCTTGTACCATAACTGAGAAGATAATACACCTAAATAAAATAAACTATTGTATTGTATAATAATCAATATATTTTTATGTTTTTGTAAATCTTTATACTGTAAATAAATATAAGTTGTGCTGACATTCATTATTTACTTATTCATACCCATCCCAAAGGAGAACATTAGGAAAGTAAACATCACAATCACAGCTAGAACTCACAATAAGGAAAAGCTGTGACATATTTTTTTTATAAAAACAAAGAAATTTACCTTTTAGACCCTGAGATTATTAAAGAATATTAATTTATTAATTTGACTATTGGTTATCAACCATAGTACAGCAGATCACAGCATTAATTTGGCGCCCATAACGTAGCAGGCTTATCGTTGGCCAAGATTTAATTTGGCGACCCAACGAGAAAGGCTGTGTTAAAAGCCTACAACATTTTATATATTAATTTAGCACATAACGTAGCAGGCTTATCGTTGGCCAAGATTTAATTTGGCACTCAACGATAAAAGGCTGTGTGAATTTACTTTCCTTATAACGCCATAAGCACACTATATTCTCCTATTGGGACAAGGTGAATAAGAGTTAGAATAAAAACATAAAAATAAAAATGGCTGATGAAAATAATAAGAATAAAGGCGAAAAACCTGAAAAGGTTGAAGATAAGGAAACAAGACCACAGTTTACCAGATACAGAGATAATTCTCGCAGCAATCGTTCAACTTCTAGCTCAGAATCAGAAAAACACGAGTTGGAAGGTGATCAATTGGAAGAACCGATCGTTGGAAGTACATCTCTCAAGAGCACAACTGAAAAACCATCGGAAGATAGAATTGAAAATTTGCTTCAAGTTCTATTATACAAAATGAAAGAAGAAATTAAAGAAAACAGTAAAAATTTGAAAGAAGAAATCAAATCAAACAATGAAAATCTAAATAAAAAATTGGATCAAAATAAAGAAGAAATCAACTTTAAAATTGACAAGGGATTCCGAGATCTTAGATCAGAGACATTACAATTAAACGCCAATTTAGAAAAGAAATTAACAGAATCCGTGTCACTTCTAACGAAATAAATAAATAATAACGCAGGAAAATGTGAGAATGGATACAAGTTTCTAACAAACGAGATAAACGAAAGAGCAGACAAGACGAAAGTACGATTTGAAAAGGTAGAAGGAAAGGTAGAATCTTTAGAAAATAAAATAATAGACATCAAAATCACAAACAACGAAGAAATAAGACAACTCTCAAATGAAGTTGAAAATTGTAAAACCAAATATGGAGCATGTATAGACACGATGCTAAGGTTGCAAAATAGGACAGTAACATTTGAAACTACCCTCCAAGAATTAGAGGACAAAGTAATGCACGGGGTTAACACACCTAGCGCATCTTTGCCTCATATAACAAGTAGTGCAGAAAATATACCCAAGTTCACAGGAAACCATAAGGATAATCCCATGGCATTTTTAAGGACGATTAAGACTTACATGAGAGGAATAACAGATGAAATATCTAAACTACATTTTATAAGAGGTTGTCTTAAGGACTACAGTCTGCTATGGTATGATACAATTATAGATGACTTGACAACTTATCGAGAATTTGAAATACGATTCATTAGGCAGTATTGGGGACAAAATGCACAACGAAGAATACGACATGACTTCGTATTTTGGAAATACAGACCAGGAGCCTCAAGGGAAAACTATGTAATAAGGAAATACTCCTTCATAAAATATATACTCCCAGCCATAGAAGAAAGTGACGTCGTATCGCAACTAGCTGCGCACTTCGACAATAATATTATACAGGCCGTAGCATTACAAGGTATCGAAACCATTGAAGGATTACTGGACTTAGTAAAAAGATTAGATGATGTTGACGAAAAAGGAAACACCTCCAATAGAGGAAGCTACAACGCGAACACAAACAATTATCCCAGAAACAGATACAACAATAATAAAAATGAAGGAAACAAATTCTATAGACAGGACAACGAAGGAAATAACTTCTACAGAAATCGACAGGACAATGAAGGGAATCAATCTTATAGAAACAGACCAGATTACCAAGGGAACAATTTCTATAGAAATAAACAAGACAATCAAGGGTATAGAAATCCATCATACAATGAGAAAAGGGAAACTCAACCGAGAAGGAATCCAAACCAAACTAATAAAAGAGAAGATAGAATTCCAGAGAGAGAAAGAAGAGTCAATAACATTCAATTAGAATGGGATAACAAAGAGATAGATTCCAAGAAAAATGATGAATCTAGAGGTGCTATACCTAAAGATTCAAGGTACAGAATCAGCGAGAGAGAATGGGAAAACAAATCACAAGCAGGAGCGACTGCAACAAATTTTTAGAGATGCCAGTCAAAAAGAAAATAAAAACACAAAACATATACAAATACGAAGATCTAATGAAGATTACCACTGAACTACCACACATATCAATCAAAATTGGGGAAGAAAAAATAGAAGCATTACTCGATAGTGGATCACAATTTTCGCTACTCGACTACAGCGTTATAAATGAAAATTTAGAGAAACAAGGACGGTATATTCCTATAAAGAAGATTAATTTAATTACAGCAAATAAAAAACCTTTGATAAAGTTTTCTGCATTAATGTTAAAATTAATGATTTAAACCTACTAACAGAATTTGTAGTAGTACATAATTTAAATTGCAATTGCATATTGGGAATGGACTTTTTAAGTCAATACAGCACAAAACTGGATATGAAGGATAAGACTTTTCACATAAGAAATATGATAATTCCATGGAGCGAAGAAGCACCAGAAAAGGAAATTTTAATTAATAATTTATATGTCGAAGAAATAGGAAAAGATCTCACGCAAGAAATGATTGACAATTCATATGACAATAAATGTGCGCATCTCGTGAAGCATCCAAAGAATAAGGACTCCACATCAAAAAGGGATGGTACAAGTATAAATTGCAATGAAAAGTATAAAAATCATGTGAGCAATCTTTTAGATAAGCACAAGAGACTATTTGACGACAGTCCTGGCTTGGCAAGAAATTACGAGCATAAGCTCGAGGTAAATGAAAAGAAACCCTTCTATGTGAAAACCTATCCAATTCCCAATAAATACAAGGAGCAAGTGAAATTAGAAATCAAAGAAATGCTGAAGAATAACATAATAGAAAAAGCAGAATTGAACTTCATCAGTCCAATTGTCGTTGTAGTAAAGAAGAGTACAGAAGATTCAAAAGAAACAAAACTAAGATTATGCTTGGATGCGAGAAATATTAATTCCCTCACTACCCCTAATTTTGAAGCTCCACAGAGCATAGAAACGTTATTAACGAAATGCACAGAGGCCCAGTGGTTTACAAAAATAGATTTAAAAAGTTCTTTTTGGCTGGTACCATTACACAAAGATTCTAGAAAGTATTGTTCTTTTATATTCAACTCAACAGTGTATTCGTTCAAGGTCGTCCCATTTGGAATATCCACAGCTACAGCAGCTTTAGTAAGAGCTATGCAAAAGATATTCGACCCACACGAAGAATACGTCTCACATTATGTCGATGACATATTAATTTTCAACAAGGACATTGATAGTCACAAAGTATCAGTGGAAAAAGTCATGAAAACATTAGCCGACAACAATCTAAAGATCAACCTAGAAAAATGTGAATTTTTCAAAAATAGCGTAACGTATTTAGGATATGTCATTAATGGGAAAACAATAACCATTGAAAAGGAAAAATTAAAAGCAATAAGAGAATATCCAAAACCAAAGAACATAAGAATGTTAAGAGGTTTCATAGGTATGATAAATGACTATAAGCATTTTATACCAAACATATCTGATCAAACGTGCATGCTATTCAAAATGATAAAGAAAGGAGTTAAATTCAAATGGACTCCGGAAAGGATAAAAGCATTTGAAGACATAAAGAAAAATTTCTGTGAAGCTTTGACGGTCAATCTACCAGATTTCAACAAAGAATTCATAGTAAGATGTGATGCATCCAGCAATGCAATAGCAGCAGAACTATTACAAATTAAAGATGGGGTAGAAACACCTATATGTTTCATATCAAGAATATTAAAAGACTACGAAAGGAACTATTCGATCTCAGAACGAGAACTCCTATCAGTGGTACATGGATTGTCAAAACTTAAATACTATTTACATGGAAATACTTTTCTTGTTGAAACAGATCATTTGTCTTTGATCTTCCTGATGAAGACACGTTTTAACAACTCAAGGATATATAGATGGTCGCTTCAACTATCAGAGTTTACCTTTAAAATAAAACACAGAAAGGGATCCGACAATGTTGTAGCAGACGCTCTAAGCGGAGCACAAGGAGGTAGCAAGCAACGACAAGCATATCAAATAAATAATTATAATATAGAAAACGCTCCAGAATTATACAACAGAGAGAGCATTTTAGATAGTCAAAATAGAGAAGAGATAAGGGAAGTAAAAGAAAAGACACAAAGGATACAAAACTACAAAGGATTCAATATAATAAATGAAGTCATATATAAAAGGATAGGAAACAAAAACCTAATTGTACTAGATAAAGATTTAGCAATAAAACTAATCCGAGATATTCATACAAAATTAGGCCACCCTGGAAATAGGAGAACATTCCTTGTTTTCAGGGAGGAATTCTATACATTGAAAGATAAAAATTTAATAGCGATAGAAAATAAGAAATGTAAGCAATGTCTGTTAGGTAAATATAAAAATCGCATAAATCAAAATGTTATACACAGTGTAAGAGTAGAGAATAAACTGGATTTGGTGGCAGCAGACTTTCTTGGTAATCTAATACCGGGGGAAAGAGGCCACTGCAACATCTTCGTCATGGTGGACATCTTCACCAAGTATGTTAGATTATACCCAACGAAGAAATACAATACGCAAACTGCCATAAATTGCATTAACCAGTTCATTAACGAACATGGTAGGATAAAGAAGCTGTTAGTTGACAACGCGTCTTACTTCAACAATGAAAGATTCATACGAGAATTAAATGAAATCGAAATAGAGGTAATATTCACAAGTATCAGGCATCCACAGGCGAATCCCAGTGAGAGATACATACAGGAGGTAACCAGACACTTAAGGATGTTAACTCACGAGAGACACAACGCATGGGTACAACATATAGAAGAAGTAGAAAATAATATGAATTTCACACCAAGCGTAACAACGAATGTGAGCCCATATACACTAATGTACGGCAAACATCCACCAAGGCCATGGTGCCAAGATACACCAATAATAGAGAATATCGAAGAACTCACAAACCAAGGAAGAGTTCAACAAAGAAATATAGCAGAAAGATACACTAGAAAAGAAAATGAAAAGATAAAAATAAACAAAACATATCAGATAGGAGACCTAGTGGTAGTAAAAAGTTATCGACTAGGGAGAAGACACCTAAACAAATGCGCTAAACTGGATCTACCATACGTAGGGCCATACAGGATAAGCAAAGTATTAAGTGACGTAACCTACGAACTGAAGGAAGTAGACAATGAGAATGTGAAAGGAAAGTATCACATTTCAATGTTATACGACTACGATGAGGAATAAAACTCATACGATGGAAAATATGAACCCATAAGAAATAAAAAGGGATAGTTCCCAGGATTATAGTACTTAAGTTAGAATAAATAGATATTAAGAAATAAAAAGGGATAGTTCCCACATAAAAATATAGTTAATTTAGATGTAAGGATATTAGCTAGGTAAAAGGTTAAAAATACCATTAAGTAAAGAAAAATGCAATATGCACATTACATTCAGAGTTGACTATGGCATATCGACAACTTTCTTAACTTGGGATATGCTGTGGTATTTTTCTGTATATTAAAAAAATATAAAAAATAAAAAAATAATGAGAAACTGGCTATAACCAGATTTAAATATTAAAAATTTTATACATGTAAAAACATTGATAAAACCAGATATAAGTGGTTATTACTGAATAAATATGGATATAACCAGATATCACTGAATATGGTTAACACGTTTTTATATAAATAAATAAAAAAATTAAACAAATAAAATGCCAACAAAAATAAATACCAGCACATTTATTTTAAATAAATATAGGTCTACATATTTGATATATTAATTATAATTTAACATTTCATCAGATATAAATATAGAACAATCCATTAACTTATATAAATATATATTATTTAAATTATTGCATGACAATAAATATTCGAACTGATGAACATGCAATAGAATACACATCAATGCAATGTGGGTTGCATACCCGTAAAAATGAAAGCATTAGCAATTCAAATAAAAATTGTATTGAATATTGTATAAAACAACGTTAAATAAATAAAAACCAACCTCAATAAGAGAACTAAAAGGATACAACTTGAATAACAATTCAATTTCCGTTACAGGCAGGAAAATCCTGACATAGTTTTTAAATATAAAAAGGAAGAGCCTGATTACAAAGTCGCAGTGCACATAGCACTACAAATA
Source organism: Amphimallon solstitiale (assembly GCA_963170755.1). Classification (NCBI taxonomy): domain Eukaryota; kingdom Metazoa; phylum Arthropoda; class Insecta; order Coleoptera; family Scarabaeidae; genus Amphimallon; species Amphimallon solstitiale. The sequence continues at coordinate 47,442,929 of OY720677.1, read as the reverse complement.
CTAACAAGAAGGCAACAAATCCAGGTGAAGAAAAAGATGAATGCTAAAAACAGAGAAAGGATTATGTTAAGGGATGGCTCCATCACAAGAGTAAATCACTTACAAGCAATAAGATTGCACGAAGAAGGAAACACTAGGTTCCATAGGGGTGAAACGCAATGAACAGAAGCCTGCATTTCAATATATTGCAATAATAATAAACATTATTGTAAGAAACAAAGGTCTTTATACGTAAATAAATATATTCCACGCATTTCTCAATCACTAAGATCAATTGTATTTTCTTCCGTATGGGACATAGAAATGCATATAGAGGTATATGATTTATTTGTTTTCTATACACCAACACATCCAGAATGTAAATATTGTGGCCTGGTTCACTATTAAAAATAAAACATTATGTTGGGTATGCAATTTTTCACTGGTATCTCCAGAATAAAAGATATTATTGAATGTACATTTAAATTTGCGATTGGTACACAATTTCCTTCATATAAAAATGCTTCAAGAGATTCCAAACTAAAAACAAATAAAACATTAGTCAGTATATAATATAGTACAGCTTAAAAATACCTACCAATCGATAAAAATCAATCGATGTTAATTAGATATGCAAATACATGATATGTAAACAACAACAACGGTAACATGGCGGATGAAAAATCATGTGATCACATGACATCGATAGTTACCAAAACAAACACGGAGGGCGCAGTAAAAGAAAATTCAAATTGAACTAAAATAATTTGAAACAAAATAAGGCGTTTGTCAATTGTTGAAGGGTATATAAACGCGTGCATTTGCGGAAAAGAGGAAGTCCATCCGAAGATCTTCAATACTTAAGAAGAAAAAGAAAAAAAGAGTTGATCAGCAGTCCCTTAAACTTAAACCAGTGCTTCAAGTGTTGTCAAATAAAATAAAATAAAATCTAAAAAGGCATAAGGGTAAATTTCACATAACGGGACAATTCGTGTCCCATGCATATATTTTTATTACAGCGCACAATAATCTATTGACAAATACTTTTAAATTATTCCCAGACTTATCTTTTATTGATTCAAAATCTTTGATATGGTATTTAATAAACATCAATAGTAAATTTCTCATTGCAAAGTTGGAAAACGTCATTTCGGTAACTGTCCCATACCACGATTTTTAAGCTGTTGGCAGTGTTTGTTGCCAAACTAATTGAAATTTATTTAGTGTTAAAGTTTTGTTTTCTACCTCAAAATCTTTGGAAATCCAAAGTTTTTTATTATTATTATTATTGTTTGGTCTTTACTTCGAAATTTTGTAAACAATACTGTTCCAAGCTTTTCACGTCATTTCGGTAACAGAACATATTTAGTGAGCCAACCTTCGTTAGTAGCTGTGGAAGAACGTGAGCATGCGCAAGAAAGTACGACAGTGTCTAGTGAATCATCAGAAAGCATGTAAGTTTTTCTTATTTTTTTGAAATCTTAGTAAAATACAGGAAGTAAGTCTTCCTATTGCAGCCGTACTCTTATTGAACATCATTTCGGACACGCATATTTTGAGCAATTTTTGTAATCGATGTAGTTTTTCAATAATTGAGCCACGATTTGTTCATGTTCCAGCGCATAACCTCAAAATTTTAAGTTTCTATGACAACCGCCAAGAAAATAGTTGGTCTTTAAAGTCGGTTTCATCATTTCGGTAACGTTCATTTCGGTAACGCTTATTATTTTACACAGTTGTTACCGAAATGATGCATTGTTACCGAAATGACATTTTATCTAAAAAATATATTACTAAAGTTAAGTGAAATTTATTATGCTCTTTTTTTATCAGCGATGGTAAAATGGATGCGGAAACGTTATGTAAATTAAAGAGCAAACTTAAAAGAGACAAGGAACTATCTTTGGAGAAGCGGCAAGTAGAAAATGAATCAAAGAGAGCAGAGAAATTAAGAACTAGAAATTTAAAGAAGGTAGCGCGTCAACTAGAATCTGAAGCATGTAAAGCAGAAAAAGAAAAAGCTAAAAGCCTAAAGAAGGCAGAAGTGAATAAAGAAATCGAAAGTACAGCAGAAAATAGTGAAGATTTAGATAAAATTTGTAAACCCGAAAAAGACCACGCAGATGAAGAAACAATTACTAATAATAAATTCGACACCAGAAAGAGAAAAAACAAAGACGAATCCCAATCAGGCAAAGACATCATCGCTAATCAACCCCCGAAGAAAAAGAAAAAGCCATCTGATGCTTCGTTGATTCGAGAAAGAAACCGTGTCCGTGAAAGGGTAAAAAAACATAGAGCCAAGATGACTGATGAACAAAAAGAAGAAAAAAGACGAAAAGATAGAGAAAGATATAGACTCAAAAAAGAACAAGGTGTAGTAAAAGGTATTCAACAAATGAGCAATAGAGAAAAGAGAAAAGTAAGAAAAAAATGGACTGCAGCTAGTCGAAAATACAGGCGTAATATTAAGCAACAAAAGCTAGTTAAAAACTTCTTGGCAGAAAATTCTCCACCAGAAAGTGATCAAGAAGTAATTCAACAAGCAGTAGTGAGACCATCAACAAGTAAGAAAACTGCAGGTCGAAAAAAAATTAAGCGCGACAGAACAACATGTTACAGAAAACTTGAGCAGGCTGAAAGAAAAATTGGCGAGTTACGAAAGAAAGTTGAAAGATACAGGAAAAAAATTTATAGAAACCAAACGAAACATTATGCGAAAATTTGTTCGCCACTAAGCAGAGTCAACCAAATGACTAAAGGTGTTAATGTTACTCCTACAATAAAAAAACGTCTTATTTTTGGTGAAGTTTTACAAGATCAACTTGCAGAAAATATAAAGTCATTACCTGGGAATAAAGAGAAGCAAATCGCAGCAAAATTGATAAGTGGTGAAATAATAAAGAAATATAAAGTAATTGGAGAAGCTACCAGGATTATTAGTTACAAGAAACACAGAAAGCAAATAAAAAATTTAAAATTGACTCAGTATGAAAGAAAAAAAAGAAATTTTTTGATGTTGCAGAAAGTTCGAAAATTAATTGAAGACTTTCTAGAATTGGACACAAATTCAAGAATGTGTCCCGGAAAAAAAGATTTTGTTCGGAAAGGGAAACTAAAGAAGCAAAAAAGACTACTACTTGATTCTTACAAAAATTTACACCGTAAATTCATTGAAAATGGGCATCTGAAAATTTCTTACAGCACCTTTTGCCGAAATAAACCATTCTGGATCGTACAACCTAAACAAAAGGATCGGGAAACGTGTGCATGTATCAAACATGCAAATATTGAATTGTTAATTAAGAAATTACACTATTCTCATTTAATTAAACCGGTATGTCCAGATGACATTGTATCGGAGGTAGTATGTAATAACAAAAATATGAAGTGCATGTTTCAAGATTGTTTAAAATGTAAGCGAAATAAGTATAACTTATTAGATAACGATAAAAAGTGTAATTTAGAAAAACCAATCACATTTTATCAATGGGAAAGTAAAACAGAAGAAAAAATGATTAAAGGAAAGTTAAAAAAGATTAAAAGAACTGTAAAAAATGAAAGGACCACATCTGTAAGACAATTGCTTGACACATTAAACAAACAGCTTATCACGTTTAAGAAACATATTTTTACTATGAGACATCAAATGAGAAGTTTGCAAGACAAGAAGAAAAACCTTTTGTCGGGAGAAATTATCATGCAAATTGATTTTGCCGAAAATTATGTAGCGAAATATGATACTGAGATACAATCCATGCACTTCGGTGCGTCCAAAAAACAGATTTCTTTACATACCGGAGTGTATTATATCTATAACTCAAAATTAGATCGTGTGGAGAGTCATTGTTTCTGCTCAGTAAGCAATAATTTAGATCACCAATCACATGCTGTCTGGGGACACCTAAATAAAATCCTATCAGACTTAGGTACCAAATATCCTGACACTCACACTTTCACTTTCTTTTCCGATGGTCCATCATCACAATATCGTAACAGAAACAATTGTTACTTTTTTGTTACAAAAATGCAAAAATATTTCCCAAATCTTTCTGGAATGTCTTGGAATTTTAGTGAGAGTGGGCATGGCAAGGGGCCTATGGATGGAGTAGGTGGAACCTTAAAAAGAAGCGCCGATAAATTGGTCTTACATGGGAACGATATATCTTCTGCATCAACTTTTGTGCAAAAACTCGTGGATAGCACTATAAATATTTGGGAAGTACCCAGCGAAGAGATAGAAAAAATAAAAACTGAATTGCCCAAGAAAATACCTGCTATTCCCAATATTATGTCCCTTCATCAGTTGTCTTTGAAATTAAGTAACAAATCAAAAATATTTCTAAGAAAGCTCAGTTGCTTTTTATGTGATTCTGGAAAAGAATGCAGCCATTATAGTTTGAAGCCTTCGGTAGTGCAGTTTCTAGCAGGTGGTATCCTTTTTATATTGCATCAGGTGATCAACATTTTAACTTTTTTAGAAAAATTTCTTAACTTATTACAGACAACGAAAAATGTCTAAAAACTAACATTTCTCGAAATGTTAGTGTGGCAAAACCAACCATAAAGCCTCTTGCAGTTCGTCCGAAAATTAAAATTATCTCTGATGTTACAATTGGACCTAGCGCACCGTCTCTTCAACAAACTTCTGGATTGTGTTACAGTTGCGTCTTTAATATAACAAAGACTGCTATTGGAGCTAAATGTAGTACCTGCTGCAGAACATACCACGTTAATTGTATTTTAAAATTAAAATTACATCTGAATGATGACAAAGTATTTGTTTGTAATGTTTGTCATAATAAAAATAGTATTTAGTTACAACTTTTCCTATAAAATGTATTATAAAATTTAAATGGCATCAAAATGATGACATTGTATTTGTTTGTAATGCTTATGACATTAAAAATAGTTTCATTTAGTTACAACTTTTTAAATCTTTTTTATCATTAAGTAAAAATGAATCATTTCTGTAACATCACATCATCTCGGTAACAACGCGTCATCTTCGGTAACAGCTCGTTATTCGTATATTGTAGTCCAAAAAGGCTTCTGGGAAGAGAAATTGATGCACAAATTTTTAGGTACTTACTTTAGCTTTTCATATAATAGAAATCATTTTGTACTGCTTTAAAATTTTCGCTTAGATTTACAGTTTACATTTGGTTTTAGCTAAAAATTTAGTTTTTCTCGAATAGTGAAACTATACGACACAATTAAAAAGTGTAAAATTATTTTTTTTAACGCATGAATCTAACTTACAATTGAGAAGTTTCAGTTTTTGGAAAAATGTTCAAGTTTTTATTTTTACACAAAATAATATGGGTTACCGAAATGACGTTATTTTGGGTACTTGTGTTACAAAAACAACTAGAAAAAATTTATTTCAAGTTATTTATCGCGGCCAAACTTGTAATATCTCCAAAAACAATCTCTAAAAACGGTAGTGACTTTATATTGTTAAGAAGTGAAAACTTTTTTTTAACATTTGCACATTCGTATTTGTCCCGTTATATGATATCGTCCCATAAACGCTTTTAAGATTTAGACGTCGTGAAATAAAACGTGCGATACGTTTTTCAAACGATAAGTGTGCGCTAAATACAGTAAAGTGCGGGATATTATTATTCGACTCTATAAAGCCCGGCATAATAAATTTCAAAGGAATGGAAGGCAAGAATTACCAAGAAGAATTCGAAATGATATACAGTCAACAAAAGTAAGTACAAGCACTATTTAATAAAACTTCATATTGCAATCTTATAATAAATAAATAAAGGAATCTTCATGTGTGTTATATAAAATTACTGGATAATAACGGTTTTTAAGAATACTATTTAAACATTTAATAAATCCTTCTTTGAGTAAGTCTTAGTTTGACGTGAAAATCTCAAGTTAAGGCGATTCAACGGAGTATCAACAATTTTACCTAGATAACAACAATTTTAAGAATATTATTTAAACATTTAATAAATCCTTCCTTGAGTAAGGCTTAGTATGACGTGAAAATCTCAGGCTGGGGCGATTCAACGAAGTATTAACGTTTTCATTTGAATAGCAATAGTTTTAAAATATTATGAGAAACATCTAATAGGTTCCTCATTGTTTAAATCTCGATTTTGACGTGAAAATCTCAGGTCGAGATGATCCAATGGGGATACGTCGGTAAAAGGAAAAGAAAGTAAATTTAGTAATTTCCTTGATTTGTAAGCATACATGAAGAGGTAATTTAGTAGACTTCTACAATTTGTCCTAAAGGAAAAAAGATTTGCAAGGTGCTTGTACCATAACTGAGAAGATAATACACCTAAATAAAATAAACTATTGTATTGTATAATAATCAATATATTTTTATGTTTTTGTAAATCTTTATACTGTAAATAAATATAAGTTGTGCTGACATTCATTATTTACTTATTCATACCCATCCCAAAGGAGAACATTAGGAAAGTAGACATCACAATCACAGCTAGAACTCACAATAAGGAAAAGCTGTGACATATTTTTTTTATAAAAACAAAGAAATTTACCTTTTAGACCCTGAGATTATTAAAGAATATTAATTTATTAATTTGAATATTGGTTAACAACCATAGTACAGCAGATCACAGCAATATGTTTGCGAGCTATATGTTTGAAATTCATCAGCATTCATTAGCATTCTATAAGAATGTTTGAAAGCGACGCCCATTTACCAAACAAAATTTGTTGTAAACATGTTAAACATTATGGAGATACTACGTATATTTGAGCATGTCAATTAAAATGACGAGCCCGCGATAGCGGGCGAGTAGTATATATGTAATTCATTGAAAATTTAAAATGTTCTTCAATACAAGTCCTTCATTTTTAATTGACGTGCGAACTAATTTTGAGTATGTGACATATGAATATTTCAATTATGCTGACCAAAATTCCATAATGAAAGCTCTGTTTCACTTCAAATAATTTGGGTGAAAATATCTCACTGTCAAACTGATTATTAGGTTCTTTTTTATTAATATTGTGCATGCCTATCTTAAATTGTTTCTGAGCAATTGACATACTTTTTGTTAATATACTTAATTTTTCCACTGTTATTTCAATAGCGTATTATCCCGATTGTCTCAATGAAAATGATGCACTTATTGAGCATATTGTTTCTTCGGATACTTTAACATCATTCTTATGTTTAACATTAAATTATCTTTCTCGCTCTTCATTGTGTAACAGTTTGTGTAAAAAAAAATTCTAGAAGAATTCTAAATGAAATATACAATTGGCTTTACAAAATATATGTATATACAGGGTGTGCCAAAAGTCTATAAAATCGTACATTCTAAAAACCACCACGAGAGTGATCGCGTTTTACAGGAAACTGTAAAAAGCTGTAAGCGGACGCGAAAAAGGCGAATTTCAGCTCGAAAAGATTGAAGCATTAGCTCACAAACATTCAACACAATAAATATTGCAATATATAATAATTGGCCCACTGATAATAGTGTATAGGTAAGAAATTTATAAATTCGATTCCTTATTTGTTTATAAATACTTTCTACTAATTTTTATCAATTATAAATTACATGACTGGAGTCATTTCGTCCATGAATTAAGTTGTAAAAATACTTCAAAATATTATAAGATATTGTAAATAGAAAAAAGAAACTAAAATATATTCCTACCAGATTAAACAAGCACTTAATCATGTTGTTACTGTGCCAGGCAAATTGAGAAGTAATATCATACGTATTCGAAAAAGATTGTTTAATTACAATTGATGAAAATGAACTTCCGGCGACATCGTCAATTACAATAATTCAAAATAGAAATTCTATAAGGATGTTTTACAGTATTTTCGAATATAACAATAAGTAATCAATATTACCATAATACATATATTATATCTATATATTCCTTAAATTGTAGGTGTCCAATGCAAAAGAAAATAATTGTGTACAGTGTGAACAAGGCTTTACCAACATTATTAAGCATCATACATAACTGACAGTTGTAATACAATTTACCACAAAGAAACACTGCAAATTATAAAAGTATAGGAATGGAAATCATTATAAAAAATGCCAATGAAATAAATATTATTTGTTATAGAACAATGATTAAATAAATTATTTAAAAGTATACATTCGCGTCAACAAAACATAATTCTAATAAAGCTATCTACAAGTTTGTATAAAATAAAATGTTTTTTTTTAAATTCTAATGAATTTTCATTTAAACCAAAAAGACCAATGGAATCGACATATGTATATAGACTGAAACACTATTAACAAAAACTATCAAACCACATTTTCCAACTGATGCAAAAAACACAGATTTCGAGATTATCCTAATTTTATAAACACAAACAAAATTCAAACTATAGATAAATTAGGCAAACGTGAAATAAATCATCGGCAAGTCAAGGCACAAAAACCAATAATAGTAGAAAAATTACAAATAGAGTGAAAACTACCGTCTGTGTGGCACAGGAAAAGTATGTGAAAAATGTCAATATAACCTTAAACGATAAAATACATCTTATTTCATGGACAACCGTTAAACATTTTCAATTTAAAAACTGTTATTATCACTAAATCTATTATTAATCATTTCATCCGATAAGCATTCTGAATAAAATATTGCATAGTTGTAAACTATATACAGGGGTGTATAAAAACAACTAAGCAATATTGAACATCTAAAACACAATTATATTTAGTTATTCGCTATATATCGGAATTATATGGTGTTTCAAAAACTGAAACGCAATAAAGAAAAAATCCGCAATAAATTTAGAAGAATAAAGGGGAGCGGTACCTCAACTGTAAGCGGAATAAGAGGCGATAGCGGGCCCTCAAGGCCTGCCGTATTAGCTAGTTAATCATGCTAATATCTAAACAAACACAACTTAAGACACTTCTTGCTGCAGGGCCCTTTGTAGCGTCACAGAAATGGGCCTTGGATAACATAAAACACAAGGTTATAATAGAAAGGAGGGATAAGGTGTAATTACTAGATTTAAAGTTTTAATTTTGTTATTTTCAAATAGTTCATTATTGCCTGAATTCTATCACTATTTAAATCTAAATTAAACGTAACAACAACACAGTTAATGATAGGGCGGAAATAGAAGGACTTTCTAAGATCTACTTTCCCATTTTATAACATAATTGCACGCAGTATATGAGATCGTCGAGTATTGAACAGATTTAAAAAACAACAAAAAGTAATCATCAGAAAAAACAATACAAAATAAATAACACACGATAAAACATCACGATACATAGAACTTGTTTATTATATGCGTATTCGGACAGATAAATATACATTAAAACCAAACCATTTCAACGTGAGAATTAATTTGCATTCGTTTGTCAGTTATAAGAGTTAGTTTTGTTTATATTTCTAAAAATACGAAACAACTTAAAAGATCGCATAAATTATGCAATTAAGTTCAGGGGGTGACACAAAAATAACAAAGTGCATCCATACTTAAAAAACAAAGATTATAAATTACGGTAAGTTAAAAAAACGTTGGTATAAAATGCGTTATGTAATTTTCAATGAGAATTTGTATCTTTTACAGTTGTTCTGGTTTACCGCTAGACAGTTTTAGCAAAATGTGTTATATTGAAAAAAAATGAGGTGTGGCCACCACACGACTTTCTTATACGTATGAGCGTTTCAAACTATACAATCTTAAGAATTTTTTTATACAAAACTTATTCAAAATCCTATTCTAAGTACTTTTATTTTCTTAATAAATCGCTATAGAATGCATACTTTGCAAGATATTCGAAAAAAAGTGCTACTCGCTAATAGTAAAAGTGCTACTTCCGGTCCGAATTTTGAAATTTCATGTATACAAAAAATATTGCAAATATAACTCTAAATACTTTTGTACTCTTAATAAATATATATAGAATGCATAATTTACTACATATTTGCCAAAAATCGCTATTCGGTAAGAGTAAAACTGTTACTTCCGGTCCGAATTTTGAAATCTTTTTTGTACAAAAGATATTGAAAACTATGTTTTAAATACTTTTATACACTAAAAAGCTTGACTTGCGAAATATTCGCAAAAAACCGATTTTCGATAAGAGTAAAAGACCTACTTCCGGTAGGAATTTAGAAAAACTTTTTAAATAAAATTGTTCTCAATTTTAATGTTAAGTACATATGAATTCTTTATAAATTTGTATAAACTTAGTATTTGACGAAATATTGGCAAAATTCCATTTTTTCACTGAAGTAAACTGCTACTTCCGGTCTACCGATTTTACTTAAAAACTAATCAGATCTCAAGAGGGAGATTATACACGTAAATACAAAATTTGGAATTGATATCTCCAGCGGTTTGACCGCTATCGTGGTCACACACAGACAGACAGACAGACAGACAGACACACACACACACACACAGACATTTTTTAAAAACCACTTTTTTGGTATCAGGAGACCTCAAAACGTGGACATCTGCAAAAATCTCGAGGTCGAAAATTTTCATCATCACAATTTATACTTCCTTATACTACGTATAAGAAAGTAAAAAGATTGTGTTTTAACTGAAGAAGACAAGAATAAAATTGTCGAAACGTTTTAATTATGTGTTTTTATTGTTAAATTTTATTTATATATATATATATATATTATATATATATATATATATATACCGGGTGTCTGTTTAAGTTCGGCCACCGGCCATATCTCGGCAACCGTTTATCGTACAACCTCGCGGAAAAAATCTTGATGCGCAAGGGGGCGCAATTCTCAAGATGAATTAAAAATTCGATAATTTTTTATTAAACTCTAGATTAAGATAGATTAAAAAAATTACTAGCAAAATTTGTAGACGTTTTTATACAACTTTCATTTGAAACTTTTTGATCTAACTCCCATACGAAAGGGAGAGTGGAGGGGGGTATGTCTGCGCACAAAAATAGGTATTACTTTGGTTTGCCACAACGGATTTTAGTGTTTCTGGGCTCATTAAATAGAGAATTTTACAAAGAATTGAAGGATATGTAGCACGAAATTACGTGGTCGTCAAAGAAAATAACAGGGGGCGCTGTTCTCAATGTATGTATATTTCTTGTTTTTTCTTTAAAATTTCAAATGGAACGGTATATTTTTAATATCGTAATATTGAAGCACATAAAAAACTGAAGAGAATGATGAAAGCCGGAAGTTGCTACCTTGTTTCTGGACGAAGATATAGTCATACGAAGACAATCCAAAAAAAAAACAATTTTTAATATAAATTTATTTATTTATGTGCGTAATAACTTTATTTTAATTTTAAGTGACACTAGACAGTGTATAGTTCGCTTTCACTTCATAGTCTTCCATAAATGTATTTATTTTTCATCGATTTTTTTTAATTCTTGCTTATGTTACATTAGATTCTCTTCTTAAATGTTTTCAAATTCTCTAGCTATTTTGCCTTTTTAGACATTGAAATAAAATAATAATAATAATGATGATAATAATAATAATAATAATAATATATCTTTATCACCCAACTGATATAGGTAGATCTAATTATAGGAAAACAGTAAAAATAATTTCCATAACTTATGAACTAAGTAGACAATAACGAGAGAAAAAACAATATAATATAATGCATTAGTTATAATCAAATCATTTACTCATTAGTAACGAAAGGGTACTCAAATTGATATCTAAATCATCCCCGCCTGAAATGAAAGTAAATAAATCTAATTTTATATACATCACTATTATCGACCATAACCGAACTACAACATTTGCCCCTTTTTTAATAAATATAAATTTCTAACTCTATACAAATTTATATTTATTAAACAAACTATTATATTATTATACAGTGAAAAATTGCTTCTTTATAACCACTATAAGTATACATAACCGATTACTATTCCTATATGTAATGTACTAATTTATAATATCTAAGTTTCATTTTAATTTTTTTTTTTTTTTTAACAAAAAAACATAACAACATTAATCTATCTATATATTTTTATATTTTAACATCACATTATATAATCAACCCAATGTATCTCTTTAAATTCTATAGTCCAACAAAATTCATCTTTATTATACTTTTAGTGTGTACCTTATACCAGATCTATTCACTCATTTATATTAGTTATATCTTTATAAAAATCTTGTAGCATAGATACATGATATCTACCTCTAATATAATTTGTATTTGGTTCTATTAACTCATAAGTATTTTCTCCTAACTTTAGATTGATTTTAAATGGTCCAATATAGGGCCTTAACAACTTCCCCATAATATTTTTCTTTCGATCAGTAACCCTCAAATTCTTTACAATAACTAAATCTCCTATTTCATAACTTTTAAATTTCTTCTGTTTCTCTATTTGTTTTTGTTCCCATATCATTTTTTTACGTTTTGATCTTTCTCTCACCAATTCATACCTTTCACTTAAATCGATTGTTTCCTGATTATCCCAAGGTCATTCCGGCATTTCTCCCAAAAATACAGTTACTGGACATAAATCATGTACTGAACTATGCGTATGATTCATTACCTTCTCAATTTGACCAAGATATTTCGCCCATCTATTATGTTTGTCTGTTAATAGTATTCTTAAATATTTTAAAGTTTCTCTAACATATCTTTCTGTTGGATTTCCTTGAGGATGTCTATACGAGGAAAAATATGCTTTGATATCCTGATAATTCAATTTTTCTTTCAATATCATCATAATTATTTATCGTATCATTTATACATTCTTCTTCCATCTCTTCATCATAATTCTCATTCCATTCTTCATTATAAATATTATCATGTACATTATCATTTTCAATTATTAAATTATTCATTTCTATATTTAATATATTCTTCTTATAATCATTATAAACATTTTTCTCTTCATCACTTAATTCTTTTACTATTTTGCATATATTCTCTTTTATATAAATATTACCTTCTTCAAAATTCATAACCATTCCTAACTTTCTAATATTATCTATACCAATTATACCGGGTGGTGCAATAGTGTGTCGGCGGAGCTTAGTGTGAAAACTAATAACGCTGCAGCAATGAGACTTTACGTACGTATTGCCGTGAACTCGCAAAATTTGTAGAATAAGAATAGCTTTAGAGATTAATTTAAGAATTAGTTTAAGCTTTGAAATAAAAAAATAAAAATAACAAAAAATCCTATTTAAATATTATTGAGTAAAACTATGCAACAAGAACTACATGAAGGTATACAAAGTTGCATACTCATAGTCAATTTATAAAGGTGATTTTAAAAAACTATTATTATTCAAGTAAATAATGAGAAAATACAAAATAAAGTTTATTAAATAAATATGAAACAAAAGATGTAGAATAAAAATTTATTAAATAAAATATGAAATAAAGACAAAATAAATATAAGTAATATATTTCTTTGTAAAAGAATACACAAGACGTATGGTTGATATATCATGAAAAAAATGAAATACGATATGCAAGAAATATAAATGAGTAAATTATTGTGATTTATATGCATAAAGCAGTAAAAATTTTATGAAAGTGTTTATGAATTAAATTGTATTGAAAGATAAAATTTACCTTAGCTTATAAATAGACTAAGAAAGGATATAAAAATATGTAAAACGTAGAAACGATCAGCAATAACATTTTTGTATTTAAAGGTAGCTGATATAATAAATAAAAAGTATATGTGTTTATGATTTGTTTGCAACACAATGCTTCAGAGATTGGAAATAGACGTGTACAGTTTAATGACCTACAAAAGACAACAAAATATATAAAACTTGTGTAAAGTCTATTGCAGATTGATATATTACCAATAGAAAGATCTTGGATAGAGGATAGAGAGGCAGTGGAGAAACAGACGTGTCCTACAGGTACAGGCAGTGCGGGAAGAGAAATAATGGTTGTCTCCAACATGTTTCCCATTTTGCCAAGTCGCAATCCGGCTAAAAGAAAAGTGAAATTGACATTAATAAATGGAAAGAAAAAAATATGTATCGAACAATGAACAAGGCAATAGGTTCATTGACGAATACAAAGAAGGATGGTATTAGTGACAAGAATAAACCTACCGTTGGAAATGCTGTGCGAGGCAGAGGGGACCTTTGAATTGGAAAGTTGTGTTGACGTTTGGTAAATTGTGAACTGTCAGAACAATATGTGTATGTGTGCGTGTATCAAGACGGCAACATGCGGGCAGCGGTTCCACGGGAAAGTGTATTCCAGTACCAACCTAAATATGGACTAGAGGGCGCAATGGTCAACATAGAGTTTTTTTTGCCGCTATAAATACGAAGACAAGATTCGACAAGAGGACTTCTGATGACAATTCCGAGAAGGAGACTTCTCATAACACTTCCGAAAGGAAGATCTCTTAAAGAATAAGACGTTTTAGATTGTTACATTGTATTTTTCATTATTTCTTCATCACGCATAGTCATAGTAGTTTATTTTATTTAATACATTTGAATTCACTTGAAGCGTTCATAATGGACATTCAAAATAAATATTTTGATAGCAAGTAAGTTTATTTTTTTTGAAAAGGAAGTTATACAAATTGTTGGACAGACATTGGTTTTTACGTGCAAATGATCAATCAATGTATTGTTGGACAATATAGATAAGTAAATATTTTATCCTGTAAGGTTTGTTTTAAATTCATATAGTTGGAATTACAACCAAATAGGATTAATGGTGTTGGTCAGTTGGAGAGATGCTACGTGCAAATGAGCATTTTCTTCATCGTATTGTCTAGGCATCATTAATCTCTTTCAAGTTAAGCAAATAATTAATTAAAATTTCACAAGGCAAAGATTAAGAGCTAGATACAACACGTGCAAATGGTTGTCTAAAGCAATTAATTGAAGCCAATACATAAATATAATTACATCGATAAGTATATCCATAAATGTACAATAAAAGTTTACATTTGAAGGGCTCTATGCAAAAAGTCCCTAAGTGACATTTTAGAGATTTTGTACTATTAGCGCCATCTCTAATAAGAATGGATGAACTTTCCATCCCACTTGCTGGTTTCCGTTTAAAAGGCCCCTAACCATGTTATTTTAAATGTCCCATTCTCAGCTGGTTTAGGAATTTTTGTGCAAAAAGTACCTAAGTGTTTAAGAAGTACCTAAATGTTTAAGAATACCCTAGGTAAAAAAGAAGTGGTTAGTTGCATTTTACATTAAAACAGCTCTCAACTACCTATTGTACCTAGCGCAAAATAAATACTTTTTCTAAGATGAGCAGTGATGAAAGTATCGCAGGTAAGTTGCAATGTTAAAAAGTTATGTAGATGAGTACCTATTACAGTAATGTATTGTTTTTATAGAACCTTATCCAGCTAGCGATGATGACGATGTGTGGCTGCCTCCTGATGAGGTTAGGGTTAGGGCAAGTCCAGTAGAGAATTATGACCTGATTATTACTGAAGACGAAAATGGGAATGATGAAGAAAAAGCAAAACCAAAGAAAAGAAGATCAGATCCAAAAAAATGGGAAAGAGAAAACAAAAAGTCAAAGTTAAGAAAATCTCGTATACAGAGTGAAATGCCAGAATGTCGCTGTAAGTGTAAAACCAAGTTCACTGGTATATCCTATAAGCAAGTTTGTGAACGTTTCCAAAATTTAAGTAACCATAATGAACAAAATTTGTACTTGCGAGGGTGCATCAGTTCAAAACCAGCTGCGCGCCATTCTAATAAAAATAAACCTCCGCGAAAGGTTTTTCAGTATACTGTTGTAGACAACAACAAATCTGTTACAATTTGCCAAAACTTTTTTCTTGCAATGCATGCAATCACTAGAGATAGACTCAGAAAGAAGATTTTAAAGTTTGACATAGACGATGTAAGAGATTTTAGAGGAAAGCACCATAACCGGAAAAATAAATTACCTACCGATACAGTTGAAAAAGTTAACAGTTTTTTGAAAAATCTGCCAGCCGTTGAATCACATTATAGTCGTTCACAAAACATGTGCAAAAAATATCTACAGTCTGATCTTACAGTATCTCAGCTCCATAAGAACTATGGCCAATGTTTTCCTGATAATCCAGTGAAGTATGGAATGTTTCATAAAATTTTTGTTGAAAATTTCAACTATTCTTTTGCTCATCCAAGAAAAGATATATGTGCAACTTGTACAAAATTTATGGCGGATCTTAACTCGGCAAAATTACGAAACAATGAAAATGAAATAATGTCTCTCAGTACCGCTAGAGAGTTACACCTTCGTCGATCTCAGGTTTTTTTTACTCTTCTTAAAGAGAAAAAAGAAAACGCAAGCAACAAAGAGTTAGCAATATGTTTTGACTTCCAAAAAAATTTGCCATTGCCGGTAACTAATATTGGCGACGAATATTACAAAAGGCAACTTTGGCTACATAATTTTGGAATCAATAATATTGTCAGTAATCAAGCCACTATGTTTCTCTTCACGGAAAATTTTGCTACTAAAGGTCCGAACGAGGTTATCACAGCTCTAAATTATTATATCAAAAAATATAAAACCGACGAACAAGAGAAATTATCGATTTTCTGCGATAACTGTTTCTCGCAAAACAAAAACAGATATTTATTCACTTATTTAGATTCTTTATGTGCATCTGGAATTTTTCGAGGTATTGTGGTATACTACCCTATTCCAGGACATTCCATGATGCCTGTAGACCGCTGTTTTGCCCTGATCGAAAAAAAGAGAGTGAAAAGGGAAAAAGTCGATAACCCAGACTATTACATACAGCTTATACAAAATGCCCGATGCAAAGATCCCTTTGAAGTAGTGTTCTTGGAACAATCCTTATTGACCAAAAGCAGCAAAATTACAGGAAATTTTGCGACACTGAAAGTGCTGGACTACAAAAAGTTGTATGGTGACAAAATAAAATCGTCCTTACCGGGAATTTCAAAATGCCGATCAGTTATCTTTTCTGCTGCGGATAAACCAAGACTGAGAGAGGCTATGACTGGGGATTATGGCAGTTGTTTCAACTTATACAAAGTAGGATATCAGAGACTTCTTTCCAACATTATCCCAAGTTTTGCATACGATAAATTTTTAAAACTGAAGGAAGAGAAACTGGCAAACATAAAATTTTTGGTTCATTATATTGAAGCAGAGGAAAACAGGGAGTTTTATAAAGTGTTAGACGAAGAATCCGTGAAGTTGGGAAGAGAAGAGGATCAAGAGTCTGATGTAGAACAGTTCGAATAAGTTTTTTGTTGAAATTATTACGTTTAAGCAGAAAAAACCTTTTATTGCGTGTTATGACAATAAATTAAGTTTGTGGGAAAGTTTATTTTATTATTATCGTATATCACTGGTCTATTTTTACTTGAAATAAAATTTTTGAAACAAGTTTGCAGTAATTTTGTTAAAAAGTACCTAAGTGTAAATTGTTTATATTTTTTTTTTTGCATTAAGTGTGGATTTTTTACCTTGAAATTTGGCGATAATATAAGAAATGATACAAATAATCTTTAGGAAAAAAAGATTAGTCAAAATCAAAACAATGTGATTTCCAGATCAAATTGAAACATAAAATCTCAAATATCTCAGAACATGAAAAAGTGACTTAGGGACTTCTTGCATAGAGCCCTTCATTTGTTTATTTACAGGATAAATATTTATTTTGTTTGGCAGAATAAATAAATAAATAAGAGATTTACATACATTACAACCGGCATTAGGTATAAATGATATGAGCATTTTCAATTATGTATCTTGTTTATAGCATAAAGGTGTGTATATAAAAAATATTTTTGAATCTATAAATTACAAAATAAAAGATATATGATTATGTTGTATAGACATACAGTTTTTCTTTGAACAAAACTATTACCTTTTCCCTATTATAAGCAAGAGAAAAATCATCAGCAAAGGAGAAGGAACCACATACATTGCCAGGACCCACAATAGTCATAAAGTACATGCTCCAACAATATAAGATAAAAAAATACAAAACCAATTATAAGTTCTTGGTGTATAAAGAATAATTTTAAGAGTACAGCATGTACAAAAGACTATACCCTACGTGTGGTAATACACACAAATATATGTTGTCACAGCATATAAATTATATGGCGATGCCCAACGTATGGCAATAACATTATTTAAAATAAATAAATATTTATATGCTACAGCATTAATTTAAATGGCGCTCAACGTAGTGGGGCAATGTATTCCTTTTCTTGTTGTTTATTAATCATATATTTATTTAACGCCCAACATAGAGAGGCAATGTATTACTTTTTATAATTGTTTTAAAAGAAAAAAAAATATATATAATTAATGTTGCTTAACATAGTGGAGCATTGTATTCATTTTCTCGTTTGTCAATAATTATTTACATAACATTCAACGTTATGAAGCAGTGCAATTTTGTTTTTTTTAAATGTTTAAACAAAAAAATAATAATTTATTTTGTACAAATAATGGGTACAAAGTTTGTTTCATTTTTTATTCATTAGCAAATAGAATAATTATTCAATGTCCAATTTAGAGACAGAATACCTTTAATTTTCATTTACTGGTGAATTATCAATTTCTCTTATTTAGAAAGGGATAAAGAAGGAGGAATAGTATTTGATTAGATAAGTTTCGTTATTAATTTATAAGTTAGAAATAAGATAAAAATGGCAGAGAAGGATAAGAATAATGGTGAAGGTTCACAGTTCACAAAATACAGGGACAATCGTCCGGTATCTTCTGATTCAGAGTCAGATAAACCTGAATCAGAGGATCGCACACTTGAAGGTAGCGTACAGACAGAAAGCATCAGTAGCATAGCTGGTGAACAAAAAATTGAGAATCTTTTCAATAAACTATTCAGTAGAATAGAAGAAAATGATAAGAATTTAAATCGAAAACTAGAAGAAAATAATTTGAATATGAACAGGAAATTTGAGGAAAGCAATCAAAGATTAGAACAAAATAAAGTAGAAATAAACTCAAGAATAGACAAGGTTCTCATGGAATTAAGAAAGGAAACTTTAGAGCTAAATGCAAAAGTAGAATTGAAGTTAGAACAGTCAGTTTCAACTTTAAATAAACAAATAAACATTAATGAAAAGAAATGTGAAGGTAAAGGCACATTCTTAATAAAAGAAATCAATGAAAGGTCTGCCAAAACACAAGCTAGTTTTGATAAGGTAGATGAGAAAATAAATTCTCTTGAAAATAAAGTGAAAGGGAATAATGTAGAATATCAAGAACAAATACAAGAACTTTCACATCAGGTGGAAGATTGCAAAATAAAATATGGTGTTTGTACGGACACAATGTTGACTCTACAAAACAAAACTTTAAACTTTGAAAACACTATCAAAGGATTAGAGAACAAAGTACATGGGGTTAGTACACCTAGTGTATCTTTAACACAAATACCTGGTAGCGCAGAGAATATACCAAAATTCTCAGGATTTTACAAAGATAATCCAATGGCGTTTATGAGAACGATAAAAACGTATATGAGGGGAATATCTGATGAGATGTCAAAGCTACATTTCATAAGAGGTTGTTTGAAGGATTATGCACTTCAGTGGTACGATATGATAATAGATGAAGTAGTAGACTTCAAAGAATTTGAGATTCGTTTTGTGAGACAGTACTGGGGACAGACTCAGCAGAGGAAAATTAGACACGATTTAGTGTTCGGCAAATACAGAGCTGGATCTTCTCGAGAAAACTACATCATACGAAAATATTCTTTTCTTAAATACATACAACCAACCATTGAAGAAAGCGATATTGTTTCACAGCTAGCAGCACACTTTGACCACAACGTTACACAAGCGGTAGCACTTCAAGGAATTGATAACATTGAAGGATTACTGGAACTGGTCAAGAGATTAGACGATGTGGATGAAAAGGGAAACAACAACAATTATGGAAATGTCAAGTATACAAACAATCCACCCAGAAATTATAATAACAACAACAACAATGGAAATAATCCACATATAAACAATACACCTCGTTACAATCAAAACAAACAGTACAACAATAATGGGTACAATCAAAATCAGGGCAAACAGAATTATGGAAACAACCCTTATACATATAATAAGCCAAGCTATGGGAACAATCCATATTCATACAATAAAACAAGAAACTATGAAAATGAGAGGAAGAAAGAACAGAATTATGGGAAGGAAGAAAGAAACCCTGAGAGGGAAAGAAGAGTGAACAATGTTCAAATAAGTGAAGAGAAGAAAGAAATAAGTACGAAGGAAAAGACAGAATCAAAAGGTGCAATACCCAAGGATTCAAGACAACTACCGACAAATAAAGAATGGGTAAATTCTACCTACTCAAATGCGACTTCGTTGGATTTTTAGAAAGGCCAGTCAAGAAGAAAAAGAAGATACAAAATGTATATAACTTTGACGATCTAAAGAAAATCACGACGGAATTACCACATATAACAGTAAAAATAGGGAACGAAGAAATAGAAGCATTATTAGACACAGGAGCGCAATTATCATTATTAGATAGTAGTATTATAGACAAAGACATAGAAAAATTAGGATATTATATGCCTATAAGAAAAGTAAATTTAATAAATGCAAATAAGAAACATATCATTACTATAGATAAAGTTTTTTGTATAAATGTTAGAATAGGTAGTTTAAAATTATTAACAGAATTCATAATAGTGCCTAATTTGAACAGCAATTGTATTTTGGGGATAGACAAGTCAATACGGTACAAAAATAAATATGGAAAACAAAACATTTCATATTAAAAATTCAATAATCTCCTGGTGTAAGGAAACACAGGAAGATGAGATATTAATTAATAATTTATATATAAATAATGCTGAACAAAATCTCACAAATAAAATGGATAGTAGTTTATTAGACAATAAGTGTGCACATCCTGTGAAGCATCGTCAAAGTGAGGACTTCACGCAATATAGGGATGGTACGAATTTAAATTGCGATAAACAATACATAAGCCATGTGAGCAATCTTGTCAGTAAATATAAAAAGTTATTTGATAATAAACCTGGTTTAGCAAAAGGCTATGAACACAGGCTTAAAGTAGATGAAACACAACCTTTTAAAGTCAAAAATTATCCTGTCCCCAATAAATACAGAGAACAAGTCAAATTAGAAATTAAAGAAATGTTAAAAAATAAAATTATAGAAAGAACAGAATCAACATTTATAAATCCAATAGTAGTGGTAGTAAAGAAAAATACAGGCAATCAGAAAGAAACAAAATTACGCTTATGTCTTGATGCAAGGGGCCTTAACTCAAGGACCTCCCCTAATTTTGAAGCTCCGCAGAGTATAGAGACCTTATTAACAAGGTGTACTGATGCAAGGTGGTTCACAAAAATAGATCTGAAGAGTTCTTTTTGGCTGGTACCATTACACAAGGACTCAAGGAAGTATTGTTCCTTTATGTTCAATTCATTAGTCTATTCGTATAGAGTCGTTCCGTTTGGCCTATCAACAGCGACAGCCGCTTTGGTTAGAGCCATGCAACAAATTTTAGATCCACACGAGGAGTACGTTTCTCATTATGTGGATGACATACTGATATTTAATAAAGATTTAGATAATCACAAAGAATCAGTAGAAAAGGTTTTAAATACGTTAGCAGAAAACGATTTAAAAGTTAACATTGAAAAATGTGAATTTTATAAAAATAAAATAAATTATCTAGGGTATATTATAGATGGTAAAACAATAACTATAGAAGAAGAAAAATTGGAAGCAATAAGAAAGTATCCCAGACCGAAGAACATAAAGATGCTCAGAGGATTCTTGGGAATGATAAATTATTATAAACATTTCATTCCGAAAATATCTGATCAAACTTACATGCTTTTCAGAATGATAAAGAAGGGAGTAAAATTTAAATGGACTCCTGAAACTCTCAAAGCATTTGAAGAAGTGAAAGAGAATTTTTGCAAAGCATTAATAGTAAATTTGCCTGATTTTAATGAAGAATTTATTTTAAGATGCGATGCATCAAATAACCCATATAGAGTAAATAAAATTTTGAGTGATGTAACGTACGAGCTACAAGAAATAGATAGTGAAAGGATCAAAGGAAAATATCACATATCTATGCTTTATGATTATATAGACATAGAAAATTAATAATCATTTGTGCGAGTTTTCACAATGGTTATTATATGTGTCGTTCATGCTTTAATAATCATTGTTGACGATTCACGACAAAATACAATAACCAAGGGAATATGCCGTGAACTCGCAAAATTTGTAGAATAAGAATAGCTTTAGAGATTAATTTAAGAATTAGTTTAAGCTTTGAAATAAAAAAATAAAAATAACAAAAATCCTATTTAAATATTATTGAGTAAAACTATGCAACAAGAACTACATGAAGGTATACAAAGTTGCATACTCATAGTCAATTTATAAAGGTGATTTTAAAAAACTATTATTATTCAAGTAAATAATGAGAAAATACAAAATAAAGTTTATTAAATAAATATGAAACAAAAGATGTAGAATAAAAATTTATTAAATAAAAATATGAAATAAAGACAAAATAAATATAAGTAATATATTTCTTTGTAAAAGAATACACAAGACGTATGGTTGATATATCATGAAAAAAATGAAATACGATATGCAAGAAATATAAATGAGTAAATTATTGTGATTTATATGCATAAAGCAGTAAAAATTTTATGAAAGTGTTTATGAATTAAATTGTATTGAAAGATAAAATTTACCTTAGCTTATAAATAGACTAAGAAAGGATATAAAAATATGTAAAACGTAGAAACGATCAGCAATAACATTTTTGTATTTAAAGGTAGCTGATATAATAAATAAAAAGTATATGTGTTTATGATTTGTTTGCAACACAATGCTTCAGAGATTGGAAATAGACGTGTACAGTTTAATGACCTACAAAAGACAACAAAATATATAAAACTTGTGTAAAGTCTATTGCAGATTGATATATTACCAATAGAAAGATCTTGGATAGAGGATAGAGAGGCAGTGGAGAAACAGACGTGTCCTACAGGTACAGGCAGTGCGGGAAGAGAAATAATGGTTGTCTCCAACATGTTTCCCATTTTGCCAAGTCGCAATCCGGCTAAAAGAAAAGTGAAATTGACATTAATAAATGGAAAGAAAAAAATATGTATCGAACAATGAACAAGGCAATAGGTTCATTGACGAATACAAAGAAGGATGGTATTAGTGACAAGAATAAACCTACCGTTGGAAATGCTGTGCGAGGCAGAGGGGACCTTTGAATTGGAAAGTTGTGTTGACGTTTGGTAAATTGTGAACTGTCAGAACAATATGTGTATGTGTGCGTGTATCAAGACGGCAACATGCGGGCAGCGGTTCCACGGGAAAGTGTATTCCAGTACCAACCTAAATATGGACTAGAGGGCGCAATGGTCAACATAGAGTTTTTTTTGCCGCTATAAATACGAAGACAAGATTCGACAAGAGGACTTCTGATGACAATTCCGAGAAGGAGACTTCTCATAACACTTCCGAAAGGAAGATCTCTTAAAGAATAAGACGTTTTAGATTGTTACATTGTATTTTTCATTATTTCTTCATCACGCATAGTCATAGTAGTTTATTTTATTTAATACATTTGAATTCACTTGAAGCGTTCATAATGGACATTCAAAATAAATATTTTGATAGCAAGTAAGTTTATTTTTTTTGAAAAGGAAGTTATACAAATTGTTGGACAGACATTGGTTTTTACGTGCAAATGATCAATCAATGTATTGTTGGACAATATAGATAAGTAAATATTTTATCCTGTAAGGTTTGTTTTAAATTCATATAGTTGGAATTACAACCAAATAGGATTAATGGTGTTGGTCAGTTGGAGAGATGCTACGTGCAAATGAGCATTTTCTTCATCGTATTGTCTAGGCATCATTAATCTCTTTCAAGTTAAGCAAATAATTAATTAAAATTTCACAAGGCAAAGATTAAGAGCTAGATACAACACGTGCAAATGGTTGTCTAAAGCAATTAATTGAAGCCAATACATAAATATAATTACATCGATAAGTATATCCATAAATGTACAATAAAAGTTTACATTTGTTTATTTACAGGATAAATATTTATTTTGTTTGGCAGAATAAATAAATAAATAAAAGATTTACATACATTACAACCGGCATTAGGTATAAATGATATGAGCATTTTCAATTATGTATCTTGTTTATAGCATAAAGGTGTGTATATAAAAATTATTTTTGGATCTATAAATTACAAAATAAAAGATATATGATTATGTTGTATAGACATACAGTTTTTCTTTGAACAAAACTATTACCTTTTCCCTATTATAAGCAAGAGAAAAATCATCAGCAAAGGAGAAGGAACCACATACATTGCCAGGACCCACAATAGTCATAAAGTACATGCTCCAACAATATAAGATAAAAAAATACAAAACCAATTATAAGTTCTTGGTGTATAAAGAATAATTTTAAGAGTACAGCATGTACAAAAGACTATACCCTACGTGTGGTAATACACACAAATATATGTTGTCACAGCATATAAATTATATGGCGATGCCCAACGTATGGCAATAACATTATTTAAAATAAATAAATATTTATATGCTACAGCAGTATGTAGTATGCGACTGTGCATTTTCTAATTTTATTTACAAATATACAGGGTGTTCCAAATTTTCGCAACCACATTCAACTTTTTTATTTTAAATACATTGCTATACTTTCTAGATATTATAATGATAGCCATTCAAATTATCTTTGCAATGATATATAGATATGTGCACTTCAGACTGTTCGTTTTGATTTTATTGATAATATTGTTAAAATCTTGACAGTTGCAGCATCTAACATTTTAAGTTGTAGTCTGTAAATGGGTAGAATGCCTCACGTAACTCTTGTGTTACTAATTTATGGACTAACACGTTATTTGTTTTGAGGTTGAACAAAGTGAATAAATATACAGGGTGTTAAATATGTCGTGTCTAAGTTATCGATCTTTATTGGTTATTTTCTCGTTTTTTTTGAAATCTAACCTATAATATTTTTATAAGTCAGCATATTCCTTGTAAAATCGCCTTTAAAATGGTACCAATAACATAGTACTTATTTCTAGTATTTTCAAAGTTATAACCCTTTAATGGGATATACTCATGTTTATAATATGCAATATGTGGGGCATCTAATAGTTGGTTGGCCTTGGTTTAAAAAAAAATGGCTGTACAATCAAACGTCAAATCTCTACTTCAAAGGTCCATAAAAAGTCGTTTTCTGTATTTTCTCTTTTCTGTAATTGCGTTTTGTTGTTATAAATTAAGTTCGGCTAGTGAATTATTAATTTCGGTTTGGCTGGAGGCGCTGGAGGAAAATGGACAACTGCCAAATAATATCTGGTTTCAGCAAGATGGGGCACCACCTCATTACGCTCGCATTGTTCGAGATCGTTTAAACAGGACATTTCCTAATAGGTGGATTGGAAGAAGAGGTGCTATAGAATGGCCTCCTCGATCACCAGACCTTAATCCACTGGACTATTATCTATGGGGTTTTTTGAAGTCCAAAGTTTATTTTAATCGACCAGATAATTTGCAAGAATTAGCTGAGAGAATAACTCAAGAGATTCAAAGAATTCCACCAGAAACAAAGGCCAATGTTACAATGGCATTTAAAAATAGACTGGCCTACTGTCAAGAGGTAAATGGTGCTCAGTTTGAACATTTAATACACTAACGGTATCCTAACGCTTTGTCGTAGTCATGTTTTATTTTACTATGTTTAGCGCCCTTTTCAGTAATTTAAGTACTGTTGTACTCAATTTCAGTTTTGGTATTTAATGTTATTGTTACATTTGTGATTTACACTCGCAAAATACTAGATCTTAGCATTGTAACAAAAATCACTCTTTTGTTAATATCACGGTTGGCCATGAAATAAAACATATCGAACCCATTATTTTTGTACTCGCAATAAAGTGTTCTATTCAAAACTAAAATAATATACAGGGTGTTCTATTTAAAAATTTCAAGCTGACATTACTTCCGGTTAAACTGGAAGTTGAATTGCGATAAAAACATTCGAACTAAATACAAAATATAGTGTAATATCTACCCACCAAATTTAATTTCTACATCTCTAGAAACTTCAGAGATATTTACTTGGTTCCATACATTTGCACATCACTGTATATACCTTTATACGTAAAACGTATATGTATATATGCATGTGTTTGAGATACACACATACATTAAGTGCCATTGTTAACATGCAAAAATGACATAGGCAGCGATTTAAGTCTTGAAGCTATTGTCGAGAATCTCCACGTACACTGATGTCTCATAGGTCGAAACACCGGTGTCTGTGCTTTCGATTATCGACAATGGCACTTAATGTATGTGTGTATCTCAAACACATGCATATATACATATACGTTTTACGTATAAAGGTATATATGTAAGACACAATAATTATTTACTGCTTGATGTTAGTTTTAACATCCATGTGTTCACACTTTTCATTTTCGTTTTGATTGGTGACGCCACCTAAGGCTCTATTACACGAGATACACTATTAACATACAGGCCTCTGTATAGCAGAACATGCTGTCAGAAGCCATCGCTTTTTTCCGTGTCATCTTTTGGGTGTTAGATGTCGCTGTGATACTCTCACTGCATTTAACATGCAAAAATGACATAGGCAGCGATTTAAGTCTTGAAGCTATTGTCGAGAATCTCCACGTACACTGATGAGACCTCATAGGTCGAAACACCGGTGTCTGTGCGTTCGATTATCGACAATGGCACTTAATGTATGTGTGTATCTCAAACACATGCATATATACATATACGTTTTACGTATAAAGGTATATATGTAAGACACAGTAACAATTTAAACAAGCTCAGTAACATCTAAAAAGAATATATTTGAAACACTAACTGCACTTATTTGGACATGCTCACTACACTAGTTCCACTACACTAACACGTTATGCAAAACTGTCATTCCGACTCTAGTTATCATCTGTCCGTTTTGGTTTGCGTTTGCAGATGGGAACCGTCCATGAACCGCATAGATGTCAGTGCCATAAATGCTCATACTCATTGCTCACAGACAACACTATATATTTCTCGAGGAATCCTATTATATGGTTCATTGAAAGAAACATATAATTCTTCAATAGCATCTTCAGTTTCCTTTACATTATCTTCAACATCAGAGTTTCTGGTATTAGAGGGCTGGTATTCAGATCAGCTTTTTTCATATGGTTCATCTTTAGATTCATCCCATATATGCTCAGTTGCCTCCGTCAATTCCTCCTCAGTCAGTTTTCTCTTCCTGTTGAAATGCAAATTTTTCATTACTAAAGGGCTACACATATTTTACTAAAAATGTCCCATGAGAAGGTAAAGATTATTTTTTTAAGTAAATGGATCTAATAACTTGTATCATGAGTCACAACAATCTGTGGAATACAAGTGGGACATTTTGTATTTTTTTTATTATGTTTTACAACATATATGCCCCATTAGGCGGGAAAAGGTTAAGTATAAGTTAAGAATTTTGCTTATTCATTTGTTCTTTCTTTCTTGATTTAATAAAGTTCATAATTAATTCATCAGCAATTTCTGGACTAGGATTTTCATTGAAACTTCTATATAAATCATTTGTTCTTTCAGACCAGCATGGAATGTATTCCTTACGAAAGTCACTCGGAATAGATCTCATAGCTGTCCCTTTAATGACAGCCTAAAATAATTTTTAGGTAAAGGTGGTATCCAACGAAGATTTATCAACATGTTCATTCCCGTCTGCATTTTGAAAATTCCATCGAGGTTGGACGATTTTGACTTCGCGGAAAATCGTTTAAAACTGACCGAATTGTAGGCAATGAGTTATTTTTGTCATCAGAAAAGTAACGAAACAAAGATCGCGATTATAGCCTTTTCTCCATCTAGCCGAATGAAAACTCTTCTTATCTGTTGCATCAAAAACCAGATGCACGTCATTCGCATCACACCAAGTCATTAAGGAAATTCCATTCATATTGCTAACAGTATATCCCCACATTTCATGATGACAATTGAAATCTCCAACAAAAACAGCAGGATGTTGGAAATTAACTTTAATTACCAGTTGACCATCGAATATTTGGTGTTTTATAAATATTTATTATAAATATTTCGGCTACTTTAATCGTAATAATATAAGTGTCACTTATAGTTTTTCTTTCAATTGTCTGGAAACCTGATATATATGATTTTACATAATTTGCCCATCCAAAGACAGGACAGAAGTACAATAACATCAAATTCCATTTTCTTCGCCAATCTCGCTAAGTGGTTACATTTGTCTTTGGATATACCTTCGACATTAAGTTGACAAATCTTAACTGGACCAATATTCCTAAAAGAAACACAATATGAATTCAAACTTGAAAAATTATACCTGTCATATGATCGTGAGGATCTTGGGGATCTTGTACGGTCTTCCTTGGAAGACCGTACAAGATCCCCAAGATCCTCACGATGGTTATTATGGACAACATTATATTATCCATTTTGAACCATCGTAAAGATGGTTACCATCGACCAAAATCAAATAAAATTAAAGAAATATAGATTAAAACATAAAAATAACTAGGAATATAGAAACTTAAAATTGACACTGACAATATGTCGAATAATAATATAGCCAAGAAAATTGCTGTTACATATATCAACAACGTAGTTTTAATTAATAATAAGTCGTCACAATATTTACGAAATTGTTTTTGACATTGACAGTTGTTGTATATTTTGCAAAAACTATCACAAATTTTTTTAATCAAAAGTGTGCAATTGCCGTAGCAGCTTCCAAATTATTTTGCCTTTAGAGTAAGACACTACTGTACACTGAATATTATTTCTTTATTCGGTTATATCGGAATAAACTTTTTACAAATAAACACATTACTGACATTAAACATCTGTCATTCAAAATCTATTTATATTTTTTTCTATGCGTCACGACAACACAAAAAATTGTCAAAATTTCTACTTGAGCGTTAACATGCTGCCCCATTTGAAATATTTAATTAATTTTCAACATAGGTATACAAATACCAAAAAACCAATACAGTGAACAATATCTCACTTCAAGATTAGTCCTCGTAAACTTAAAACAAAACACTAACACATGTTATGAGGGTAACACACACAGTTTCAACACTGTTCGTGTGATGATCCCATTCTTCGTTTTTATTGTTGCTACTCGAGCTATGCCGTCAGGGCCAGGACACAATTGGGTAACCCGTCCAACACTCCATTTTAGGTATGGGTTGTCGTCTTTAATAATCACCAAATCGCCTTTAGTCAGCCCCTTGCGGCCATGAACCTTCCATTTGTTTCGCACTTGAAGCTCCGATATGTATTCCTTGGACCAGCGTCGCCACAAATCCTGTACTGCCTTTTGACATCTCTGGAACCGAGAAGAGCCCAAAACTTGGGTTGTGGGAATCTGCTCCTCCGGCAGACCATGTAGTGGTTCACCAATTAGAAAGTGTGCGGGGGTTAACGCAGTAGGGTCATTAGGGTCAGATGACAAAGGATACAAAGGTCGAACATTAACACAAGTCTCAGTCTGAATTAAAACTGTATTGAATTCTTCAAAAGTAAGACTCATAACTCCAACAACTCTTTTCAAGTGGTGTTTGATTGATTTTACACCTGCTTCGTGCAGTCCTCCGAAATGAGGTGATCTAGGAGGCAAGAAGTGCCAATTTATTTGTGATTGACTCAATTCTGTCTGAATGTCACTCTGTGACTAATTTAAAAATCTTGCTAGTTCACGTTGTGCGCCAATAAAATTTTTCCCATTACCCGAAATAATATTTAAACATTTTCCACGCCTAGCGGTGAATCTACGCAAACAAGCTAAAAATGCCTTAGTCGTTAAATCGCTTACTATTTCTGCATGAATAGCCTTCGTGCACAGACATACAAAGACGCAAACATATGCCTTGGTTACTTTAAAATCTCGTGTTTTTCTATCGCATAAATTAAATGGTCCACAGTAATCGACTGCGACATTTAAAAATGGTCGGCTAGGAGTAGTTCTCTCAGCCGGCAAATCCGCCATTAAATACTCAATGTTCTGTTTAGGATTAGCCTTGAAACATGTTATGCAATTTCTAGTGATTTTACGAACCACATTGCGAGCTGACACAATCCAGTAATTCTCCCTTAGTGATGCTAAAAACGCCTGAGGTCCTGCATGGAATAAATTACAATGTTCATATCTAACAAGCAATTCTGTAAAATGATGTTTACTTGGCAAAATAATAGGATGTTTTTTTATTAATACTGAAATTAGAATATTTTAATCGTCCCCCAACACGCAGTATGTCACTGTTATCAATAAATGGGTTTAATGATACTAATTTACTCTTACGGTCTATGGTCTGATTTTTTAATAAATTGTTGATATCTCCCTGAAATGCTTTTGTACCTGAACTAATTTTATTAATTTTGTTAAGGCATTATTCAATTCAGTGCATGTTAGTGGGCCTTTCAATTTTTGTTTGTTTAAAGTATTAAACTTGAACCTAAACATATATGCTGTCACCCTCTGCAACCTCGATAAACTAGAAAATCTCTGAAATATGATTGATTCATTGTTTGTGACAGTTAGTACTGAAACAGATTGTATTTTGATTTCCCTTGTGCATTCATGTGGGAGATCAATAATGTTGATGTGAGCAGGCCACGTTTTGGTTGGTTGTAATAATCAATCAGGTCCATACCACCATATTCAATTGTTTTTTAATTCCAGAGATCTTAGCCTCCTAGATATTGTGTCCGCTGGGTTTTCTTGTGTTCTTACGTATCCCCTGTATTTCCGCCACTCTATTTGACACAAAAGCCTTCCATCTCGATGACACTGCTTGTATCCAGGCTAGTGCAATTGTTGAATCACTCCATAGATACATTGTGTCGACACTGACACGCCATGAATTTCTTATTTTGTCTATAAGCTGTGATAACAAAACACACGCCGATAATTCTAATCTGGGAATTGTGACACTTTTCAATGGAGCGACTCGAGACTTTGCTGCCAATAAATGAACCCGAACATTCCCAGCAACATCAGTGCTTCGAAGATACACACAAGCCCCATACGCCTGTTCCGACGAATCAGCAAAACCATGCAATTCTATACTTATTGGGTCCGGACACAATGCAAATCGCGGTATCTGTATTTCATTCAAAACATGTAATTGTCCAGAAAAGATGTTCCAATCCTCAACCATTTCCGAAGATAATGGTTCATCCCAAGGTGTTTTTTCCTTCCAAAGCCTTTGAAGGAGTATTTTCCCTTAATGATGATTGGTCCAACAAGTCCTAATGGATCATAAATGGATGCAACGGTCGACAAAATGTAGCGTTTAGTGATCAATTTAGGAATTGTGTTGAATTTTTTTGGTATTTCGAACTATCGGAATTAGAATACCATAATAAACCCAATGAATATGTTTCACTGTCACTACCAAAGTTTATAACGACATTTGACTGTGAATTTTGAATATGTGTTACAATATTAGGATCATTGGAGATCCATTTGTTTAATACGAAACTTGCCGAGCTCAATATTGTAGAAATATCCCTATACAGAGTGATGAGATGCTCAGACGTGTTTGCGCCTGTTAGTAGATCGTCCACGTAAAAATCATTTAATACAATCTCACTTGCTTCTGGATATGATGTTTTGTTTTGTGAAGCTACTTCGTTCAAGCACCTCACTGCTAAAAATGCCGCTGACGATCCCGTACGTAATGATATTCATCTCATAGGTATCTATGGGATGGCATGCATTTGATCGCCATAAAATCCGTGGCAATTTGCGATCATCAGGGTGTACCAAAACTTGACGATACATTTTTGCACATCACCAGCCAGAATATATTTGTGAGATCGAAATCTCAAAATAATAGATATGAGATCTTGCTGTATTTTTGGGCCTATCATCTGTATGTCATTGAGGGAATAACCTGTGGTAGATTTAGACGATGCATCAAAGACAACACGTAGCTTAGTAGTTAAACTATTCTCCTTTTTTACGAAATGATGAGGAATGTAATATGAAATAGAATTGTTAAGTGAGTTATCAATGCATTCAATCGTTCTGGACATGTGATTCAAACTAATATATTCATTCATAAATTTAATGTACTCTTTTTTAAGATCGATGTTCATATCGAACCTTCTTTCCATAGCCAAGAATCGCTTGAGTGCAGTTTCCTTGACTCGCCCAATACTTCCCGTGGAAGTTTTAATGGTAATCTTACAATGAATTGTCCGTCAATATGACGTCTTGTTGTATTTTTGAAGTGTGATTCTGCTGCTGCCTCTTCCGTAGTTAAAGGAATTTTCTTTGGAAGTTCTTGCATTTCCCAAAATACTGTTAGTTTTTTTTTATCAATTTCAATATTTGAAATTAAATTACAATATTGTTTGTATTTGTCTGTGTTGGGTATTGGTCCTGAAACGATCCAACCAAATGTAGTATTTTGTAAAATTGGTTTTGATTTTCCTAAATGAATCTGACTTTCACGCAACAATTGCCAAAGGAGTTCTGCTCCTATTAACAGATCTATGTCGTCAGAAACATTAAATTCTGGATCGGCCAATTAATATTTTGTGGAAAGTTTAATTTAGAATTGTCTATTGTGAATGATTGGTTTAGACCTGCTATTGATGTGTTTGCCTTGATTTTTTGTACCTTTAACCTTTATATCATCCTATGTGATATCAAATGCACCGTAGACCCCGAATCTAGCAATGCTCGGCATGTATGATATTGCCCGTTATTGTCCGTGAGTTGTATAATTGCTGTACTCAATAATATTTGATTTGTGCATGTTGCATGTGTACAAGTGTCAGAAATCGATTGACAAATTTCTGCTCTTTCTGTTCTGAAGTATCTTTTATTTCTATTTTCCAAATGTAACAGTGTATTTGTGACGTTCTCCACATTTTCTACATGAACTCCTGTTGCATACCGTGTTTGAATGCCCTGATTTTAAATAATTAGTACATATATTTTTTGCCCTTATTTCGTGATATCTTTTGTCTACAGGTAACCTTAAGAATGACTGGCAACTATATATTTGATGTTGACCCGAACAAAATACACATTTGATTTTACTTTGATCCAAAGAAAAAAAATTGCTTGGTTTATTATTAGAACTAGATGTAGGAATGTTCGAGCTCAGTGTCTCCAATAAATTACATTTTTCGTTTAAAAATTTTGATAACTCTATTAGTGTCATATTGTTATGCTTATTTTTAAGTTTTGCTATTGTCCGTACTTCTTATCTTATCGCACTGGTTGATATTCTAAATCGCAACTTTACGAGCGTGCCTGATATATATATCTCTGGTGAACTAGTATGACATGCTATATCTATTGTGTTAACTCACTTCTATTGCTTACGCTAAATTTATTGTAATGCTTAAAGGATTGACTCGGGCGCGTGACTATTTGAGTGCTCCTTGTACATTTCCCGCAACACTGTATGGAAATGACCTTTAGTTGTGTATCTGAGCGTGTCTTATACATGATTGGTTGCCCTCGGGACTTTGAGTTATGTAACGTGCACTGACAGATGTGTCTAGTGTGGTATCGGTTAAATACACTCTTTACGAGTGGGGAAATCTGTTATAAACTATTTATCTTATCATTAGCTTATTCTAACCTACCTGTAGACTCGTATTATCCGCATTAGCAGTTACTTTTATATGCTTTGATTAAGCTTTACCAACACCTGCTTAATTATATCTTCCGTACTCTACGAAGTGCATTAGTATGTGGCATTTATGGAATTATCTGTAGTCGATGTTGCTTTAAATTTTCGCGAGACAACAATCAGACTTTGTTTCATTTACTGTCGCTCGTATTCTTACGTATTCCTAAACACACCCACATGTTTCGTCCGATTGATATTTTTCTATCGTGAATATCGCCCTAAAAAAAACGTATCGGTATTAAATAAGGAAATCTCTATAATACTAGGCATACTATTAACTGTTCTCGTGGTTGCTGTAGCCCTCAACATTCCGCAATGTAAACACCTGTTGGAATCTCTCCTTTACTGAGGTTATATCTTCGAGTTTGCCCTGTAATATATGTTTAAGGTCGGTTTCATCATCCGCCTTATCGAAGCGTTTTAAGAGCTTGAAATTGTTGTATAATTACCTGCAGGATCTGTTTGTATTTCCGTTATAAATTCTGTCTACTACATAGATTTATTGTGATTGCCACCATGTTGTCTTAGTTGTCATGATCTTGGTGTGGTGATAAACAGGTGACCAACGTTTAAGCGTGAACTTTTCCCTCTCATATGGTCTAACGTATTAATCTTCCGTGCATTATAGGTGTGTTTTTAATAAATTTTCCCGTCGCTTTAAATTCCGAGGATGTTTGTGTCTAATTATATAAGTCACGTTATTGACTCTCTCCTTTGTAATTAAGTCCTGTGTTTGTCACAGTTATTTCAATTCTCCCGCTTTTTATTATGAACCCTTTTCCGAGTGTGTCAAATTATGGGCGTGCGCGCGGATTGGTTGTATCGGATTATCCGGAAGACCACGTTCTTGACTCTCACTTTTCGAGTGCCTTTTGTAAAAGGGACAACTGTGCAAACTACTTATTTTCTTTTGGTAATTTTATTACTTTGTCTATGAAGATATTACGCGTAAGCGGCTCTGATTTAATAAGTAGCAAGTATCGTTACCTTAGTTCGGTGAATTATCGTAAATTTCACCGCATTTAAGATTTTCTTTGAATTTACGAAATCCACGTGGTTGGGCTTCTGAATCTTTTGTGCATTTGTGTGACTCGAAGGGTCAGTTTTGCGGATCTCCATTAAAAACTGGGGTGAGTTGAGTGAATTTTTGTGTTAATTTTCGGGGTTTTATCTTTGTTTCTTTTCTTTTCTAATTTAATAGGATTTTATTGTCGGGCACGAGATAGCCCTCAGTAGCCATTTACTGAAATTGGCCGTCCTACATTACGGTTGAAGAACGTAGTGACTTCCATCGTCGCTGTTATAGTTGCATCTACACGTCCATCTTGAGTTTTGGAGTGGAATTTTCACCGTCCATCAAGGGGGCCTCCGGCATCTTGACTTTAGTTAGCGTGCCTACCTGCGACTTGTATTGTCAGCTAAGTGCAACTATATTTGTAGTTTTCAACGTAACTTTCGACTAATTGTCGATATCTTTGTGCCAGTGCTCTGGTCTTTACTTTACCTTTATTTGATCTAAGATTATTTGAGTGGCTATAAATACCTAATGCACCACTTAATCAATTGCGAGGTCACGTGCAATCCTAATTAAATTATCGTTTTTTTATATATTGCAAATTGTTTTGCTGTATACAGAGTGACCCTATGAAGAATTGATAAGGGCTCACGTTGTTGTGTTGAATGTTAATCTTTGTTTTAATAATCCTAGTAAATTCATTACCGTAATAATATTTCTCTTTGATGTGTTGAAAATTTAATTTAATAATAATTCTAGTAAATTCAATACCGTAATATTTCTCGTTGATGTGTTGAATTTTAATTTAATAAAATTCTCTAATTCTTTACCGTTAAAAATTTGACTTTCATGTATGTTTTTTTTAATTTCTGAGCTATTAAAAATTATTTAAGCAATTGTAAATTCTATACCGTGAGCTCAGTAGAATCTCTGGTGTTAAATACTAAATTTTCCTTTGTTTTCTTTGCAAGCGTCAATTAATAAATTATCATTTGTAAACAAGATATTTAATTAATTCGTAATTTTGAATTTGTAATCGAAACCATAGATTTGTAAATTTAACGTTTTACCCTCCTCTTAATTATTTTCTTTTAAGTCTAAGTGCTAATCTTAAAACATTTATCTTTCAATTGTGTAATATATAATACCTAACTCAGAACATCGCCGTTGGTGGCACTTGTAAAACACCTTTTGTAGAATAGCCTGTAAGGCGACGAAACGTTTCTGCTGCCAACCATCCTTCTGCCGATGCGCAGAGGTTATGTCAATAGTATATAAAATTCACTAAAATTTCATTCTGTCTGTCTTCCATTTTCTAAATTTATTTTGACTTGTTTAACATGTACTAAAATTAAATCTGATTTGTCTATTATATTCAAAATTTTGTTCTCAACTGCTTATTAACAAAAAAATACAATCTGTTCCGTAATTATATTCAAAAAAAAGGAACACGCAATTTAATATAGAACTTTCTACACATCGTAATTTCTCTTTTATTTTTACCTCAACGTATCTTGTTTTCTTTGCTATTGTTGTGACAAGCATTTGAATAAGGCTTGGCGCAGCCGACCTATACAGGGTGATCCGTAGGAAACCCGCTGGAGGGACACAGCCAGTGGCAGATCAGTAGGGAACGCAGGTAGGTTACCGTAAGGTAGCACAGTGTCCTGGTGCCCGGACAACGTCGCTTGCGTCGTCGCCGACCGACGCTCTTTGCATGAGTTTAGTTATCTGAACCGTCACGCCATCTGCGACTTGAGTTAGCTCGGCCCTGCGTTTCTCAATACCTACGTCCACACTATTGCGATCTCCCTATATCGTGACTCACCTGGTCAATAATAATATAAGTTTCGACGTTGTTGCGGGTGTAACAATATATATTAATAACGTATCCCAACTATTTACCGGTTGACCAAGAGTTTCTAATGCCCTCACATGTTTATTTATGTTATCTAATAGCGATCTTAATCCAATATGTGATTCTTTCGTTAATGAAGGTAAATTATATAACGCTTTTACATGATTATTTACTAATAAAGGTTTATTTTCGTATCTATCATTCAAAAGTTCCCACGCATTTGTGTAATTTTTTGCTGATATTTCTAAACTACGAATGATTTCCTCCGCATCACCAGATAATGGAAGTCTTAGGTAATTAAATTTTTGAACATCATTTAAAGTAGAATTTTCGTGAATAATAGACGTAAATGTATCTTTAAAGCATAGCCATTGACTGTATGATCCGTCAAAACTCGGTAAATTAGTTGCAGGTAATTTAAAGCTATTTATAATATTAACTGAATTTGCAGTGAGAGACTTCTCCGAACAACTCTGTCGTTGTCCGTCTGTACAACCATGTCATTCAATGTTTGTTTGGCACGCGCCTCGAATGTGTAAAATTCCGACTCAAAGCTATCCCGCTCTTTATTGTTTTCATTTAGATTGTCCCCTGATCGATCTAAAAGTTCTATTTGTAGTTGTACCTTGTCAAACTCCGTTAATACGTTTGGTAATCTCTTTAAGCGAGATTCTAATTGAACCACATCAGTGGAATTTTCCGTTCTATGTTTCTCTAAGAACGTTTTAAATCGTGTAAGATTGCCCTTTATTGACGCACGCTTACATTTCAATTCGTCTAGAGTAGGAACAGACATTTCTTATGAATTGTGTGTAATTGTAATGCAATATTACGTATGACTTATGAATTGCGTGTAATTGTAATGTAGTATTACGTATGAATATATTCTAGTTGGTATTTGACAAGCAATTTGCCAGTTTGTTGGTAATTATGAATTATAATGCTTTGTTAATTCTCTTATGGACTAAGGAAAGTTGGATAATCGCACACTTATCTTGTTTGTGGGTTTTGTTATGATTATGCGTTGCTTTTTATCCCCGATGCATGCGGCTATGGCGTCTGTTGTGAATGTGTGTTGCTTCTTATTCTCGATATATCCGGCTCGAAGGACCAAAATTATGTCGTAGCAGCTTCCAAATTATTTTGCCTTTGGAGTAAGACACTACTGTACACTGAATATTATTTCTTTATTAGGTTATATCGGAATAAACTTTTTACATATAGACACATTACTGACATTAAACATCTGTCATTCAAAATCTATTTATATTTTCTTTCTATGCGTCATGACAACACAAAAAATTGTCAAAATTTCTACTTGTGCGTTAACAGCAATCTTTTTCAATACTTTTTTCCGTAGTACATATCTTGATTATTTGTCAATACTTCCTACATCGAATGCAACGTTTTCTTCATCTTAAATGCACACAATTAAGTGTTTCTTTTTCCTTTATTTTAGGTGAACGACCGTACATATGTTATTTGCCAGATTGCAGCAAGAAATTTGTAAAGCTGGCTAATCTCCAGGAACATCTGAAAAATCAGCACACCCAAGCGGAGACAAGGAGGGACCTATGGCTTTGTCCAATATGTGGGGCCTTTGTGACAAAGCCGAATTTGGTTTTGCATTTGAACAAATTAAACCATGTACGTACACCCTGGTTCTTTTTTGTTTTTATCCTTTTCATAACAGAATGATGATTTTATGTTTCCGTTGGATTATTTTATAGTTGACTGATAGAGATTAATTAAATTTATCATTTATGTTTTGCACACGGTAATTGATTAGTTTACGAGTAATCCTCGTATAGTATAGAATGAAATATTTTGCATTAAAACAATATTATTGTGCAAAATTATCAAATTATAACTGTAATTATTTTAAAATATCTACACCGTTTTAGTTATTTACTGCAATAAACATTAATTTTGTCATATACGGGGTATGTCTGAATATTTTTTTAAATTTAAAATGAATTATTTCATACTTTGAATTTTTGATTGTACAGAAGAATAGTTCGATGCACTTCGACCACTCTAGCAGTCAAGAAACCAATTAATTTAAATAACCTACCACCTTAAATTTCTGGAAATCTGGAAGTATGTGAAAAATTCCCTGAAACACGTAAGAAGTATTATCGTGGGGGCCATTACCTGATGAATAATTGACTCACTCACTTTAATCCCCTGCCCCCAGAAGCTACCCCCTTAAGAATCTTAAATGGAAAGGGGTATCGAGTAATACGTCATTGTAAAGGTCTTTTGAAAAAAGTTTAACTACAAGTGACACTAATATTTTGACATTTCGGTTTTCATGGCCCACCTTCGAAATATAACAATGTAATTCATTATCACGGTGCATACGATATTGTACGATGGAAATTCAATTGAAAACAAATTATACACTCTCTAGTCACCCTCTTAAAATAAAAATAAAAATAAAATCATTACTCGCAAAGAAATAAATATTTATATTTAAAAATGTTATTTTTCTGAATTGTTCTCTTATGTCTATATATTCGTCAAGAAGAAATGCAGCAACTTCCGGTTTTCATCGTTCTTTTCAGTTTTTTATACGCTTCAATATTATGATTTTAAAAATATATCGTTCCATTTAAAATTTTAAAGAAAAAACAACTAACATACATAAATTAAGAACAGTGCCCCCTATTATGTTTTTGACGACCAAGTAATTGTTTACTACATACACTTTAATTCTCTGTGACATTCTCTTTCTAATGAGCCTAGAAAAATTAAAATCCGTTGAGGCACACCGAAATTATACCTACTTTTGTACGCAGACATACCCCCTCCACCCTCCCCTTCGTATGGGAGTTGGATCAAAAAGTTTCAAATGAAAATTGTATAAAAACGTCTGGAAATGTTGCCAGTAAAAAAATTAACCTATCTTAACTTTGAATTTAATGAAAAATTA
Source organism: Amphimallon solstitiale (assembly GCA_963170755.1). NCBI lineage: Eukaryota > Metazoa > Arthropoda > Insecta > Coleoptera > Scarabaeidae > Amphimallon > Amphimallon solstitiale. The sequence continues at coordinate 47,403,386 of OY720677.1, read as the reverse complement.
TCAAATATTTAATTTACCTTGAGAATTGCGCCCCCTTGCGGTAATTTTGGAAACTTAAAAACATTTTTGTTGAAATTCTCGTGGTCCATTTGACTATCAAGATTTTTTCCGCTAGGCTGTACAATAAACGGTTGCCGAGATATGGCCGGTGTCCGAGCTTAAACAGACACCCTGTATATAAAGGGTGAGTTATCTAAGCGGGTAAGGCCGATTATGCCTTTATGAGTAAAGATATTTCGAAGCAGTTTTTTCCTTGTGATAGCTGTCCATTAGGAGCACATTTAAAAAATATTTTGTATTATACAGAGTGTCTCATAACTTGGTGGCTAACCATAGTTCCAGTTTTTTATATGGAACATCCTATATGTTATTGCATTTTTGTATTCGCCGTATAATTTTTAGTCAAAAAGTAATAAGATAGTATAGGCCTAAAGTGTAAAGTTTTTGACTTATTCCCATTTTTCCGAAAAATTCAATGTTTGTATAAAATCATATTTCTCGAAGACGACGTATTAGATGGACAAATTTTTTTGCAGTATTGTTTACAATAAGAGGTCCTAATAGAAGCATGTTTTATTGTTTTACAGTTACTAACTGCATGTGCAGGAAACTGGACGTTTTAGAATAAAAGTCAATTTTTTTAAATGGAACATCCTGTATATCAGTTCATTTTTGAATTGTTTATTAAATTTCATGTCAGAAACATGTAAGACGTTAATACTTTAAAAGTGACTATTACTGAGCTATTGTCTCTTTTTATTATAATTTTGTCAGTTTTGTGGTTTTCATTAATATAGTATAGTACTGACAAAATTATATCAAAAAGAAACAATAGCTCAGTAATAGTCACTTTTAAAGTATTAACGTCTTACATGTTTTTGATGTGATATTTAATGAGAAATTCAAAAATTAAATAATATACAGGCTGTTCCATTTGAAAAAATTGACTTTTATTCTAAAACGTGTCATGTAATTTTAATCCAGTTTCCTGCACATGCAGTTAGTAACTGTAAAAAAATAAAACATGCTTCTATTAGGGCCTCTTATTGTAAACAATACTGCAAAAAATTTTGTCCATCTAATACGTCGTTTTCGAGAAATATAATTTTATACAAACATTGAATTTTTCAGAAAAATGGGAATAAGTCTTTACACTTTAGGCCTATACTATCTTATTACTTTTTGACTAAAAATTATACGGGGAATATAAAAATGCAATAATATATAGGGTGTTCCATTTAAAAAACTATAACTATGGTTAGCCACCAAGTTATGGGACACTCTGTATAATACAAAATATTTTTAAAATGTGCTCCTAATGAACAGCTATCACAAGGAAAAAAACGCTTCGACATATCTTTACTCATAAAGGCATAATCGGCCTTACCCGCTCAGATGACTCACCAGATCTCACACTTTGTGATTTCTTTCTGTGGCCAACTGTAAAAAACATTGTTTACGCAAAACCTCCTACAACGGCAGAGAGCATGCAACAATGAATAAGAAACGCTTTTCTTCAATTAAGTGAGAATAGCTTAGCTCAGAATGTAAGTCTGTCGATGCAGAGACGGTTGAGAGCATGTGTAGAGCAGAATGGAAATATATGGAAAATTTTCAAAAGGTAATTCTAAAACTAATGATAAAGCATTTAAAAATCAGGTCTTTGTTAAAATTACTTTGTTTTATTTTCATGGCCAACCAACTATTAGATGCCCCGCATTTTGCATGTTATAAACATGGGTATATCGCATTAAAAGGTTATAACTTTGAAAATACTAAAAATAAGTACTATGTTATTGGTACCATTTTAAAGGCAATTATACAAGGAATATGCTGACTTATAAAAATATTATAGGTTAGGTTTAAAAAAAAACGAGAAAATAACCAATAAAGATCGATAACTTAGACACGACATATTTAACATCCTGTATATTTATTCACTTTGTTCAACCTCAAAACAAATAACGTGTTAGTCCATAAATTAGTAACACAAGAGTTACGTGAGGAATTCTATCCATTTTCAGACTAAGGCTTAAAATGTTGGATGCTGCAACTGTCAAGATTTTAACAAAATTATCAATAAAATCAAAACTAACAGTCTGAAGTGCATATATCCATATATCATTGCAAAGTTAATTTGAATGGCTATCATTATAATATCTAGAAAGTATAGCAATCTATTTAAAATAAAAAAGTTGAAGGTGGTTGCAAAAATTTGGAACACCTTGTGTATTTGTAAATAAAATTACAAAATGCACAGTCGCATACTACATACATACGTAAAGTCTCATTGCTACAGCGTTATTAGTTTTTATACTAAACTCCGCCGACACACTATTGCACCACCCGGTATATAAATATAAATGCACTTAAAAATTAAATGAAACTATGACAAATGGTTGTATAAAAAAAACAATATAATGAAATTCCGGCCGAAGGCCTACAAAATTTAAATTGAAATAATTAAATGACAAAGTTATACGATAGCCCTCATAAACTGAAATTATTCTATGTCAGCACCGTTTAAGATCTGGCAATAGATTCTAAAATGCTTAAATGAAAACTTAAATGAGAATTTAATCAACGTTCTTAAGCTCTGATCAACGCAAAACTTACAATGAATTAAAAACACACCCCAGGCTTCCGAGCACAAAATGGTTAATGAATTAAATAACAGTGCGAAGAACCTTATGATAGTAAGAAATTAATTTTAAAATTAAACAACAAATTAGACTAGCGGTAACTTATAGATTAAACAAACAGTTATGAGAAAAGGTGAAACACTTATCTGACAAGTAAACGTGGCCTAACATATACGAAACGAAACCTTTAAATAGCTCTTCTATTCGGAATAGCCAATATTCTTCTACCGTAAATTACATTAAAATCCACAAGGGCATCAACGTTAAGAAATTTAAGATGGTGGTTCCACGTGGCGTGTTAAATTTCAGTCACTTATGACGATATATATGAAAAATTTCGCTCAAAATAAGAAGCTAAATGACAAAGGAAAACGACAAACATTAAAAATATTACTACACAACGGAAAACTAAGAAAAGAACTTAACTTACCAGATATGGATGAAATCGATCGTAACAATTCAACCGACAGAAAGTTGAAAAGAACAAAATACTCAACAAATTTATGAAATAATTACTCCTCATTAATCAATCTGCTTCTTTATCGGTTAAACGGCAAAAATCAAATGGGACAAGGAAGGCGTTCACATGAACCTTCACACCAGAAGCAACGCCAGACGGAAGATTCGAAAACTACGGAAACATTTAAAAATGATAGAGACGATACTTGTAAGAAAAGGGAAGCCTACTAATTACTAGGGAAGAGAGGAAGAATTAAAAGAAGATACTCTAAACCAAATGAAGAATTAAAATTACTTAAAAAAAATAATTTTGTGTAGACGCGAAAGTAGGCATTTATATAACGTTAAAGACCGTTTTCGCCAACAGATGGCTGGTCAACGCATAAGAAATTAAACTAATTCATATTTAACATTGCTCATATTATTAAGAGGCTTCAACAATAAGTAAGAAGTCATACAACTTAATAATTAATAATAATAATATATTTATGGCAGAAGAAAACTTAACATCCAATTAATACTTGCAAATATTATTAAAATAAGTACAAACTCCATAAAGCCGGAATCTTAATAACACATTAATTTTTGCCCTTGAAAAACAAAATACATTATGAAAGCAAGGAAAATATTGTAGAACAGCAAACAAAAACTTCTAATAAAGTAAATGCATCAATATTATCACGTAATAAATACTGGAACAAAAATTGTAAAATAACAATAAATATAAACATTTAAATAGGCAAAAATTAAAAGTGTTCAAGTTAACTTATATAAGTTTTTCAACATGCTTTCGAAATAATAAATCGACGTTTACTCTATTTTTGAAATGTCCTTTATATGCATTCTATGTTACGTATAAATTATTATGAAATACGCGAACGTATTGGTAGACTTCGTTGAAAACAAAATTTATGAAACGATTTCTTTTTTCAGGAACCGAGTAGAGGACCATATAGACGAAAGGTAAGTTCTGCTTTCATACTGTTCCCGTTAACGAATGCTGTAAAATACTTAATTAATCGGGAATGCCCGCCGTCGCCACGTCTCACAACCAATCAGTCCTTGCGACGCCACTGGCTGGCGCTGCCGTAACTAAACTTATTGAAGAGAATGTAAAACTTCTCTTTGGAGCCGCTTCACAGCTTGCACAACGGTTTTCAGTAAAATTTTCCAGAATATGACTAAAAATGATAACATCAAAATTGCCTATACCGCTCTATATCGTGTTCAGGCCAACTTCACTGAGGGAGTTAACCGAATAATTAACTATGTTCAAATTAATCATGGAACTGATGGAGATCAATACTTATTATATAGGTTATGCAATTCGATCATCTGACACCAAGTGTTTAAATAACTCCAAATCTCATTGATTTCGGTAGGGAAGTCACTTTAAATGGCAATGATGAACATTTTATTCCGCATGAGCCTGACACCTCTGTTATCAATATACAGGGTGAGTCATCTTCGCGGCTAAGACGGATTGTGACTTTATGAGAAAAGATATTTCGAAGCGGTTTTCTTGCCAAGAGAGCCACTCATTATGAGCATGTTTTAAAATTATTTTATATTATATAGTGTTCCATAATGTGGTGGCTGACCATTAGGGTGGCCCAAAATTTTGAAAAGTTCGATATTTGAAATGCATACCCCTAATTGTTTTCATTACGACCTAATAACATCCTACAGTAAATTTCAGCCAAATTCGAGGACATTAACCCATACCGATGTGTGGTCTTAAACATTTACCATTCCAAATAGCACCCAATTTTTTTTACTTTACTAATCTTACGTGTTGGGTGAAGCAAATGCATCTACTTTTATTATAAGAGTATTGTTGCGTTTTCGGGATCGAAATAAACAACTCGTGCAAATGTTTTAAAACTGTCTGTATATTTACACACTTAAAACTAATCACAATATAAAAATATAAAATAAACGTAACGCACTTAAAACTACTACGAATAGATTAACACACGTATTTATTTCTATTACTACTATTTATGTCTGTAATATTTATTTGCTTCTTGAACTATAATAACACTGCACTATTTATGTTTATTTGCACTGTACGAATACTACTGAATGAATGAATTCCTTATTCCACCGGCGGCATTTATATGTATCTGCAGACGAAAGGTCTAGCAAATTCTGGCTCTCTTCTACCATATTCCAGACGTTCTGTCGCTGACGTAGTATATGAGTGTAGTTGATTTACGACTTGTTTACCGGTACGTTTTTGTCGTTGCCCGGATGTCTGCTTCTTTTTTTGTGTGTGCTTATTTCATTACATTTGACCCCTTCTTAAGAACACGCTATTCCTTGTTCTTGTTGTTGGTGGATGACGGAATCTTTATTGGGACCCACGGGTGCACCCATTTGTCTTGTGGAAATGGCAATCCACCGTCTTAGGTTGTATAACGGGCTGATTGGGCCGATAGCTGCATACGACTGTTTTCATACCAGTATGCCGAAATACCACCTCCAGCATGTTTCTTACGATTCTCCATTCCAGATGGTCTAATCCGCAACCCAGCTTCGGAATGGCCAGCCTCTTTATGTTTTGTTCGAGTGCACGTCCTCGTAAATCAGCAAGGGACTCCCATAATGCATGATAGGTCGGCTTTTCGTTGGGGACTTCTTTTGTGACCAGGTAAAAGATAGATCGTCCGTCACGCTTTATCTCCAGAGTTTTACCAACCCTTGGCTTTTGTTGGATCAGTTCATTGACCCCTCCATATCTCCTCTTGAATTCCACGGCAATCCCTCTACGCATACATAGGTCCTGGGCCACACAGTGAGCTAAGGCATAATCACAGGGTACCGTAAATAGATCCTGTTGCTTCTCCGTGGTAATTCCAAAACGAGCCTTCCTGGTGCCCGAATATTCTTGCATGAATTTCCCATAAGTTGGCTCTCTGTGTTCTCTGGTAATTTGTCGCACATCCATTACTTCGCCGTTGTTATGTCCATGGTATGAGGCCAATCGGTTGAAATACACCACCCTTCACTTACTATGGGGTATTCGTCTTATGCGATAAACGACGTCATTTATTCGCTTTAGTACTTCGCATGGTCCCTCCCCGTGCTGTTGGAGCTTTGGGGACAGACCTCGGCGACGTTGAGGATTATATAGCCAGACAAGGTCCCCTTCTCGATAACCACCTCTCTCGGCTTGCACGTCGTAACGATCTTTCATCCTGTCGCTGGCATCCTGAATTTGATGGCGTATTCGCTCGTGGGCATCCTCCAACCTCCGCCTAAGTCCGCTGACGTAGTCTTCTCCTGCCAAGTCTTCTCCAGGCTTACAGCCGAACTTTAGGTCACACGGCAGCCTGAGCTCCCTTCCGAAGAACAAAATTGCTGGAGATTGACCGGTAGTCTCGTGGACCGCAGCTCTGTAAGCCATGGGGAATAGGGGTAGATGTTCATCCCAGTTTCTTTGATGGTCTGCCACTACATTCGACAGGTGTTTGAGCATTGTCCTGTTCATGTGTTCCACCATTCCGTCTGACTGCGGATGCAACGGCGTCGTTTGTGTTTTCCTAATGCCCAGAAGATCGCTAATATTCTGGAATAAAGTCGATTCAAAATTCCTCCCTTGATCAGAATGGAGTTCCAAGGGTGCACCAAACCGACTAACAAGTTCCTTCACGAGCACTTCCGCGACTGTTGCGGCTTCTTGGTTAGGCAAGGCATAGGCTTCGACCCATTTAGTGAAGTAATCCATTACGACAATTATGTATTTATTTCCATTGTCAGTCTCAGGAAATGGCCCAGCCGCATCTATGGCAATCCTTTCAAAAGGGCTTCCTACATTGTACTGCTTCATGGGAGCACGTCAACGTCTTTGGGGTCCATTGCTGGCGGCACAAGTTGCACGTTGTCGGCACCATTCCTTTACGTATCGTGTGCAATTCACCCAATAAAATCGTTGGCGCACTTTCTCGAGTGTCTTATGTACGCCGAAGTGTCCTCCGGAGCTGTTATCGTGGAGCTGTTGCAGTACATCAGGTATCCTTTTCTTAGGGATGACCACCTGTATCCTTTGCCCTTCTCCATCTGGGTTCTCCACAACACGCTTTAGTAGGCCATTCTCCACCTTCAGAGAGTCCAATTGAGCCCAGTAGGATTTCAGTCCCTGTGAACGAGGAGCTACTTCTTGCCAAGCCGGTCTGTGACTAGTACCTTTCCAAACCATCAAGGGACCAAGGTCTTCATCAGCTTAGGAATATATATAGATGCAAATCTCAAATGGAAGGTACATATAGAGTATATCTGCAAAAAAATTAGATGTCTTATACATAAATTTTATATAATACGTGAAATGTTAAACAGAAAATTATTATTAATGCTCTACAGAAGCCTGGCGGAATCAGTACTAAGATATGGTATAATAGCTTGGGGCGGAGCCTATAATAACACTCTAAAATCCTTAAATTCTGTTCAAAACTACTTGCTCAAAACAATATACAAGAAAGATAGACTTTATCCAACAATACAGTTATATGCCGTAGACATACTTAACATCAAATCTTTATATATACTGACATCATGTACTTTTCTTCATAAACATCCTGAAATAAGAGAGTCTATAAATCATAAATACCTTACAAGAAACAGGATAATAGGATGTCTTCAAACAACAACAAGTAATACCACATTTTACCAAAGATCCCTTTGTTACTTAGGACCGAAACTATACAATAAGATTTTACCTGAAATAAAAATTATTAAAAGAATAAAAACATACGTAATGCACTTAAGAAACTTTATTTTTAATAACTTGGAGGCGTTAACGGGAATGTTTTAAGGACGCAAGTTATTTCTTAATGAAATAATTATAGTTATAGTTAGTTAGTTAGTTTTAGTAACGTACACTTTTGTACACGAATTATGTATTCATATTAGGTTAATAGATTTCTTAGAATTTATAATGTAATTGCACATACAGGTGGCCAACACCTAGGTGATTATGTATTTAAATTTAAATAAATAAATAAATTACAATCATTACATGGAATGCTATATACAACATGTGATCGTTTTAATTTTGGAATAGGATCTTTTAAACGTGTGTATAGATGATATAAACTATTATTATTACGATATGCCAATTTTAAATTATATGGTTTAAGGGGATATTAAAGCGGTCGAGAAAGCAAGATATCGAATTTATCAGTTTTTTTTTACTATTGTTCAAGATAGAAATGTGAAATTTTCTGTACAACTCCAATATAGATATGAGTACACGGAAAGGTTGTCAGATTATGTAATATTTTGTCACAACCACCTATTTTTTTTATTCCAAATTAGAGTAAAATGTACGTGTGTTTCTCCGTCAAAATCTGAAAGAATTAAATGAAATTGATCAAAACGGATGTAATTCCCGTGTAGACCAATGTTTTCTTGTGAGATATAGCTTTTTGAATTGCGGAAAAAAGTTTAATTTGAGTAATTAAATTAAGAAATTCCGGAATGCTGCGATACTGAATTATTTGTATTTTAGCAGCGCCTTCAGCTGCTACGGATATGCACCCAACTTCTTGGCCCCGCCTAATAGGACTGTCCGAAGTTTTTGCGGTTGTCTGGAGTATTTTATTTCACTTTTTCTCACTCCAATTTTACGCATTCATATTATTACCAGTTTCCAAGCTATATGATTTTACCATGCAAGTATACATATACGAAAAAATTTTTTCGTATATGGATAAATGTATGAATGCATTGTATTGTATATGATTTTAATGACAATACAGAAGTAGGTATAGATCCAATTTATTTTTATTTTGGTGATTGACTTATTGCGATTTTGGTTAGTTCTTTAATTTGTATGCAGAAATAGCGTTGCAGTAGCATTGGAACATGTTGCTGCATGTATTATGCTTGTATTGCCTATTTAGCATCCGCTATAGTAAATTAATGAACTTAGAAAATTTTTTGAATTTTCTTTACCATTTCGTGGCACGTAAAAGGACTCAATTAAATTGACTTTTGGTGATTGACTTATTGCGATTTTGTTTAGTTCTCTAGTTTGCATGCAGAAATAGCGTTGCAGTTGCATTGGAACATGTTGCTGCCTATTATATTTTTCGCATCTGTTAAAATAATTTATGGACTTTGAAAACTTTTTAAAATTTTTAAAATATTTGTTTGAGTTGTGTAATAGACATTTTATATATGTGATTTAATGATAAAATAATTGTCATATACATATATTTATTTTTCAATGTGTGATATCGCCTGGCTTTTCTACGAATTGGATATTTATGCCGCAGAAATTTCCCAGTTGACAATATTAGTGCCCGATGAATGAAGCTCCGCATCAGTATTCGTCTTTTTTTTAATTTGGGGCGCGTATTCCAAATTTTGTATTTAGTAGTATAATCTCCCTCTTGAGAAATGATTAGATTTTAAGCAAAATTGGCAGACCGGAAGTAGTAGTTTACTTCAGTGAAAAAATCGAAGTTTGCCAGTATTTCGTCAACTACTAAGTTTAAACAAATTTATAAAGAATTCATATGTACTTAAAATTAAAATTGAGAATAATTTTATTTAAAGTTTTTCGAAATTCCTACCGGAAGTAGGTCTTTTACTCTTATCGAAAATCAGTCTTGCTTTTTAGACAAGTACGTGACGAGTATAAAAGTATTTAAAACAAATTTCGAAATTCAGACCGGAAGTACCACTTTTACCCTTATCGAATAGCGATTTTTTGCAAATATGTCGTAAGTTATGCATTCTATATGTATTTATCAAGAATACAAAAGTATTTATAATTGGATTTGCAATATTTTTTGTATACATGAAATTTCAAAATTCGGACCGGAAGTCGCACTTTTATTGTTAGCGAGTAGCACTTTTTTGATAATATCTTGCAAAGTATGCATTCTATCGAGATTTATTAAGAGAATAGAAGTACTTAGAATAGGATTGTGAATAATTTTTGTATAAAAAATTCTTAACGCTCATACGTATAAGAAAGTCGTGTGGTGGCCACACCTAAGTTTTTCATTAAAATTTGGGAAATCATTTATAAATTCTTTTTCACAAGATAACATAGTAAGGGCATTTAATCTGTCTTCTTTCATTGTATTTCTCAGGAAAGTTTTTATTCTCTTCAGTCGTGAAAACTGGCGTTCCGCTTCAGACGTTGTCATTGGGATTGTAATGACAATTTTTAAAAGCTTAACAACTTCATTAAAGGTGTCGCTTAATCCATCCAGCAGAAGGCCTAGCAGACCTACAGCACTGACTTCTATATTTTGCCTAAATTCTTCTCTAGAATATTGAACACTTAATTCAGTTCGTAGTCTGCTTGCATTGAGACATGGATAAAATTTTACTGCTTCTTTAAGGCAATCTTCCGGAAATTTTTTTTGAAAAGAGGAGAACTGTTTAAAAGAAATTAAGTTTGCTAATATTAAGTGCCCTGTATACCGAAATCTAGTTTTTATTTCAAGCAAAATAATATCGCACACTTCAATAGTCTCCCTCCGTCTTTGGCTACCATCAGTTACTCTTCGTCGCGTTGATGGTCGAGGAGTCAGTTCTGAGTCATTTTGTTTAACCAACTGATTATCTGTGTCAACGATTTCGGTTCGAATTTTTCCAATAGCGCGTTCAAAATTATCTAAATTATTCTTGATTTTTAATGCATCTGTATTGACATTTTGTAATTGATTAAACAATATGTCCACATGTGGCATAATTTTATGAAAGGAAGTTAACCAATAGATAAAATTTTCCTCCTCTAAAATTCGCAAATTGGCACCAGCTTGATGAATGGTAGTTTGTAAACTAGCTTCTCCCTCGATTTGTTCTAGAGCTCGGTGCTCATATATTGTATTCACTGTCCTAGAATTGAAGTTCCATCTTATTTTTGAAGAACGAGGTAAGCTTTTTCTCTGAAGGAATTCTTCCAATCTTGCAGCTCGTTGTGGTGAAGTGGAGAAAAAAAGTACATAATCCCGTCAGATTGGCAAAAAAATCTGCATTTACTACTGCTCCATGTAGCATGTGACATAATAAGATTTGTCTGATGTGCGTAACAATGTACAAAATTGGCCCTTGGATACTGGTCTTGGACATGTCTTTGCACGCCGTTAATAGCACCACTCATGACTGCTGCCCCATCATAGCTCTGTGCAATCAGTTTTTCTGAGTCATCAACAAGCAAACTAATTTCGTTAAGGATGGAAGCAGATAAAGAATTAGCATCATGTCCACTAGGCAGAAGAAATTTCCAAAATCTTTCGACCGGTCTCGCGTTCACAATATATCTTAAAACAACCACCAACTGAAACTGATTGGACACATCTGTGGTTTCATCAGCTATCACAGATGTGAAGTCGGTTGCTTTAATTTCACTGGAAACTTGTCCATGATACACGTTCAACATTGCATCAAGCAGCTCATTCTGTATCGTTTTTGATAATCCCTTAAAAACCGGCGCTGCTTCGATGTGATCTCTGAGCAATTTATCCAATTCTGCCCTAAAATTTATCAATTCCCGAAAAATGCTCTTGGTATTCCACGTTTGCCGTTCATCATGACCCCGAAGTGCCAGTTCAAGCGCGCCACAAAATCTAATGCAATTTATTATTAAATTTAACACATGCCTATTTTTTGTTACCTGTCCATTGTGTTATTGAACTGCTTTTCTATATGATGAATCTAAAACATTCTGAATGTTATTTTTTCCCAACATTCTTAGACTAAATATATTTTTCAAATGCCCTTCGGAATTTTCATGTTTCGTAATTTTAGCACTACGATGAATTAAGTCTTTTATTCCGTTCTTTGACCAAGACGGTTCACCACCAAACAAAAGACACGCAAAATAAAACAAAGTATTTTTAATTTCACACCCACAAATCCAGTCATTTTTCTGATAAATATTCATTTTGAATTTTCTTATAACGTCTTTATCTTTAACAGATTGTTTATTTTCTAAACATAATTGAGGCATCGGGCGTTTAAGATTTTTTATTACGATTTTTTCATCATACGTTAACCGCGAAAACGTGTTATTCTGTAACGCAGAGACGAAATTTATCTTACAACAGCGGTGAGCAGACTGGAGATCTTGCTCACACGCTTTGTATTATACGATATGGAAGTAGAACAAAATACAGTTCTCCCCACCTTCAATGTAATGTTAATGGCTTAACGGAGCAACGGTTGGGCTTTGCTCATGGGTATGTTTCTCTCGGTGGAAGGGGTAAACATTCGAATAGTTGCTCGTGCGCTGTTAGTCGTCATTATATCTGTCACGACGATCGGTGCATGTAGGTTGTTACGCGTGCCGCACACGCCACGTTCCTGTTCAATAACTATGAATACGTAATAAATAAATACTTTCACAGTTAGTCGCCGCTTGGTTTGTTTTGTTTCAAAATTCCAGGGGGTGCAATTGCTCACTTGCTTTCATTAAAGAGCCGCCACTGACCGGAAGTATCACTTTTACCTTTATCGAGTAGCACTTTTTTGCAAATATCTCGTAAAGTATGCATTCTATAGTAATTTATTAAGAGAATAGAAGTACTTAGAATAGGATTCTGAATAATTTTCCTATAACAAATTTTTTTTGTGTAACACACTTACAGGTTTAATTTTTTAAGAAGATAAAACTATTTAAAACTTAATCTAGACCAACTATTGTATAATTTGAAACGCACATATTGCTGTGACCTTAATAATTTGAATAATATTTAGAAAATGATTTTAACTCTTGGAAATAAACAATCACAGTTATATTGCTAAAAAACGGTGGGTTAGCAACTTAACAGTGGTTTATGCTCTTATTTGCTCCTCTTAACTTTAACAAAATCTCTTCCCGGCATTTACTCTATATCTCAGGGTGTAGGTAGCTTTAACACTTCAAAGTGGTATGGCAATTTATAAAGCAAAGCACAAATTTTTCAAAGAACAAATATAATAACTTTATTTAACATATAGTTTTATAATATAAATTAAAACCTTTATTTCAACTTTCATTAAACATTTACAAAATATTAACAAATAAATAATATTACCAAAAATGTATGATGTATAATATTTCAAAATAGAAAATATTGAAAAACAGATATGCCTAAGACAATTAAATAACACTCAAAAATTATGAATCTATCCACATGTATGCCTTTTAGCATGTATAATTATAACCAAAATATATAATAAAAAATTTCAAAAAACAAAATAATTCCAGTCTAAGTTTTATTATACTTAATTATGATGTTCGCATAATCACAATTAAATACCTCATTCCTAGGTCGAACATATAAATCAATCCGACACACATCCTCGGAAATTTCTCATGATTTTCGCAAGAATGGATCGCATTCACGTTACTTTTCGCTGAAATTATTGACTAAACTCCGTAACTACTTTCACAATCGAAAATTAATTTTTTTGGATTGTGTTATGAAATAACAAAAGAGAAACACGCAAAATGTGTACTAAAAATGGAACAAATGAAATAAGAATATTAAACATAGATTATTTTTTTAATTTTTCTACACTTTTTCGGATTCTACAAATTTGTTCTTCTGCCTCAAATCTCGGAAGGGTAGATTTTGTGGATGTTGTGGATCTATGAGTTCTGGTAGAACGCAATTTTCATAGAAATCTCGTAGTTGTAACTCCATATGATTCGACCAGAAGATGTCATCTCTGTAAATCTAAACAGGTCGAATAAGCAGTTAACATATTTTTATTCCTAATAGTGTGTTTTCAAACATGCTCTACTTCCATTCCCAGTGGACTCCACAAGACAAAATAGCACACATTCCTTTGAGAAATGTGTAGTTGTCCTTGGACCCGGTAGTAAAAATGGGCTGTTTTCTTCAAATGAAAGATTCCATCATCATCAATTATTGCAAATTTGATTTTCTTCTGGTCGACGGCATCACGAGGGGACAAATTACAAATGGACTTTGGACACTTAATTTCTATGATCGCATCGGTACCGATTAGTCCGTGTGGCGAGGCACCAAGAAAACCAAGCACGGAATCTACGAAAAGTCCACATGAGGACACTTCAAGTCCAAAATGTTTTTCAAATTCCTTTCTAGCAATTGGCTCGTGGCTAATACCCACTCGGTAGCCTCGTTTCCTGTGAAAGTACTATACACCAATTCTTTAACAGTTGCATTACAAGACGTGGTTGACCTCATTCTGCATATTCTGCCAAAACTGGAAGCAGTCAGTCTATTGTGACGTTCGGTTCTCCAGTCGTCATTGCTACTTTGCCCATCAGTTTTTTTCTCTAAGTCACGAATTTGAGTAGGCGTTTTTTGTAGATTTTCCAAACATTTTTTTTTCAGGATTTCATAATTCTCGGGCAGTTCAGCAGAAAGAAGAGCCGCGACAGGCCCGTAATCTTTGTCTGCGGCTGCCTTAGCTTTCAACTTCTTGCGATATTTTTCAGGGAATAAGGTCTTTGGGGATTTATGGTAGAGGTGTTGCTTTTCTCTTCTGCGCATTAATTTTTTGGTAAATTGTCCAGGGCTTTTCTGCGATATTGCCTTATATATTATGCCAGGATAATTATGTGATCCTGCTGAAAAACTCACACTTGCTGCTTCGCATCGAGTTTGGTATGAACCTCTGCTGGATAAATTCAATCTTTTCCCACTCACAAATTTTGCGACAACTGAATTGTAGCACTCTGCAGCATTATTATCCATGTTTAGGAGAAGACTATCAGCATTATGCACTAAGCGGTACAACAGAATTTCGACATCTTGCAAAAGACCACGTTCCGTCATTTCATTCACCCACTTGCGTTCATCCTTACCTACATAATATATATATTAAATGATACACTATGAAAAATCCACTTCCAGAATACTTACCTTGACAAAAATATTGTTTACAATTCGAATGCTCTCCAAATATATGTTTGGATGAATTGAGAATATCAGAACGCAGTTTCCTCACTTTTTGCTCATGTGAAATATCTTCTTTAATCCAGTGTTTAACAACACATTGCCTCAGCTAATTTTCTTGTTATGCTGCTATCCCCGTCTCCTATAAGATATTTATATTTCAGCCCGTGCATTTCAATGCTGCTTTTGAAACCCTCTACAATTATTTCTGCTTCCATTGCATTTTTGCACCAATTTTTGAAACAGGTATGAGGTTTGACATCTTCTTGTTTTTTTTTCTGCACGGGAACACATACAACAATATTTGTTCTTGATACCAAGATATAATATTTTTTGGATTTTTGCCCAATAATAACTCCCTAAAAATGAAATATTATGTTCTCAATGTCTTCATGGAAATACATGTCAAACAAAATTGAGGAAAGTACTAACAACACCTGATGACGCACTGTAATTCGTCCGATATGAACGCTTACACCAGGCTCCATCTGCTATTACAGCGATATGTGTAATGCCGTCTTGATCCACGTCTCCTACTTCCTTTGCGAGTTGAGCCTCTTCCTTTCCTGCTGCCTCCATTAAATCAAATGCACTTCCACTAATGAGAGGAGAAATTTCATCCTGAGTTGCAGCAAACTTTGGAAAACTCATACAAGGAATGTTACAAAATGCAAGAATTTTCTCCAGCTGCGAAAAACCACCTCCTGAGGATATCATTCCCAAGACTGCTGCTTTGTTTATATCAAGCGAATTTTTTGATGCACTATCTGTGCTTACGGATGATGTTTCCTTGCACATTGCACATTGTAAATAAAAAATACTATTGAGACCAAGTTTCTTTTCATTTATTATTTTCAAATTCTCAGTATTGCAGGAAAACAATGGATTATGTTTGAACTCCACAATTGATTTAAAGAATTGTTCAACATCAATTATTCTTCTACCAGAAACAGAGTATTCAGAATGTGCACTCTCTTTTATTATTTCAATTCTAAAATAAACTCAAAACGCAATTAATTTATAACGAACAGCTCTGTATGTGCTTATGTTTACAGGATGTTTCCAAAGACAAGCCTAAGAGCTTTTGTTTACATGAAAGACCCCTTTAATTTTTGACAAGGAATCACCCTCTAAAAACTTTCCAAACTTATTTGGAAACATCCTGTATATAACTTGCTTTATAATACAAATAATAATTTAAATAGTTGCTGGAACTGCCTACTTTGAAATATTTTCATTTGATAAGTCAACTTCAGGTTCACGTTCAATCGCATGTAATACATCCATGTAATCTTTATCAACATCCTCATGACTAACCGAACTTGAAAGAAAAAAAAATAAATATAATATAAATGATTGAGAAAGGTATTGAATTTACGTTTGGCAAACTTGAACGGTTGATGATGGATCACTCTCATTGCTCTTATAGAGTCTTTTTAATACTTGCCTGCTTCTATTTTTCCGCTTTGAGGATAATCTTGGATATGTCTTTAAGTTTCTGTTGCCTCTTGCCATTGTGAATACCTTTACATCAGACTATACTTCGGCACTCAACACCAAAAAGTGTCAAAAAATTAATTCTCCAAATAATAAGAACAGCGAACAGCCCTAACTAGTATTTACTGTATGTGCGAAAAGCCAGCAAGGATCGCGATATAACTATACTTATCACGAAAAGAAAAACTTTTATTGAGTTGATTGCGTAATTGTGGAAAGTGTCTCGTTCACATATGTGGAGCATATTTCCAAAAAGCGTTATTTCCATATAGTTCGGCTCTCAACGTATAGATGTCGTCATAGTCTTTCTGTATATTAGAACACTCAGGACTAGCTTGTTTGTTTCATATCACTTTAATACCTACAGATATTAAATAGCCAATGATCGCTTACTTTCCAAATGGCATTATTTCCGTAAAATTTATATTCCAAAAGGATTTATTTTTCTGTTCGTTCCAATAAGCTTTAAAACGCTCAGCTGATCTGCAAACAACGTAGAGCACGTGTGTCCGGATACAAAGTTTACTAAATTTTTTGGCGTAAACCTTCAGGAACAGTGTTTTTGTGGACTCTAAAAGTATGGGTGATAATGATAATATAACGGCTGATATTGAAGATGATGTAGAAGTAGGCGATACATTTCGCGGAACCCGAAAAAAAAAGAAGAAGGAGTGGAAGAAAAACACTCAAAAACGATTACGGTAAGACAATAGTTTGGTAGAATATTATCAGGCGTTATCATATGAACTTTATTAATTTATCAGATATACCGATCATTTTCCCAACATGGAGAATTTTTATTGCCCATGCAAGCATAAAGAAACATCAACATTCAAGTGTAACTCGATAAACAAAGACGATCTTGTATTATTACGTCGCCAAGTTTATTCAGTAAGTTCGAAAATTACACAGGATATCAAATTATCTCATATGATGAATACATCCGCCACTGAAAGACATGCAAGAACTCCAAGCGCCTGTAGGAAGAGGAATCGAAAGCTAAAAGAGAGTACTACTTACCTAACAATTAATTTTTATATTAACAATGACTTCTGAACAGATTGTTTATGGTTTGAAAATTTCTGGCAAAAATGTACGCGTGTGTCAGCCTTTTTTTGCACAATGTTTTGGCGTTTCTCAAAAAAGGTTACAAACGATTGCAAAAAGGATTCAGTCAGGAAGTGAACTTAAAGAAACACGAGGAGGGGACAGACGATCCAAAAAAAAAGAAGCAACACGTGAAAGGGTTGTTGAGTTTATCAAACAATTAAAAGGAAGGGAATCTCACTACAATAGAAAAAAATCAGCACGTATCTATTTACCAGCTGAATTAAATATAAGAAAATTGTGGCAAATGTACAACACCAATGTGGCACAGAATAACAAAGTAAACTATGGGTTTTTCTTCAAACTTTTTAGAACAAAGTTCAACATTGGATTTGGGACTCCGGCTTCCGATGTTTGTAGCCTGTGTTATCGTTTGAAAAATAGCTTGAAAGAAGTGGCTGCAGGCCCTGAGAAAGTTCAAATTATTTCAGAATTGAGAGTGCACAAATTGCGAGCAAAGCAATTTTCTAAAATGATGAAGGAAAACAACCCCGAATCGGTATCGTTCTGTTTTGATATGGAGCAGATACAACCACTGCCAAAATTGCCAATTAGCGAAAATTACTATAGTTCGCAAATTTCTATGTACTCTTTATGCATCACCGACATAGAAAGTAAGAGGCCTTTTTTTACTTATGGTCTGAGGATGTAGCAAAGAAAGGGGCTAACGAAGTAGGCTCAGCGCTATTAAACTTCCTTGTCAACTACCAATATTCTGAAGGTTGTAAACGTATTTGCTTGTTTGCTGATGGCTGTGCAGGGCAAAATAAAAACAATTTTGTTCTACATGCACTCATGTTTGGTTTGTACAATAAGCTTCCAGACACAATTTCAGAAATTACACTTACTTTCCCAGTGCGAGGACATTCTTATATGCCTGCAGACCGCGTTTTCGGTCGCGTAGAGAAAATTTTAAGATCAAAATCGGAAATGCTTACAAAAGAAGATTATTATCAAGTCTACAAAGAAGTTGGGACAATTAAAGTACTCGGTAAAGACTGGACATTGTATGATTTGAAATTTCTAGACTCTGTTATGAAAAAGTATCCCGACTTGAGTCAGATGAAACGTTTCAAAATTACAAAAACCAAAACTAAAATAAACACCCCGATTGTGAAAGTTAAAGGCGAGATCTTATACCGCAACGACGATCTATCAAAGCCCTTTGTGACCCTGCTAAAACGGGGTAAAACTCTTTCAAACGTAAAGCTGCAACCTATTCCTTTAGGACAAGCTATCAAACCTGATAAACTGCAGAGTATTTGGACGCTTCTGAGGGCTGCTGATGTAAACTGGGAACAAAATGCAAAATTTGCTTGGTATGCCACGTTAACTTCAGACGAAAATCTGCTTACAGGTCCCGAACCAGAAGAAGAAATTTGCGATTGTAATGAAGAGGACTGTGGTCTTCACATTTAAAAGTGTAATTTGAAAGAGTTTGTTAATTTTTTCTATCAATTTATTTTTTGTTTTTTCCATTACGCATTAAAAGTTATGTTTTTTCCAAAACGACTTATTTCAGTTTTCAAAGTGCCATATCGACCTCTAACCTTTAAGGTAGATTTTGACATGTTGTCGTCCATATTTACATTAATTTCGATTTTTTTTAATATAGAAGAAAAAAGTTACTTTAACGAATATTAAAGTCTGTGCGATTTATTCGACTTCCTAAAAAATAGTTCAGAATGGAATAAAGCCTTTTTGGAAACACGCTCCACATATAACTTCAAAGAAAATATTTATTTGCCGTCTAATTAAATATATGTGTGGAGGGTGTTGGGGAGTCCGGCAACAAAGACAACAAAATGGAAGTCTATTAACTTTATTTTCTCCAATATTTCGCAATTACATTATTGCTTCCTCAGGGAAAACTAACGGCAAGAGAAAATACAAATAAAATGAGATATCACAAAATAACTTTTTACAAGGTGTATAGTACTTACAGTACTTACAGTTTCGACTTCTATGTGGAAAAATTGTAACGCTATCATATCTCGTATGTTCTAATGTACGAAAGAAAAAAACAATATAGTTCTTTCTCCTTTCCCATTTACATATAACATTTTGAACATTTTATATTTATTAACAATTTAAAACAATTACTTTAACACTCCGCAGCAAGACAACAGGCACAATATAAACGACAATAACAATTTTACTTGATCTATGCTGCTAAAAGTTCACATAGCGACTGACAACACACAAAACCCCTACATATACATATGATGGACATATTACTCTTTTTAGTCGTATATGAATAAAATATGCAACAATTCACCAAAACAATTTTTTATGAGGTACACATTAATAATGAATGTAGATGTTGACCTAATATATATACATAGTAATGTTCTATCTAGTTGTTTAATCCTATTATTGAACAAAATTACCCACAACGTTCTCTATTTAACTCTAATAAATATGAATATATTGCACTTAAATTTTGCATGTCCGACTTAAAATTCATTGTTTTATGAAGATTGATTTGAACCATCTCCATGAATTCCCTGGAGGACCTATTTACAATATTATCTAATATTTCTACATTATCAAAATTAGGGGAATGATCTTTTTCAATCATGTGTTTAGCCAAAGCACATCTATTTTTCCCTGTTTTTATATCACTTTTGTGTAATGATAATCTTGTAGCTAGCCAACTGGACGTTTGACCTATATATACTTCATCACACCCACCACAAGGTATAAGATAGATAACATTAGATTTGTATTTTTTATCTGTTCTATCTTTTATATTTGAAAAATAATCTTTTATTGAGTGCTCGTTATAGTAACCAAATCTAACATTGTCATAATATAAAATACGTGACAACTGTGGGGTTAAATTATTTATAAACGGTAATTTGAAATATTTCGTAAGTGATTTGTCCTCATCATTGTTATTTATTATATTAGAACATTACTATGTATATATATTAGGTCAACACCTACATTCATTATTAATGTGTACCTCATAAAAAATTGTTTTGGTGAATTGTTGCATATTTTATTCATATACGACTAAAAAGAGTAATATGTCCATCATATGTATATGTAGGGGTTTTGTGTGTTGTCAGTCGCTATCAGAACGTTTAGCAGCATAGATCAAGTAAAATTGTTATTGTCGTTTATATTGTGCCTGTTGTCTTGCTACGGAGTGTTAAAGTAATTGTTTTAAATTGTTAATAAATATAAAATGTTCAAAATGTTATATGTAAATGGGAAAGGAGAAAGAACTATATTGTTTTTTTCTTTCGTACATTAGAACATACGAGATATGATAGCGTTACAATTTTTCCACATAGAAGTCGAAACTGTAAGTACTGTAAGTACTATACACCTTGTAAAAAGTTATTTTGTGATATCTCATTTTATTTGTATTTTCTCTTGCCGTTAGTTTTCCCTGAGGAAGCAATAATGTAATTGCGAAATATTGGAGAAAATAAAGTTAATAGACTTCCATTTTGTTGTCTTTGTTGCCGGACTCCCCAACACCCTCCACATATATATATATATATATTATATATATATATAAATATTGCTGTAGTCTTGCAATACGTAGGGCATGATCTTATAATTATGCTATAACCCTGCCTTCTAACCATTTCCTTTCTTCATGTAGGTTGATCTGCATATAACTGTCAGCAACGTTAACATTATTTCTTCTTTGTAGATCCTTCAAATCAAACAAGATTTTGTCCTGTTGTTTTTGAAGCCTTTACTTTATTATAACATTTCAAGGATGTGTTTCTATCTATACTTTTAATATATCGTTCCGAATAAAGAATTTTTTTTTTGTATATCCTTTTAAAAATGCTTTTAAATATAAGTATCAGGTATTTATTGTATTTTATCATGATCATAAATTCTCTTAGAGATTAGAATCATTGCATAATTTTAAATTCTATTTTTATTCATTAGAATAGATGGTTTCACAACAGGCATGTCTAATGTCGCCTTGTTCATATAACTTTATGGCTTTTAAACGATTCACCCTCTTCACAGTTCCGTCTTTTAACATCACTCTCTCTCTGTTTACTTTTAATACATTATTATTTTTGAACATTGGTTTATTCCTCAGAATATTTAATGCTATTCTGACATTTTGTAAGAAGTTTGGTTCTGTTTTTGTATATTCAAAGCACACCTTGTGTTCATCTTTTCTATAAAAAATATAGAATACATGAATTTATTTTTGTGTTTATTTCTATTCCTCTTTTAATATATTCAACTTAAATTACTATATACTTTTTATCATGATATTGCGCCTTAAAGGTTATGCAACTCATTATTATCTTAACAACTATATTTACAACTTAAAATTTATTTTCTTATTCTAATGCTTAATTATTTAACAATATTAAAAATACTTAAACTATAAAGATCACGGCAATATGTATACAGGATGAGTCACCTCCGCTGGCAAGGCAGATTATGACTTTATGAGAAAAGATATTTCGAAGCAGTTTTTTTCCTATGATGGCCACTTATTAGGAGCACCATTTAAAATTATTTTGTATTATACAGAGTGTTTCATAACTTGGTGGCTGACCATAGTTATAGTTTTTTAATTGGAACATCATGTATATTTTTCTAAAAAATGTGTTTAAATTAATGTTTTTATAAAATTCTATTCCTCGAAAACGACCTATTAGATTAGATGGACACAATTTTTGGTAGCGTTGTTTATAATAACAGGTCCTAAAGTAATGCCGTGTTTATATTGTCAATAAATTCATGAAGTTTTTGACCTTGAATTTACTGGAGCGTGTAAAGGCTAAACTTGTCAGTTGTACTTTCATATAGGGTAAAAGTGGGAGAGACGCCATATGAGGAGAGACGCCATACTATCGCTAATTCACTATGTGGGAAAGAGACGTCTACATTTCTCAGTGTGTTATCACAGTCATACGGTCGTCGGTGAATCGTGTTAGTACATGTTCCGCTGCGCTCGAGCGTGACGTAATAGTAAACAAAATTCGATGTTGATGCTCGATTTTTTCGACGAAAATTTTGTGTGAATGCGGTTCCAGTGAATGTTACACTTAAAACAAAGACACAGCCAGGTAATGATTGATTTTATTTTGTTATTTTGTTTGTTCTTAACTTATTTAAATTATAATTTTGACATATATGTTAATACCTAAATATTTTTAGCTGTATGGCGTCTCTCCACGAAATGAGGTGAGACGCCATACTTTGCAAGGTTGTGATTCTTATGTATTATATTTCGTATTTTTTATTGTCTAAAGGATGCCAAGAAAATATGTAAGAACTCATAAAGTGGTCAGAGGGCAGTGGACAGAAGAAAATCTAATTTTAGCCATAGAAAAAGTAAAAAAAGGTGAAATATCGAAAAATGAGGCCCAAAGACGATATGGGATACCAATTCGTACCTTATCTAGGCGCCTTAAGACCGGTAACACTACTAAATCTGGATTAGGTCCTCAAGGTAAATACATTTTATGATAATTCATATATTGTTTATTTATATACTCTTGGATACACATTATGTAGTATGATAACTAATACAAATTATATGTTTTTCTAGCATCACTCGGACAAGAAAACGAAAAACAATTAGCGTCTTATGTTAAACGCTTAGCTAATGCTGGTTTCGCACCAGACCGGAGTATAATTCGTTCTCTGGCCTATCAATTTGCCGAGAAACTTGGAATAAAACACAAATTTTCCAAGGAAAAAGAAAAGGTAGGGCAACATTGGCTTACATCTTTCTTAGAGAGAAATAAAGATATCTCAGTACGTCAAGCAGAAGGTCTCTCTGTTGCAAGAGCTCAGGGTATGAACAGGGAAGAAGTAAGTGCATTTTTCAGACTGCTTGAGGAAGAACTGATAAGAAATGATTTGACTAATAAACCAGAAAATATTTTCAACGTTGATGAGAGTGACATACAATTAATAAATAAACCTGGAAAAGTGTTGACGGCAAAAGGAGCTAAAGATGTTCATCTGATCACGCCCCGTGAGGAGGGAGAAACTATTACTTTGATTGCATGCTGTAGTGCTGAAGGTCGTTTTTTACCTCCAGTGTTAATAATGAAAGGCGTCAATAGAAAATCCGAGTTTTCTGATGGCTTGCCAAATGGGTCTGAAGTCTATATGAACAAAAAGTCATCTTATATCACTTCCGAGTTATTTTTGCGATGGTTCAAAGAACATTTTTTACCAAAAAAAACCAAAGACAGGCAAAACAATTTTGATTTTAGATGGCCACACCTCCCATTCCAATTCCATAGATCTCTTGGATTTAGCAAATGAAAATGACGTTATTATTATATCCTTGCCAAGTCATACGACACAGGCTCTTCAACCTCTGGATCGCAGTTTTTTCAAACCTCTAAAGACCTATTATAATCAGGAAGCCAATGCATGGATGTTAAGGAACAAAAATAGAACGATCACAAGACCGCAGGTTGGGTCTTTAATAGGGCAAGCTTGGGGGAAAGCTGTAACTGTTGGCAATGCCACATCAGGTTTCAAAGCTTGTGGAATATTTCCACTCAATCCAAATGCCATCCCCGACCATTTCTTCGGTATATCTGATTTAATTGAAGTAGCGCCTCAAGCTGTTTCTTCTGCTGAAGCTCAGTCTCCATCAACTTCTAGACAAACAGCTACATTATCAACCAGTAAACAAACCCCTACAAAGCTTCTGGAGGAGTCAAACCCAATCCCAAAACTGCCTATCTCGACAGTGAAACGAAAGCAGGTTGCCCGTGTATTGACATCACCCGAAAACTTAAATAAGAAAACATCGAATCTGGATTTAATAAAAGGAGCAGCTAAAAAACGTAAGCTGGCTGCTACAATATCAGCGTCCTCAACTTCTCAACAAATTGCATCCAACCCAATTGAAGATGACAATAACGTGTGCACTGAGTGCTGGGAAAACTATTACATAACAAAGAAGAAAACAGATTGGATTAAGTGTTCTTCATGCCTAAAATGGCTTCATGAGTCATGCACAATGTACTCTCCGCATTGCAATAATTGTGGAAGAGAAATACTCCGCAAAAAGAATAAAAAAAAGGCATGATAGCATGTATGGCATCTCTCCCACACTATGTGGGAGAGATGGCCAATTGCCGACTTGATTATTTTATTTTATATAATTTTTATTTTTATGTTTAAAGTCAAAATCATTTAATTATAATAAATACTATTAGTGTACCTTTAAGATAAAAAATAAACGATTTAAATATATCACATTTTATATATTTATTACTAATTTCTACAAAAAGTATGGCGTCTCTCCCACTTTTACCCTACGTAGTATAAGGAAGTATTGTGATGTGTTTGTGACCACGATAGCAGTCAAACCGCTTTAGATATCAATTCCAAATTTTGTATTTATCAATATAATCTTACTCTTGAGAACTGATTAGATTTTCAGTAAAATTGGTAGACCGGAAGTAGTGTTTTACTTCAGTGAAAAAATTGAATTTTGCCATTTATTCGTCAACTACTAAGTTTAAATAAATTTATAAAGAATTCATATGTACTCAAAATTACATTTGAGAACAATGTTATTAAAAAAGTTTGGAAATTCCTACCGGAAGTAGGTCTATTACTCTTATCGAAAATCAGTTTTTTTGCAAGTCATGCTTTTTAGACAGGTACGTTACGAGTATAAAAGTATTTGGAACTTAATTTTCAATATCTTATGTATCAAAAAAAAATTCAAAATTCGGACCCGAAGTAACACTTTTACTCGATTCGAGCATTCTATAGATATTTCTCAAAAGTATTTAAAGTTGGATTTGAAATATTTTTTGTATAAATGAAATTTCAAAATTCGGACCGGAAGTACCTAACACTTCTACTCTTAGCGAGTAGCACTTTTTTTTCGAATATCTCGCAAAGTATGCATTCGATACAGATTTATTAAGAGAATAGAAGTATGTATTTAAAAAGGGATTTTGAATATTTTTTGTATAAAAAAATTCTTTAAATTTGGACTTGAAGTAACACTTACAGGTCTATTTTTCTAAGATAAAAGTATTTAAAACAATTTAGAACAACTTGTGTATAATTTGAAATGCTCATACGTATGAGAAAGTCGTGTGGTGGCTACACCTCATTATTTTCTTGTCAAATAAATTCATGAATAAATTAGTCGAATTAGAATCCGCTGTATTTTTTCGTCGATTTTCTAGGAAAATATAGTAACATTTTAGTTTAAAATGAATGCCAACTTTCGCGTTGTGAACCTTCTGCCCCGTGAAATTTTCTGTATTATAAAAGATTGATAAAGTTAGTAAAATCAATCGTATCTGTAAAGAAATATATATATTTATTTATAAATGAATAATATGGAACTATTGCTATTCTACACAAACATTGTAAAAATCGATTGCGAGAAGTGAAGCAAATAATTATTTTAATAATCATGATCAAGTCGCACCTATAAAAAGATAATATTTTTCATGAAAACAACTACAATACGCTGTGGAGAATGTTGCATTTTATTAACTAGTTTGTGATTACTACAATCAAGCACATATAAAAATATTCGGATATGCTTTTGTATCCATCACCAAGTTATAAGTTCATGTTTTGCATATATAATCCCGTAGTATTAACCCCTACAAATATCAGATAACAAGTTCCGCGTAACCTTCAAATTGATGAATAAATTCATGAATTTCTTCAAGAATATATTCGTCAATTTATTCATTAATTTATTTGACCGTGTAGTAAACGACGAGTAAAACTGTTACTTCAGTTTAGGGACGCGCAAGAATTGAAGATACAAAAATTGAAAGTAGTCTCAGATTCGGTTTTGAGTATGTACTTTTCTATTCTTTAGAAATTTGACTACAACTCCGATTAAATTGCCGGTTAGCGTAATCATTGATTAAAACACCGGTCAGTACAAATTTGCTTTGTTTTTTCAACACCGGTTAGCGCTAATCATTGCTTGCATTCAGCAGACACAACAGTTGCGCAACTGTTCAGTGATCATGTCCAGTAGACGTTCGCTCACTCTCAACATGTTCAGGAGCGACTGCCATTTTTATGAGCGGAAAAATTCTACGCTCACTTAGTGAGCGTATTCTGTACGCATGCGTCATTGATGCATTCCAAAACTAACCTAATACATAATTTTGAATAAAGTTACTAGAAAAGTAGGATACAGCAAATAAAGGTATAATGCAGAAATAAATGTCTTATAATATTGGAGTTCACCCAGTATTTTATTCGGGGTTGGAAAAACCAGCCCTTACACTAAAAACTGCGCCAACCTAATGCAGAAAAACAATTTATTATTACTGTTTATTCGGTTTAATCTGTATAATTATAACATATGGCAGCAATGAAAAGTACATATTGACAGACGATTACATAAAGGTGAGCGGTTCTGCCCAGCAAATACTCAACTGTTGTGATGTGTACAGTTGGAGCGGGAACGGTTGCCGATCCGTCTGCTGAATGAAAGCATTGATTGAGAACGAAACAAGGTTTTCTCAATTAATCTTCTTTGATAAAAGGACATAAAGTTAGTTAGAATGTATTGTTTTTAATAAACAGCTGGTATATGATCTTTCAATAAAAGTATCTGGGTTTATTTGTCCTAGAGAAATTTGCTGCAAGTTAAATCGTGTCAGACATAGAAATAGAATCTTCTAGAATATCTTATACCATTAGAATGTGATTGATAAGCCAGCTTAAGACCCTAGATGCAGATTTTCTTTTTCAACAAACTATTCCTAGTTTTATGATTCTGTTACATGTAATATATTTTGCCTATTTTTGGTAACTGTTAATTTCATATGAATATATGTATGTATATGCATTAGTTTTTTTACTTTTCCACAATATTTTTGTATTTCTCAATAGCTAGTAGTAAGTAATCAATAAATTTGTTTGCACTTTCTTACTTATTTCGTAATAGAAATTTTAAATATGTGCTTAATAAATAAATGCCTACAGTTTATTTACTAAAATGAAATTACGAATTATATAAAAAATCTTTAAGAAAATAAAATAATGGCAAAAAGCAGAAATAAGAAATTCAAACCTAGGAAATGGCGCTAATATTATTAGAACAATATGCTAATTTAGATCAAATGCACTAGCAAATATGTTGCCAATTTTGTACAATAAACCCTTAAACACTGTTTAGATAACCGGCGTATTTTCTCGCATTGAAAAACGCCAGTTAGAGATAATCAATGATTAGTTAACCGAGTACTTTAATCGGTGTTGTCAAAACCGGCTCTTAGTAATTGACTGGAAGTAAACATTTCTCATTGATATCTATAACCGTCTGGCCGTTATCGTGACCACAGACACAGAAAGAAATAAACACCCTTTTTCGTTATTAGGGGATTTCAAAACGTGGATACGTCTAAAAATGAGGTGTTTTTATTGTAATGTTTTGGATTTAAGCGTATTGATTTTATTCTTTTCTTTTCTTTTTTCTATGGACGTATAGGCTCCAATAAGAGACGATCGGTCTCGATGACCGATCTAACCCTTTCCCGCTGAGTGGTATATTATATATACCACAAATTGCATATTTTTCCTAGATTCGGCTTATCGGTATCTTGTACGTACCACCGGCAAAACACATTCCTTAGAGGCGCCCTCTACTGTGTAGTGTAGCATAACTCCTGCAGCTGACTGCAGGTGCCTACAGAAAAATGTTTTCAATCCTGTGTTTCACAAATGGTGTTTGTTTTGTACCGGCCAATTTTTGTATCCATAATAACGAAAATAATGGCAAGTAAGTACCTAGATAGGATCAAGGCAAGGTTTTAGCTTGCGAATATACCATAAATTTAAATGTTTACACAAAAATGATGTTTATTATTGATATATTTGTGTGGTATGTCAAATATACCACAACGCACCGATATCACGGAAAATTTTGTACATAGTTTTTTTTTCTTTTGTTAGAAAAAGCGAGTTGGAGCTTTCTCGAATTAGAAAAATTAAACCAAGATAAAGTGCATGCGATGTTAGCAGAAATACCTTCTGATGGAGAATCAGAGGATGAATATGATGATGAAGAAGCCGAAGAAGGCGTGGAAACTGAAGGTACTCCCATAGATGTTTATGAAATTACAACTGCTCCCACACAAAATTCATCTGATTCTGAGGACGATGAAGACGATCGGCCATTATCGCATTTTGTGCCAAGGGATAAATTTAATTGGAAAAAGCCTCTGACAGTCACCAACACCAACAAAGATACAGAAAATGCTTTTTCAGAAAGTGTCGGGCCTGTTAACATCTCAGATGACATTGAATCGCCAGTTGATGTTTTTGGGTGTCTTGTAAGCGAACAAATGATCGAACATTTTGTTTTTCAAACAAACCTTTACGCTACCCAAAATGGTAAAACATTTGTTCCCACAACTGCAAAAGAAATAAAAATATTTTTGGCTATAAACATTTTGATGGGTGTGAAAAGACTTCCAAGCTATCGGGACTACTGGTCAGCGCAGATGGAGCTGAGGGATTCTTACATTTCAACTTTGATGAGTCGCACCAGATTTGATTGGCTCTTAGGAAATTTTCATTTGAATGATAATAATCTTCAGCCAAAGCGCGGAGACCCTAATTTTGACAAACTGTATAAGGTGCGTCCATTTTTGAATTCATTATTACGTAGTTTTACTTTTTACTATAAAATGCATAATAAAATATCAATCGAAGAATCTATGATTTGTTTCAAAGGCCGTTCGTCAATTCGTCAGTACATGCCTAATAAGCCTATCAAATGGGGCTATAAAGTTTGGACTAGAGCAGACGAATATGGATACATCGACGAATTTCAAATGTACACGGGCAAAATCAATGAAACTGTAGAGAAACAATTAGGACCTCGAGTTATTACGGATTTGACGAGATCTTTAGTTGGAAAGCATTATTTTGCATATTTCGATAATTACTTTACATCCATGCCACTGCTAAGGCAGCTGAAGACTGAAAATATTTACGCGACAGGAACTATTCGAAAAGGGAGAAAAGGAATTCCAGAAAATTTCAAAGCTGACAAGGAGTTGAAACGTGGTGATTTTGATTGGCGAGTAACAGACGATGGAATTTCCTGCGTAAAATGGATGGACAAAAGAATAGTTGTTAGCCTCCAATTGGGAAAATCCAACTGAAACTAACCATGTTGTAAGAAACAAGAAGAACGGCGAGACAGAGAATGTACCGTGCCCCAAAGTTTTGAAAAATTATACCCAAAATATGGGATTCGTTGATAAAGCAGATATGCTGAAGAAAACGTACGAAATTAATAGAAAGAGCAGAAAATGGTGGCCACGTATATTTTGGCACTTTATTGATGTCAGCGTAGTCAATGCGTTTATAATTTTTCAACAACGATGTGGTGGCAGCGGTGGTATGAATCTGAAGGCGTTTCGTTTGGCCGTAGTAGCTGGATTGGTAGGAGCTGGGAATGAACAATTAAAAAAAGGAAGAGTAAGTTTAGAACAGAAAAAAACGAATAATTACAAGCCCGTAGTACCACTCGAAAAAAGATGGGATCAATCTCTACATATGCCAGTTTATGGAAATTACCGACGATGTGCTCTATGTAGTACCACAAACCATCAAAGGAGGTCCAAATGGGCTTGCAATTCTTGTGGTTTCGCATAGTGTCTCTCGGATAAGAAAAGTTGTTTTCAAAATTTTCGCAAAAAATAATCATTCAGTAGCTAAGTGGTACATCTGACATACCACATTTTTGTAAAAAAACTAATAAAATAAAAATTTTGAAAAAAATTGACGTTGCTGCTTTACTTATTTTCTACTTGTGTACTTAAAATCAAACGTGAGAAACAACTATTTCTAACCGCTGCCCGCAAAGGGCTAAGAGAAGATAATGAGTGTGGAGCGGCCGGGAAAGGTAGGTACATTTTTTTTACTAATTGATTTTTAAAGTCTCCGGTCTGCTCCTGATTTATAGTAATGATTTTATTATTTTTCGGTGTCAATAACGACCAACGTCAAAAAAATTCGTTGCCGAATAGGATCAAATAAAGATGCTATACGTTTTTTTGGGTTATCTCAAATTCTCTTCCTCCGGACGTGTCGGGTTTTGCTTCTAGGCGACTGAAATATGAACATTGTGTATCATTTTTGTTTTTTTTGCAGACCTTCCACCAGGTTCAAAATTAGGAAAGTCGCTTTTTGAGCTCATCAACTTAATAGAACTACAGCAGAAAGAAATAGAAGTAAGTACTAATATATTAGTTGGTCGTGGGTAAAGTGTGAGCCCATAAAATTGTTTCTTTTATATGTTAGATCCATTAATACATATTATTATCGTATTATCATATCCTAACAGTATATATATATATATATATGATAAATATTGTTTTCTCGTCCGTACTATTAAAATCCACTACCCAATAAATATATATATATATATATATAAATTTGACGAAATTCAGTTTTTAACTGAAGCTGTATTTCACTATGTACTATAAATAAATTAGTTTACCATTCCTAGGGAAATGGAATAAGGGTTTGTAAAAAACTTGTAATAAAAAAACAACTCTTCTTAGCTTTGTGACGTTTCGGCTGCTCTTTTCAGCCTTCTTCAGACCTGTTTAATAGGAAAGACGTATGTGTTACATTTTTGTGGATTTACAAATCGTTTAACAAGATTTAGGTATCAATACTATGACAGAAAAACAACATTTTTTTAAGACTTAATAATTGACACTCAATTAAAGAATAAACAAAAAAAAAACACTTACTCTCGCTAACGTTGTGCAGGTTTTGCTAATACCACACATTGTGTGATAGGGACTGCTTTACAGATACATTTTAAAAAATCACAATTTTAAGACTAACACAGAAATACAGAAAAAAACAAAACGAGCGAAACTCTAAAAACTATTTATATTGATTACTGCATTGTTATATGCTACTATCGTATATGTCCAAAAAATAAACGCTATTCGTTTGAGTTTAGAAATCTCAAGTTAGTATTATCTATTGCAATTGCTTTAATAATGTGCGAGGAAATATATTCTTCGCCCGCTTGTCTGTGTCGGTCGCCAAACATCTGTTTCTTATCCGTTTTTGTTTTTCGCAAAATACTTGTTATTTTTATATTATCGATAACTTTTTTAATAGGTTTCCCCGAATGCATGAGCATACCGTAAGGCTGTGCATTGTTCGTTAATTATTCACTGTATATCTCATGTATTGAAAATCTTGTGTCTAAAACCCCTATTGAAAATACCCCCTTTATCCTTTTCCCCCTTTATTGATATTTAATGGCAAATTTTATGTTATCTTTGCTTATGTTTGTGTTTATGCAAGTTTATAGTTTATTCTACGCATTAGATGTGGTAGATGTATATCGTATATGTTGCTGAAACTCTTTGAATCTGTTTTTGAGTTTAGATTATCTTCAAATGCTCTAATTGTGAGTGTTTCCAGAAATAATCTTCTAGTGTAGTTTTGTTCTTTGAAAATTATTCTGGCATCATTATAATTGGCTATATGTCCCGTAGTTGCTATATGGTTTGCCAAAGCGCAACATTGTGGTTTTATTCTACTATCACTCATGTGTTGTGTGATTCTATTTTTTAATCTCTGTTTGGTTTGTCCAAAATAATAAGTATTGCACTCACAAGGTATGGCATATACCACATTATTATTCATTTCTGCCGGTATTTTATCTTTTAGTGTGCTGTATAATTTTGCGTTTGAAAAAGCCGTTGTGTATGCAATGGAAAAGGTATTTTGGAAAAGCATTTTAATTTTGTTCGTGATATCTGGTATATACTGTATCTTTTTGTATTTCTTCCTGTCATCATTGTTGATAGTTTGCAGTGCATTATGTTGGGTTGTTGCGACTCTGTGACTTTTGTCTTTATTGCAGCTCGAAAAGAGAATCTTGTTTATTAATGGCTTAGGGTAGCTATTGTTCAATAAGATTTGCTGTAGGCAGTGAAGGTCTTGGTTAAGGTAATCTACATGGGTAATTTTGGTAATTCTATCTTTAAGTGCTTTTATTAGATTTATTTTATATTTTTTCGGGCAATTAGAATGAAAATTTAGAAGTCTATTGGAGTTTGACGGTTTTCTGTACCATCTTAATTTAAGGTTGTTATTGTCATTTATGATTAATGTATCCAGAAATGGAATGGATTTGTTTGATTCTGTTTCCATTGTGAAATTTAGACTATTGTGAAATGCATTGAAACGTTCTAATGTAGTGTCTATTTTATTGTTAGGTAAACAACAGATCAAATCATCCACGTATTGCCCTATGAAAAGGAACTCAAAATCTATACCCTTCTCTACAAATACTATTATTGTATTCATCACAAGGTCTGCTATTATTGGTGAAAGGGAAAGTCCCATAGGTGCCCCTTTTATTTGTTGGTAAAATTGTTCTTCGTATACGAAATATACACTATTGAAGATCCATTTTGTAATATCTATAAATTCTTTCTTTGGTATGTTCGTGTTATTCTTGATTAGTGCCCATTGCTTATCTATAATCTCTATAGCTATATCTATTGGGATATTCGTAAAAAGACTCGTTACATCAAATGATACCAAAACGTAATTTTCTGGTATTTTGAGATTATTTGTCTTTTGTGCAAATTCAAAAGTATCTTTGATTTTGTGTTTGTTATATGTCAAGAAAGATTTGTCTAAGATGTCTGCTATGTGTTTTGCTAGGTGTTTTGTGTGAGATTCTACACTGCTAACTACCGGCCTCAGTTTATTGTTTGCCTTATGTACTTTTGGCACACCGTATACTCTCGCTGTTTCTGAATTATTTTTAATGAGTGTTTTATATGTTTCTTCTGTGATGTGTTTATTGGTTTTTAAGTTTTTTATTAATTGGTTAGTTTTTCTTTCAAATTGACATGTAGGATCTCTATCTATTTTTTTGTATGTTGTGTCGTCATTTAGTCGTAATTTAGTAATGTCTACGGTTGCTCTACAGCGGATTATACCCAATATTTTTCTTTTTCTGATATTTTATGTATCCGCAATAATTTCTTATTCTTTCATTTATATTTCCTGGGTCTCGGATGGCACGCAGGTTGACATTGTCTTCCTCGTGGCGGCGTTAGTTGTTGTCCTCAAAATCGAGGATCTTCTAGCTGAAGCTGCAAATGGTGGTCTGTCACCTGATGGTCTTCCGTTTAGCTTACATCTCCAAGGTTATCCCACCTAATTCCTTGGCTACACCGTACTGATGACGACCAATTAGTCAGAAACACGTGTCTACGGTTGCTCTACAGCGGATTATACCCAATATTTTTCTTTTTCTGATATTTTATGTATCCGCAATAATTTCTTATTCTTTCATATATATATATATATGAATGATGTGTGTATATATATATATATTCGTATGAAACTATGTACATGACAGGTACAAGAAAAGAAACATACCGAGGTCGACATATTTTAATTTCTGATACGAAAGTGGTAAGAGGAAAAGAGCGCGACGAATTAAACTAAAGATAGACATAAGCGAGGCTGCCACACTGGACATTTGTAAGGCGTGGGGGTCGCCCGCCACTCCGTTGCTCTCCCTCCACTGTTAGCAAGCAGGCATCGCTGTATACGACAAGATCATCTTCTGCATATGATAGAAGTGCAAACCGAAATTAAAATTTGACGCTAATGGTATATAAATTATATTACAAAAGTATAAATATATTTAGATGGGCCATAACTGCAGGGGGGGGCTATAAAACACTGCACCATTTGGTCTAGGATGTAGGAAAAAACCTGCAGAATAAAAAAACCTACATCACAGTGTCACAAAACTAAAGGTCTTTAGTTGTTAAGATCCAAGCAACAGCCTCTGAGTTAAATTATGTAAATCCGTGTATCCAAATTCAAACTTAGCTAGAGGACATTTTTCAACAATATGTGTAACTGTTTCAATCTCAGCTCCGCAATCACAAGCTGGACCCGCGATCATATTCCAATTGAAAAACATACTATTCTCCTTTTGAAACAAGTCAATTCACTGATGCTGCATAAATTTCATTTGTCTTAATCCTAACAGTAATACCTACTCCTGAAAATTGAATAGAAAATCACAATATTTGAACGAAACGTGCAGCAACTGAGACTATTTCATATGTTTACAATTCAATAACTCGCTTGTCTTTCGTACAGGATCAGTTAAATTTTAAATGGTTATTTTCACCTCATTATTTAACAGTGTCAGTTGAAATGTTATTTTGCTATGCACCTAGAATAGCAAAATCAAATGTTCTTTTTATTTTTTAAGTAGTTAACTTTATTGAAAAACATATGTAATACATATCATAGTAAAGCTAAGCTTACAAATGATGCATATATATATGCTTGTATACGGTCCTACATCTTCGTCGCGGGTTGTTTCCTGGTCGGTACATCTATCCCGGACTAATGGTATTGAGGACTCCTATCCGTTCTTACTCTGGTTACCTTCAGCGGTTGTCTATATCTTTTTATTTAAAAGCATGCTCTTTATTGCTTTTCTAAAGTGAAGATATTTTAATTTTATTTTAAGTTTTTGATTTCTTTAGGTAATTTGTTATAATGTGTTATATCGTCTGGTGTAGGTACTTTTTCATATTTTGATTGCTTACATATTTCTGTTCTTATATTTGATTTTCTTCTAGTTGCGTGCATATGTATATGTGTGTTAGTGATTAATTGACTTCAGTTTTTATGAGATTATGTTTTATTTTGTATAGTTTTATTGTTTTTTCATGATTCAGTTCCTTTGTCTTATCGTATACTTCCTCGGTGGATGTTCTTCTATCTAGCTTATAAATTAATTTTAAGATCTTATTTTGCTGTCTTTGTAACTTGTTAATATTTCTGTTAGTTGTATTTCCCCATATATTTATTAAGTAATTCATATAAAAACAGCATTGTAAATTGGTTTTCGCAGGTTTTCAGGTATAATGGCTCTTATCTTTTTGATGCCAGCTATTGCTGTTGCATTTTTTTTCACTAGGCTGCTTACGTGCAGATCCCATTTTAAATTTCTCTGTATGTTTAATCCTAAGTATTTTATTTGGTCTATTTGCTTGATGGCCTGGGCTTTTATTTTTATGTCAAATATTGGAGTATTTAATTTGTTCGAGAATGTCATGAATTCTGTTTTATGTTCGTTAATGGTCAGAAGGTTGTTGTAGCACCAATCCTCGACTGTACCGAGGTCTTTGTTGACGCGCTCTTGCAGTTCCTGCACACTTTTGCCCCAGTAAACCAAACAGGTGTCGTCGGCGTATGAGTATATTTCTCCATCTATGTTTAATTGACAAATGTCGTTTGTGTACATTATATACAAAATGGGTGGGAGATTTCCCCCTTGTGGTATTCCATATTCTGGCTCAAGGTAATTACTGTGAGTGTTATTTATTACTGTTTTCTGTTTTCTTCCCGTGATATAAGAGTCTATTAGGTCTTTCTCTTTACCTTTTATTCCCATCTTTTTAATTTTCTCTGATAGTTTCTGTTTGGAAATTGTATCAAACGCTTTTTTCATGTCTATAAAGATTGCTATAACTGTGTTTCCTCCTTTCAATTTATCTTTTATACTATTTAACAAGTCATTAGTCGCTGATGTAGTCCCTGAGTTCTTTTGAAATGCATACTGTTTTGAGTGTATTATATTGTGTGTTCGAAGGTGTTCAGAAATTTGAATTTGTATACATTTTTCCATTATCTTATTTAATGTTGTAAGTAAAGATATAGGTCGGTAATTCTCTGGTTTTGCTTTGTCACCTTTCTTATATACTGGTATTATGATAGCTTCTTTAAGACATTGGGGATCGTTTCCTTTTGCAAATGTAACATTAACTAATTTATTTAGTATTGATTTTTATAGATTTTTTTGTGGTGCTGTTAATTTGTTCTTCCGCTAGTTCTTTTCCTATGTTAGCAAAGTACTTGTTTATTTCTTCTGCTATTTCCGTGCTTTCACTTGTTTTGATTCCGTCTTTTTTCAGAATTTGTTCTATGGTATTAGTTTTTTTGTTGCTTGTGTTTAACTGCTTCGAAATTAAGTTCCATGTTTTTGATGGTTCTGTTTTATATTTTTCAAATTGTCTCATGTAGTAATCTTTTTTTGCTTTTTTGACTCTGTAAGCAGTGTACTGCTTTTGTTGATTATATCTCTTCAGTATTTCTTTATTGTTTGGGTATTTGGTGTGGTTTTTGTACAGTTTATTTCTTAATTTTATTTGTTGTATTATATCTGTGCTTATCCACGGGCATTCTTCTCTTCTTTTAATAGTTTCAATTTTTTGTTTTTTTGCTACAATATTTTCCAGTGCATGTGATAATTCGTGAAAGTGGTTTATGTTTTCCTCGCTAATTCCTTCGATATCACTTCTGATTTGTTTATAGTTTGTTCTTACGAGATTGAAATATTGGTAATGTGTCACACGTTCTATTTCATATATTGTAGTTTTAACTACAGAGTGGTCTGAGATATCACTGGGTATTACTTTGACTTTAATTTTGGTTTTTATATTTGTTATTACGTGGTCTAATATACTATGGTTATTGTTTGGATTTCTTCTTGTGTAGTTTTGTGGTGATCTCTTGTTCAAAATTTTGTAATTATATTCTTTATAAATTTGTATATATTCCTTAGTCTTACTGTCTCTTTTCACTATATTTATATTAAAGTCTCCCATTATTATGTGTTTCTTTCCCTTTGTCAGGTGTTACAATTATTTTTGTTGTATTTTATCTCTTAATTGATTATTTAGTTTTATCGTTGGATACGTAAATTATCGTGGTTAAATAAATCATCATTCTGACTCCTTCTGCCACCTAGTGAAGGATTTCATAAGACTCCTACTGTCGAGCGGTCTGCCTTATCTCATGTGTGTAACGTATACATGTGTTGGCGGGTAGATGGCGTACGATGTTTTATTTAATAGTTGGGTAGTTTTAATTATTTCTAATTTAGTTTTGGAGTTTCTTTTTGGGCTTAGAGTTATGTAACAAATTAATTATAATTATTTTCCACTTTTCTATTGTCATTTGAATCTGCGTTTCTGTCGTATGTTAAAATATCAGGTTAGGTCGCTCTGTCATTAGTTCAAATGTTCGTGTTACGCTTAGGATCGCTGGTTGACAAGTGGATTCCTTCTCTTGAACGTTAACTGTCGTAGAAGAAGCATTAAGACATCACAGAGCAGATGCAATCCTTTTAGTCACCATCTTGAGAAATGTTTGGTTGTTAAGTATATCGTGTTTATTCGCTAGTAAAAAGCGGATAGTATAATATTTCTCGAGGTTTAATATGGAATTGGCGTTATACTTATAATCCTGTTGGGGATATTGTTGTCGTGACTTAAGAATTGTTAGCTGATGTAAGTATAATTTCCACGTGTCTAATCGATCTTAATTTGTGTTGTTTCTATATTCAAATATAGCTGTTAGTGCATGGCATAGACCTTCATTTGAGCACTTTTGTTGGATTAAGTTTAAGAACCACGTGCCCATGGTAATTTTACGGTTCCAAGGGAATTAATTGCTGTATCCTGCGGTGAAGACATAATTGAGGTGCAGATTAATGAAATACTGTAGCCTTCCTACGCTAATTTTTCCTGAGATGTCGTTAGCCGAAGATATGTGAGGCAGTTTCCTTGTAACGTGTGGATCCGTAGAAGGTATCGTGTATGGTAGCTGTGGATGTGGTTTTCCTTTAAGGTACTGTGACTGTGTAATTTTCCTGATATTACCCATAACGTGGGAATTATTGGCCAAACAGTTTTGGTAAAATTTATTTCAATTTCGAGTACTTCGTACAGTAAATTTCAATTTTCCGGCCTAGCTAATCAAATAAGTCATCGTAATTTCTTAAATTAACTTCTAGTGGCATGTGAGCCTTTATAATTTGAATTTATTAAATTAACGTAGTTTATTAATAACAGTGACCCCAGTTTGGAGGTTACTTTGTCATTTTTGGAGACGTTACGTAGCCTTTTTATTTTTGGATTTAGAACTTGAACAAATTTTGGATGTGTATTGGCGTTGTAGCCTCACATCTGTCTTGTGTAAATTCATAGCTTGTTATTTAGTGTAATTAGTCAACCATTTTAATTTATATTTGTACAATCTTGTAAGAAATTATTGAATTTAATTTTAATCACGTTCTCTTATGTAAAGCATAGTTAACTAGCGCTAATATTTATAGTATTAGATACCATATAACTTAGAGTCTGCACTCTAATGTCGAATAGATTGTCGGTTGCCTCTGGTATACAGAGTGGTTTATTTTGGTCTTGACGTGTTGCAAATCACGATCAAACTGTTGGACTTTGGAGGGACTTTCGGCAAGTTGCCTTATAACTGTATGCTTTTGGTAAGAATATTGTCGGTTAATTATTTTAACTTTAAGGTTGTTTCATGTGTTCTCCATTTTGAATTTCTTAAATTTTGTAATTGTACGTCATTGATAATTTTAAGTTGTGGATCACCTTGGGTGACCATTTAAGATTTTATTCATTCCTTCAGAAGTTAATTACTGGCAACTGAGTTGCGCTTTTGTGATTCACATTTCATTGTTTTGTGTCTTTGAATATCTTGTTGGAAAAAATTAGTTAGTAATAGCCGGTTTTGTGTTCGATATTTGAAACGAACTGTTTGTTCCAAATTATAGTTGTCAATAAACCGTATGTTAAGTTTGAATGAGTGTGTGTTGGTCTTATTTTTCTTATCACCTGGGGAATCTTATATTGGATCTTGTCCGGGGTCTGAATATCTGTTGGGCTCAGCATATTTTAACGGATAGGCGCCCTGACAACTTAACCTTCGACGAGTACTGTGTTCGAACTCGCCCTAATTCTGACTGCAGCTGGAGGCGGTGCTGACTCCCATATTTAACATCGACCCCTGGGAAGTAAGAGGTAAGACTTGAGTGTTATAAGTTGGTGAATATTTAATAGACAAGCGTCTTCCTAAATTTAAATAGAAGGTTAATTACCGTGGTGGTGTCTGACTTACTACCTTCTTGGAATTTGGGTACCGAATCTCTTTAGGGCCTTGGCCATTTATAATTTAAATACAAGAGGGTAGCAAGGTTTTTGGCGCGCCAACGTTGTGGGGCCTTTTTGAAGGAAAAACAATTAGTTTTTTTAATAAATCAAGAATTTTGGATTTTGGGAATTTTCAGAAACTTTTGAATCATCTTCAGGAATTAATTAATTTTAGCATTGAAGACCTTGTCATATTTTGTTGAGTAAAAGTAAAGTATATCCCAGCTTATACTACAGTTACGTCTTACGTTGTGTGTGATTTTGAATGTTATGTGTACTTTTGGCCCTTAGTTACTGAATGTTAGAATGGTTGATACTGTATCGCTGATGTATGTTCCGTACTTTTGAATGTTTCTGTACATCTGAATACTTCCGTATAGTTGAATATTTTCGTACATTTGAGCACTTACCGTATACATTGTTAAATAACAGTGTTGGGAATTTGAGAACCAATTGCTGAGTATAGGGCCAATTGTTTGTGAAGAATTTTCTCGTCCTTTAAATATTTTTGGGTAATATTTCTGTAAAACATTTCGAGTTTAAGTCTTGTGTGGTGACTTTGTATTTTACAACTTTGTGTATCTTGTGTAGGCTACAGGTATAGTGGTTCTGACCTTCAAAATGGCGGTTGATTGTTTAGTATGGATGTTTGGAACTTTTAGATTAGATAATATCTCGTGATCTAGTGGGTAGTATGACTTGTATGTGTTAATCTATCTTTGTTTTGAACTTAATTATTTCGTTAGTTAGTAGAATTAATATTTTCGAATCTGTTTCGTCACTGTGGGTCATCGCTTATGCAGTCAGTCTCATAGTTTTTTTGTTGTTGTATAGCCCTTGAGTTAATAGTAATAATAATAGTAATAATAGATATCGTGTAATAGGTTGTTTAATAATAATAATATGGGATTATATGGGATTTGTCACTTCTTAATGTTATTGCGGATAATTTGAATCGCTTTTAAGATTTGGCTTTGGCTGTGTTAGTGTGGTCTTCAGTTGTCTTGACCTTTCGTGAATATTACTTTTACAATCTGTTTATCGTATGTTTGGTTGGAATGAATTATAACGTTTGGTATATTTTCGTATTATTTTCGATAACCCTTTCCGTACCGTTCATGCCGTTATCGTTAATATTGTTGATGCCATTAATTCATTCTGTTATGTTATGGATAGATTGCACTACACTGTTCTTATGTTTGAGTACTCTAACAAATTTGGTAGGCCATGTGTGCAGTTTGGCGGTTGATCATCGAAAGAGAATGTTTTTAAAGTGTATGTGATTGTCCCATATAGGATCATTTTTCGTTTGTCTAATTTGAGAAATATTTGTAGTTGTGTATTGGGATAATTAAATTTTCTCGACCCTTTTTCCCTATCGTCGTGAAGTGTAAACCGGTTTGAATTTCACTTTTACAGTTTGGCTTATCGTGTGGAGCCTTCTACCTGTTCATCTAATTTATCGTATAGTACCGTATAGTTTCCGTATAATTCGGGATTTTTGAACTAAATGGAAGGTTATCGTATCGTTTTGGAGTATCGTCTCGTACCGTATTTTGCAACCACTTATGTGGGATAATTTGTATCTGCACGTCAAAAGTCAACAGATTTAATTGAATTCTTACCTTGGTTTAATTGCTTCATGAGATAGTGGTTATCCATCTTCCTTTTATGGTTATTAGAGTTTTCCCATTTGTGCTGTTTAGTTGTGTGGTCCTTAGTAACCTTTACACTTGTGTTGTATGTTTTGAAATCTTTTGATTTCATGTAACGAACGTGTTCGTTATCCTCCGTATGAGTTCAGTTGTCAGTTATCATTATGATTAAGCTCTGTTACGATCTATAGTCCAGTTAGTGGTGTTGTATGAGCCACTTGTGTTTTCTTTGCTGAATTTAGCAGACTTTTATTTTGGTTTTTTGTAGTTTAATGATAATCTGCTAATGTTTCTTGGACTTTAATTTTGTGATCGATCCAGGAAGTATATCTCCGAGCTTGTAGTTTTTTTCTGGTACATGGAGTGTTGAACATCTTAAAGCACAACCTATCGATGGTTGAACTCTTGCAAAGTTTTCTTGGTTTGCAGGTAGGCCTTAAGAATATACCTGTTCGTTTAATGCCTGGGCGTAAAAGGCGTCCCAAAAATTTTCAGTTTCCCTCGTTTCTTTAACATCTTCAATTTTAGTTGTCGTGGGTTCGACGTATTTCCTTGCGTGTTCTGATCTGGGATGTTCTCCCTATGTTTTGTCGATAGCCCACACAGCGACGATTGAATTGGGTGGATTAATTTCGTGTAACTCTGTATGTTACTTTTGAGTACCGTATAACTTACGTTAGTTAAGTTATTTTCGACTTCCGTGTAACTTTTATAAGTTATGTATTTTCGTACCGATTTTGACTTTTGTACCGATCTCGACTCTGCCGTACTGATTTTGACGTTCCGTACCGAATATGACTTTCGTATCGTTTACGATTAAGTATTATCGATTTTATGACTTTCGTACCGTATAGCAGTTCTAGAACCTTTACCATTTTGGGATTATGTTTCGTATCGTATGGTCTAGAATTTGCATTTGATAGTTATTCTATCGTGTTGTATGTGTCGTACTGACATTTTCCTTCTGATTAGACGTTTATTTGCGAAGGTATAAAGAAGAACGGTCTTTATGTGATAGTTCTCAGCCTTCCAGGGTCGTGTCCTGGCGACCTTTTTGCTATTGTTATTGTCAAAATGTTACCTCCAGGATTTGATATTGACTTCGCCTTATGGCTTTATCGCTCGCCTTCAGCGTTTCAGTCGGGACAACGCCGGTCCAGACTTTAAACTCCTTTTTGCTATGTCTATTTTGTTTGGCGATCTTCAGTTGTTGTGTTTCCGGAATGTACGTTTGTCGCGTGGACGTGTCGTCCGTGTCTTTTAGTAGTTTCACCATTCTGTGCTGTACCATGTCTTTATATACCTCTCCTTATTCCGCTTTGTATCCCATATCTGTAGTAATAAACCCATTTTTAGTTGACCTTTTATTTTTGTTTGTTTTGAGATACCGAGGGCCTCACCCAAAGTTCTCTTTTACCGTCGCGAGTCTGCAGAGTGTCGTTTCGGGGGTTGCCTTTCCCGCATCTTGGTCTATTGGTAGTATCTCTTCCTAATTCCTGTGCCTTCAACCGTCGTAAGGATCACCGCCGGCCGGGTACACCGTAACTTAACCCGTCTACTCCATTTCCTTTTGATGCTATCAGTGGTACTGGGCTGTCGGTTGGTCAGGTCTCTGGGCGCGTCTGTGCAGAATCTCGACACCCCTGTTTTTTTATTTATTCCTCGTTAATTCCCCGTACCGGTTGAATGCCGAAGGACCGCGTGGTGGTTTTGGTCAAGCGTTTGGTGATGCTGCGTTTGCTGTCGGACATGGTCGCGCACATTTGTCTTTCCTTTTTGCCTAGTCGTTGTCGACTTTTACTTGGTTCTATTGTATCGTATGTTTATATGTCGTGTTACGCACAGTCCAGTTCCTGGTTTCATAACTCTTGGCTTAACGGTAATTTACAAGTAAATAACCTTTTGTGGTGAGGGAGGAATTTGTTACAATTATTTTTGTTGTATTTTATCTCTTAATTGATTATTTAGTTTTATCGTTGGATACTTAAATTATCGTGGTTAAATAAATCATCATTCTGACTCCTTCTGCCACCTAGTGAAGGATTTCATAAGACACCTACTGTCGAGCGGTCTGCCTTATCTCATGTGTGTAACGTATACATGTGTTGGCGGGTAGATGGCGTACGATGTTTTATTTAATAGTTGGGTAGTTTTAATT
Source organism: Amphimallon solstitiale (assembly GCA_963170755.1). NCBI lineage: Eukaryota > Metazoa > Arthropoda > Insecta > Coleoptera > Scarabaeidae > Amphimallon > Amphimallon solstitiale. The sequence continues at coordinate 47,359,955 of OY720677.1, read as the reverse complement.
ATTTCTAATTTAGTTTTGGAGTTTCTTTTTGGGCTTAGAGTTATGTAACAAATTAATTATAATTATTTTCCACTTTTCTATTGTCATTTGAATCTGCGTTTCTGTCGTATGTTAAAATATCAGGTTAGGTCGCTCTGTCATTAGTTCAAATGTTCGTGTAACGCTTAGGATCGCTGGTTGACAAGTGGATTCCTTCTCTTGAACGTTAACTGTCGTAGAAGAAGCATTAAGACATCACAGAGCAGATGCAATCCTTTTAGTCACCATCTTGAGAAATGTTTGGTTGTTAAGTATATCGTGTTTATTCGCTAGTAAAAAGCGGATAGTATAATATTTCTCGAGGTTTAATATGGAATTGGCGTTATACTTATAATCCTGTTGGGGATATTGTTGTCGTGACTTAAGAATTGTTAGCTGCTGTAAGTATAATTTCCACGTGTCTAATCGATCTTAATTTGTGTTGTTTCTATATTCAAATATAGCTGTTAGTGCATGGCATAGACCTTCATTTGAGCACTTTTGTTGGATTAAGTTTAAGAACCACGTGCCCATGGTATTTTTACGGTTCCAAGGGAATTAATTGCTGTATCCTGCGGTGAAGACATAATTGAGGTGCAGATTAATGAAATACTGTAGCCTTCCTACGCTAATTTTTCCTGAGATGTCGTTAGCCGAAGATATGTGAGGCAGTTTCCTTGTAACGTGTGGATCCGTAGAAGGTATCGTGTATGGTAGCTGTGGATGTGGTTTTCCTTTAAGGTACTGTGACTGTGTAATTTTCCTGATATTACCCACAACGTGGGAATTATTGGCCAAACAGTTTTGGTAAAATTTATTTCAATTTCGAGTACTTCGTACAGTAAATTTCAATTTTCCGGCCTAGCTAATCAAATAAGTCATCGTAATTTCTTAAATTAACTTCTAGTGGCATGTGAGCCTTTATAATTTGAATTTATTAAATTAACGTAGTTTATTAATAACAGTGACCCCAGTTTGGAGGTTACTTTGTCATTTTTGGAGACACGTAGCCATTTTATTTTTGGATTTAGAACTTGAACAAATTTTGGATGTGTATTGGCGTTGTAGCCTCACATCTGTCTTGTGTAAATTCATAGCTTGTTATTTAGTGTAATTAGTCAACCATTTTAATTTATATTTGTACAATCTTGTAACAAATTATTGAATTTAATTTTAATCACGTTCTCTTATGTAAAGCATAGTTAACTAGCGCTAATATTTATAGTATTAGATACCATATAACTTAGAGTCTGCACTCTAATGTCGAATAGATTGTCGGTTGCCTCTGGTATACAGAGTGGTTTATTTTGGTGTTGACGTGTTGCAAATCACGATCAAACTGTTCGGCTTTGGAGGGACTTTCGGCAAGTTGCCTTATAACTGTATGCTTTTGGTAAGAATATTGTCGGTTAATTATTTTAACTTTAAGGTTGTTTCATGTGTTCGCCATTTTGAATTTCTTAAATTTTGTAATTGTACGTCATTGATAATTTTAAGTTGTGGATCACCTTGGGTGACCATTTAAGATTTTATTCATTCCTTCAGAAGTTAATTACTGGCAACTGAGTTGCGCTTTTGTGATTCACATTTCATTGTTTTGTGTCTTTGAATATCTTGTTGGAAAAGATTAGTTAGTAATAGCCGGTTTTGTGTTCGATATTTGAAACGAACTGTTTGTTCCAAATTATAGTTGTCAATAAACCGTATGTTAAGTTTGAATGAGTGTGTGTTGGTCTTATTTTTCTTATCACCTGGGGAATCTTATATTGTATCTTGTCCGGGGTCTGAATATCTGTTGGGCTCAGCATATTTTAACGGATAGGCGCCCTGACAACTTAACCTTCGACGAGTACTGTGTTCGAACTCGCCCTAATTCTGACTGCAGCTGGAGGCGGTGCTGACTCCCATATTTAACATCGACCCCTGGGAAGTAAGAGGTAAGACTTGAGTGTTATAAGTTGGTGAATATTTAATAGACAAGCGTCTTCCGAAATTTAAATAGAAGGTTAATTACCGTGGTGGTGTCTGACTTACTACCTTCTTGGAATTTGGGTACCGAATCTGTTGGGTACAGTACAACTCGTCACCAGTCCTAATCCGCAATAAAAGTAACAGGCCAACTCATCACTGCAAAATACAGGTACTTTTAAATCCACCCTCCAGGGATAGGTGAACTCATCACCCGCCTGGATAATCCGATTAACGGTAAAATTTTAGATTAGTAAGATTGAGAATAACGGTAATTAACGGTATAATTTTAGACAACTAAGATTGAGAATAAATCATATATAAGGGTTGGGGACAATTTTTGTCATTTTATTTACGATTGTAGAGATGACCACTTTAATAATAGATTTTATATTGAGTCAGCGTGGACAGAAAATGCTCGTTATAAATGATTATAAATTTCAAAAACGTAAAGTGTTAAAAGGTGAAAAAATATTGTGGACTTGCACTGTGAAAGGCTGTTCAGCAAAGTGTCATACAGGAGGTAAGTTTAATTATACGCATATACTACTATATTACTTAAACTGTATATTTTTCTCATTTTACAAAATATATATGTTTTATATTAAATATTTCCGTATGCTTATCTATTATTCTTTTAATATTTGGGTATTGTCAGATGGTACAGGGTAGTCATTTTGAACAGTTAGTGTAAATGTAATTTAAAAAGTGTTATTACTATGTTTATTTTTGTGTTTGTTGTTACTGTTAGAGTTTTTTTCTAATTAATCTATTTTATTTTAATGTACTTATTAACTTTGAAATTTTAAATTTCTATTTATTATTACCTTAGGAATATTAACTCCAAAAGAATCCAGTGATGTCCACAGTGTAAAGCAACAATAGTTAGTAATGCATTATGTAATGTGTAAATGCAAATTTTCGGCCAGGCAGTTAGTAAATATATTAATATATTTACTAACAGAATAAATATAAGTTACTTATTTTGTCTTTGTTTAAAGGAGCGGATGACGTAGTTTGGTACGAGTTAAATCATAATCATGACCCAGATGTACAGAAATTAAGCAGGCAAGCCATCAATAATTCATGCAAGAGGAAGGCAGTGGGTGATTTGTGCGAAAGACCAGCGAAAATCATCAATTTGGAAATTGCTCGTTCTACGTATAAGACGAACGTCAGCACGAAGGACATCGGTTTAATTAGACACAACATCAACCGAAATCGCACGAACATCATGCCGACCAACCCAAAGAACATCGTTGAAGTCCACAAAGTTTTGAGTAGTATAGAACTGAAAACCGATCGACAGGAATGTTTTCTTTTGGACGACGATTCTGTAAATCATATCATCATATTTGGTTGTTTTTCAAATTTAAAATGTTTGTCAGAAGCCGACACTTATTATATGGACGGAACATTTAAATATGCTCCTAGATTCTTCTTCCAACTATTTACTATTCATAGCATACGCAATGGTCATTACATACCACTCATATTTTGCCTCCTTCCGAATAAATGTACCCAAACATATATCAAAACGTTCGAAAATTTAAAAAAGGCATCAGAAGCATTTAATTTCCTCTTAAGTCCGCGTAGAATAATTTTAGACTTTGAACAATCTATTCATAGCGCCGTCAATCGTGTTTGGCCTTCTGCCTCTATATTTGGATGTCGTTTTCACTTAGCTCAGAGTTGGTACAGAAAAATCCAGCAATTGGGATTGGTATCTATTTATAAACAGTCTCACTCAAACGCAAAGTGGCTTCATCACCTGTTTGGATTGCCTTACCTTCATCCTCTAAAAGTCAGCGAATGTTATGTAAATGATTTTATGGCTTATCTACCTTCTACAGATGCTTTTAGTAGAATGTCTGATTATTTAGTTGATAATTATATTAAGGAAGATGCTACTTTCCCTCCATCATTATGGGCGTCCAATTCGAGCCATTTAGACTTGACAACAAATCCATGCGAATCGTTCCATGCCCACTTTTCAAACGCCTTTTACCATACTCACCCAAATATAAATATTTTTATACAAACCCTATTAACAGTACAGACTCATATATATATTAAAATACAAAGCATACATATTCCAGCTGTTGTGAAAACACGAAGGGTTAGGGAAGCTGAATTGTTCTTGCAAGAAAAGTTGTGTCAGCAAAAAGAGGGAATAATATCAGATTATGAATTTGTGAAACTTGTATCGCATAGATATAAAATGTCAAAATAAACTGATTTGTATGTATATAATAATTACCAATTAAATGTAAAGCATTCAATAAAATGTGTTTCCACCAATTCTCGCTTATTTACTTACTAATTTTAATTACTATTATAGGTGGTAAGTAGCCTTTCAAAAACGTAAATTGTTAAAGATGACAAAATATTGTGGAGTTGCAGTGTGAAAAGCTGTTCAGCAAAGTGGCGTACAGGAGGTAAGTTTAATTATACGCATATACTACTATATTCCGGACTTAAATTATGTATTTGTCTTCTTTTACAAAAATATATGTGTTTATACTAAATACGGATTACTTGGTGATGAGTTGGCCTATCTGTGGTGTTGAATTCACCGGTCGGTATCTCATGCCGGTGATGAGATGGCCTATCATTAATACCTACAAAATTTGCTACGGATTACTTGGTGATGAGTTGGCGCCCGCCCAATCTGTTTAGGGCCTTGGCCATTTATAATTTAAATACAAGAGGGTAGCACAGGATATTTTTTTTCAGTATTTTTTCTAACGTTCGTAATTGCACATCTGGCGGTTTATATACTAGGGTTAGAACAGTCCTTTCGTTGTTTAGCAATATGGTTATTATTTCTATTTTATTCCATGTTTTAATTAATAATGTATCATATTTTATTGATTCTTTAATGTATAATGCAGTACCTCCTCCTCACCACCTTCTTCACTTAATAATAATAATAATAATAATAATAATCTTTATTGTCAGAGGTCCAAAACAGACATAGACATTGTCATGTATGAAAATGAAAAAGGTATAGCAATAATATAAGAAAATAAATATTACATTTACAACAGAATATTCATAAAAAATGAAAAATCATAGCACAAACGTACACGTATATAATTGTAATGCAAGTATAACAAGGAATAAAAGACAAAACAAAACAGTGTGACACAGGCAACACGTTAAAATTTGTAGTTAAAATAATAATAAGAATAATAATAGCCTACAACATAATGACTACCCTGATAATAACCTGACCCCTTTAGGATCCAGCAGTTCATCGGCTGGGTCATATTTGTCCCAATTTTCACCTGAAGGTGATTCTGCACAATACTATTATTACGTGAAATATGTTATTGTGCTACCCCCTTTTCTACAATTTTGTATTTTATAATTAAACCTTTTTTCATAAGAGAAGGTACCTAGTTTATTTTGTAAAATACTCTCGCTTGAAAATAAAGAACACTATTACTTACCTTAAACTTAAAGCCAACATTTCGTCAGGTGGAATGGCAGGTCTCATATTGGTGCTTTGAAGGGTTATTGAATCCTTTATTTTAGTTATCAGTTGATCAAAAGAAGATTGGGACATCCAAAAGTAATTAAAGAAGCGCACAGTATCTTGTCGTAAGAGAGGGTACAGGGTATAAAAGCAGCCGTGTGAAAGTCTTGCACTATTTATAGGATTCACCCACCATTTACGTTTTTTGTTACGTTTTTTTAATTTCAAAGACAAATACAAAAATATGGCAACATGGGCGTTATACATGTCGATGGTTTGCTGTAACGTTTGCAACTGAGCGATCGTCTGACCATGACAGCCTCGGCGCGTTTAAAATAACGCGCGTCGTGACGTCCGTTCAGTTAACGCTCGTCTGACCCTTGTCTTAGCATAAGAATATTCTGGTTAAACCGGCGACAAAATATAGATTTGATTTTCAAACATTTTTCTTGAACAAACTCGTTAAACACATTTCATCCAAATTAGAAAAAAGTTTGAATCAAGACAACAGTTTTAAGAAAATAATTGTGTCTCCATGAGAAAATATTGTCTTGTGGATATAAAAAACACAGATTTTCTTCTGTCAACGCAGATTTATTACAAAGATGTATTTTTCGGCATGTAGGAATCAAAATAAGTCTATTACGGGTACAGTCCTGATAATATATTATAAATGATTCCGATTATCACGAAGAAATTAAGAAAAGGAATATTCACGGACGATTGAAAAAGCAATTAATATCAAATCTGAAGGACGATTCATTGATTGCCATGGACAATGCGGCTAAGAATTAACAAACTAAAATACACTGAAGCTATAGTTTAGTACCTTTCTAAGTTAATAAGTGCACTGAAATTAAAAACAGTAATAAAATTATGCTACAAGGACAAACCGCCAGAGCAACTTATCGTGGGCAGTCTTGCTGTCAAATATTAACAAACAGTACTGTGACAGGCGCCAATTCAATTGAAAGCAGTTGAAGCATAACCAAAAGTTATTACAATCGACATATTGAAGAAGAGAACATGGTTTAAGTATGTGAGCGAGGCACTTTCCATTTTCACTGCTGGAAGTCACGTCATCCAACACAGCGAAATAAATAATTGATGGGACAGGAATATTTCTATTGACTGCAATGATATAGCCCCTATTATAATTCGCACAGAGGAAGATGAAAGTGAGAGTAGGTATTCAAATAATGTCTATGATTTCAAGGAACTAACTGTGCGGAGATGTCATTTTCATAGAACTTTAGATATTACTCCCAACGAAGTACCTACGGTTCATTCAGTGAATAGATAGAAATTTTTATGTAAACATAATATTTTTGCACTAATTGTAGGAAAATCTGGATTTAAAGGATGAAGACTGTAATATTATTGTTATTGTAATATATATTTTATAAAAATATTTGTTTCCGGTGCAGATACTTCAATTTTAATATGAGAGACAGAAATATTTAATTTAACATTTGAAGTAGAAAATTAAGTACTACAAGATAAACTGGCAAACAGAAGATTACAACAGCGTAGTACAAAAGCTAATAGAAGGCATACACTATGAAGGAAGAGAAACTACACCTAAAATTCATAGATTTCAAAATCGTAGAACAAATTGAAGTGCCATTTCAAAAAAACAAGACTCGTTCCAACAAGAACATAACAAAAGGTATGAATACACTCAAAATCCGGCAAAACATGCACAGTGATTAACCAATTTTAGTGTAAAACTTTTCTTCGTAAGCCTTCGAACTGAAAAGTTATAAATATTATTTGATACTTTTCTTACACACTGTATATCTGCGTGTGTATTTTACTTATTAGATGAGTAGAAAATAGCTATAAACTTAGTGTAATGTGTCAATAATGTATATGATATAAAAATAAAAGTGATCTATTTACATAGCTATTGTATTTTATTGTGTATTTTACTTATTAGATGAGTAGGAAATAGCTATGGACATAGTGTAATGTGTCAATTAATGTATATGATATATAAATAAAAGTCATCTATTTACATAACTATTAACTATAAGCGGTTAAAAAGAAAACAAAAGAATTAAATTCACTTGGTGACAATGAGATGAGGTATCACTGACATTTTCAGTCTACCGTGATAACATCTAGATAGCATTCCCCTGTGTGTCAAATGTGCTGGTAATTACTTAACAAAAAATGCGAAAAATCAAAAAATACGCCAGCGAAATGTTCAAATTGTGAAAACACACATCCTGCACTAAGCAACGCCTATCGGGGTTACTTAGTTGCTAAAGAGCTACAAAAAAGGAGAAATAAACTGTACAAAATGCTCAACACCCTAGGCCATTTGCAGCTAGACTAACGACAAATGAACAATACTTATGCACAAGCAATCCAAAATAACGAAACACAACACCAAAACAACCAAATGGAAAAAAGTTCAAATGTTGCCAAATATATTGAGTAGACTTGAAAGACTGGAAGCAAGAAACACTGGGCAGTGCCTCGCAGAACTAACTAATGGCAAATAACGACCTGCAAATAGCAATGTGGAACCAATGGACTGATAAACAAAAGACAAGAAATTGAAATATTTTTAAACATACAGCATATAGACATCTGCTTAGTTTCGGAGAGTCATTTTACAGACCAAACTTATTTAAAAATCAGAGGATACAAAATATCAGCCACTATGAAGAACAACTCCAACTTGAAAAAATTCAACTGACTGGTGAGCATAAAAACTAATAAAGAAAACTTAACTGTGGGGCTGCTTTATTGTCCTCCTAATCAGAACCTTAAGAAAAAGGACCACAAAAATCTTTTGCAGTACACTGGAAATCGATTTATAATAAGAGGAGATTTTTACGCCAAGCGCACTGACTGGAATTCAAGACTGTCAACTACAAAAGGAAAAGATCTCAGAGAAGCTTTAAGAGGTTTAAACTGCCACCTTTATTCTACTGCTTAAGCAACTTATTGGCCTACGGATATACAGAAAAAAACGGATCTTGTAGATTTCTTCATTTCTAGAAAAATTTCCTCAAATTTCGTAGATACCAAAGAAAATTTTGATTTGAGGTCTCATCATTCGGCAGTAATACTGACACTGTGTGAGCGTATAATTAAAAAACAAATTCGTCCTTGCTAATAAAACTATTGATTGGGAAGGCTGAAAAGCAGATATATCGAACAAAATCAATTTGAATATACCGCTAAAAACTAAACAGAATCTGGAAATAGGAGTGAAAATTCACCAACATTATAAAAACTTGTGTGTGGGACAATACAAGAGAATTACACACAAAACTATTAGTAATGATTTTCTTAAAGAAATCAGAATCTTAGTGGGGGAGAAGAGGAAAGCTAGAAGAAGAATATCCCAAGAAATAATGTGCTCAAAGACAACACCATTTTCGTTGAAGCAGTCTGCAATACGCTTCTGACGCGACAATAGAAAAGTTTGATGACTGTTTCAAAGACTACGGATTTTAAGAAAGAATCTAAAAGGATGGTAATAACTCATAAACAATTTAAGGTAGACATAAACAATAATAATAATAATGAGTCGAAAATTCAATTTCATCAAAGACTCAAAAGGGGCCAAGTAAGAACCGTCAAATTGCACCCACCAAGATACTAATAATGTCTTACACGTGGAAGGCTACTTTCTCTTACGAAATGATAGGATTGGTCGCGGTGGTGGTGTTGCTATTTACTTAAGAAATCAACTTAAATTCAAAATTATACCGACACGATCTTTTTCCTTCTTGGAACAGCTGTGGGTAGAGGTTGGTATTAATGGTAATAATAATAATAATGTTTTGGTTGGCGTATTTTATCGTCCGCCTAATACTGACCTTACACAATTTTTTGTTCACTTTAGTGAAACATTGGGTGAGGTAAATTTACTTTCTGATCATGTACTCTGTCTTGGGGATTGTAATATTGATTTGATGAACAATGGCTATAACGCATTAAATTTTATTTCAATTATTGAATCTCTTAATTTGATTCAAATAGTGGATCAACCTACACGTGTTCTGCGGGATTCCGCTTCTCTGATTGATGTTTTAATTGTCACGGAGGCAGATCATGCCACTGACTTTGGAGTAAAGTCTGTTCATCATCTCTCGGAATCATTCAGTGGTATTTGCACAATTCGATTTTTTTGATGTAAAACATGAACCTGAAGTTCGGACCTCGCGTTCTTTCAGACACTTTGATTATAACGCCTTTTTGCTTGACTTCAGATCAATCTCTTGGGATAGTATTTACAACATGTTGGTATAGATGACAAAATCGTTTTTTTAAATAACTGCCTGAGTGCCTTATTTGACACTCATGCTCCTTCTATTACTTATAAATGTGCACGGTTGTCTAGTCCTTGGTTAACGGACAATGTCAAACATTTAATGTCTCTCCGCGATAAGGCTCTTGCAAAATATAAAAACACCCGCCTGGCGGTTGATTGGGATTATTATAAAAGTCTTAGAAATTTTACATCTACCGCTGTCAAGGCGGAGAAAAGGGCGTACTTGAATCACAGATTGAGCAATACCAGCAAGAGCTGCGTGTGGAAGGACTTGAAGGAGTTGAATATATACAAAAAGGGGAAACCCGCATTGCCTGTACATTTGCAGAATGTGAACGAGATTAATAGTTACTTTTCTTCAATCGCTCAGAGTGTATTAGATGTGGATCCAGATGTGCTGGGTTTTTATAGTAAGAACATTAGGCCTGGAGTCGAGATATGTTCTTTTGACGAAGTTCTGGAGGAGGACGTGCTTTCTATTATAAATAATATTTCTTCAAATTCTACGGGAAGTGATAAGATTAATATTAAAATGATTTCATTATCTTGTCCTTACATCATTCCGTATTTGACTTTCATTATCAATTTCTGTTTATTTAATGGTGTTTTTCCTTCAATATGGAAGGTAGCTCACCTCATGCCTCTTTCTAAGAATAGCACCCCCAGTGATTTTGCGGACTTGCGACCAATTAGTATTCTGCCGACGCTGTCGAAGATTTTGGAGAGGGTGGTGGAGCGTCAAGTGAGACATCATATATCTAGGTTTCATATTCTCCCATCTTTTCAGTCAGGTTTCCGACCGGGGTTTAGTTGTGCCACCGCGCTGACTAAAATTACTGATGATGTTATTTCAGCTACGGATACTGGTATGGTTACTGTTTTGGTCCTGCTTGATTTCTGCAAGGCTTTCGATAGGCTTAATCATCAGTTGTTGCTCTCGGTCTTGCATTATGTGGGGTTTCATGATAATATTGTTTCGTTCTTTCACAGCTATTTGTCCGACAGAGTACAAAGAACTGTATTAAATAATGACATTTCTGACTACACATATTTGAAATCCGGTATACCTCAGGGATCTATCTTGGGTCCATTGTTATTTGCAGTTTATACCTCGCAGCTTTTTCTGTTTGATCACTTTAATTGCAAATTTCACTTCTATGCTGACGACACGCAACTGTACACTTCTTTCAACACCGGGGATGTTGCTGTTGGAACGCAGACTATTAATAGTGACTTAGATAAATTTTATAAAACCACTCGTCGCCATGGTTTGCAAATTAATGGACAAAAGTCATGCTACATTATTTTCGGTAGTGCTTCCAACAGGTCACAGGTGTGTGATACGTTGGATTTGCATATTAATGGAGTTGGGTTGGTCCGAAAGAATTGTGTTAGAAATCTGGGTCTGCTTATGGACGAAAACTTGAGGTTCAAGGATAACACTACCAACCTTATTAGGCGGGCTTATTGTAATTTGAAAATGTTATATCCTTACAGATCCTCCTTGAATGCTCATGTTAAGACTATGTTGGCCGATACATTGGTCTTGTCCCATTTTAACTTTTGCGATTCCATTTATGGTCCCTGTCTTGACAGTTTGGATAGGAGGAGAATACAGGTAACCCAAAACTCATGCTTGCGGTTCATTTTCGGTGTTGGTAGGAGAGAGAGAATTTCTTTTAGGTTGTCGGAGGTTGGCTGGCTCAATATGGAAAAGCGCAGGCTTTTTCATTTGGCCTGTTTCGCTTATAAAATTATTACTACCCGCACCCCACCGTATTTGCTAAACAAAATTAGATATCGCACTGATGTCCACAGCATTAACGTTCGGAGAAGGGATTTGATTGATATAGCTCGTCACCGTACCACTCACTTCAAGCGTTGTTTTCAATACAATTGTGCTATGATTATGAATGATTTGCCACCGTATTTCAAAGATTTGTCCCTCCGTGGTTTCAAGCGATGTTTGAGAGAGCGTTTACTAAGTGATCTTGTATTTTGAGTTGCTCGAGTTGTTCGGATAGCAGTAGTTTTAAGTTGTAGTTTTTCTTTTTTTCTATTTTTTTTTTCTTTTTTTTAATTACACTTGCGCTTTTGAATAGTGTTCAAAATGGTGTTATGTATGTGTGTATGGCTATTTTTGTATATATGTGCACGCACACCTTTTTTTTTTCTTTGACTCATTTGGTACACCTGGTAGATCAGGGAGCCTCAGGCATAACTGAAGGTGTTACCATTTGATTTCATTATTACCAATATGTAAAATTAATATGTTAATGTAATGGAATCAATAAAGGTGTTATTATCTAATTATGTTTCGCACATATCCGCCATGTTGGTCGCCCCACTTTTTTTTGATATTTCGACTTCCAATTCGTTATCAGCGACAATAAGAATCCCAAATATTGAATTTCACGCGGATCCAATACGTTTTCGAAGAACCATTACGCTATATTGGACACGCCATTTTTTTTAAATATAAACTTTAGATTCTTCATCAGCGAACCTAGAAACCCTAAGTACTAAATTCCATACAAATTCAATTACCTTTCTACAATATTGAATGCGCCATTTTGTTTTATCAAATTTCGTTTTCAGATTCGTGTTCAGCGACCTAGGAAACCTCCCAACAAAATTAAATTATTTAATTAACACTTCAGGACATATAGCTTCCGCTAGTGAATACTATTACATGAAAACCAGTTACAAATATACCTCCTTTTTCTATACATACATTTTATTTAATACTTGGCTACTCTGTATAATGGGCAAGCATTTTTGATAAATAAAGAGGGTTTGAAAGGTGTATGAACATCATTATTTATGAGAGTCATGATATGGCTTTTGTAGATTATATTATTTAACAAATAAACTTATGGCAACATCTCAAATTTCACGCCATTTTAAATTACTGGCGCATGTTGGTTGCCTAAGTAACATAACCATATAGAAAATTATTGCAGTTGTTGGTTGTGTTGCTTTTGTTTATGAGCGAATGAAGATTCTTTTATAAATATTTATGGAATGTAGATTTAATTTATTTTATTATTTATTTATTACGTGCAATATATCTGTTATTGAGTATGAATAATTATATAATTGTATCCTAACATGTTAAGGAACATGTTGGTTATAATAAATTATTTAAATTAGACTAAGTAAAGAAAGTATTATTAGAAGTGAGTAAAAATGTTTGATTCTGTTGTATGGAAAATAACATCTCTCCTTTCAGCACAAAAGTAAACAAAACGTGTGAAGTAAATTAAAGAAATACATACTTGTAAACTCAAAATACGTTTTCCAATAACGTAATAATAAAAACCACATCATAAAAGAGATATTGAGAACAACGCTGAATCAACTATAAATTTGAATAATGTCTGAGTATTTAGCGATAATAGCATTTTGTGATTACTATAATAAAACACGCACAAAATTTGCATAAGCTTGAAATATCCATCAGCAAATAACTACCATAGAAAATCATATTTTGCATATATGATCTGTATTATTATTATTAACCATGTAAATTTAAGATTTTCTCTCCTTTCTGAGAAAATGACATCTGAAAATGTTCGTGATATATGTCTTTTGCATGAGTATATACAGACAACTGCATTCACCTTTTGACATGTGTCTTAATTTTATTTTGACGTTTGTTATAATTGTCATCAAAATAATTTACAAATTACAAATTTGTCAACAATGCCTGCCTACTACACATAATAGCTATGCATTAAATAATATTAAGAGAATTTCACCCAAATTATTTGAAGTGGAACAGCGCTTTCATTATGAAATTTTGGTCAGCAGATTTGAAATATTCGTCTGTCACACACTCAAAATTAGTTCGCACGTCAATTAAATATGAAGGACTTGTATTGAACAACATTTTAAATGTTCACTGAATTACATCATTATTCGTACTGTTCTCTCTCTAATGATAAAAAGGATATTGGGTATACTACTCGCCCGCTATCGCGGGCTCGTCATTTTAATTGACGTGCTCAAATATACATAGTATCTGCATAGTGTTTAACATGTTTACAACAAATTCTTTTTTGGTAAATGGGCGTCGCTTTCAAACATTCTTATAGAATGGTAATGGATGCTGATGAACTTCAAACATATAGCTCACAAACATATTGCTGTGGTATTTTCCGCACAAATAAATAGATAAATAAAGAAATCAAACAAATAAAAAGTCAACAAAAATAAAATACCAGCACATTTATTTTAGATAAATATAAATTTACATATTTGATATAAATTATAATTTAATATTTCAACGAATAAATACAGAATAATCCACTAATTTATATAAATATATATATAATTCAAAGCATCCCATAACAGTGGGTACCTATTCAAACTGATGAATATGCAATAGAATACACATCAATGCAATGTGGGTTGCATACCCGTAAAAATGAAAGCACTAGCAATTAAAAATAAAATGGTATTGAATATTGTATAAAACAATGTCAAATAAATTAGAGCACAAAATTGTGTTAAATATCATACAAAACATGATGCTTAAATACTGACCTCAGTCTAAAAAAGGATATGTAACGATTTAAACATTATTATTAGTAATTAATAGAAAGTAGGTCATTCGGTAATGCATTCTTTGGCAGTAATAATAATCGATGAATAGAAGCCTGCGTTCAACATATTGCGTTAATAATAAACACTAGGGCAAGAACAAAGGTCTCGATACATAAATAAATATATTCCACTCATTTCTGTTTCACTATTAAAAATAAAACATCATGTAGGATAAGAAAATTTCACTGATATCTCCAGGAAAAAGATATTATTGTATGCACATCTAAATATGCGATTGGTATACAATTTCCTATATAAAAATGCTTCAAGAGATTCCAAGCTAAAAATAAATAAAACATTAGTCAGTATATAATACAGTACAGCTTAAGAATACCTACAGATCGATGAAATAAATCGATGTCCATTGGATATGCAAGTATAGAATATGTAAACAACAACAACGGTAACATGGCGGAAGAAAGGTCACATGACCACGTGACATCGATAGTTACCATAACAAACACGAAGGGCGCAGTAGGAGAAAATTTAAACTGAACAAAAATAATTTGAAACAAAATAAAGCGTTTGTCAATTGTTGAATGGTATATAAATGCGTGCATCTGCAAAATAGAGGAAGTCCATCGGAAGATCTCCAATATTCAAGAAGAAAAGAAAAGTCAAACCAGTGCTCCAAGTGTTGTAAAGAAATAAATAAAAATAAAAATCTAAAAAGGCATAAACGCCTTTAAGATTTAGACGTTGCAAAAACAAAAGTGTGATACGCTTCACAGACGATAAGTGCGCGCTATATACAGTAAAAGCGCGGGATATTATTATTCGACTGTACAAAGCCCGCCATAATAAAATTTCCAGAAAGATGGAAGGCCCGGATTATCAAGGAGAATTCGAAAAGATATACAATCAAGAAAAGTAAGTACAAGCACTATTAAATAAAACTCCATCTTGCAATCCTATAAATAAATAAATAAAAGAATCTTCATGTGTGTGATATAATTTTACCCGGATAGCAACAAGTTTTAGAATATTATTTAAATATTTAATAAATCCTCCTTTGAGTAAGCCTTAGGTTGACGTGCGAATCTCAAGTTAAGGCGATTCAACGGAGTATCAATAATTTTACCCGGATAGCAACAAATTTTAGAATATTATTTAAATATTTAATAAATCCTTCTTTGAGTAAGCCTTAGGTTGACGTGCGAATCTCAAGTTAGGGCGACTCAACGAGGCGTTAACGCTCTCATTTGAATAACCATAATTTTGAAATATTGTGGGAAACATCTAATAAGTTCTTCATTGTTTAAATCTCGATTTTGACGTGAGAATCTCAGGTCGAGATGATCCAATGGGGATACATCGGTAAAAAGTAAAGAAAGTGAATTTAGTAATTTCCTTGATCTGTAAGCATACATGAAGAATTAATTCAGTGATTTTTTACAATTTTCTTAAGGAACAAAGGATTTGCAAGGTGCTTGTACTATTGATGAAAAGAGAACACATAAAATAAAAATAAAGTATTGTATTGTATGATAATAAAATATTATTCTCCATGTTTTTGTAAATTTATATTCTAAATAAAAATAAGTTGTGCTGACATTCACTATTTACTTATTTATACCCATCCCAAAGGAGAACATAAGGAAAGTAAACATCACTATCACAGCTAGAACTCACAATAAGCAAAAGGCTGTGACACATTCCCCGTTATAGAAAAACAAAGAAATTCACTTTTAGACCCTGAGATTATTAAAGAATATCAATTTATTAATTTAACTATTGGTTACCAACCATAGTAGAGAAGGTCACAGCAATATGTATGGAATGGGTAAGGAAAATTTAATTTATAAAGTATATTACTTTCTTACTACCTTTTCGAAGTCCACTATGGTTAATAAAAGAGCACAAAATAATAATAAAAGTAAGAAGCCCAAGTTTTAAATTTAAGCCCTATTGAAGCGCCTTTCCTGTAAAAAGCGATCACTCTCATGACGCTTTTTAGAATGTCCAATTTTATAAACTTTTCTTTAGACGCACCCCTGTACACATATAAGTTTGGTTATGCCAATCGTATATATTATTTAGAACTTTTCTTTCCTTTTTACACAAATCGTTACACTGGACACTGAAGAGCGAGAAGGACAATTAAATGTTACAAAACATAAATCACGTTAAAGTTTACGAAGGAAGGATGTGCTCAGATCGAAGCACTTTTCGAAGAACCTTTCCGCCACATTGTTTTTTAAAATTTTTATTTTGGATTCGTGATCAGCGACCTGAAAAACCACCATTTGCTAGATTCCACCAAGATTAAGGACATTTTGAAGAATCTTTCCGCCATATTAGATCCGCCATTATGTTTTTTTGACATTTCGACTTCGGATTCGTGACCAGTGACTTCAAAAACCTTCAGAAACAAAATTTAAGAAACATACATCAATTTTTGAGAAGTCTCCCCACCATGTTTGGCTGCCATTTTGTTTTTTAAAAATTTCGACTTTGGATTGGTGATCAGTGATTTCAAAAACCCTCAGAAACAAAATTTCACACACATACATCAATTTTCGAGAAACCTCCCCTCCATATTTGGGCGCCATTTTGTTTTTTAAAAATTTCCACTCTGGATTCGTGATCAGCGACTTCAAAAATTCTCGGAAACAAAATTTCACGAACATACATCAATTTTCGAGAGACCTCCCCACCACATTTCGCTGTCATTTTGTTTTTTAAAAATGTCGTCTCTGGATTCGTGATCAGCGACTTCAAAAACCATCAGAAACAAAATTTCACGAATATGCATCAATTTTCGAGAAACCTCCACCTCCATATTTGGCCGCCATTTTGTTTTTTTAAAAATTTCGACTTTGCCATCGTGATTAGTGACTTTAAAAACCCTCAGAAACACAATTTCACAAACACATCAATTTTTGAGAAGCCTCCCCACCATGTTTGGCCGCCATTTTGTTTTTTAAAAACTTCGACTTTGGATTGGTGATCAGTGGCTTCAAGACCTCCCAGAAAAAATATTTCACGAACATACATTAATTTTCAAAAAAAAGATGTTGGCTAGCTTTTGGGGATTTGACCACGCCCACTGTGCATAAATAGTTATTTCGTAGAGGCACATAAATGTTAAAAGCAATATTTTTTCGCTTTAGAATTATTGTATTTTAAATGGAATTTATGATAATTATAAGAAAAAATCATGCTGTATATATGAATGATTAGTTCATCGACCGGGAAAATTATGTCGAGAAGCTCGGCGTCTTGTCTTATAAATTCCCGGTAAAATATTCGAAATAAATATACAATATCGCATTCGAAAAAAAATGTTTTGCCCCTGCCTAGATTCGAACCCGACCCGGCAAAGTCCTTGTATTAAGTAGCCGTCAATCTTGTCATTCGGCTATTGACCCAGTTGTAGATAATGTGTTTAACTGCCATATTTATATGTAGGCTAGACACTATGTTGAAATCTGCAATTTTTTTTTAAATCTCAGAGAAAATAGACGTGTAATCTTCAAAATATAAAAAAAAAACGTTTTAATTGCGTCCAGATAATTAATTTAGTGCCTTGTCCTTGTCCTAAAACTAAATATATTATGTGTGTGTATTTGCCATGAATCTCTTCTGACGTTAATAATTAAAAGCAATCCTTTTCCCCATTAAGGAAACTGGGCATACGCGTTCTGGAATTATCGTATTTTAAAATTAAAATTTATAATCATTAAAAGATATCAGCCTGTATGTAAAAATGTTAAGTCAAGCTACCGATATATAATATATTCACGGGCAGTGCACATGAATGTATATGTGTGTGTACATAACATGTTATGAGCATTGCACTTGATTTATTGTGTACATTCATTTGTGACGTATTTTCCTTACCATGTGGCCACATCTTATTCTACTTCCAATAGGGCTGATGCAAGAAAAAATCAGCCAAGAGAGCATCTAGGAGGACACTGGTGGCATGGACAGATGAACAGAAAAGTGAAACCCATACATTTTTCTCAAATCACATCAAAAAAGTCTTCCATCAAAGAAAGCCTGAATGATTAGCTTTAAATGAGAATGATCCAAAACTGTTCGAAGACCAAGATTGGCTAAAAATTAAGGTTTTCGTACAAAATGAATATACAAAGCGGAAGCGTTGAAGATAAAATGAAGGAGTTCAGTTCTTGTACTTTTTAATTAAATCAACATCCTGTAGTGTTGTACAACATTGTCGTAGAAATGCTAAAAAGAATGAATTTCGTGATAGCAATATGTATAAGTGAAGTAAATCTTGAAGGTTATGTTATTATTATTACCACTTACCCGCAAATAAATGTTCATCGTTCAATCTCAGTTTCTTATAATTCATTCTTGATTTTTCATAATAAAGATACACTAGCTGGTATAATATTTGTAGCCATAAATAGTAGGATGATTTATTTCGAACTGAATAGTGTTCATTCATGCGACAACTGTCCAGACTTAATTTTTAGCTTAAAATAGACGTAACTTAAGCATTTGAAAAACGGAATATTCGAATTTACCAGGATAGTTTGTTGTAACTTAATAGTTAACGATCATTGCTTTGATATTAATTTTTAGTCTGTTCCACCTTCTTTATTGTTAATAACGGTGCATTTTAAAGTTGCAGTAGCGTTTAGAATGTTTTGTTTTGCGGGAAGCAACTTATCTTAACTTGTCAAGCCTTATATACCCGCTTTATATTAAATTCGCTTGCAATTACATTATAATATTCAATAATATACTCGTAGTGATTATTTAATACTCACTGTTAATATGAATTTTTTTAATTTCATGCCCGTGCTATAACGCATTCATAAGCACTTTTCAAAATCTGACGTCTTTTTGTATACACATGCGCTCCCGCCTACTTTTAATTATGTGTTTTTTAAACGCATCCCCCTGCAAGGAGGCTTAAATGAGTCATATCTTTGTTACAGAAAGACTTGGAAAGTGGAGATTGCTGTCGAACGTTGCCCGAGTCCTTGTCGGCACGCTAAACCACGATTGCAGGGAATTCTTGCCTAAAAGTGAAACTTTCGAAACTTTTCAGTGCGCCTGTCACATTTGACGTTTGTTACGATTTTTAACACGTTTCGCTTGAAATTTTTATTACGAATGCCGTTCGTTCGGTCCATATCTTTGCACTCGCATCGCCAAGAAGGTAAATCTTTCCGTCGACCGGAAATTGAAAGTCGCCCGTACGTCCACGCCAAGCCACAGCTTTTAATTCCACATATACATGGGGATGTATTTCGCCTCGTTTCAGTCATTTTCGTTGATTTTGACGGTTTGGTTAAGCTATTCCGACTACAGTGGGTCACTCGAATGGCTTTTATTATATATAACAGCAGGGGCTGGGGATATATCATTTATATGGGAAAGGGTACTCATTTTGATAATGAAAGTGGGGATGAAAACAGAGCAGTATGCATATTATTATTATTATTAGCATCGTATTTTTTCATTTATTAACCGCTTGCCTTACTAGCCCAAGTTAACTCGACGCAGTATTTATAGCAAAAACATACTGCCCCGAGTTATCTCGTCGCAGCTACTTCTTCTGATTGTCTGAACCATTTTATACCGAGTTGTTTCGGTCTTTGATGCTTTAATACGCGTACTATGCCGAGATATTACGTTGCCATATGATTTTTGAAGTTTTCAGCGGCAATATGCAGGTGTCTCTAGTGATTACTGGAGACACGTGAATGTCTGGTCGGTCGTCCGCTTAGTGTCGTTAGGTCTGTATATGTACACGAAGTTTATTTCATGTGTAGTTAGCACGTGTACTTGTATTGGATTCTGTGCTGTGACAAATAATATGGAAACTAAATCTGATTATGAGCCGAGTGAGAAAGAATTTGTGTCGCAAGATGAGTTAGAGCAGTATGGGAGTAGTCACTCAGAAGATGAGTTATCGATGTGGAAAGCGACGACGAGGAATACGAAGATGTAATGTTACAAGCCAGACAGTGGTACGAATTCGATGCAACTTTGCCAATGTCTCCTGCACCTCCTCGGTTCCCATTTGTAGGTAAATATTCATCGATATTATGTAATAAACAAAATATATTCTTGAATTTATTACAGGTACCCCAGGAATTTCGCCAAATATAAACTTTGAAGAAGATATAAGTAATTGAACATTGCAGTTTTTCAATTTATTCTTTGACGATCAATGAGTAAACGAAATTGCTCTTCAAACTAATATTTAAGCTGGCCAGATTAGGACTGAGGGTAATGCTAAGTGTCAATGGCGAGATGTAAGAAGCAATGAGATTCGTCTTTTTTTAGCGAAAATATCATGCAAAGTGTAGTAAAGAAACCAGATCTGCAAGATTATTGGAACAGAAATCCTATTACAGAATCGCCGTTTGTTTTTTGATAAAACAGTACCTTTACTTTTCAAATAATGCAGATTATGATCCCGAAAATCATCCTAGCCCTAAGTTAATAAAATATGGCCTACAGTTTCGGACTTGTCGCAAAAATTCTCAAAATTTTATACTCCAGAAAGAGATATCACAATCAATGAGAGTCTTCTTTTGTATAAAGGCAGATTAGGCTGAGTACAATACATACCCTTGAAAAGAGCACGATTTGGCATAAAGTCTTATATGCTATGTCAATCGAAAAGTGGATATGTGTGGGGATATATCATTTATACAGGAAAGGGTACTCATTTTGATAATGATTATAACAATTTATTAATGAGTTCTCAAGTAGTACCGACATTGCTAAAACCGCTTCTTGGCAAGGGATACTGCCTTTCGACAGACAACTTTTACGTATCACCACAATTATCAGATATTCTTATTTCTAACAAGACTGACACTTACGGAACAATGAAGACCAATTGTAAGGAAATTCCTCTTGCTTTCAAAACAAAAAAGTTGAAAACTGAAGAAATGACAGCTTTTCAAAAGGGAAAATTGTTAATAATGCGGTGGAAAGATAAAAAAGATGTCACTCTTTTATCTACCATACACAATAGAGAAACAAAGACCTACCTAAAGAGAGGGAGGCAACGGACGAAGCCGTTATTGTTAATGGATTATAACCATACAATGGGTGGAGTAGATAAAGTCGATCAACATTTGTCCGACTATCCAATCACTAGAAAAAAATATGATAAAAGGAGTTTTTTCCATATTCTCGAACTAGCTCTTTAGAACTGACAAACTGACGAGTTATCTCGGTTTAGTACCCATAGGTTAATATTACATCAAAAAAACAACCAAAATTTTGGAAAATCGGCGAGTTTAATATTATAAATCTATGTCGCTTTATTCGATCTAAAAAATAATCATTAATAAAAAAAATATTTTTTTTGACGAAAAACAGGAATTAAATTGGTAAGGCAAGCGGTTAATTTATCCCCATTTCTTTGATTGTTTCCGTAGGTTTATGATTCTTTGTGCGTAAGTTTGTGAATGTTTTTATGTATGTGTATATGGGCGTGTGTGTTTGTGGCAGTCTGTTTTATGCTATTTAATTAAAAAAATGAGGTGTGGCCACCACACTACTTTCTTATACGTATGAGCGTTTCAAATTATAGAATTTTAAGAATTTTTTTATTCAAAAATTAGGGTAAGCTAGACAGTTGTTGGCACCCATACAGTGATTGGCACTCAAGAGAATTTCTTCTTTTTGTAAGGGTTTGGGGCACTGGCGGTAAAAATGTAGTGATAAACGACATACATTGGACACTTCTCTGTCACGTGACCAATTATTCCAGTCCAGACAAGTCAGTCTGAATTGTAAAGCGTCACTCAATGCACCTATGCTCTACAAGCTTCTAGAACTCGTGTATTTCTATAAGGTGTGAACTCAAAACAAGTGCCCTATTTTTTGTTTTTATGCAGCGACATTTAGCAAGGTAAGTTGTATGTAATCAATATAGTTTGTTCTTAATTTTCAATAAATAATTCAGTTGAAAATCATGCCATTTCTTATATTTTTAACATGCCAATAACTGTATATGGAAAATGCGGTTGAAGACAGTTATTGACATGGGGTGCCAATAACTAGCTTGTCAAAAAAAACTGGAAAACAGTTATTGGCATTTCAAATATACATTATTTCTGTTGTCATAATAATTTTACAAACCAGAAATATGTGTTTTTTAAGTCATTACCCATAAACAATGTTTTGGTCCGGCACCGTATACCTACTTAAGGGCACTTAATTATTATTCTCTCAAAAAAAATTTTTTACAGGAAGGGACACAACGATGCCTAAAACACCAAGTGGTAAAAAATATGACAAAACATATGAGGAGGAAACAATACAAAAAGCGCTTGATAGTATTAAAAATGGAATGTCGAAAAAAAAGGCATCTGAAGTATTCAACGTACCTCGATCGACTCTTCAATTTCGCCTGAGCGATAAATTTACCAAAGTTTCCCATGGGCCATCACCAATTTTAACACATGACGAAGAACGTGCGTTAGTGGACTGGGTGAAGGACTGTAGCAGAAAAGGATTTCCAAGAAGAAAAGAAGACCTTCAAGCGTCTGTAAAAGATTTTTTAGACAAGGAATCAAGACCAAATCCTTTCAAAGATAATATGCCTCAAGACGGGTGGTATTATTCTTTTTTAAGAAGAAATCCTGAGCTAACACACAGAACGGCAGAAGGTGTCACTGCATCCAGTTCAAATGTGTCCGAAAGAGACATAAGAAAATGGTTTAATCAAATCGAAACTTACCTAAAGGAAAAGAATGTATACAATGTCTTACTTAATCCCGAAAGGATATATAATGGCGACGAGACCAACTTTAATTTATGTCCCAAAAATAAGAAAGTGTTAGCACCGCGTGGCGCAAAGAATGTTTACGAAATTGAACGAGGACCTGCGAAATCAACTTTAACTGTGATGTTTACATTTTCAGCAGAAGGCAAAATGGTTCCACCGATGGTTGTATACCCTTACAAACGAGTCCCGGAAGAAGTAGTTTCCTCATTGCCTGTAGGATGGAAACTTGGAAAAAGCGATAATGGTTGGATGACCTCTGAATTATTCTATGAATACATAGGAAATATTTTCTATCCATACCTTATTGATAACAAAATCACTTTTCCCGTAATACTTTTTGTGGATGGTCATACTACTCACTTGACATATCATCTGAGTCAACTTTGCACTAAATTGAACATTATTTTGGTGGCGTTGTATCCCAACTCAACCAGGATTTTACAACCTGCTGATGTATCTGCCTTTAAACCGACTAAGTCCGATTGGAAAAAAGCTCATATAAAGTGGAACAGAGATAACCCTAAACAGGCTGTAACAAGAGAAAAGTTTGCCGGTGTGCTTAAAACAGTAATAGATGAGGTAAAGGCCGAAACTCTACAAAATGGTTTTCGCACCTGTGGTCTATTTCCATGGAACCCTGAGGCAATAAATTATACAAAATGTCTAGGCATTAGTAATAATGCTAAAACTGACTTAAAAAAAATGATAAACATACTCGTAATGTAAAACGACCCGAACCTTATGACACTATTGACTTCAAAACGTTTGAAAGCATTGTAGGAGCAGAAGTACTTAGTACATTGGAAGACAATCAAAATGATTTGACTAATGAGATGAAGATTCTGAGAGACATATATCAAAATTTTAAATCACATCAATTTTGTGATGTTGATAATCAGTTTGGTACCGAGCACAACTTCCAACAAGACATTATCTTTCAGAATAACCAAAATGAGTTGGGAGCAGCAGGATAATCAGCCTGTTTTATTTCCAAGTGAAAACCTAAGTTTAGGGCAGAAGAATGTGGAATTTGATTTTGTAGGGCTTACCAAAGATGATTTTGATTTAAGTCAAGCTAGTATCATTTTTACAAGCAACTTGACAGATAATCTGGAGATACAGGAAGACTTATTGAGTCTAAGTAAAGACACACTAGTACATGACTTTTCCACGAAAAGTTTTTCTAGTGAAAAATGTAGAGTTACAGGGGATAAAATACTGAACACTGACCAAGCAGGGGAAATAAATGAGATTGATATCTTTACTAATGGCAAACCTGTAGAAAATGTCGAAGAAAATTTGAATAAAACAACTTCAACAAATAATATTAATATTATAAAAGATTACTTATCATGGCCTGGAACTCCACAGAGAAAAGGGAAAAGAAACACAGAAAAGGAGTCATTCGTAATCTCATCTTCAAGTTGGAAACGAATGAAGGAGAAGAAAATTGACGCAAAAAAAGAAAAAGAGAGAAAGAAAGAAGAAAGAAAGCAGAAGATTCTGGAAAAAAAAAACGTTGCCACGGAAAGGAAGTTAAAGATTCAAGAAAGAAAAAACGTTACCACGCAAAAAAAGTTAAAGGTAAAAACGCAGACAGAAAACACTATGGAGCAGAAAGCTGGAAAAGCAACTTTGCTTTGTGGAAACGAACCAAAGGTTAACATCCTCTCTGATGTAAAAATCCCCCATATTCGTCAACAAGAGAGTCATGTAAGATTTTTATTTAGAGACGAAATGACTAAAATCGAACCCGATTCAGAAAATGATTTTAAAGACAATAATAGAGTTTTCAAGGGCCTATGTTACATTTGCGTTAGTAATATACATGTAAATAATGTTGGAATAAATTGTCTCCATTGCGTTAGAACTTTTCACCCACAGTGCATAAGAAAACACAACAATATGCCTCCGATTGTGAATAAATTTGTATGTACGACTTGTGCAAAGACTAGGAAAGAAACAAATTGAAAACATTTTTGATAATACCATGGAATTTTTATTTTTTTTTTTATTAAATATTTAATACCTGTGAGTATTAATTTTTATTTTGCAATAAAATAATTGTTCTTGATAATGTGCATAATTTTATTTCCAGTCTTAAAATTTAATAAAAACTTTTAAAAATTTCTTCGCAGTTAAAGAAAATTTATTAATTCCTGGGTGCCAATCACTATAAGGTCCTATGCCAATAACTGTATGACGGTATGTCAATTACTGTACATCTTGTCATTTATAAAAAAGTAGATTATTTGTTATTATTTACTTGCCATTAATAACTTTTTTTTTGGTGAAATTTAAAGATAAATATTCAGCAGTAAAATACAAAAAACAACAGCATTGTCGGGCCGCTCATTGTTGACTGAGATAAAATAAACCACCTCACCACCAAACATTGCCTCTTAAGGTGCCAATAACTGTCTGGTTTACCCTATTCAAAATCTTTTTCTAAGTACTTCTATTCTCTTAATAAATCTCTATAGAATGCATACTTTGCAAGATATCAAAAAAGTGCTACTCGCTATGAGTAAAAGTGCTACTTCCGGTCGGAATTTTGAAATTTCATATATACAAAAAAATATTGCAAATTTAGTTCTAAATACTTTTTTACTCTTGATAAATATATATAGAATGCATAACTTACGACATATTTGCAAAAAATCGCTATTCGATAAGAGTAAAAGTGGTACTTCTGGTTTGAATTTTGAATTTTTTTTTATACAAAAGATATTGAAAATTATGTTTTAAATACTTTTATACTCGTAACGTGCTTGTCTAAAAAGCATGACTTACGAAATATTCGCGAAAAACTGATTTTCGATAAGAGTAAAAGACCTACTTCCGGTAGGAATTTCGAAAAACTTTATAAATAAAATTATTCTCAATTTTAATTCTAAGTACATATGAATTCTTTATAAATTTGTTTAAACTTAGTAGTTGACGAAATATTGGCAAAATTCGATTTTTTCACTGAAGTAAACTGCTACTTCCGGTCTGCCGATTTTACTGAAAAACTAATCAGATCTCAAGAGGGAGATTATACACGTAAATACAAAATTTGAATTTGATATCTCCAGCGGTTTGACAGCTATCGGTCACAGACAGACAGACACACAGACTTTTTTTAAAAACCACTTTTTCGGTATCAGGGGACCTCAAAACGTGGACATCTGCAAAAATCTCGAGGTCGAAACTTTTTATCATCACAATATTACCTTATACTACGTATAAGAAAGTAAAAAAAAATGCAAAATCTATTGATAAAAGCCTTACAAACAAAGACTATTATTAATAACTTTATATTTCTGAAGAAAATATAAATAAATGGCATAAGAATACAATATTCAACGTTCATCATTGTAGTTTTGTTGTTATTATAGTAACTGAAACAATAAACATATATATTGAGGGTATGGTCCCTAAGTCAACCGGGTGTAACCGTAGAAACGGTTTCTCGCTCCGTAAGTACTGAAAAAAGCGGTTACATTTGCGTACCACAACGACCGTTGTCTGTAGGTTGGTCAGTCTGGTTAAAAATGACGGTTTTGAGATCGTGAGGTTATGATAACATTGCGCATTACTTTAAAATGGAGGTGAGTCGTTTCATTTTATTACGTGAATGCCTATCATACCACTGTACCACTGTACCTTGATGTAGTGGATGATGTGGTTGGGAGCACTGACAAGGGTATGTGCACCGCGCTGGTGCTCCTCGATTACTCTAAGGCCTTTGATATAACTAATCATGAACTGTTGCTATCAATCTTGTATCACATTGGTATGGGTGCTGGTACTTTACGTTTTTTTGAGTAATATTTAAGCAAAAGGATTCAAATGGTTACAGTTAATGGTAACATTTCGCTGTCTCTCCCACTGGCATCTGGAGTGTCGCAGGGGAGTGTGTGTGGGCCCTTATTATATGGAGTATTATTTATTCCTCTAATATACTCAAATCTTTAGAATTTTGCAAATTTCATGCATATGCTGATGAGACTCAGTTATATTATTCGTTCGACCCATCACATTATTCAGATGCCGAGGCGCGAGTTAATGCTGACCTTAAAGCTGTGTTTGATACCTCTCCGGAGCACGGTCTTGCGATTAATCCCGCCAAGTCCGCAGTAATTTTATTTGGAAACAGCCAAAAAATTGAGATACTGAAGGGCATTTTGAACTTTCAAATTAATGATATTCCATTACCGTTTACGACCTGCGTCAAAAATCTTGGCGTTTGCATGGGGAACTGAAATTTGATAAACATGTAACTAAATTGGTCCAAAGATCATACGGTATCTTGAAAGTGTTGTATACTTATCGTCCATCATCTTATTAGTCAAAGAAACAAGATCTTGTTGACAAACTCGCTATATTATCTCTTTTTTGTCATTGCGAATTCAATACGTTCAAAACTCCTGCCTCCGTTACATTTACGGTATCCGCGAGCACGAGCGGATATCTCACAAGCTTAAGGAGTGTCGCTGACTGAGTATGAGCGATCGTCGCGGCCAGTATTCAGCGGTTTTGTTTTACAGCATTGTTCAATGTAGACGGCCGGCTTATCTATATAATATGATAACTTACCGGACGGATATCCACAACATTAATATCCGACATAGAAATGTTATGGGATTGCCCCGACATCAGACTGCCGCTTTTGAGCATTGTTACTCTTACCGCATCGTCAAATTTCAAACTCTTTACCTGAGTCGTTCGGAGGCATCAGTTGTAGCGCTTTTAACCCTTTATAGTTCAGTGGTCCCTATGTGGACCACCCTCCATCAAGGTTCATTTTAGCATTATAAATGCGTTAAAAGTAGGTCTTACGGAGAGTTGCTATTGTTTGTAACGCGTGGTGGTTCCACATGGGATCAGATCTATTTTTAGCGTGTTTTACGCATGCGTAACTGATAAGTGGTCCGCCTAGGGACCACCTTGACGTTTAGGTACCAGTATTTTCCCTGTTTGCGTACGGGTTGTGGATAACAGCTGATTACGTTGTTTTTATATGGAATTGAAGTAAATACTTACAAATTTAGTGCAGTGTGTGTATTATAAGGCAAGTCTAAATAAATACTTTATGTTGTTTTTGTTTTATTTCCAAGAACACAAGTGCCAATGTTCAGCTTTGTGTTGTAACCTCAAAAAGTAGCATTTAGTTTTATCCTGTATTTTACTAAAAAAAGACAATTTTGGTAGATTACTCTAGTGTACTTGATAGCTAATTTCATGAAGTTTACCCTAATGCATTTGAGGTTATTGTAGTTTGTGCCGCTAAGATGTTATAAACAGTTACTTTAGTTCAGTCGCGTTCAAAGCCGGCTGCATTACATAGATTATCTATTCGTACCACACACACGCATAAGGTTTGTTTGCTTGAGTTTTCGTGTACCTTTAATTTCTGTTTGGCATGGAATCTATTACTTCAATCTGGTAGTGTAGGTAACATACATAAATGTATACAAATTCATATGCAAGAAAATGTACGGGGTGGTCACAAAAAATTATACATCTATATATATTCTCGATACCTGTATGTACATGCAAAAATAAAATCAGATCTCATTTTGTCGAACTATTTACTTCCAGCTAAGATGCACAGAAAAAGGTGGACTTACGAGGATCTTGAGAAGCTGTCACCTGCCGAGATAGAAAATCTGTATTTCCGTGAAGATGACGTCGGCATAACCGAACAACAGGCTTTCGATTCCGATTGTTATGGAGACAGCGACGCCGAAGATAATCTTTCCATTTCTTTACAAAACTCTTGTGAACCATCTCCCGGTTGTTCGAGAAGAAGCTCTACAAGGCTAAATAGGTCCAGAATATCGCAGAATATTTTGGAAAATTCTGATGAAGACTCTGATGACTCCATACAGGACCCAAATTACCAACCATTAGACGACCTCCCAACAGAAAAACCTGTTCAAGATTTATATGGAGATTCATCATTTGAAGGGGGGGGCAGATTGAAGAGGCGGAGCACGAAGATAGAGTAGTTACGTCTGATGATGGGGACCAAACTGCACCAGAAAGAGACTTTATGTGGAGTACAACTGGTAGTATTCCTAAAAAATTTTCAACTTATTCTTTTACGGAAAGCACAGGCCAATTACGCATAGATGGTAGTTCTTTGGTAACACCATCACAGTACTTCTATTCATTTTTCACACAAGAAGTGCTTGACCTCATTGTTCAGGAATCGAATAAATATGCCCAACAAAAGGGTACCAATTTAGATCTTCAATTAGATGAACTGAAAGCATTTTTAGGAATAATAGTAGTAATGGGGTTTCATGTTTTACCCAGTATAAGATTATATTGGTCTACTGATGAAAATTTTCACGTTTCTCGTATTAGTAGGGTAATGTCGCAAAAAAGATTTTTACAAGTCCTTAGGTATTTACATATAAATGATAATGAAAAAATGCCGCCGCGAGGTAGCACCAACTTCGATAAATTATATAAAGTGCGTCCACTGCTAAATACCATTTCTGAAAAATTTTTACAGGCTTTTATACCGCATCGCCATATCGCTGTCGATGAAAGTATGGTAGGCTTCAAAGGCCGTAGCAGCTTGAAACAATATATGCCTTTGAAGCCTACTAAACGCGGCTTCAAGATTTGGGTAAGAGCTTGCTCGGTGACAGGGTATAACCTTGGATTCAAAGTTTATGAGGGAAAAGAAGCAGAAAACACTAGTAACTGGGGACTTGGCGAAAGAGTAATACTTCAGATGTCCGAACCTTTCCAAAATAAAGGCTACTGCCTGTATTTTGACAATTTTTTTAGTAGTTTCACCTTACTTCAAGAATTACATGACAGAGATACATTTCCATGCGGTACACTGCGTACAAATAAAAAACACTTTCCCAAGAACAAACTAGCATCTGATAAAAATCTACAAAGAGGAGAGCATGATTTCTGTATGAGCAATGATGTATCAGTTTGTAAGTGGAGGGACCGTGGAAAAAAATGTGTACTATTGGTTAGCAATTTCCACGACCCTACCACAAAATCCTCAGTCTTGCGGACAAACTCTAAAGGACATAGGGAACAGATCAGTTGCCCTCAGGTGGTAAATGACTATAATGCTTTTATGGGTGGGGTTGATAAATTTGATCAAATTATGTCACCATATTCAATTGCTTGGAAAAGCCGACGATGGTGGGTAAAGCTTTTTTATTTTGTTTTGGACGCCTCTATTGTCAATAGTTACATTTTATATAAAGTAAATACGGTTCAAAAAAATAATCGAGACAAGCCAATGTCCCATCTCACTTTTCGTAGCATTTTAGCATATGAACTAATTGGAACATTCAATGGAAAAAAAACAAAAGGCCCACTACCTGCAATAAATAAAAATAAAATTAATAAGGTGGGTGGTAGAAAGGTTTCTGTGCAAAATACAGTTCGTAAAACTGATGTAGGTAAACATATGCCTAAGAGCGGTACTAAAAGGCGATGCGCCTATTGCAGTACAAAAAAAAATGTCAAGCGGACTAAAATCGAATGTAAGGAATGTAACGTTGGGCTTTGTTTGTCATGCTTCGATCCTTTTCATGTAAAATAAAAAATAAATAGTTGGAAAAAAAGTGGTCCTTATTATAACCACCAAACATTTAAATATTCCCACCTTCCTGATTCTTCGGTGGTTCCTATTGGGACCTCCCTCTACAGCCATTATAGAGAAAAAAAATTAAAATAAAGGTCAAAAGTATATTACTACTACCAATTATAATAAAAATAAGCCAAAAAATTTTTATCAAAAAGTCAAAAAAAGTACTGCCCTATAAAGGGTTAAAAAGAAATACAAAGAGTATTTGCAGGAGCCGCGGTGAGTGTCCCGCCATTTCCTTGATTTGCAGTGTTGTTTCTCGTGTTTCAGATTGTTTTTTCTTTTTCTTGTGTTTGCTTCTATTTATTATTATTATTATTATCATTTTTATTATGTATCGTTGAGAGGCATGTGCAGAATAACAGACGATCAAATTTTCTGGTCAGTCTGAGCACATGCCTTTTAATCTTCTCCATGTACTTGTATGTTTTTCTCTTTTGTATATGTATACATGTATACGAGGTGTGGCAGAAAAGTAATGAGACTGATTTTTTATTTGCCAAAGTTTTTATTTTTTTCAAACATCAATGTTATCCCCTTCAAAGTAGTTCCCTTGGGCAGCTACACACCGATGGAGACGTTGTTCCCACTGTTGGTAGCAGCGCTGGAAGTCTTCAATCGGTATGGTCTTCAGCATGTCCGTTACACTCTTTTGGATGTTTTCTAAAGTTCCGAAATGACGTCCTTTGAGGACATTTTTCAGTTTAGGAAAAAGTCACACGGACTGAGGTGAGGTGAATAAGGGGGCTGGGGAACCACAGGAATGCCTTTTGGGGTCAAAAATTCTGTCATGGAGACGACATTTTGACATGGGGCGTTGTCATGATGGAGCATCCATTTGTTTGCAATGCCTGGTCTCACGCGAATGACCCTTTTTAATTGTTCACTCAGCATTCGTATTGTTAAACCACGGTCTGATATCACAAGAGTGTTCACACGTTCGATGTTTTCATTGGTTTTCGAAGTTGAAGGCCTCCTTGAACGGTGTTCATCTTCAACGTGTTTTCTGCCTTCCAAAAATGATTTGTGCCAGCGAAAAACTTGAGCTCGGGATAAAGAATGTTCCCCGTAGGCCTGTTTCAGCTTTTCAAACGTCACACTTGCCGATTCTCCAAGCTTAACACAAAATTGAATGGCACAACGTTGCTCCAAATTCCGCTGTTCCATTTTCCGTGACGAACAACCACAACACAACTTCGCTAATAGCAGTCACAAAAATCACGTGCTTCACGGACAGAGTTGAAACTCGCACTGAGCTATGGGAGGGTACTGATATACGTGCTCTATCAGGAACAACAGCGCAGCGTTGCCAGATAGCTTGCAGTGTTGCCAGTCTCATTACTTTTCTGCCACACCTCGTATATGGCCGCATGTATTTATTAATATCATTATTATCATTAATAATTATTATGTATATGCGTGTTTGTATGTAGAAATATGTTATGGGAAGATTAATAAATGCATTTATTATTATTATTATTTATTATTTACCTTGAAATGCAAAATTTAGGATTGGGATTTGACTGTTTGAATTTTTTCAATTTAAACTTGTCTAATGTGTTTAGTGAATATCCCTATATGGATATTGTGGGAGCTAAATGTTCTATAAATTTTGTTGTCTAATAGTGTGACGGGTGACTTGGAATCCTTCTTTGAATTGCTGGAAGTAGTTTGTTCTAGTTATTCTAATTTGATTATTATAGGTGACTTTAATTGCTCCCGATTTATTTTTAATGATGAGAAGGATTGCTAGTGTGGAATTGTTACATCCTTTATGGATATGTGCACCCTGAAACAGTATAACAGCATAACTAATGCTGATGGCAAATTGTTGGATCTAGTGTTGTCTAATATGAGCTGTGAGGTTATTCATGATATTTCACCATTTGTTGCTGAAGATACTTTTCATCCTGCTTTAATTATCAATACATCCATTAAATCCGACACACCGACCAATTTTCCGAGAAGCGATGGCAAATCTTTTAATTTTCGCAAAGCTAATTTTCCTCAATTGTATGCTGCAATTCTTAACTTCAATTGGGACTTTATGGATAATAATTCTGATGTCAATACTCTGTGCAATGCTTTCTATGATGCCCTTTATTCTATTTTCCAGAAGCACGTTCCTAGCTATACCAACCGTTCCCGTATGTATCCCAAGTGGTTTTCCCCCGAGATTATTTCCAATCTTAAATTAAAGCGTAAATATTTTGAGCAATATAAGCGCACCAAATCAGTTAGTTCATTGTCGTTGTTCAAGGAACTAAGAGCACTGGTAAAAAAAATGAGGTGTGGTCACCACACGACTTTCTTATACGTATGAGCGTTTCAAACTATACAATTTTAAGAATTTTTTTATACAAAACTTATTCAAAATCCTATTCTAAGTACGTTCATTCTCTTAATAAATCTCTATACAATGCATACTTTGCAAGATATTCGAAAAAAAGTGCTACTCGCTAAGAGTAAAAGTGCTACTTCCAGCCCGAATTTTGAAATTTCATGTATACAAAAAATATTGCAAATATAACTCTAAATACTTTTCTACTCTTAATAAATATATATAGAATGCATAATTTACGACATATTTGCAAAAAATCGCTATTCGGTAAGGTAAAACTGTTACTTCCGGTCCGAATTTTGAAATTTTTTTTATACAAAAGATATTGAAAAGTATGTTTTAAATATTTTTATACCCGTAACGTACCTATCTAAAAAGCTTGACTTGCGAAATATTCGCAAAAAACCGATTTTTGATAAGAGTAAAAGACCTACTTCCGGTAGGAATTTAGAAAAACTTTTTAAATAAAATTGTTCTCAATTTTAATTCTAAGTACATATGGATTCTTTATAAATTTGTTTAAACTTAGTATTTGACGAAATATTGGCAAAATTCGATTTTTTCACTGAAGTAAACTGCTACTTCCGGTCTACCGATTTTACTGAAAAACTAATCAGATCTCAAGAGGATCTCAAGAGGGAGATTATACACGTAAATACAAAATTTGGAATTGATATCTACAGCGGTTTGACCGCTATCGTGGTCACACACACACAGACAGACACACAGACACACACACACACACAGACACACAGACAATTTTTAAAAACCACTTTTTCGGTATCAGGGGACTTCAAAACGTGGACACCTGCAAAAATCTCGAGGTCGAAAATTTTCGTCATCACAATACTTCCTTATACTACGTATAAGAAAGTAAAACAAACATCTGCTACCTATAAGGCCTACCTTGCTAAAATCGAAAATCAAATCTCAACTGACCCAAGACAGTTTTGGACGTTTATTAGAGAGAGAAAGAAAAGAACTCGCATTCCTGGGAAAATGCAATACTCAGGAATGATTATGGAGGATCCCCAAACCATTGTCAACGCGTTTGCTGACTACTTCAAAACCGTGTACAATACTCCCTCTAAACCTATGGTTAATGAAGTAATGCCTGATAACTCCCTAGGAGTACACGTTAATCAGGTGCCCGAAGAGGTGCTGAACAGCATTAGAAGACTGAGGGTCGATTTTACTTCCGGCTTTTATGGTTCGGGACTATGCAAGTGTTCTTACTACCCCTTTGACAAGAATATTTAACTTTGTCCCTTCCACGTCATCGTGTTATCTCTCGATTTGTCCACTATAGGTGGGCCACGGCTTAGTCTCTCGAGATAACAATTTTGAGAAGATTATATACAATTTCTATTACACAGGTACTTATCAATAATCGTTGATTATTAAAACTTTTATACTAATCAAAAAATTGTGTTATTAACATTCAAATTCGAGAAATGTCACTTGACAACAGGGCAATCCAACGACCTGTCAAATAAAATTCAAGATGGCCGTTGTGGGCAAACAAATAGATTTGTATAAATAAAATTTGACTATAAGTGCTCATATTAAACAATTATCTTATTAAATTAACTTACTAAGGTCATTATTTAATTATCTAAGTATGGTGTTGTGTATCAAAGGCTAAAACTTATAATTATGTGACCAGAACGTTCTGTATTGCAGTTTGTTTGAAAGAAGTGTTTCAAGAAAAAAACAGCTGTGATTATTGCCTGCTTTGAAGTTTTCATTGGAAAACCAGATAATAATTTAGCTCAGCAGTTCTAATTATAAATACGATAGAAATTTTCATAGCAATAACTCCTCAGAGAATTAAATGCTATATTAGTGAAGCTCGTGGTGACATACATCTGAAAAATGAATGGAAGAAGTAATTTTTGCAACAATCTTAACCCAGGATATGTTGTTCTAGGAGAAAGAGCATTTTTAATAAAGGAAGCACTAGGAATTCTGCAAATGAATTTTAGTTATTCCAGCTTTTACTAAAGGAAGAACTCGTTAGCACCATAAAATATCTCATTCCAGTATCATGTTAAAAAAGTGTAATAATATGCAAAAATTAAACAGTGTAGATAAAATTGTGATGGTATTTAATGCTCTAATTAACATATTGCTGTGACATATAAATATTTATTTTAAATAACAATATTGCCATATAATTTATATGCTGTAACAACATACTTTTGTGTGTATTACCACACGTAGGGTATAGTCTTTTGTACACCTTATACTCTTTAAATTATTCTTTACACACCAAGAACTTATAATTGGTTTTGTGTTTTATCTTACATTGTTTTGTCATGTACCTTATAACTATTGTGGGTCCTGGCAATGTTTGTGGTTCCTTCTTATTTGCTGATGATTTTTCTCTTGTTCGTTATAGGGAAAAAGGTAATAGTTTTGTTCAAAGAAAAAAAACTGTATGTCTATTCAACATAATCATGTATTTTTTTTATTTTGTAATTTATGGATTCAAAAATATAGTTTCCTTTATATGCACACCTTTATGCTCTACACAAGATACATAATTGAAAAATGCTCATATCATTTATACCTAATGCCGGTTGTAATGTATGTAAATCTTTTGTTTATTTATTTATTCTATCAAACAAAATAAATATTTATCCTGCAAATGAACAAATGTAAATTTTTATTGTACATTTATGAATATACTCATCGACGTTATAATATTTATGGATAGGCTTCAATTAATTGCTTTAGACAACCATTTGCACGTGTTGTATCGAGCTCTTAATCTATGCCTTGTGAAATTCTAATTTATTATTCGCTTAATTTGAAAGAAATTAATGATGTCTAGACAATACGATGAAGAAAATGCTCATTTTCACGTAACATCTCTCCAACTGACCAACACCATTAATCCTGTTTAGTTGTAATTCTAACTATATAAATTTTAAAATAAATCTTACAGGATAAATTATTTACTTGTCTATTTTTTTGTCCAACAATACATTGATTAATCATTCGCACGTAAAAATCAATGTCTGTCCAACAACTCGTATAACTTCATTTTCAAAAGAAATAATAAACTTACTTGTTATCAATAAATCTATTTTGAATGTCCATTATGAACGCTTCAAATGAATTCAAATGTATTAAATAAAATAAATTCCTGTGACTATATGTGTTAAAGAAATAATGAAAAACTACAGTATAACGATAAAAAAAAAACTATTCTTTAAGAGATCTTCCTTTTGTAAGTGTTTTGAGAAGTTCACCTCTCGGAGGTGTTATCAGAAAGTCCCTTCCTCTCGGAAGTGTTATCAGAAAGTCCGTCTTGTCGAATCTTGTCTTCCTTTTTATAGCGGCAAAAATAAACTATGTTGACCATTGCGCCCTCTAGTCCATGTTTAGGTTGGTACTGGAATACACTTTTCCCGTGAAATCGCTGCCCATATGTTGCCGCCTTGATTCACGCACACATACACATTTTGTTCTGACAGTTCACAATTCACTTAAACGTCAACATAACCTTCCAATTCAAAGGTCCCCTCTGCTTTGCACATGATTCCCAATGGTAGGTTTATTCTTGTTACTAATACCATCCTTCCTTGTACTCGTCAATGAACCTATTACCTTGTTCATTGTTCGACACATACTTTTTCTTTCCATTTATTAATGTTAGTTTTACTTTTCTTTTAGCCGAATTGTGCCTTGGCAAAATGGGAAATACGCCGAAGATAACCATTATTCCGCACTGCCTTGTCCTTGTAGAACACGTCCGCCTCTAGTCCCTGAAGTATTGTGTTACGAACAAACCATGAACACAGATACCTTTTTATTTGTGATATCAGCTTTTAAATACAAAAAATATGTCACTGCTGATTGCTTCTATGTTTAACATATTTTTATATCCTTTTTTATTAATCTAGTATTAAGCTAAGGTAAATTTTATTCTTTAATACTATCTATTTCATAAACTCTCATAACATTTTATTGCCTTATGCATATAAATTTCATTTCTTTTCATGATTTATAACCCATGCTTTTTGTGTATCTTTTCTACAAAAGAAATATATTACTTATATTTATTTTGTCTTTATTTTATATATTTCTTTATTTAATAAATTTTTATTCTACATCTTTTGTTTATATATTTATTTAATAAATTTTCTCTTGTATATTTCATCATTTACTGTTATAATAAAAATTTGACTATAAGTATGCAACTTTGTATACCTTCATGTAAGTTTTGTTGCATCGTTTTACTCAATAATATTTAAATAGGACTTTTTGTTGTTTTTATTTTTATTTCTAAGCTTAAACTAATTCTTAAATCAACCTCTAAAACTATTCTTATTTTACAAATTATGCGAGTTCACGGCATATCCCTTGGTTATTATATTTTGTCGTGAATCGTCAACAAAGATTATTATAGCATGAACGACACATATAATAACCATTGTGAAAACTCGCACAAATGATTATTAATTTTCTACGTCTATATAATCATAGAGCATAGATATGTGATATTTTCCTTTGATCCTTTCGCTATCTATTTCTTGTAGCTCGTACGTTACATCGCTCAAAATTTTATTTACCCTATATGGGCCACTGTACGGTAAGTCCAGCTTTGCGCACTTGTTTAAATTCCTCCTTCCCAATCTGTAGTTTTTTACCACTACCAGATCTCCAATTTGGTACGTCTTGTGCTTTCTTATCTTTTCATTTTCTGTTCTCATGTATTTTTCTGCAATATTTGCTTGTCTTTGTTTCCCTTGATTTGTCAATTCTTCGATATCATCCACGATTGGTGTCTCTTGATTCCAAGGTCTCGGTGGATGTCTCCCATGCATTAATGTATAAGGACTTATATTTGTCGTAATGCTAGGTAAGAAATTTATATTGTTTTCCACCTCTTCTATATATTGCACCCAGGCATTGTGTCTTTCGTGCGTTAACATTCTTAAGTGCCTCGTCACTTCTTGTATGTACCTCTCACTAGGATTTGCTTGTGGATGCCTTATGCTAGTGAAAATTACCTCTATATCCATCTCCCTCAATTCTTGAGTGAATCTCATATTGTTGAAGTATGAAGCGTTATCTACCAGTAATTTTCTTATCCGTCCATGGTCATTTATAAATTGATTCACACAATTTATTGCTATTTGAGTATTATATCTTCTCGTCGGATATAATTTTACATATTTCGTAAAAATGTCTACCATCACAAATATGTTGCAATATCCTTGCTCTCCTGGTATTAAATTCCCCAGAAAATCAGCAGCTACCAGATCAAGTTTATTTTCTACTTGTATACTGTGTATGCTGTTCTGATTTACTCTGTTTTTATATTTTCCTAATAAACATTCTCTACATTTTCTATTCTCTGTGGCAATTAAATTTTTGTCTCTCAGAGAATAAAATTGCTCTCTGAAAACAAGAAATGTTTTTCTGTTTCCAGGATGCCCTAAATTATTATGTATATTTCTAACGATACTTAATGCTAAATTTCTATCTAAAACTATTAAATTCTTATCACCTAAAGTCTTATATACTATGTTATTTCTTATATTGTATCCTCTGTATTCTCCTTCTCTTCGTATTTTTCTTTTTATTTCTAGAATTTCTTCGGTCTGTTGACATGCTTCAATGCTCTGTCGACTGTATATTTCTGGTGCATAATCCAAGTTATAATTGTTGACTTGGTATGCATTTTGCTGCTTTATCCCTCCTTGAGCTCTACTCAATGCATCTGCAACTATGTTGTCTGCGCCTTTTCTATGCCTTATTCTAAATGAATATTCCGACAATAAAAGTGACCATCTATATATTCTTGAGTTGTTGAATCTGGTCTTCATGAGGAAAATTAATGATAAATGATCTGTCTCAACTAAGAAGCTATTTCCCAGTAAATAGTATTTTAATTTGGATACTGAATGAACCAAAGACAAAAGTTCTTTTTCTGAAATCGTGTAGTTTAATTCGTATCCTTTCAAAATCCTTGATAAGAAGCAGATTGGCTTTTCCACACCATTTCTTATCTGTAATAATTCTGCAGCTATTGCATTATTTGATGCGTCGCATCTTAAAACAAATTCTTCATTAAAATCGGGTAAATTTACTATTAATGCTTTGCAAAAATTTTCTTTCACTTCTTCAAATGCTTTGAGAGTTTCAGGAGTCCATTTAAATTTTACTCCCTTCTTTATCATTCTGAAAAGCATGTAAGTTTGATCAGATATTTTCGGAATGAAATGTTTATAATAATTTATCATTCCCAAGAATCCTCTGAGCATTTTTATGTTCTTTGGTCTGGGATACTTTCTTATTGCTTCCAATTTTTCTTCTTATATTGTGATGGTTTTACCATCTATAATATACCCTAGATAATTTATTTTATTTTTATAAAATTCACATTTTTCAATGTTAACTTTTAAATCGTTTTCTGCTAACGTATTTAAAACCTTTTCTACTGATTCTTTGTGATTCTCTAAATCTTTATTAAATATCAGTATGTCATCCACATAATGAGAAACGTACTCCTCGTGTGGATCTAAAATTTGTTGCATGGCTCTAACCAAAGCGGCTGTCGCTGTTGATAGGCCAAATGGAACGACTCTATACGAATAAACTAATGAATTGAACATAAAGGAACAATACTTCCTTGAGTCCTTGTGTAATGGTACCAGCCAAAAAGAACTCTTCAGATCTATTTTTGTGAACCACCTTGCATCAGTACACCTTGTTAATAAGGTCTCTATACTCTGCGGAGCTTCAAAATTAGGGGAGGTCCTTGAGTTAAGGCCCCTTGCATCAAGACATAAGCGTAATTTTGTTTCTTTCTGATTGCCTGTATTTTTCTTCACTACCACTACTATTGGATTTATAAATGTTGATTCTGTTCTTTCTATAATTTTATTTTTTAACATTTCTTTAATTTCTAATTTGACTTGTTCTCTGTATTTATTGGGGACAGGATAATTTTTAACTTTAAAAGGTTGTGTTTCATCTACTTTTAGCCTGTGTTCATAGCCTTTTGCTAAACCAGGTTTATTATCAAATAACTCTTTATACTTGCTGACAAGATTGCTCACATGGCTTATGTATTGTTTATCGCAATTTAAATTCGTACCATCCCTATATTGCGTGAAGTCCTCACTTTGACGATGCTTCACAGGATGTGCACACTTATTGTCTAATAAACTACTATCCATTTTATTTGTGAGATTTTGTTCAGCATTATTTATATATAAATTATTAATTAATATCTCATCTTCCTGTGTTTCCTTACACCAGGAGATTATTGAATTTTTAATATGAAATGTTTTGTTTTCCATATTTATTTTTGTACCATATTGACTTAAAAAGTCTATCCCCAAAATACAATTGCTGTTCAAATTAGGCACTATTATGAATTCTGTTAATAAATTTAAACTACCTATTCTAACATTTATACAAAAAACTTTATCTACAGTAATGATGCGTTTCTTATTTGCATTTATTAAGTTTACTTTTCTTATAGGCATACAATATCCTAATTTTTCTATGTCTTTACTTATAATACTACTATCTAATAAAGATAATTGCGCTCCTGTGTCTAATAATGCTTCTATCTCTTCGTTCCCTATTTTTACTGTTATGTGTGGTAATTCCGTCGTGATTTTCTTTAGATCGTCAAAGTTATATACGTTTTGTACCTTCTTTTTCTTTTTGACTGGCCTTTCTAAAAATCCAACGATGTCGCATTTGAGTATGTAGAATTTACCCATTCTTTATTTGTCGATAATTGTCTTGAATCCTTGGGTATTGCACCTTTTGATTCTGTTTTTTCCTTAGTACTGATTTCTTTTTTCTCTTCACTTATTTGAACATTGTTCACTCTTCTTTCCCTCTCAGGGTTTCTTTCTTTCTTCTCATAATTCTGTTCTTTCTCCCTCTCATTTTCATAGTGTCTTGCTTTATTGTATGAATATGGATTGTTCCCATAGCTTGGCTTATTATATGTATAAGGGTTGTTTCCATAATTCTTTTTACCCTGATTTTGATTGTACCCATTATTATTGTACTGTTTATCTTGATTGTAACGAGGTGTCTTGTTTATATGTGGATTATTTCCATTGTTGTAGTTATTATTATCATTTCTGGGTGGATCGTTTGTATATTTGATGCTTCCATAACTCTTGCTGTTTCCCTTCTCATCCACATCGTCTAATCTCTTGACCAGTTCCAGGAGTGCTTCAATGTTATCTATTCCTTGAAGTGCCACCGCCTGTGTAACGTTGTGGTCAAAGTGTGCTGCTAGCTGTGAAACAATATCACTTTCTTCAATGGTCGGTTGGATGTATTTAAGAAAAGAATATTTTCTTATGATGTAGTTTTCTCTAGAAGATCCAGCTCTGTATTTGCCAAACACTAAATCGTGTCTAATCTTCCTCTGCTGAGTCTGTCCCCAGTACTGTCTCACAAAACGAATCTCAAATTCTTTGAAATCCACTACTTCATCTATTATCATATCGTACCACTGAAGTGCATAATCCTTCAAACAACCTCTTATGAAATGTAGCCTTGACATCTCATCAGATATTCCCCTCATGTATGTTTTTATCTTTCTCATAAACGCCATTGGATTATCTTTGTAAAATCCTGAGAATTTTGGTATATTCTCTGCGCTACCAGGTATTTGTGTCAAAGATACACTAGGTGTACTAACCCCATGTACTTTGTTCTCTAACCCTTTTATAGTGTTTTCAAAGTTTAAAGTTTTGTTTTGTAGGGTCAACATTGTGTCCGTACAAACACCATATTTTATTTTACAATCTTCCACTTGGTGTGAAAGTTCTTGTATTTGCTCTTGATGTTGCACATTATTCCCTTTCACTTTATTTTCAAGAGAATTTATTTTCTCATCTACCTTATCAAAATTAGCTTGTGTTTTGGCAGATCTTTCGTTGATTTCTTTTATTAAGAATGTGCCTTTACTTTCACATTTCTTTTCGTTAAAGTTTATTTGTTTATTTAGAGTTGAAACTGACTGTTCTAACTTTAATTTT
Source organism: Amphimallon solstitiale (assembly GCA_963170755.1). Classification (NCBI taxonomy): domain Eukaryota; kingdom Metazoa; phylum Arthropoda; class Insecta; order Coleoptera; family Scarabaeidae; genus Amphimallon; species Amphimallon solstitiale. The sequence continues at coordinate 47,317,864 of OY720677.1, read as the reverse complement.
ACTTTTGCATTTAATTCTAAAGTTTCTCTTCTTAACTCTGCGAAACCTTCGTCTATTTTTGAGTTTATTTCTATTTTATTTTGTTCTAATTTTTGATTTATACTTAAATTATTTTCTACTAATTTTCGATTATTCTCTTCAAATTTCTTGTTCATATTTCTATCGTTTTCTTCTATTCTGCTGAATAGTTTATTAAAAAGATTCTCAAGTTTTTGTTCACCAGCTACGCCACTGATGCTTTCTGCTTGTGTGCTACCATCAAGTGTTCGATCCTCTGATTCAGGTTTTTCTGACTCTGAATCAGAAGATACTGGACGATTGTCCCTGTATTGTGTGAATTGTGAACCTTCACCATTATTCTTATCTTTATCTTCCATTTTTATCTTATTTCTAGCTTATCAATTAATAACTAAACTTATTTAAACAAATACTATTCCTCCTTTTTTTTTTTATCCCTTTCTAAACAAGAGAAATTGATAATTCACCAGTAAGTGAAAATTAAGGTAATCTGTCTCTAACATTGGACACTGAATAATTATTCTATTTACTAATAAATAAAAAAAATGAAACAAACTTTGTACCCATTATTTGTACAAAATAAATTATTATTTTTTTGTTTATACATTTAAAAAAACAAAAATTGCATTGCTTCACAACGTTAAATGTTATGTAAATAATTATTGACAAATGAGAAAATGAATACAATGCTCCACTATGTTAAGCAACATTAATTATATATATATTTTTTTTTTTTCTTTTAAACAATTATGAAAAATAATGCATTGCCTCTCTATTTTGGGCGTTAAATAAATACATGATTAATAAACAACAAGAAAAGGAATACATTGCCCCACTACGTTGAGCGCCATTTAATTTAAGCTGTGACATATAAATATTTATTTTAAATAACAATATTGCCATATAATTTATATGCTGTAACAACATACTTTTGTGTGTATTACCACACGTAGGGTATAGTCTTTTGTACACCTTATACTCTTTAAATTATTCTTTACACACCAAGAACTTATAATTGGTTTTGTGTTTTATCTTACATTGTTTTGTCATGTACCTTATAACTATTGTGGGTCCTGGCAATGTTTGTGGTTCCTTCTTATTTGCTGATGATTTTTCTCTTGTTCGTTATAGGGAAAAAGGTAATAGTTTTGTTCAAAGAAAAAAAACTGTATGTCTATTCAACATAATCATGTATTTTTTTTATTTTGTAATTTATGGATTCAAAAATATAGTTTCCTTTATATGCACACCTTTATGCTCTACACAAGATACATAATTGAAAAATGCTCATATCATTTATACCTAATGCCGGTTGTAATGTATGTAAATCTTTTGTTTATTTATTTATTCTATCAAACAAAATAAATATTTATCCTGCAAATGAACAAATGTAAATTTTTATTGTACATTTATGAATATACTCATCGACGTTATAATATTTATGGATAGGCTTCAATTAATTGCTTTAGACAACCATTTGCACGTGTTGTATCGAGCTCTTAATCTATGCCTTGTGAAATTCTAATTTATTATTCGCTTAATTTGAAAGAAATTAATGATGTCTAGACAATACGATGAAGAAAATGCTCATTTTCACGTAACATCTCTCCAACTGACCAACACCATTAATCCTGTTTAGTTGTAATTCTAACTATATAAATTTTAAAATAAATCTTACAGGATAAATTATTTACTTGTCTATTTTTTTGTCCAACAATACATTGATTAATCATTCGCACGTAAAAATCAATGTCTGTCCAACAACTCGTATAACTTCATTTTCAAAAGAAATAATAAACTTACTTGTTATCAATAAATCTATTTTGAATGTCCATTATGAACGCTTCAAATGAATTCAAATGTATTAAATAAAATAAATTCCTGTGACTATATGTGTTAAAGAAATAATGAAAAACTACAGTATAACGATAAAAAAAAACTATTCTTTAAGAGATCTTCCTTTTGTAAGTGTTTTGAGAAGTTCACCTCTCGGAGGTGTTATCAGAAAGTCCCTTCCTCTCGGAAGTGTTATCAGAAAGTCCGTCTTGTCGAATCTTGTCTTCCTTTTTATAGCGGCAAAAATAAACTATGTTGACCATTGCGCCCTCTAGTCCATGTTTAGGTTGGTACTGGAATACACTTTTCCCGTGAAATCGCTGCCCATATGTTGCCGCCTTGATTCACGCACACATACACATTTTGTTCTGACAGTTCACAATTCACTTAAACGTCAACATAACCTTCCAATTCAAAGGTCCCCTCTGCTTTGCACATGATTCCCAATGGTAGGTTTATTCTTGTTACTAATACCATCCTTCCTTGTACTCGTCAATGAACCTATTACCTTGTTCATTGTTCGACACATACTTTTTCTTTCCATTTATTAATGTTAGTTTTACTTTTCTTTTAGCCGAATTGTGCCTTGGCAAAATGGGAAATACGCCGAAGATAACCATTATTCCGCACTGCCTTGTCCTTGTAGAACACGTCCGCCTCTAGTCCCTGAAGTATTGTGTTACGAACAAACCATGAACACAGATACCTTTTTATTTGTGATATCAGCTTTTAAATACAAAAAATATGTCACTGCTGATTGCTTCTATGTTTAACATATTTTTATATCCTTTTTTATTAATCTAGTATTAAGCTAAGGTAAATTTTATTCTTTAATACAATCTATTTCATAAACTCTCATAACATTTTATTGCCTTATGCATATAAATTTCATTTCTTTTCATGATTTATAACCCATGCTTTTTGTGTATCTTTTCTACAAAAGAAATATATTACTTATATTTATTTTGTCTTTATTTTATATATTTCTTTATTTAATAAATTTTTATTCTACATCTTTTGTTTATATATTTATTTAATAAATTTTCTCTTGCATATTTCATCATTTACTGTTATAATAAAAATTTGACTATAAGTATGCAACTTTGTATACCTTCATGTAAGTTTTGTTGCATCGTTTTACTCAATAATATTTAAATAGGACTTTTTGTTGTTTTTATTTTTATTTCTAAGCTTAAACTAATTCTTAAATCAACCTCTAAAACTATTCTTATTTTACAAATTATGCGAGTTCACGGCAATATGTAAGTTATAAATCATTTTATATTTATAATTATTTATGGCACTATATAATCTTAATTTATTACTGTACAATGTGGCCATTATTTTAGAATTTAAATAGGCATTTCGTTACAGACAAAACACAAAACTTTAATAATGAGTTAAATTTATTTATTAATATATTTGAAATCTATTTACATTTTTTTAAGTCCTAAAATGTTTATACATTGTACGCTAAATATTTATAATAAACTTTTATAATCTTACACATAATATTTCTATATGATTAAACTTATTTCCTTATTACTATTTATTAACTATTGCTTCTATAATAATTAAGTGAAACTATTTTAATAAATAAATCTTATTAAACAATCCTCTGATTATTTTGTTAAGTATTGTAAATTTAAAGACAAATTTAAATAATTAATCCTTAATCAGTGCATGAGTGGCTTTGTATTTCTTCGTATACTGGAAATAATAATGCACCAACATAACTACAATGTTCGGCTGTTACCAGCCATGCATGTAGAGTGAGCCGAAAGTATTGATTCACATTTCATAATAATGCACTACACATCCATTGGTTTTAAACTAACTTCTTATAAATGTTTCACCTAATCAAAAACACGTACTTTTCCACATAAAATAAATAAGTTGTTAATAAATGTAAGCGGTGAGACTCTTGAACACTATCATTTGGTCCTTGGTGTAATAAATATGTAATAAAAGCAAATATACAATAATATTCGTACTTGGCACAGGTGGAATACTATTTATTAAAGTGTCTAATTTCAAGAGTGAATGGATCCAAATTATCAAGTAATTTAATGTTCATCTGATAGCTGCCAAACAATACATTCTCACACGAATAATTATTTTCTATGATGATTTCAACAAAATGTTACTCCAACTTCTGGATTTTCAGTTAAGAACTTCTTCAGGTAATCACTCTGCATTATCATGTTTATAAACTCAGCACACACGAAAAGTAAAACCATATTAAAACTAATGATGATGGCATACCAAACTAAGGTTCATTCATTGTTTGCCCACAGACGCCATATTAGATCACGTGATTTGGATTCCCTAACTGACTTATATATCTATATCTCTCAAAAAGAGTCATGATGATCTTTTTGACAAATGTCACTTGCCAACTGACACATTTTTAATGAAGTTTTATTGGAACATAAAGCCGAACAGCTGCGTCGTTCTGTTTGTGAGGGGACAATGGTAACATGCGCCCCCCCCCTTCCGAAAGACGCTGCTTCGATTAATGCTCCAGATCCTGTTGGCTGGTGCCGGGCTGGGACTCCTGCGATGGTCCTGGGGCCGGGTTCGTTGGTGGGGCTGGTCCCTGAGGTCTTGATTGCTGAGGAAGTTCACCATTGGCTGGGCGGACGATCTTTACTTGGTCGAGGTGGTACTTAACCCATTTTGCTCCCGGTCACTCGACCCAGATGGCAGTAGGTCCTGCAGCTTTTCGTACTGGATAGGGGCCCATCCAGCGAGGCCCGAACGGTTGCCCTGGCGGAAGGTGAGCGCGCACCATGACCAAATCCTCAGGTTGAGGTTGAATGGGCATTGGAGCTTCTGGTTGGGCATAGCGTCGCTCCCTATAGCGTAATTCATTTGCATGAACCTTCCGTTCTCGCTGTTGTCTAGGTCCTCGTTCGTCTTGTAGTGGATCCCTCCAATCTCCGGGTCGGCGTAGTTCATACCCCAATAACGCTTTGGATGGGGAATACCCGGTGGCGGCGTTTTGACGAGTTCTTAAGTTAAACAACACCATATTTAGCTTTTCGTCCCATCGCTCCGGTGTCTCACCCTCTAGTTGCAGCCTTAGGCCTTTTTTTAAATCCTGGTTGCGACGTTCAACGGGATTTGCCCTCGGATGGTAGATGGGCGTTGTCCATTGCATGCACTGCCATCTGCGCAATGCTGTGTCCCAAGTTTTTGAGGTAAATTGTGGACCATTATCCGTCAGTAGGGCTTTAGGGTACCCGAAGCGATAAAATACTCCCTCGAGGGAGTGACTATTGTGTTTGTTGATGTAGTCTTCACTGCTTGGGCTTCGATCCACCTGGAGTATATGTCCATGATTACTACTACAAAGCGGTTACCAGATCGGGATCGAGTTAGTGGTCCTATTATGTCGACTGACAGCACTTCAAAGGGTTCCCTCGGTGTATGAGGTCTAAGAGGTGTTTTCTCCTGGATGGGCCCTCGTTTAAAGGCGTTGCACAGCCTACACCCCCGCACATACTCTGCCACCTGGGCTCGAATGCCTGGCCAGTAATATCGATAACTTTTACTTATAACAAGTTCCCAGCTTGTTGGAAGCTCTCGCTAATGAGACCTGTTGAAGGTTATTTACAGGAACAGTTCATTTTTAAATAAGAAAACTAAACAACTTCTTTGTGAAGCACTTGTTCTGTCTAATTTCACCTTCTGTGATACTTTGTACGGTGCCTGCATTTCGGCTAGTACTGCATCTAAAATCCAGAAGGTGCAGAATTCCTGTCTCCGTTTGATCTTCGGTATCCGGCGGAGAGAACATATCTCCCATAAGCTAAAAGACTTGAATTGGCTGAACATGAAGAATAGGAGGTTATTGCTACTCTATACCATCGTATCGTTATCACCCACCTGCCTCCCTACTTATACAATAAAATCAAATTTAGAACAGATGTACATAATATCAACATTCGTTTCAAAGGTACCTTAACCCCACCAACACATTCACTTGAACTTTTTTAAAAAAGTTTCTCATACCAAATCACTTTCTTATATAATTCACTTTCGGCTGACATTAAATTATCTACGTCTGTTCCTGCTTTCAAGAAGAAATACTTTGATATACTATTTACCAGGCAATGAACTTTCGCAATTCTTGTACTCTCGCAACCGTTTATAACTCATAATATGCTGTTTGTGAGTGGGTATGCAAGCAACCCTCAGGACATTATATTTCTTGTTGTGTTTATCTTAGGTATATTTCCAATCTTTTTTATTTCTTATTTCTCTATGAAATCCCTCTCTTTTGATTGTAAGTTTGTGTTTTCAGTTTAAATTTATTTAATTTAGGTTAAGTTGTTCATAGGTTGAGTGGAAGAGCGGATGCCACCTCTGTGGTAGCCCGAACTCCGCCTAATTTCACTAAGTACATCTTTAATTTCTTATATATACATATATTGCTTTCTCTTTGTTGTCATTATTATCAGTTTTCTATATCTGTACACATGGATGTGAAATAAAAGTTGCTTATTATTATTATTATTATTATTATCTTTCGGTTATAACACAGTATGTTTCGTCCGTTCCTGGATGTCCGGCAGTGTAATCATCATGATATTGATGCAGTACTTGCAATCGTGCGGGTTCAGGTACAAATGCAGGTTGGTGGGGTCCATCCTGGTATCTCACCAAACCATTGTTGTAGGTGAACATCTGATTTTCGGCATCTGGAGGCTCTTGAAGTAGTCGGCAGGCTAGTTCTTGGACCTCGGGATCATTTTGTTGAGCATCTTGCATGATGTGAAATACAGGCTGCTCCCCATCCTGAATGATACTCACGTACTCTTGTACGGGCTGCTTTTGTGGTGGTGGGGCGGTATTTTGAACTAACCGGTCTATGTCTTCGAGATCCGGAAATGTTGTCTCCCCTCCTGGGTGTCGGGACAAGGCATCCGGGAACTCGTTATAGAGTCCAGGCACATATTCCACTACGTAGTTGAATTCCTGGAGGAGGCGTGACCATCGTGTAAGTTTGGACTTCGTGTCCTTAAAACTGTGTAGCCATGTGAGCGCCTTACTGTCGGTTCTTAAGGTAAACTGCTTATCCTCCATGTATGGGCGGTACCGTTTGACAGTCCAGATTACAGCTAAACATTCCTGTTCGTTTACATGGTAATTTCTTTCTGTCCTGTTAAAGCGGAGGCTCGCATAATTAATAATACGACGGTGGTCCTCCTCCTCCTCTTGATATAGTACTGCCGAGGCACCGACAGCGCTGGCACCCGTCTGCAGGACAAATGGTCGGTTGAAGTCCGGCCTGTGCAGAAATAGCGGCTGGGCGGCGGCGGCCTTTATCGCTTCAAATGCTTCTGCTGCGAGGGTGGTCCAGCGGAATGCCATGTTGGTCGCCAAGAGGTCCGTCAGTGGAGCCATTATACTTAACGCGTTGGGAATATAATCTCTTAGCCAATTGATGGTTCCCAAAAAACGTCGTAGGGCCTTCCTGGTTTTCGGCGGATCACTGTCTTGGATTGCTTGTATATGGGCAGTTTGGGGCTGGTTTCCATCTTGTGCGACAACATGACCCAGATAGTCCAGGCTGGGACTGGCGAAGTAGCATTTTTGTAGATTTAGACGAAGACCATGTTCTTCCAGACGTTCCAGTACCAGTTGTAAGTGACGGAGGTGTTCGTCCATGCTGCTGGAGTAGATGATTATGTCGTCTAAATATGCCATCACAAACTCCTGCATATATCCAACCAGGACGTCCTGAGCCATCAGCTTTTGGAAGGTGGTGGGGGCTCTCTTTAATCCAAACGGCATTACGTTGAATTCAAATGCCGCCCCGTCGGGGGTGGTGAAGGCGGTGTACCGTTTGGATTTCTCCTCCAGTTCCACCTGCCAGTATCCGCTTCTTAAGTCTAGGGCTGTAAATATCCTGGGGGTTCCAAGATCCCTCAAGGAATCCGCGATCGGAGGAAGAGGACTTGCTTCGTCTTGTGTCTTATCGTTGAGTCTACGATAATCAACGCAAAAACGTGGCTTGCCATCTTTCTTGGTCACCAGCACTATCGGCGAGCTATACTCACTATGGCTGGGCCTAATGACTTTAGCGGCTAGCATCTCTTCCACCTGTTCGAATATGATCTTTTTTTTCTGAGACGTATACTTATATGGGTGAATGCGGATTGGTGTATTATCCTTAAGACGTATTACATGTTTGGTGGTCGCCGTTGTACTGATAGGTTTTCCCTCCGTGAATAATCTTCCAAAGTTTGGATTTCTTGGAACGTCGCCTGCTGATCCAGGGTCCAGCTTGACATGTCAACGGTTACGTCCGTCATATCTACCTTGGGTATAGCACTTGGCAAATGGACCTGGCTCAAGTATATGGTTTGCCTCTGTTGATGACCGACGTGGATACATCCCCTTATGTAATCCATAATGGCTCCATTCTCCTGTAGCCAGGGGTGTCCTAGCACAATTTCGGATTGAAGGTTGTCCACCACCACGGCGTCGCATGTGAAGGTGAACGCTCCCGTGGTGGCTGTAAGTCTTCCACATTGGTCAGTGGAAAAGGTGTGGTTGTCAATTGCCATTGAAAATTCGACGGGTGGTATTTCAGATATCGGGCTTGTTATCCATTTAGGCCTGCTCAGGTTTCGGCTGGCCACACTATCCACTCTTTCCAGGACATTTTCATGGTTGATTCGGAGTATAATGGAGGCTGTTTGGTCGTTGGAAACAGTTGTAACTAGGGCCGTCCCTGTGTTGGCACTGGAACGACCCTTTCTTCTTCCCCCGACTGGGGAGAGGCTGTAGGATGTCTCGTCGCATAATCCTGCAGTTTCTGGGGGCAATCCCGATTCAGGTGACGTTCGGGGCAAAACCAGCATCGTGGTAATGGTTTCTCCGAGGACTGTTCACGCTTAGGTGCTGGTGGACGTGGCACTACTTCTTTTTTCAGCGTTGACGCCTTTACTTGGAAATTGCTGAAAATCATGGACCACTTCTCACAGACTTCATGTAATTCTCGTATCGTCTGTGGTTTAGCTTGAGCCACTTGAATGCAATATTGTTCTGTGAGCAGCATTACTATGTGGTCTACTAATTCTGGCTCTGGCCACAAGGGATTGAGACGTAAGCAAAGTCTCTTAATTCTTGTCACAAAGGTGGCCGGGTCTTCATCTGCCTTCTGCCTTGTGTTACATGTATCCTGGAGGGCTCGTTTCCTCTGACGTCCCAGGAATTCTCGTTGAAATCTATGGCAGAAATTCTCTAATGTATCGAAGCCTCCCTGATTGCGGCGGAACCAGGCAGCTGCTTCTCCCGTTAGGAATGGTTGGACCGCCTCGTCTACGTCTTCTGGGATTTCAAATAGGTTCTTGTCCAGATGAGTTTTCAGTCGGCCCAGGAAGACTTCGGGATCTTCTATTAGCCGTCCACTATAGGGTCGAAGTGGTGTAGTGGTTGGTTGAAGGCATCGGCAGGGCTGGCAGCCACAGTGGGTGTGCATCCATGCGCTGGATTTGGTGTGGGTGATGACTTCGGAATTGGCGGAATATGCCGTAGTGGTTCCTTGTGGTAGTTCATTCATTGGTACCTCCGCGCTGATTGCCCTGGGGTGGTCGGGTAATCCAGGATTGACAATTGGTTCGACGGCGGGGCCTATCCTGGGGGTGATGACGCCTACGGGGGCTTCTTGTATTATAGTGTTGGTAGTTTCTCTGCTTTCCAGTGCGGTGAGTCTATTATGGGCGAGTTTGAGTTCTTCCAAGAGGACGGCCATCTGAAGCTCAGAGTTCGCTCTTCCAGGTGTGACCTGCCTTGGTGATGCGGGTGGTGGTGTTAGTTGATCTTCCAGGAAGTCACTACTCTGGCGGGTTTTTTGGTTTTCCTAGATGGCATCTTTGTGTGGGGGTGGATCCTTGGTACGTCCGTTTCCAAAAGGCCACGAAGTTGAGCGCCACTATGTTATCTCTCGATTTGTCCACTATAGGTGGGCCACGGCTTAGGCTCTCGAGATAACAATTTTGAGAAGATTATATACAATTTCTATTACACAGGACTTATCAATAATCGTTTATTATTAAAACTTTTATACTAATCAAAAAATTGTGTTATTAACATTCAAATTCGAGAAATGTCACTTGCCAACTGATACATTTTTAAAGAAGTTTTATTGGAACATAAAGTCGAACAGCTGCGTCGTTCTGTTTGTGAGGGGACAATGGTAACAATCGTTTCCGGCTGTTTGGAAGCAAACGAGAATTATCCCACTCCTAAAGACAGGAGATTCTTCGGATATTGGTAACTATCGTCCTATTGCCATTTTGAATAACTTCTCTAAGATATTCGAAATCACTTTGCATTCACGAATTTTTCCCTTAATTAAGAGTCAAATTTCTTCTCGCCAGCATGGTTTTATGGAGGGAAGATCTACAGTTTCTAATTTGGCAATTTTTACTGAATATGTGATTAAAGCGCTGGATGGCAGACTACAGGTGGATACCATCTACACCGACTTTGCTAAGGCATTCGACAGAGTTGACCATGCGATTTTGCCTTCAAAGTTAAAAAGTTTTGGATTTAGCGATCAGTAATTCAGCTGTTTGCTTCATATCTACGCGATAGGCCTCAGAGAGTTTTCTGCAGTGGTCATGGTTCCGCACCATATACGGCCACTTCTGGAGTGCCTCAGGGCCCTAATTTGGGTCCGCTGATCTTTAATATTTTCATTAATGATATTGTAGTCAACATTGAGTTCAATATACTTCTGTTTGCTGACGATTTGAAACTGTTTTAGTGTATTAATAAAGTTAGTGATGGCCATCAGCTGCAGAATGACTTGGAGAGAATACGTAATTGGTGCTTAATAAACAACTTGCCTCTTAATCCTACCAAATGTAAGGTTGTTACTTTCTCCAGAAGGCAGGAGCCTGCTCACTATTGCTATTTACTGGGTCATGTGGAGCTGGAAAGGGTTCTGATGGTCAAAGACTTAGGGGTTACTTTCGATGCTAAACTTTCTTTTAACGCACATGTTCATTGCATAACGAGGCAGGCTAGACAAGTGCTGGGTTTTGTCATTCGGAACAGCAGACAGTTTTCTAACATCCATTTACTAACCACTCTATATACGCTACCAGTGAGGCCGACGCTGGAGTATGCCAGCCTTATCTGGTATCCATATTATATTGCTCAGAAGCGCCCCGTGGAGCTTGTGCAACGACGATTTGTCAAATTCCTATGGTATAAGGTTGATGGTGTTTATCCACCTAGAGGCTCGGACTATTCACTACTCCTCTCTCATTTTGAGATCCCTTCCTTCTCTTTCAGACGTACCTATAATAGCCTTACCTTCCTCTACAAGCTGCTGCATGACAAGGTCGACTCACCTGCGCTGTTATCATTCTTGGACTTTCTGGTTCCGCAATTCTTCACCCGTCCCTCCTCTGCCTTTTATCTTCCTTTTCCCAGGACTAACACCAGTTTCAAATGCCCCGTCTATGTAATGTCCTCCAATTACAATCTTATTTTCTGTAGTGCTGACATACACTTCGATTCCCTTCCTTCCTTCCGGAGCATTATCTATGACTCTTTTGATAGATTCTCAATTTGATGTTAACAATCTTTCAAGTGTGTGCTACCCTTGCCTTTTGTTGCTGGTGTCGTTGGTTGGTGTGTTGATTTTGATTTAAATTTTGAATTATTGTTAATTTTTTGTTAGTTAAAGGTTTATATTTACATTTTAAGTTGTACACCTTTATACTTATATAATTCTAATTCTTTTTGTTTAATTATTGAATAGCTGCTTGGCATATTCTTATCTTTAACTAATTTATCCTGTAATTGGCGCTACTGCTGTTGGATAATAAAGTCTATTATTATTATTATTTTATGTATCTGCTTTCATTATAACAGACAAATAGGTACTTTAACCGAAATAGTAAAGGACCGACACATGAACGTTTTAGGAAATATAATAAAATAACATTTGATAATTCAAATAATGTTGCGAAAGGCATTTTAAGCACTCAGGTTGTGAAATAAGACCCAATCCCAGCCAGACTCAACAAACAAAAATCTTATAACTAGTGGAACAATCTCGCTGTCAAACTTCTTATTGCAACTTATAAAGAATTGGAGCCAACATTTTCACCATCTCAGCATAATAAAAAGAGTGTTTGGGACCTAGTAAGCCAAAAATTATACACTAGTGCTATCACAATGTCAGCCACAAAGTGTGATGAAAAATGGTGAAACTTAAAGAAACGATGCAATAAGGAAATCAAAGAATGAAACTGGAAATTGGACGTATTTTCATGATGAAATATATTTCAAAGATTCCTAATTTGCACCACTTGCTAAAATCAACAGCACAAGAGAAATTACAGTTCGCTCAGATGTTGCTACTCCAAGTATGTCAAAATATTTACCGACAGGATGACACCAAGAAGTGGGAAAAACTAAACAATTCCTACCTCGAGAAATTGGAGAAAAAAGCAAGCTAGACATAATGGAAAAATTAAATTTAAGAAGGAAGTGTTTGAATGGCTAAAGTTAGGGGAAGCAAAGAAAGATGATTAACGTACCAACTATTATTTATTAGTTTGTAAGAATTTTATTTATTTTGTTAATGCCAAAATTTCATAAAATGTTACCTACCTATATGAAAAAAGAATAGAGCAAAATCTTATTTTATTACACACATTTTGTGTTTGCAGTTAACTGGTTAATATGAATTCAAAAAATCTTGATGTCCTCACTTTTTGACTTCATGTTTGAAATAATTGACAGTTGCAATTTACATATATCATCGCTCTCACTTTTAGCGCTGAGTGCGGTTTGCTTTTTTTGGCGTTCGTCTGATTTATTTTATTTTGATTTAGTGTTCTTGTTTTTAAAAAATGGTCAGTTACGGAGATAGGGAGGAGATGATTGAATTAATCATTATTTTTGCTTAAGCTAATAGAAACTATCACCAAGCCGTACCAATTTTCAATGAACGCTTCCCAGATCGTACAACATCGAGAGCATATTTAAGGGAACCTGTTATATAATTCATGGAGACAGGAAGCGTTCTAATTTAAAAAAATCTGGTCGCAACGTATAGCAAAAGAAACGCAGATTAACGTAGTAGGTGAAATAGTAACTCAACCCCAACAATCCACCTCAAAGGTTGCTGGGCAATGCAATGTGTCTAGCGCTACTGTAAAGAGGTATGTAAAAAAAGTACAATTTTCACCCTGTCATTGTTATTATGATAAGTGTAGTATTATATTGAAATTATAGATTTTTAACAAGAAGTTGTAACATATTTGGTTAAACAAACAAAAAGCCTGAAGGATCATTAAAAATTAGACGAATTAAAAATGTTATTAACAAGGGTATTAGAAGACTTGAGTAACCCAATTAATAACGAAGATGCATTGTCTATTAATTCAGATTTATTTAATAACTTTCCCATAAAGACCCTTGAAGATCTTGAAAATAATCTAAAAGATTACAGTATCAGGCAAAGAGTTGTAAGTCGTTTTTCATTTTTGTAATTTTATGCAATGTATTACTTTCTACTGTATAATTTCATGTACAAAACCTTCGAAGCATGAGCGGTACAAATTATAAAGATTGTACTCGGCGGTTTTTGAAAAGAATTTTGTTTGATAACATTGCTATACAATATAGTCTACATGGCCATGAAGGAAAAAAGGTTTGCCAGTTTACAGTTCTTTTAGAATATAAAAGGTAAAGTATTACATATTATGAAGTAATTGCGATCTTCATCTACAAATATTTAAATTACATTAGAAATTTATTTTTCCTTTGATTTTAGTAATTCCCTTCATTCTTAGCAATTATTGATAAATTCAAATCAATATGTTACACATTGGCACCTATTCTCGTTATGGCAAAAGTTCAGAAAGACCTTGGAAAGACGAAGAGTATGCAGTATTGGAGAAAGCATTGGAACACAAAACAGAAATGTGGAATAAAAAAACATAAACTGGATAAACAAAAAAGACTAGGCATATAAATTATATAATATTGGAGATCGTGTGATAATAAAGAATCTTAAAGTAACTGATAAAAATAAAAATAAGGTAGCTAAATTTGTTGAAACGTGTATACGCCCTTTTGAAATAAGTAAGCTGTATGGTGACACTGCATATGAAGTAAAAGAGCCTGATACACAGTTAATACGGGGAAGATTCATGTTTCAATGGTGCATGGATATTATATATAAATAAAAAAGATATTTGTAGTCATTAATAGTAGATTGTTAAACAAGTAAAGAAAAGTGATGGTTTTCTAGCGAGTGAAAACAGATTGATTAACGAGCGTAGCGAGTAAATCAAGTGTTCACCGAGCTAGAAAACTCACTTTCTTTTACGCGTTGAACACGTAATTTTTTCGTGTGCTTCACGAGAATTATAATTTTAAAAATAAAAATTGTCATTTTCCTAATACCTATCAAAGTAATCCGTGTCAAGAATTTGTTTACTTAGTGACAAAACATCACAACAAGTAAACAACTAATTTGCGAAAAAGCTTTCATGTAAAATGAATCAATCAAGCAAAAATAATTAAAAAATTCTGCAATTGGTATCAGAAGCGGAATCAGGTTTACTGCCTACAAAGTCTAGAGCAAAATACGAGAAAATTTACCAGCAATTTTGTCAATGGAGAAATGAAAAGAACGTGGAAGGAGCAAATGATACTCTAATTGCGTACTTTTGTGAAAAGGTTTGTTTTATGTATGAAATTTATTACAAGCACTAATTTTAAATATTCTTCCAGGTGAAAACTCTTAAATGCTCAACACTCTGGTCAGTGTATTCGATGGTGAAAAGCACTCTACAAGTAAACGAAAACGTAGACATTTCTGCCTATAAAAAATTGTTGGCCTATCTGAAACGTCAAAATGACGGTTATGTACCAAAAAAATCAAAAGTTCGATCAATTCATAATGTAAAGGGTTTCTTAAACAATTCCCCTGTGAAAGGAAAATTGCTGCGTATTTAGGGCTTCCGGATTCGAACAGTTTCACAGGACATTGTTTCCGCAGAACTTCTGCGACATTTCTAGCCGACAGTGGGGCCAACATTCAAGTTTTGAAGAGACGCGGTGGTTGGCGTAGTAGCGGAGTCGCGGAAGCTTATGTGGAAGATAGCATAGAAAACAAAGTGAAAATTTCAAAAAGAATTTTCAGTAATTTAACTGAAGAGACTTCTGCACATCGACATCAGTTTCAGCCACATCAAGTGAAAAAATGAATAACTCAACTTTGGCAGTTTCTGAATTCAGGTCACTTTCCACATCTACTGGTATCTCATTTAGTAGTTTAACCAATTGTACATTAAAAATTTATGCTAATAAATTAAACCATGGGTTACCCTGACCCACAGCAATTGTTTTATTGTTGACAATGTTGTAATAACTTGCATTTAGTTCATTTACTAGTGACAATGTCCGATTTTGTAAATTATATTTATCGATCTGTTTCCAATTACGTACTATCAGCATGTTTCGCATTCTAAAGCATATCATGCATTGCAAGCAGAGTATCCCAAAGAGTGTGAATGTGTTTGGTTATTTATACAAAATTACATATACAATATTTCTACAAAAATGGATAAAAAATATGTATCTGTCGAACAATTAATATCCGATATAGAAAAAATTGATTAAAACATGTTAGTTTAAGGTTTGTTTAAAAAATGAACATTGGCAAAAATGAATTCTAATAATATGTTTAAGTGTATTGGCACTTTAAAGGGATTGATATTTCACTTTAAAAATATACATAACTTGACACGTAATAGTATATATATTTATATCGATAATAATTGTGGTAGACAATTCAATAATTTATATACTTTTACAAGGCACACTAAAATGCACTGCCGAATATCCAAGGATATAATTACTGATAAAAAGAGAACAGCTGAAAATAAAGAAAATGGAGAAATTACAAATGTTACCTTCACCAATATTGGTATTACAATTGACACAATAAAAGAACCAGAGTTAAATAATGTGGTAGAATGTAAGGAAAATCAAAATAAAATGAATTCGGACTCTTGTTTGTATCAATACGAAAATTTACAAGAAATGCTAAAAAATAAAATTTCTGGACTATTAGCAGCCATGTATAATAATTCATTAATTCCGCGTTCATTTATACAATTTATAGTGCAATCGTTTGGTAATTTATTTGAAGATATTATTACAACTATTAAAAATATCATGTTTCTCCATTTCACAAATCTTAGTTCCAATTCTACTGCTACAGACTATATATCTAAAGTATTTGACATGTATTCGTTTCCGTTTCGAAACTTTGAAACTGAACACAAAAGAAAGAAATATTTTGAAAATAGTAAGAAATTAATAAAACCAGAAGACTATGTTATAGGACATGAGATGTCATTTAACAAAAAACACACATTACAACCGATTGAAGTTAAAGCACAATTTATTTCACTAAAACAGATATTACAAAATTTGCTAGAAAAACCCGGTGTTATGAACGATATAAAAACTAATATTGCAACTCTCAAAAACTCTAATATCCTTTGCAACTTTATTCAAGCTGATTTATGGCGTCCTTATTTAAATGAACAAAGAACTATACTTCCTCTGTTCTTGTATTATGACGATTTTGAAGTTGGTAACCCATTAGGGTCCCATAGTGGTAAAAATAAAATCGGGGCTGTGTATATGACGCTGCCTTGCATGCCTCAGCATTTGTTGTCCAAAATAAGCAATATTTACTTAGTATGTCTGTTTTACGCGAATCATAGAAAAAAATACGGAAATAAGAAAATATTTGATAAAATTATTCAAGAACTAAAAATTTTGGAAAATGATGGCCTTGAAATAAAAATTAATAATATTACACAGAGGGTACATTTTAAGCTAAGCCTAATCCTAGGAGACAATTTAGCATTGCATAGTATTCTGGGATTTAATGAATCTTTCTCCTCAAATTACAGCTGTAGATTTTGTAAGATAAACAAAGAATCTTCTCAAAAAGCTACAGTTATTGAAGAAAATATTGTACGCACGAAAGAGAATTATCAAACTGATGTGCTACTCAACAATTCTTCGTTGACTGGTATAAAGGAACCGTGCATTTGGCACGATCTTACTGATTTTCATGTTACTACTAATATAAGCGTAGATATAATGCATGATCTATTGGAAGAAGTGTGCATTTATGACATGACGGCTATCTTGCATAAGCTTGTAGTAGACTACAAATTATTTACTTTAAGTACGTTAAATGACAGAATTGACTCTTTCACTGTTAATGATGTTGAAACTAATAAACCACCTTGCATCCGCCAAGACTTCTTAAGCAAAGGTTTGAGAATGTCAGCCGCAGAAGCTCTTTGTCTTTGCAGATATCTAGGTGTACTTATAGGGGACCTGGTTCCCGTAAATTTGGAGATATGGGAACTGTGGATTAAATTAAAAGAAATATTAGATATTCTTACAGCGCCTAAGTTACAATTCTCTGAAAACATTCGCTTAAAGATAGCTATTCATGAACACCATCTTATTTATATTAAACTTTGTGGCCCCTTAAACCTAAGTTTCATCATATGCTACATTATCATGAAATAATTGGGCGTTGCGGACCTCTTTCTCACCTATGGAGCATGAGGTTTGAGCAGAAACATAGACAATCTAAGTAAACATCAAACGTGTCAGGAGGGTTTAAAAACATAATACATACATTAGCATTGAAAGCACAGTTGAAATTAGCATTTGAACTTTCTTCTACATCTCATGATTATCTAACCACAAGTACACCTTGTCAAATCGATAGAGATACATATGTACAATTTTTTCCTCATATTACTCAGAGTGAAGTATTTACAGTAAATTGGTGCGAAATGAAAGGTTCACTTTATAAGAAAGATATGGTTTTGATACACAGTTTTGATAATAATTTACCTACTTTTGGAATAATAGAGAATATAATTTTGTTAAATGATAATAGTATATTTTTTCTACTTAAAAAACTACATACAGTGACATTTGATAAACACATACAAAGTTTCGAGGTGCTAGACGATCAGGTAGTCACTTCTATAGCTTATATGGATTTACATGATCATACTACGCACTTGTGTACGAGAAAAAATAATAAACTTTACATAACACTCAAACATATTATTTAGGAATTTTAATTAAGAAAGTACATATGCGTTCTACGGATTTACTTACCTATCGTATGACTTTCTATCTCCAAAATAGACTACTTTTTATATGTACTTAGAATTCAGTTGTATTTGTTATGTTAAGAAAATTTATTTACGTTTAAACTATTTCTTGTAAAACACTTAGGCCCGGTTTCATAACAAACGCTGAAAGTCGGCTTTACATAAATCTAGCTTTGTTGAAAAGTGTACTTTACAAGTGACATAAAGGTGCCTTGCGTTTCATAATAAATTGTAAAGGTCACTTTAAGTAAAGATTCCTTTCATCATTCGAAGTTGAAATCGATACAGTTGGTAGCACGATAGTTCTGTGTGGATCATGCGTAGATTCCACCTAGTACGAAAACCCGCGAAAAAACACAGTCATCTAACGTTTACATTATAAATTAACCTATCATTGCTATCACAACGAACGTAAATTTTAGAAACATGAATCCAACACCAGTAAAAAGACGTAAGTCGTGTGTATTTGGTGTCGAGGAACAACTAAAATTATTAGAATTGATTGAGAAGGAGAAAGAAATTATTGAAAATAAAGTAACAGATAAAGTTGCTAATGATGAGAAGGTATTCTTTCATTCTTTGTATATTTCTTCAATGTATTTCATTTAACTATTTTTAGGATTTGGCATGGAATCGAATTGCAACTGCTTATAATGCAGTTGCATCAGAATATAGAACAACTGACCAACTCAAGTCAAAATATGATAATTTAAAAACAAAGGCACGGAAGGCTGCTTCAGATAGACGGTGTAGTTACACTGGTACAGGTGGTGGTAAACCCCGTCCCGATTTAGATCCAATCTTAGAATTAGTTTTAAGTTTAATAAATATCAAGACGGTGGTGGGTGAAACCAATGTATTTGATGATGATGATGTAAATATATTTTAATTATGTATATTTTTAATGTGCAAAGAATCATTCAGCAATTTCACTACATATATAAATGTGTGTATATAGTTGTCTTTCTATTTTGTTGACAGCATTGTTCTTTATATTTTGTCGACATACATGTTATTACTGTCATGAATCAATGCACATGGAATATTTACCTTGTAGCATCAAAACTAAAATTCCTTTCTTTTAAGAATGATTTAGGAGTTCCAGAAGAGGGTATGCCAAAATCAATAGAGGCATTTACAAACAATGTATCTGTACGTAATTATAATTACCTGCTTATAGAAAGTAATATTTTAATGTTTTAGATAATAGTCGAGGCACCACATGAAGGCAACCCCAACATAGACCTAGGAAATTTAAATGAATTTATTAGTTTATCAGTTGATGTAAGGAACTATATCTGTACCATATATGGTTTTTTAAACAATGTATCTTTTAGGAAAAGAGCAATGAATCAAAACATAAAAATGAAGCTTCATGCTCTTATGAAGTACTAGTATGTATACAAATTATTAATTTCACTTATATATTTACCGTTACAATTTCCAGGCATCAAGTAAAAATTATTGGGGTAAATATACCCCCGAAAAGTTAAAAATGCCCAAATCTAAGAAACTCCATCCTATTAAACGCAATGTGATTAAACCACTACAGGAACAGTTGTATGCTAAAAAAATAGAGTATTTGGATGGAGAAATAAAGGCAAGGAAAGAGGAAGAAAGACGACGTGAGGAAGAGCATGAAAGAAAGATGAAGTTATTGGATTTGGAAATTCAATTGAAAGAGGAAGAAATAAACAAACAAAAAATGTATCTTTTTAAGTTAAATATTAAATATTTATACAGACATAACTTTTTTTTTACCAGAATTACATCAGTATACACAGAATTGAATGACGATAGATAAGGTACATATTTTACATTTAAAATCTTTAACAAATAAGTAAATATGTATGCTGTTTCACTAAAAATTAGCAAAATGTTCAGTGATTATTAACTGTCGCACTTGCCTTGCTACATTAATATTGTCTACATTTGGCATCAGCTGTTCATCAACAAAATTATTTTCATTATTATTAAGCCATTCGTTTGGAACAGGTTCTGCCATTTCTAGAGCCATATTATGCAAAACAGCTGTAGCAACAATTATAGCCTTAATTGTACATTGTTTCAACCTCATGCCAAAAGAGAGTATTGGAAATCTTCGTTTCCAAACTCCATATACTCGTTCAACAACATTTCTAGTTCTTATTATTGACTCATTGTACAAGTTTTCTGCTGGAGTGTGGATTTCATGAAGTTTTACCATCAGGTATCTTTGCAAGGTGTATCCACTATCTCCAACGAGAAGGTATCTGCCATATAACCCATTTTCAAAATTTCTTTTTATATTACTATTATTGAAAATGGTTTGGTCGTGTGCAGAGCCTGACCACCGAGCTACTATATTCAAAATTTTCAATTTCGCGTCACACTGTTTGCACATTGTATGCAAAGTAATTTTTTCTGCAACGATATATTTCTGCATCGTTTCCTCCAGGAGATTGGATTTTTATCAATGTACAATCGATAGCCCCAATAACCCTGGGAAAACGAGCCACTGTGTAGAACTCTCCTGCAACTCTTTCCATATCTGCATTCGTTTCAGGCATTTTAATGTATTGAGGTCGTAGAGATGCTATGGCAAATGACACTCTTCTTATTATTCGACTCGCACTTGCTTTACTAACCCCGATAACATCTCCAGCAGTTATTAGGAAATTCCCAGTTGCAAAAAAACCGTAGAGTCAAGAGTAGCTGTTCCATAGGTTGAACACAACCACCCCTATAAAAAAAAGTATTACATCCTACACTGCACATTAAAATAGTGTTTTATGTATGTTCTCACCTGTTTGAAGGTGTAGGTAAAAGATGAATTATTTGTTGTAATAATAACAAAACTGTTGGTTTCGTTAGACGAAATCTTTCAAAGAAGGAACAATCATCATATTTTATGAGGCATTGTTCGCGTTTTCGGTATAATTTTGGCCTTCTGATAACTTCGACCTCTTCCTCTTCAGATGAACTGGAACTTGTGTTTAACATTTGCAACATAATTGAATATTGAAATAACGGACTTCGATTAACACAATGCTAACGACGATTGTCAAAATAATATGAAGTATAAGGTTAGGTTTATGATATAAAGGACGCTTTCCCGCTGAAAAGTAGCAAAATCGAAGCTTTACGGAAAAGGACGGTTTAAAGTCGGCTTTGACCTTTATGTTACTTTATGAAACGCAACTAGGGAATAAAGCATACTTTCCAATTTAAAGTCTCCCACAAAAATGATTATGAAACCGGGCCTTAATAATAGAGTTTCTGTTTATATTAATCGAAAGAGAGTTTGTAGTCTTCAAGTTATGTTTATATTTAGGTTGTTAATGTACCTATATCCTAATATTTGAAAAATTAAAATATGTTTTATTCATTGATGTCTTTTCATTAATCCCAACATTACTTCTTTATACTACATACATAAACAAATATATTCATTTATAGTTATATCGTTATAGTAATGGATTGCATACATTCCTAATTTTTGTCAAAGAATCATTTCTTTGTTATGTTTTGCTGGTAAATTTTCTAAAAAAATGCGTTCGTGAATGCAGTATCATTTACACTTTTGTTATTCATACAAACGCATCTTTTTAGGTAAAAATGTCTGCTTTTTACACTAAAAATATCTATTTAATGTAGAAAAGCTTCTTATAATTTGTATACTGAACAACTACAATATTGTAACTAATGGCTAAGTATAGACTAAAAGCTTATGGTGCTTTTTTGTCACTAATGTGACTACAATATTGCATATATATGTGATACAATGCGGCAAAACAATAGATTACACCGCACGAATGCTACAACTACATTTTGTAACAATTTTTACTGCAAGTATAAGTGATCCTACATATATGGTGTCACCGTTTTTCCTACATCCTGTCAATAATGCACCTACAGATGCACCCTATAAACTGCTACATGTTTATCAAGTGAAATGCAACTATCTAGCAAATAATACACACGAAATCGAACGTGTATTTTTATATTTTTTTACAATACTTGTAACTAAAACATTTATTGACAAAATTTTTAAAATAATTCTTGCATGCTGTAATAAGCTGATATTTTACTACAAAATACTAGAAACATTGCTATAATTATAGTAATTTCTTTCGAACTTTTTTTCCCGTGGAGGTTTATCTTGGATTGTCGTCAAACAAGACACCAAAAAATGTCAAGGGAAGTGTTCAAATTGTCCGCCATTGGCCATTTGACACTGGCCGAGACGGACGTACACGCTTATATATACAGGCTGTATCACTTAAAACTCCCAGGTCAAATATCTCGGAAACGGATATAGATATTAGAATTTTGTAAAAAGCAGTTACTAAAGCATGTAATTGACTCTAGTTTGCTTTCACAATTCTGTTTTATTATGTGAAGATATAGATGGCGGGCGCTGCGATAAAAAGAATTTTTGTGATCGCCACAATCTTCATTTGTTTTTTATTTGAAAGAGTATTAAAATTAATGTAAATTATTACTTGTGTTAGTTTCCAAAATTTAACGGTTTCATAGATATTCGTGTATAAAGAAAGTAAGAGTAATTTTAAAGTTTTGTTTAAATCATTAATTTGTAGAGAAAACTAGCAGTAAACATATTCACTATTTTTGCTATTTATAGTTACTTCACAATTTAAATTTTATAGTTAGTTCCTTTTTATAAATTCCACTTCATAGGCACCCATAGGTATGTAGGCAGAAAGGCACTCATGTCTGTGTTATATGTATGTATGCTTGCTTTGATTATTTAGGAAATATTTTGACATTGGCACACATTAGTGACATTTGCTTGATTATTAATTGTCTTTATAATTAGCTTCATTCAAACATTTACTCACTTTGCGTTGAGATTGTATTAAAAATATGGTTTTACACACAAATGAAGACAAACTAGTTTTAATTTATGGAGAATCCCGTAGAAATGCATCTGAAGCAATGCGATTATATGCTTTACGCTTTCCAAACAGGTCTATGTGCAAATCTCAGAAATTACGGTAGCTTCAAAAAACAAAAACAATTAAGGCAGAAAAGAGTAAGAGATAATGAAATTACGGCAGCGGTACTACAAACAGTTAATAATAATCCACATACATTATTAAGGCAATTAAAAGAAGAGCATGATCTATCTGTAACCTCTTGCCGTAGGATTCTAAAAGAAAATAAATACTTTCCGTATAAAGTTCATATAGTGCACCATTTAAGAATAGGAGATAATCAACGCAGAACTCTCTGTTATGTTAGCGGAAAACAACAACTTTATGAATCAGATCTTGTGGAGAGACGAATGTCGTTTTCACAACAATGGTACTTAGGCTGGGGTTCACCCGTGTTATAGGTATGTTCATAAGGAATATCGGTACCATTTTAACGAAAAGTTGTAAATCAAGAACAATGAAATTTTCAGACAGTAAATGTTAAAACACATTCATCAGGTTGAGTTATTTTGAAAATCCTAGTGCCCTTAGTTTTGTGAAAAAAATAATAATAAAACTAGTAAATTTGGAAGAAACAACGAAATTGACTCGATTTATAAAAGGAACTATGCTGATGTCGAATCCGGAAAAGAAATGAATTTTGATTTTTGGTTTCGCCTAAAATGGTACCGAAAAAGTCCATTAGATGGGTGTTTTAATTCGAAGAGGTGGGCGGAAACGATTTCATATGCCGAAACAATTTCATTCGTTTACTTGGCCTAAGGGAATGTACGCATATTGTCACTGTCTGGCTTGACCGATAATTTATGAGTTCATGTGTCGCCAATAAAGTAAAGAAAATTTAAGTAACATAAAACCAATAAACAGCAAATAAGCTTGTTCAAAAAAATGCAGACTAACCGTGTATTATATGGGGGTCATAAATTTTATAAATATAACCAACATAAAAGTTTTCTGGGGATAGATTAGCGGCGTGCTTTTTTTTTATTGCTCGTTGTCCTCTGGATATAAATAATATATTGCATGGTTTTCCATCGTGTTCATCATGGGGTGTGCCACTTGTATTACATTAGTTACTCGATAATGCCGCCATCTAACCCAGTGACCCACCCAGACCTTTTAGGGAAGCTAGGGATATTTAATGCTCATATCATCGCAACCGCGCACTGTTTTGTGTATATGTTGGTATATGTAATCTATCTGCCATTGTCATTTTTATCTGCTATCTGCATTAGTTTTCTCTGATCTGCATTATTCAAGATTGTGTTGTATATTGTATTTGTGTTTATTTTTTGTATTTATTGTATTCGTCAGTGCTGATATTTTTATTTTCGAATTTTCTGTATTTTAAGAAAAATGGAAGATGGTAGCGCAAGGAGGCGTAAATGCATTAATACAAAATTGTACTGATCAAATAAAGAATATGTACGTTTGTTTGCATTGTAAATATGTTTGAATTGTGATAAGCAACATTAAGTTTAGATTAATGAACGAGTATATGTACAAACGATTACATTTATGAAAATGAAATTTCATTATGTTTCAGATACAGGTTCCCTACAGGTCCTCCTGCAGTTAGAGAAATATGGCTAAACCGAATAGGCAATGAAACCATTTTAAACTATACTGAAGAGACATAGAACTGTAAGTGTATGTGGAGCACATTTTTTAAATGAATGCAAGGGTAGCCAAAGACTTTTGCGTCGTGCTTTACCTACGATCAATATGCCTGGTAGGTATCATTTTTAGTAATTGCATTCTTCTGTTTCTATTCTAGTAAAGAGAGACATTTTATTTGTAATATGTACGTACATATATTGTAAGATCTATCTTTTTTATTATTATCAGGTTTTCATGAAGAGGTTACAATCGAAAATTCATTTTATGTAGAACCTAAGACCCTAGAATTTCATGGGTATGGGAATCTGCATAATCAGAAAAATCTTGGGAACCCATTATGTCATCAAACTGATGGAGAACCTATTGCAGGCCCAAGTCAGATAGAAGAAGCTACGGAAAGTACAAATACTGTGGCAGTTGATGAGAGAAGGAAACCCAAAGGTAAAAATAAAATGGATTAATCAAGTGCAAATTTTAAAAATATGTTTTTCTTGATCTTGTAATTTAGTTGATTCATTCATGCCCAATTATTTATTTCCACTATAATCCCAATTACAAATTCACACCTAATGTGAAAGTAAATAATTTTGTTTTTAATAAGATATAATTCATATATAATAATATTTGGATTATTTGTAAATGTGTAAACAAATAATATAGTAAATGAAAACAATTTCAGGTAGACCTGCTAGAATGAAAGCAAAGGAAGAAAGGATTATGCATAAATATGCAACAATTCATAGAAGACAATATAACAGATTGTCTAGTAAATTACAAAAATCTAGACAGCAAATAGAATTTTTAAAAAAAAATTATTCATCACAGATGTTTTCAAATATTGAAGGAAAACTAAGTTCAACAGTTTATAAATTTGTGCTATCTCAGTATAACACTGCAGGAAAAAAAAATACAGGAAAACGATTTACACTGCAAGACAAAATCCTGGCAATATCCATATATACATCAAGTCCTAAGTGCTATCGACTGTTACGCAAAATATTTACCTTGCCGTCAGAAAGAACCCTTAGAAGGTTATTAATGAATATACCTTTTTCTCCAGGAGTTAATTGCCAAATAATGGACCATTTGAAAATGGTTGTCCAGAACTTAAATGAAAATGACAAATACTGTACAATTATTTTTGATGAAATATCATTGCAACCCTCGTTATATTACGATCGAAATAAGGATTGTATTGAGGGATTTCAATGTTTTGGAGGAGATCGCTCCTGTAAGTTTGCTAACCACGCATTAGTCTTCATGGCCCAAGGCATTTACAGGAGGTGGAAGCAACCATTGGCCTTCATGTTTTGCGAGGGGAGCACCTCTACACAGCAGTTAGTTTCATTAATTAAAGAGATAGCAGAAAATGTAATCTCATGTGGCTTGGTACCTGTGGCAACAGTATGTGATCAGGGCAATGCAAATAAATCGGCCATCAATAAATTAGTTGAGGAGACTAAAAATAGGTATAAATCTAAGGGTAAAGACAGCTGCCTTTTTGGGTTTGAGATAGCTGGGAAGGAAATAGTTCCATTATTCGATTATCCTCACTTATTGAAATGCATACGTAACAATCTGTTAACAAAAAATTTAATTTACGAATATAATGGGATAAAGAAGACCGCTTCGTGGGATCATTTATTAAATTTGTACAACTGGGATGGACCAACCAACTACTTTCAAGTGTTCACAAAATTAACAGATTACCATGTTGTCCCCAATAAGATTAAAAAGATGAAGGTTTCATATTGCACACAGGTGTTCAGCCAACGTGTAGGAAAGTTCGTGCAGTGTTTAATTGATTCAGGTAACTAAATTATTTATTTTATTGTATTTAAAAAATATAATTTTGAAAAATCTTTTAAGGTTGTACAATTATTCCAAAGGACGCTGAAGATACTGCTACATTGCTCCTGTTTTTCGACAAATTATTTGACTCTTGTAATTGTATGCGTTCGTTTCCACCTGCTGGACATGAGTTTTGCTGCCGAATAACGGAGAATTCTCCGCAACATCGGTTTTGGAACGAAGCACAAGCAGTTTTGCGAAGTATGCACTTTGAATGCAAAACTACAAAAAAAAAAAACTCTAAACCACCTTGTCTCAAAAACTGGCAGCATACCATTAGTGGCCTATCTTATATATGGAAGAAACTGAATAACTTAGGGTTTCATTATATGATTCCAAGAAATTTTAATCAAGATAGCATAGAAAATTTCTTTTGTTGCATAAGAAGTCATGGGATAAGGAATACTAATCCTACATGTGATTCCTTTACACATTCTTTTAAAATATTAATAATTAATAATTTCTTGTCATCAAAATCTGTTTCTTCGAATTGCGAAGATGATTTGTCTGTGGGGGCATTGGATACCTTGGCAAATTTTATAACAAGGCCGCAGAGGATATCCCCACCTCCAAGAACAAATATTACTTTAGAGCGGAAAGTTATCGTCCAGCCAATTGCTATATATTTAGAAGCATACATATCGGGGTATGTTGCGCAAAGGATATTTAAAAAATTTGGGAAATGTAAAACATGCATCGATATATTAACATCGTCAGATGAAGAGGCGCACCATTCTCTTATTATAGCACGAAGATATTCCAAAAAATCTTTATTACTCCCCTCGACAAGGTATATGAAAGTATTTCAGGCATGTTCTAAAATGATAGCAGAGGTGTTACCGCGATTGTGCCTAAACAATTATATAAGCACCGCGATTGTGCCTAAACAATTATATAAGCGAAGTAATTCAACATAATGTATCTGCATTACAGTGTTTAAATACGTTACATTGTGCTGAGCATACCAATTTGTCTAATGTTTTTGTGTCTTTTCTTATAGATCTCATGATATTTTCATGGGTTAAAAATATAAATCGAATAATTAGGGGAATTGATCACAGATTTAAGCCAAATTCTGAAGGGGATTTCGTTAAAATTATGGCGAACGCAAAACATTTGAAAAGATCCAAATAAGTAATAAATAAATTTCAAGATTGGGACATTCAGAGTTATGGATATAAATTTTCGTTTCAATTTAAATTATGAAATCTATTATTTTACCCCATCTTACCGTATTAATTCCATAAAGAGATAGAAAACATTTTTATTATTAATAACTTAACTGTCTGTTATTAGCAAACTGTTAATAATTAGCTCGATATAGAATACAAACTGTATTCTGCATCACAAAAATAATACAAATTGTTAGTACACTGCTACTGCTCTGAAGAGTTATAGCAGATTATACTTTATATCACCACTATTTTGTATTTGTTGTTAACCTTAACTGCCTTAACTCCGTTTACTATTTAAGTTCTATTTTGTAATATGCTTTATAAATATAATATTTTATTTTGTAAACTTGTTTTGTTATTATTATTGGTTAATTTATTCCCGTTTGCACCGCTTAGATTAAATACCTCTTAACACTGTTACAGTGCAAAATGTATATTCCGTTCTGTATTTTAAGTGTTAGGAGATATTTAATCTAAGCGGTGCAAACTGGCTTTAATTTTAACAAGAGAACAATAATATAGGTATATTTTGAATTTCGCGGTTAGTCGTGTTAACCACCTATAAAGTAGTAGTTTCCTAGTATAGTTCTGTGTCAGTGGGTTAGATGCATGGGGGATAATGTTAAATTCCCAAGTTCGGACTTTGTTTTAGTTCAAAACTACACCTGATTTGGCGCTAGTTGTAATATATATTTAGATATATATATATATATATATATATATATATATATATATATATATATATATAGATGTAAACAATAAATATTTCATTGCATTCATAGATTGCATTTGTTTTTGCAGGTTTTGCGTAAATAAGTTCAGTTAAGGCTGTAATTTAACTTTAAAAAAATGGTGTTTAGGTGTTGTGTACCAAATTGTAAGAATACAAATAAAGACTATAAAATGCATCGGTTTCCTCACTTGGATGAAGAGGTTAGTAAACAATTAAATACTTGCTATCGCTTTGTGAATAATTGTGTAATAACGTGTTTATTTAGTCATTCACTATGTAATATACCATTTTCTTTATAGTTGTACTATTGTTGGATTGCCAGAATTGGTAATAAGAAATTGTTAGACATTGACCCAATTAATGTCAACAGAAATTACCGAATTTGCGATATTCATTTTAGTAATTTCTCCCGTGTACGCATTACTCATAAAACTGGACGAAAAGACCTAAAGGCAAGAAGTATACCATCAGTTTTACTTCCTGGTAAATCATAAATAGCCTTATTTATATATTATACCTGCTTTACAGTGAATTATTATAGGTTTTTGCGAAACTCCCACATTACAAAACTCACTATTAAAATATCGGACAACAATTACAACCATTGAGAATGAAAACAGCAAAGCAGGCCCTTCTAATATTGTTCAAGCACAAGAAGGTATCTACTTCAGAAATCCCACGTTTTAACTTGTATATTAATAAATTATGTGTTACAGAATCTGCAGTATCAATTGGTACTATGTCAAACTTTCCAACTACACCTACTAAGCAAAGTATTACCTCACTGTCTTTTCGAAATGTGAAAACACCTAAATCTAGGAAAGGTAATTATTTTAATATACTCCTGATTGTTCCATATTTTTTTTTGTAAGAATAGCATGAGATATGTTTTGTCTTAAATTTTTATAATATTTAGCTCACATATGTAATCAATATTTCTTATATATTTAGATCTCAGAAACCGTTGCAGCTTGTTGAAGACTGTTGGTGTGACAAGAAAACAACAACTGACACCCAAGGCTCGTAAATTATATAGAATGGCAGCATATCTCAGAAAAACAGCAAGAAGAATAGAATATGAAAACATTGATATTAAAGAAAGATTCCAAATGGCAAATAAATTCTCGCAATCTGAAGAGTTTCTTAGTTTGCATGTTAATCAAACAACTTGTAATTTCATTATGTCACAGATACAATTACAGAAGAAAAAGCCCAAAGGAAGGCGTTATAATATTGATAGCAAGTTGTTAGGCTTATCAATCATGAAACAAAGTCCAAAAGCATACAGGTTTTTAGGACGAGTATTTGCACTTCCATCTAGAAGAACCTTAATGCAATTATTAAATGAAGTGCCATTAAATTGTGGGATTAATGAATGCATTATGGAAAATTTAACTTATGCTTGTACAAAATTAAAGCAACATGATAAATTTTGTACAATAATGTTCGACGAAATGAGTTTAGAGGCAGGATTGTCATATAACAGTAAAACTGACACTATTGAAGGATTCGAAAATTGTGGACACAATACAAAAGCTGTATTTGCTGACCATGTTTTAGTGTTCATGGCAAAAGGTTTATGTAAAAAGTGGAAACAGCCTCTTGCTTATTTTTTTACTGAAGGAGGGATGAAATCTCCTGACTTAGAAAGGAATTTGAAAGAAATAATCAGAGCAGTCAGATTAACTGGTCTTGAAGTAGTGGCTGTAGTTTGTGATCAACAATCGGTCAATAGATCCGTAATTAGATCACTAAAAGAGAAAACCAATGCTGAATGCATTAAAAATAATATTGAAAATCGATATGAAGGTTTTCTTGTCGATGGCATTGAAGTAGTTCCTTTGTATGATCCACCACATATGTTGAAGGGACTACGAAATAATCTTCTGCAAAATGATGCCAAATTTAAATGGAAAGAAGATCATATCCAGACAGCATCATGGAAAGATATTGTGCAGTTTTATGAGGTGAGTAAATTATGTATTATACTGTTATATAGTTTTTTTAAAATGATGTAAATATTTATTATTTAATCAAGTCAGTAATAAAAGATGCAGTTTAGCATGTTGCTGTTCGTCTTTTTTGTTTTAGACTAATATATTTTGCAATATTTGCTGTAAAAAAAATTTAATCCAATGTTCAATTTAGTTGTCAGGTGTTTATAAAACCAGGTGGCTCATATATTACTTGTTGGATAGCTGACATATTGATCAGTACTTCATTGATGTTTAATGGTAATTAATAGAAACATTTGTTTATAGATTGATGTAGGTGATTACGACACAAAGATGTGTTATAAATTAACAGATGCCCATGTGTATGCTGACCAAATGAAAAAAATGAAAGTTAATGTTGCAGCACAAATATTCAGCCATTCAGTTTCTGCAAGTATGAGGGCTCTTGTGAGATTAGGTAATGTAGATACATGTTTGTAATATACAATTGAATTGTACAATTACGCCATCTTTGTCATATGTATATAAAGTGCAATTGAAATTTTTTAGGACTTGGGTCTCTTCCAGCTTCATGTAGTGACACTGCAGACTTTCTTTTATTTGTGGACAAACTATTTGATAGTGTCAATGGGTATGTCATTAAACCACAAGAAGGAAAACCATTAAGTTG
The DNA here is from genome assembly GCA_963170755.1 of Amphimallon solstitiale. Taxonomy (NCBI): domain Eukaryota; kingdom Metazoa; phylum Arthropoda; class Insecta; order Coleoptera; family Scarabaeidae; genus Amphimallon; species Amphimallon solstitiale. The sequence goes on along the minus strand of OY720677.1, from coordinate 47,286,855 downwards.
TGCTATTTCTAAAGAATCACAACATTTGTATTTTTGGAATGAAGCGAAGAATGTTCTAAAGAGCATGACATTTGTTAGAAATAATAAAGATTTTGTGCCTCCATCTGTTACAAATTTTATAGTAACTGTTCGTAGTTTACAATACATTTGGGAGAAATTGAACAGTACATTGACATATCTCTGTCTCAGAAATTTTAACCAGGACCCACTAGAAAACTTTTTTGGATCCATTAGAAGCCATGGTGCCAGAAATATAAATCCTACGCCAACTGGCTTTATGTCTTCATTTAAGTTACTTCTAGTGACAAATTTATTGAGCACCCATTCACCAGGATCCAACTGTGAAGAGGATGCGTCAGAAGGTACCTTAGACAATTTGAAAAATTTTGTAGACAGAGAGCAAGAGAAGGAAAGACCATCTTTTACTAATTTAGAAGGTATTAATGTTCCGCATATTAGTAAAAATATTCGAATACAAGCTGTACATTCCTACATTGCTGGCTATGTAATGCGTAGTATTCGAAAAATTACTTCAAATTGCTTAGAATGTGCAACTTTTTTAAAAAATGAAGAGGCATGTAAGCCAGAACATTTTTTGATAGAAGTCAAAGAATATAGCCGTAACAAATTATTTCGCCCAAATAGTGCTTTTCTGATTAATTTCTCGGAATGCATTGGTATTTTGCATGTTATACTTCCCAAAATATGTCACAAGCGAAACATTAAAAATTATTGTATTTCAATGTTGCAAAAACATATACAAATAGATGAAAGTCTATGCAACAAGCATAATTTAAAAGATATTTTTTTAGAACGTATTGTAATTTTTTTTATACATACATGGATAAGAAATATAAATAAAAGTTTGAAAGGATTAGACTATAAGAAATATTACAAGAGTAATATTCTGAATCCAATTGCAAAACTGGCTCAAAATAGGTATGTTAAATATAAAACAAAAAATAAAAAAATTAAAATGTTAAAGAGACTCGTATAACATAAAATACAACTACTTTTTTGCTTTTATGCGACTATAGTTTTGACATTACTGCCATTATCTAGGGAATAGAAATTAGAACTAGACAATATCTTTATATACATATATATCACTAGAATATTCAATATTACAGAATTGGTAAATTTGTATATGTTTATTGTTCAAGTAAATATTATAATGTAAATATGTCTTGCAATTTTTAATAGTTTTATAATATAAATAAGATCAATTAGAATATCAATTTGTTTTTATTGTTCTCTTCAACAAATCCTTTTACCTATTTACCTATACATACCGGTTATTTTTATTTTATAAAAATCTGTTCGAATTTGCAATGGTAGAACTGTAACATTTGCGTTTTAAAGAAAAAATGATGACTTTTCGTTTTTCTGGAATGATACAAATGTAACAGCTCTTCGATTGATTAGATCCACAAATTCGAACAGAAATAACAAAAATTCCAACAAAAATAATGCACATTTAGAATTCAAAAAGCCCGCTGTAAATAGTAGTTACATACTACACCTGAAATGGCGCTGTTAATGCACGATAATTCGAACAGGAGTTGCCAATCTATAGAGGTATATTATCTATGGTTAGATGGTGCCACATACGCGAACCAAAATGTTAAGGTTAAGTGGCCGTTCTCAATACTTTTTTCTCTGGTGTTCATTCACCCACTAGCGGTGGGCTAGGGTTTTAGATTTATTCAATTTTTCGGTGTATATTTTTTATTTTGTGAAATGTCTAGGCTAGGTGGTCACAAGAGGAATCGAGCCGCAAAATCACAATGACGTAGATTTTATAGCGCAAAATTAGGGTAAGTGTTGTTTACAAGTAAGCACTTTCCATGTGTGTAATATAGGGCTTAATTTTTCTTATAAACTTAATGTAAATATTGTAGAACGGTCGTACATGCAGAACATGTGCAGAGTTGCAATAATGTAGCTGAACCTTCTACCTCCACATCTGTTGATGTCTCAGAAGGGGATTTTTCTCGCATTTCTGAACAGGAATATGACAGGTATGTAAATCTATAATAATATAAATTAAATTCTATTGCTATTAGTGTTATGGCGCATGATCTTACCATGGAAAGAGTTACCCTTGAAACAGAAAAGGATATACTTACTGGACATCGTATTGTAGATCTACCCCATGTATTGAAATGGAGTATGAAGTTGCAACAAAACCACAGCAAAATATGTACCTTAAGCGAGTTGCAATTAAAGAAGGAGAATAGAGTTGGCCTTATTAGCACTATTACATTTGAATGTAATCAGTGCCATAGACAATATGAGAACTCTTCGGTACCACGTGATTCGCCCATCAATATATCTGTGATGTGGGCTACCTTAGCCATAGGAAGTACTTATGAGCACACAGCCGAATTTTTTGCTGTACTAGATGTTCCAGTGCCATCTAAAAACTTTTTTTATAAGACTGAAACAGTCTCGGAAATGTGAGTTTATTTCATCTTTGATAATAATACACAACAAATAAATTCCTTTATAGGTGTGAAAAGAAACATTGGAAGACTGAATAACAGAAGCCGGACAGACTGAACGGCATATTTCTATTGAGGAAGGTAGGGTAGATCCGGATGGAGTGCCTTATTACTGGGAGAAAACTCTTAATTCACATAAATTAATTGACTAGAGACTATGCTCGTCGCGGCGTCTCAGATCAATCAATATTTTACTCAATTAATTAGTGACTATGCTCGTCGCAGCGTCACCAATTAATGAGATCCACAAAACCAGGGTTCAAGATAATTGTGTGAATCAGTACATGCACTTACCGTTAATAATTATTATAATGTTATGCTGTAAAATTTACTTCTGTATTTAGTTCTCGTAAGATTATGTGTCTTTGTTTAAGTACGTAGAATTTGTATAAGCGCGTGACTTTTTTAGCGAACCTTGTACATCGTTTGGTTCACCGTGTGAAGAGGTCGTTTGTTGTATGTCCGTGCGTGTGCTAAAACTACTATTGTGCTCTTGGAGCCCTAAGTCACGAACCGTGAGATTGACACATGTGTAATATGTAATATCGGTCAAATACACTCCTTATGTGTAAAAAACTCTGTATCTTAGGTAACTACTTCTAACTATCTTATCTCTAGCTTATTCTAACCTACCTGTAATTTTGTATTTTCTGCTTTTGCAGTTACTTTTTACGCCTTGTTTCAGTTTTATCAATATCTGCTTATTTATTACTTCCGAACTCTGCGAAGTGCATTTATTTGTGTATTTAAATTCTTCGACACATCAGCCAGCCTCGTTCTATTTACTGTCGCCTGTGTTTATACGTATTCCTAGACATAGACTCTCTTGTACGTCTGACTAATATTCTGCCTTCGTGTTTGTGCCACTAAAAATGCAAGGAGTATTAAATAGGGAAGTGCTTGGAATGTAGGGCATACTTTTATTTGTTTTGCAGTTCGTTTGCTGCTCTATCATCGATTTTCTAAGTATTAGAAACTTATGTTAATTCGTCCCCAGAACCGTTGTAGGGGTTAAGTGTCGTTGTTACTCTGAAACATATGTTTTGGTCGGTTCTTTTTAACCGCCGGTTGTAGCGTGATTTAAAAGCTTGGAAAATTTCAATAGTTACCTACAGAATCCTTGTTCTTCCGTACTTAAAAATTGTGACTACATCGGAGTTTGTTTTGATTCCCATCTGTCAAACGTTTGGTTTCGTCGACAAGGTGAACGTTCGCTTCACGCTTGCCAACCGTTTAGCATGTGTGTTCCTCTCGAATTGCCGACTTGGTTAATTTTACGTACAATTGTAGGAGTGTTTCGGTATTCTCTTTTCGTCTAAGTTATGTGTAGGGTTGTGTTTAATTTTATATACGTCACGATGTTGACTCTCTTCATTGTCAATTTAGTTTTGTGCCTATTATGTTCATTTGAAATCTCCCGCCTTTCGTTCTGAGATATTTCCGGGCATGTTACTTCGGAAAGGATGCGTGTAGCTGACGCGCATTTGTGATGAAAGAGGTTCCCGCTTTTTGACGGCACTTTATAGTCGATTCTTGTGTAAGAACATGGTGTGCAAATTGCTTATCTTCCTTTAGTACTTTGTTACATTATCTATGTAGATATTTTCGCGGATGCGGCTTTGAATGGAGTAAGCAGCAATTATCGATACCTTAGTTTTGGTTATTCATCGTGAATTTTTACCGATATACCGTTGCCTAAAATTCACGCATGGCCACCTGCTGGTTTTTTTTTAATCTAAATTTTGCACCTTTGAGTGACTTGTGAAGTCGTTTATCGCGGAATCTCCATTATCATTTTGGGGTAAGTGTTTGAAACTTTGTGTTAATTTTCGGGATTTTATCTTTGTTTCGTTTCTCTTCTAATTTAATAGGATTCTTTTGACGGGCACAAAAGCCCTCAGTAGCCATATTTCTGGTATTATCACCCCGCATTATCATTGAAGAGTGTGGTGGATTCTATCGTTGCTGCAGTAGTTGCACCTAGACGTCCATCTTGTCCGTTGAAGTGGAATTTTCATCGAGGGGCCCTCCGCCATTTTGGTTTCGAAGCGGCCATCCTGTCAGTTAAGTGCAACTAATGTTGTAATTTTCATCATAATTTACGACTGATTTTCGACGTCTTTATGCCAGAGTGCTGAACTTAATCTTACCTAAATTTGACCTAGGAATTTTGAGTGGCTATATTAACCAATGCACCACTTAGTTAACTGCAAGGTCACATATTAATCCAATTAATTTACCATTATTTCTTTTGTTAATTTTTTTATGCAATCTGGAATTGCTGAATACAGAGTGACCCTAAGAAGATTAGATAAGGGCTCTCACTGTTATGTTGAATTTTTAGATCAATAATAATTTTAGTAATGTCATTATCGTAGTTATATAACTCTTGGTTGTGTTGAATATTTAATTAAATAATAATTTTAGTAAATTTCATTACCATAGCACTACATCTCTATGGAGTGCTAATCTTTAAATTAGTAGTATTTCTGGTATTTTCATTACCGAAATAATGATAGTATTTCTCTTTGATGTGTTGAATTTTAATCTTGTTTTTGATAATAATTTTTGCACGTTTATTACCGTAAATTTAGGAAATTTGACTTTCACGTATGTTCTTGTTTTAATTTTCTGAGCTATTGGATATAGTTAAGTCATTGTAGGAAAATTTAAATACCGAAGCTCAGTAGATTCTTTTGCGCTATTACTGGTTTTCCTTTGTAACTTTCGATAGCGTCGTTTAATTGAATAATGAATGTAAGCAGTTTATTTGGATTATTTCAAAATTTTGATCATGTAATTTCACGTTTTACCTGTCACTTGATTAATTAAATTACTTTAAGTCTTATGCGCTAACTTTAATCAATTTTATTTTCTTGTAAATAATTAATTTAGAACTTCGCCGTTGGTGGCGTTTATTATTAACATATTGCTGTGACCTTCTCTACTATGGTTGATAACCAATAGTTAAATTAATAAATTGATACTCTTTAATAATCTCAGGGTCTAAGGTGAATTTCTTTGTTTTTCTATAACGGGGAATGTGTCGCAGCTTTTTGCTTATTGTGAGTTCTAGCTGTGATAGTGATGTTTACTTTCCTTATGTTCTCCTTTGGGATGGGTATAAATAAGTAAATAGTGAATGTCAGCACAACTTATTTTTATTTACAATATAAATTTACAAAAAACATGGAGAATAATATTTTATTATCATACAATACAATACTTTATTTTTATTTTATGTGTTCTCTTTTCATCAATAGTACAAGCACCTTGCAAATCCTTTGTTCCTTAAGAAAATTGTAAAAATTACTGAATTAATTCTTCATGTATGCTTACAGATCAAGGAAATTACTAAATTCACTTTCTTTACTTTTTACCGATGTATTCCCATTGGATCATCTCGACCTGAGATTCTCACGTCAAAATCGAGATTTAAACAATGAAGAACTTATTGGATGTTTCCCATAATATTTCAAAATTATGGTTATTCAAATGAGAGCGTTAACGCCTCGTTGAGTCGCCCTAACTTGAGATTCGCACGTCAACCCAAGGCTTACTCAAAGAAGGATTTATTAAATATTTAAATAATATTCTAAAATTTGTTGCTATCCGGGTAAAATTATTGATACTCCGTTGAATCGCCTTAACTTGAGATTCGCACGTCAACCTAAGGCTTACTCAAAGAAGGATTTATTAGATATTTAAATAATATTCTAAAAATTGTTGCTATCCGGGTAAAATTATTGATACTCCGTTGAATCGCCTTAACTTGAGATTCGCACGTCAACCTAAGGCTTACTCAAAGAAGGATTTATTAGATATTTAAATAATATTCTAAAATTTGTTGCTATCCGGGTAAAATTATATCACACACATGAAGATTCCTTTATTTATTTATTTATAGGATTGCAAGATGGAGTTTTATTTAATAGTGCTTGTACTTACTTTTCTTGATTGTATATCATTTCGAATTCTCCTTGATAATCCGGGCCTTCCATCCTTCCGGAAAATTTTATTATGGCGGGCTTTGTACAGTCGAATAATAATATCCCGCGCTTTTACTGTATATAGCGCGCACTTATCGTCTGTGAACCGTATCACACTTTTGTCTTTGCAACGTCTAAATCTTAAAAGGCGTTTCTGCCTTTTTAGATTTTTATTTTTATTTATTTCTTTACAACACTTGGAGCACTGGTTTAACTTTTCTTTTCTTCTTGAATATTGGAGATCTTCCGATGGACTTCCTCTATTTTGCAGATGCACGCATTTATATACCATTCAACAATTGACAAACGCTTTATTTTGTTTCAAATTATTTTTGTTCAGTTTAAATTTTCTTCTACTGCGCCCTCCGTGTTTGTTATGGTAACTATCGATGTCACGTGGTCATGTGACCTTTCTTCCGCCATGTTACCGTTGTTGTTGTTTACATATTCTATACTTGCATATCCAATGGACATCGATTTATTTAATCGATCTGTAGGTATTCTTAAGCTGTACTGTATTATATACTGACTAATGTTTTATTTATTTTTAGCTTGGAATCTCTTGATGCATTTTTATATAGGAAATTGTATACCAATCGCATATTTAGATGTGCATACAATAATATCTTTTTCCTGGAGATATCAGTGAAATTTTCTTATCCTACATGATGTTTTATTTTTTATAGTGAAACAGAAATGAGTGGAATATATTTATTTATGTATAGAGACCTTTGTTCTTGCCGTAGTGTTTATTATTAGTGCAATATGTTGAACGCAGGCTTCTATTCACTGCGTTTCACCCCTATGGAACCTAGTGTTTCCTTCTTCGTGCAGTTTTATTGCTTGTACGTGATTTACCCTTATGATAGAGCCATCCCTTAACATAATCCTTTCTCTGTTTTTAGCATTCAACTTTTTCTTCGTCTGGATTTGCTGCCTTTTTGTTAGTATTTGTAGTGCTATGTGCACTGCGATTTTGTAATCAGGCTCTTCCTTGTTATATTTAAAAATTATGTCAGGATTTTCCTGCCTGTAACGGAAATTAAATTGTTATTCAAGTTGTATCCTTTTATGTTCTCTGATCGAGGTTGGTTTTTTATTTATTTTACGTTGTTTTATATATAATATTCAATACCATTTATTTTAATTGCTAGTGCTTTCATTTTTTTACGGGTATGCAACCCATATTGCATTGATGTGTATTCTATTGCATATTCATCAGTTTGAATAGGTACCCACTGTTATGGGATGCTTTGAATTATATATATATTTATATAAATTAGTGGATTATTCTGTATTTATTTGTTGAAATATTAAATTATAATTTATATCAAATATGTAAATTTATATTTATTTAAAATAAATGTGCTGGTATTTTATTTTTGTTGACTTTTTATTTGTTTGATTTCTTTATTTATCTATTTATTTATTTGTGCAGAAAATACCACAGCATATCCCAAGTTAAGAAAATTGTCGATATGCCATAGTTAACTATGAATGTAATGTGCATATTGCATTTTTCTTTACTTAATGGTATTTTTAATCTTTTACCTTGCTAATATTCTTACATCTAAATTTTTCTATGTTTTTATGTGGGAACTATCCCTTTTTGTTTCTTAATATCTATTTATTCTAATTTAAGTACTATAATCCTGGGAACTATCCCTTTTTATTTTCTTAATGTCTATTTATATAACTTAAATAATGTGATCCTGGGAGCTATCCCATTTTATTTTCTTAATATTTATTTATCTAACTTAAATAATATAATCCTGGGAGCTATCCCTCTTTATTTTCTTAATATTTATTTATATAACTTAAATAATATAGTTTTGGAAACTATCCCTCCTTATTTCTTATGGGTTCATATTTTCCATCGTATGAGTTTTATATTTAAACTTTACTCCCTTCATTTTTGTTTGATACCTTAATTTGAATTTTACACCTTTCATTTTCAATAGGAAAGTGGTACTTAATTTATTTAAAATGAAACATATACAAATATATAATAAATTGGAAATATCTTCTTCGTGTGGGTTCAATATCTTTTGTGTGGCATCAATTAAGCCTACAATTGATATGCATATATAAAATCTTATTATCTGCCACAGATCAGTCGGGGAATTTATCTTGAAGAAATAGTATTTTATTGTATCTTTGTTCAATGTTACCAGCCAAAAAGAATCTTTTAAAACTATCGTAGCAAACCACTGGGCATCTGTGCACTTCATTGATAATGTTTCTTTTGGATCTTCTATATTTTTCTCTTTTACAGCGACAATTGGACTGATAAAGTTCGATTCTGCTTTTTCTATTATATTGTTCTTCAGCATTTCTTTCATTTCTAATTTCACTTGCTCCTTGTATTTATTGGGAATTGGATAGGTTTTCACATAGAAGGGTTTCTTTTCATTTACCTCGAGCTTATGCTCGTAATTTCTTGCCAAGCCAGGACTGTCGTCAAATAGTCTCTTGTGCTTATTTAAAAGGTTGCTCACATGATTTTTATACTTTTCATTGCAATTTATACTTGTGCCATCCCTTTTTGATGTGGAGTCCTTATTCTTTGGATGCTTCACGAGATGCGCACATTTATTGTCATATGAATTGTCAATCATTTCTTGCGTGAGTTCCTTTCCTATTTCTTCTACATATAAATTATTAATTAAAATTTCCTTTTCTGGTGCTTCTTCGCTCCATGGAATTATCATATTTCTTATGTGAAAAGTCTTGTCCTTCATATCCAGTTTTGTGCTGTATTGACTTAAAAAGTCCATTCCCAATATGCAATTGCAATTTAAATTATGTACTACTACAAATTCTGTTAGTAGGTTTAAATCATTGATTTTAACATTAATGCAGAAAACTTTATCAATGGTTATCAAAGGTTTTTTTTTTATTTGCTGTAATTAAGTTAATCTTCTTTATAGGAATATACCGTCCTTGTTTCTCTAAATTTTCATTTATAACGCTGTAGTCGAGTAGCGATAATTGTGATCCACTATCGAGTAATGCTTCTATTTTTCTTCCCCAATTTTGATTGATATGTGTGGTAGTTCAGTGGTAATCTTCATTAGATCTTCATATTTGTATATGTTTTGTGTTTTATTTTCTTTTTGATTGGGGTGTCGTAGTTGGCTAAGGTTGGAGTGGGATAGCCACGTCCCATCGGAGGTCCCCTGTTTATCCTCCGCCGTGCTCCTCGTATTTGTTTGGAATCTATTTTCCCAAAATCTTGAGGCGAAAATCAATAATGTTCCTGTTATGCCGAAGTATATCCTCGATGTACGTCGTTGGTGTTCTAAGTTCCCTATCTTCTTGATTACATGAACGTGTATTTATTGAGTGGTAAAGTGTTACTTGATTTTCTTTATTTAATTCCGTTGCTATTCTTATTCTTCCCTTTTCCATCAGTGCAACTTCTTCGGTGCCCCTCAGTGTGTTGACTTCTTTGTGTGTCTTTATAAATTTTCCAATTTGTATAATAAGTGCCTGTCGTTTCCATGAACCTGTATATTTTTCTGCTCCTATGAGTATTTCAGATCTCTGCCATGAAGTGTATACATGTAAATTTTCGTTATCTTCTTCTTCATATAAAAACGTATCCAAGTGTGTTCTCAAAATTTTCTTATTGGAATCTATGTATTTGGTTCTTCTCCATATATGTATTATTGTGGAGGCTTCTTTGACTTTTGTTACTGTTTGTGCATCATTTTCATGGGTTGGCATATTCCTCGTAATTTCTTCGTTGTTCGTTGCGTTGGTGTTTATTATTTTATTTTCTAATGATTCTCCTTCTTCAAATCGTCCTTTCGTTTTTTCCATTCTGTCATTTGTTCCGTTTATCAGTGATCTGTATGTATTCTCACATTTTCTTGCATTATCCCTTATTACTTTGGTTAAACCTGACACAGACTGTGTTATTTTGTTTTCTAAATTGGCATTTAGCTGACGCATCTCTGTTCTAAAATCTTGGAATCCCTTGTCAATTTTTAAGTTGATCTCCTCTAGATTTTGGTTCAATTTTTTATTTAATTTCTCATTGCTTTCTTTTATTTCCTCTATCAAATTTTTATTGTCTTCTTTCATTTCGTATAATAGAACTTGAAGCAAATTTTCAATTCTATCTTCCCATGGTTTTTCTCTTATGCTTTTAGGAAGTGCAGTTTCATCCATCGTTCCTTCAAATTTTCCAGATTTTTCGACTTTATTCTTATTATTTTCATCAGCCATTTTTATTTTTATGTTTTTATTCTAACTCTTATTCACCCTGTCCCAATAGGAGAATATAGTGTGCTTATGGCGTTATAAGGAAAATAAATTCACACAGCCTTTTATCGTTGAGTGCCAAATCAAATCTTGGCCAACGATAAGCCTACTACGTATGGGTGCCAAATCTAATCTTGGCCAACGATAAGCCCTTTTACGTTGTGCGCCAAATCTAATCTTGGCCAACGATAAGCCCTTTAACGTTGTGCGCCAAATCTATGCTGTGACCTTCTCTACTATGGTTGATAACCAATAGTTAAATTAATAAATTGATACTCTTTAATAATCTCAGGGTCTAAGGTGAATTTCTTTGTTTTTCTATAACGGGGAATGTGTCGCAGCTTTTTGCTTATTGTGAGTTCTAGCTGTGATAGTGATGTTTACTTTCCTTATGTTCTCCTTTGGGATGGGTATAAATAAGTAAATAGTGAATGTCAGCACAACTTATTTTTATTTACAATATAAATTTACAAAAAACATGGAGAATAATATTTTATTATCATACAATACAATACTTTATTTTTATTTTATGTGTTATCTTTTCATCAATAGTACAAGCACCTTGCAAATCCTTTGTTCCTTAAGAAAATTGTAAAAATTACTGAATTAATTCTTCATGTATGCTTACAGATCAAGGAAATTACTAAATTCACTTTCTTTACTTTTTACCGATGTATTCCCATTGGATCATCTCGACCTGAGATTCTCACGTCAAAATCGAGATTTAAACAATGAAGAACTTATTGGATGTTTCCCATAATATTTCAAAATTATGGTTATTCAAATGAGAGCGTTAACGCCTCGTTGAGTCGCCCTAACTTGAGATTCGCACGTCAACCCAAGGCTTACTCAAAGAAGGATTTATTAAATATTTAAATATTCTAAAATTTGTTGCTATCCGGGTAAAATTATTGATACTCCGTTGAATCGCCTTAACTTGAGATTCGCACGTCACCCTAAGGCTTACTCAAAGAAGGATTTATTAGATATTTAAATAATATTCTAAAAATTGCTGCTATCCGGGTAAAATTATTGATACTCCGTTGAATCGCCTTAACTTGAGATTCGCACGTCAACCTAAGGCTTACTCAAAGAAGGATTTATTAGATATTTAAATAATATTCTAAAATTTGTTGCTATCCGGGTAAAATTATATCACACACATGAAGATTCCTTTATTTATTTATTTATAGGATTGCAAGATGGAGTTTTATTTAATAGTGCTTGTACTTACTTTTCTTGATTGTATATCATTTCGAATTCTCCTTGATAATCCGGGCCTTCCATCCTTCCGGAAAATTTTATTATGGCGGGCTTTGTACAGTCGAATAATAATATCCCGCGCTTTTACTGTATATAGCGCGCACTTATCGTCTGTGAAGCGTATCACACTTTTGTTTTTGCAACGTCTAAATCTTAAAGGCGTTTATGCCTTTTTAGATTTTTATTTTTATTTATTTCTTTACAACACTTGGAGCACTGGTTTAACTTTTCTTTTCTTCTTGAATATTGGAGATCTTCCGATGGACTTCCTCTATTTTGCAGATGTACGCATTTATATACCATTCAACAATTGACAAACGCTTTATTTTGTTTCAAATTATTTATGTTCAGTTTAATTTTCTTCTACTGCGCCCTCCGTGTTTGTTATGGTAACTATCGATGTCACGTGGTCATGTGACCTTTCTTCCGCCATGTTACCGTTGTTGTTGTTTACATATTCTATACTTGCATATCCAATGGACATCGATTTATTTCATCGATCTGTAGGTATTCTTAAGCTGTACTGTATTATATACTGACTAATGTTTTATTTATTTTTAGCTTGGAATCTCTTGAAGCATTTTTATATAGGAAATTGTATACCAATCGCATATTTAGATGTGCATACAATAATATCTTTTTCCTGGAGATATCAGTGAAATTTTCTTATCCTACATGATGTTTTATTTTTTATAGTGAAACAGAAATGAGTGGAATATATTTATTTATGTATAGAGACCTTTGTTCTTGCCGTAGTGTTTATTATTAGTGCAATATGTTGAACGCAGGCTTCTATTCACTGCGTTTCACCCCTATGGAACCTAGTGTTTCCTTCTTCGTGCAGTTTTATTGCTTGTACGTGATTTACCCTTATGATAGAGCCATCCCTTAACATAATCCTTTCTCTGTTTTTAGCATTCAACTTTTTCTTCGTCTGGATTTGCTGCCTTTTTGTTAGTATTTGTAGTGCTATGTGCACTGCGATTTTGTAATCAGGCTCTTCCTTGTTATATTTAAAAATTATGTCAGGATTTTCCTGCCTGTAACGGAAATTAAATTGTTATTCAAGTTGTATCCTTTTATGTTCTCTGATCGAGGTTGGTTTTTTATTTATTTTACGTTGTTTTATATATAATATTCAATACCATTTATTTTAATTGCTAGTGCTTTCATTTTTTTACGGGTATGCAACCCATATTGCATTGATGTGTATTCTATTGCATATTCATCAGTTTGAATAGGTACCCACTGTTATGGGATGCTTTGAATTATATATATATTTATATAAATTAGTGGATTATTCTGTATTTATTTGTTGAAATATTAAATTATAATTTATATCAAATATGTAAATTTATATTTATTTAAAATAAATGTGCTGGTATTTTATTTTTGTTGACCTTTTATTTGTTTGATTTCTTTATTTATCTATTTATTTATTTGTGCAGAAAATACCACAGCAATATGTATATTGGCCTGTAAGGCAAGGAAACGTTTCTGCGCCAACCATCCTCCTGCCAAGGCGCAGAGGTTCTATTGTTTTTTTATTTACCGAATAACTTTTCACAACTTTGTTTAAAATATGTTTTAATTCATACATTATCTGTTCACATTTTAATATTTTCAAAAGAAAACAATTTGATGAATATAGCACCTTTCTTCACATCATAATTTCTTTTCTTTTAATTATTAATCCCTCAACATACCTTACTATTATCTATTATATCTGTGACAAGCAGTTGAATAAGCGTTAGGTTAGGTGCAGCGGATTATACAGAGTGTTCAATAGGAAACCCGCTGGAGGGACACAGCCAGTGGTAGCTCATAGGAGGCGCAGGTAGGTTATCGTAAGGTAACATAGTGTCCTGGTGCCCGGACAACGTCGCTAGCGTCGTTGCCGACCGACGTTCTACTTTTGGTGTAAGTTTATCTGAACCGTCACGCCGTCTGCGACAGAGTTAGCTCGGCCCTGCGTCTTCCAGATTCAAACATCGCCTATTGTGATTCTCCGTTATCTTTAACTAAAATTTAGTCTGCTATCGTAGAGCGACGTAGTTCCGGCGTAACAATAAATCGCTTATGATTAATAATATTCCCTGATGTTGCCCTCGAAGTAGAACCGTTGATGTTATTATATCTGCGACCCACCCTGTATATCTAGCTTAAGATTGTTATTAAGAGCGTGAGATTACTCAAAAAGATGTTAATTAATGCCCGTTGCGCCACCCATTTTAAAATAATAAAGGTGGAGTCACTGTTGTTAAAGTATTGCACAATTAAAATGGGAAATTGTACTAATTAATACTAGGCCTACCTCAAGAAAACAAATTAATAAAAACAATAACAATTTATTTAATAAAAACAAGAGAAAATCGGTTAGAGTAAATTTAGTACATGAATGAAAATAATTATAAAATCTAAAATTTAACTTCGCCAATATGAATGATTATTTAATAAACAAATAAGACTAATTTTTATTGTTGTTGAAAATTTACATAACTTCAACTAATCTCATTTAAATCTAATCGTTATTAATACCAAAAACAAAGAAGGCTAAATTTTACATACAGAAAAGTGAAACAATAAGAACAGGTTTGACAAATAGACAATCTAATAAAATTAATTGGTCAAATTCAGCAAAACTAATTAACCAAACATGGTGCACCATTTATCTTGAAATTTCTATAAACTTGATATTACAAATATTAAAGACTCTACAAATATTTAACATATTCAAAATAATTTGACCAGAGAAACAATAAAAAAAAAAGAAAATAATTGTGACTATTACAACACACACAAATTTCAAAGAACATATACAAATTTAGACAAAAACACAAAGACTCTTAATGATCGTGCTTTGTGCACAATAATTCTTAACTTTATTAAACAAACATATAACTTTCAAAATTTCTAACAGCCTGGTAGTTGTACAAATATCTTGTCACACGTAGTACAAGAATAAAAACTCAAATACCTGGAAATGCAGTGTTTCCGTACGTCAACAAAGATTGTTCCCGGACGCCTATCTCTGGCTACCGCTACCAATGGTGTTTAGCGGGCCCTATTGTGGATGGTATCGATGAAATGTCCCCTAGATCCGGCCATCGCCGTGAATTGAAGGACGATTGATACTCCAACAATTATTATTGGGAAATCGAGAATTAAATCAGCCTGATCGGTGTATCCATACTGGACAATAACATCTCGTTCCCATGGACATTATCGCAGGGCTAGCAACTCAGGCCGACGACGGGACCGGAGTTAAGATTTATTCAACTACCACCCACTGTTTAATTGTACTGAACTAAATTAATGTAATACTGATGTAATAGTGAATATTGTAATAGTGCCTGATTTTAGATGCGCTTCGCCCTTTTAAAACCTCGGAGGTGCGTGAGGGAAAAGACAAGACTTTCTAGAACGGAAAGACGCTGTTGGATGACGCCACCAGAAAATTCCATAAACAAACTATGAGAACATTTAGATAACTTAGGCGGACAAAATCTTATATTTTAACAAAGAGTCCTTCATAAACCAAATATTTTAAATCGAATATTTATATGCGACGCAGATTTTAATGTTGAAGATTTTAAAACGTAATTTATTTAGGATGGGAAATATAATTTGAATTAATACAGATTTAAAAATATTTAACATGTAATATACAGGGATAAATGAATTAATGTTCGCCGCTGCTTTTTAAACGTAACAACCTTACATTTCTGTTTATCTGGACGGAGGCTGGAGCAAGCGAAACTATGGTCACAATTAAAATGCGTATTCCGGAGCAGTAAATGACTATGAATGTAAAATAATTGAAAAGTATTTTAATTATAATTCTTAGGCAGTAATTATTGGAAAGGAAACGCAAAAAGTATTGTATGTGGGTACCCGGAATAAATATTGTTGCATTTGTGCCAGGGCTAGTAATATGTTGAATCAATGTCCAAATAAACATGTTTGCTTTATGAACTGGTCAGGGTCTTCCTCGGCAATGGAATCTGATATCATTTGCGAGGGTTTTAACCAAAACATTTCAATGCATGGTGTCAGATACAAAACTTTTATTGCTGACGGTGATTCAAGTGTTTTTGCGAAAATCAGGGAAAAGGTGAACTATGTTCAGAGGTAAAATAACATCATAATCATTAGCAGACTAATTTTATTAAATGTATGTTACAGGTTAGCAAAATTGAATGTGTAAACCACGCAGTAAAAAATTTCAGCAAGATATTACACATAATGAAAAATGACCCCAAAAACTTTCCAATAGAGGGCCGTAAGATCTTAACCGTTGCCAAAATAAAAGAAATGTCAAAAAACGTACAAGAAATGATACGTATAAATAGAAATGAAGATCTGGAATTGTTGGAAGAAGATCTGTTAAGATGAAAACTGTGATCTGATTGGCAACATTGAAGATACCAAATTATGATCAACGTTGCAATTATCTGGTGTCCGAGCGTATACTAGTGGTAAGTAAGTTAGTTAATATTAAGAACACAGTTTAAAATATCTATATAATACGGGTGTTAGAGCAACTAGTAATGAAGAGGAGGCATTTTATTGAAAATAAGACTAACAACTGCGCAGAGTTATTTATGGCAATAATGGCAAGATTTAATATGGGAAAGCGATTGAATCTTGTTCAAAGGGGATCACTTCAACGAAGAGCTACTTTGGCTGGTCTTCGGTACAATGATGGTGCTCTGTGGCATTTGAATTCCTGGAAAAAGGTTGCTCATCGCAGTCCAGGAAACATATTTAAGAAATACGTCAATCGCCAGGCTACAAGAGCTGTTAAAAGACGTTTACATTATAAATCCACCTCTCGCCGGAAAATGAATTTTTGTAATTCGCAGCGTGATAGAGACTACGGAAGTAATTCCCAACAACCGCAACTAAGTGACAAGGAGTTGGAAGCGGCATGTGAACGAAAATTACAGATAGCTATATCATAAATCTGGCTACATTCAAATTATAAATATGACTACATAATGCATCTAGGTTACCATGTAATATCGTAAAGTATTACGAAACTACTGTCAGTGAGTTAAGATCTGAAATTGTTAATTTAAAGGCTGAAAATAAAAATCTTAAAATATCACACGACAATAAACTGGACGAGCTAGAGCAGTATGGACGCAGAAAAAATCTGCGGTTTTTTGGGTTACCTGAGCAAGAAACAGAAAATGTTGAATCTATCGTGACGGATGTATTGGTTAGGTCTTTGGGTGTGCGCGCGACGGATAACTGTATTGATATCTGTCACAGAGTAGGGAAGCGCAGGGATGGTGGCTCTCCACGGCCGATCTTAGTCGGATTCACCGCTCACAAACGGAGGTCTGAAGTATTTCGAGCCAAGGTGAAGCTGAAATGAACCAAGATAATAATCAGAGAGGATCTTACTCCGATTCGAGCTAATTGTATGAAGAAGCTGGCTGCACAATACGGATGGAAAAGCGTATGGTCTCGTGATGGAAAAATCTTTTATAGATAAAATGGGTTGGTAAACAGAGTCGAAAACTTCTTTGAATGAAAAGATTTATTTACTTTTAGTTATTTATATATTCATTTGTATATTTATTTACACGTATTAATTTTTGTGATCATTCTCTTCTTTATATTTGAAATTGTTCATGATACTATCGAAGGAGACCGCCGTAAAGCTGAATATTTGCTGACTTTGTTCTTTATATTACATTATCAGTATCAGCTGCTACCGTTAGGATTAACATTGTTTTTCGTTTCTTTTTTTTTTTTGTTTTCATTTCTTCCGTATTTTGTGCGTTTGAGAGTATTTCAGTTTTATAACATATATTTTTTTTTAACTTTAACTTTACAGGATATAGGACAATAATTTAATAATAGTACCTTTGCACCTTGCAGTTGGAGTGTACAATTTGAGTTACATATTTATATTCGTGCGTCATAAAAAAAAACAAATATTATAGCATTGTGTATTACGTATATTTATTTTAATATATGGTTTGAAGTAGTCTTTGCCGTTATGTATTAATGTCAGAAAAGAGTGTTGGGGAGTCCGGCAATAAAAAGACTTATGTTTAAAGGAAGTCTAACGTTTTATTTCTCAATATTTCGCACACAAGGTATTTGTGCTTCCTCAGGATAAACTAATTAAGAACAAGATAATGAAACAAAGTACAGTTAGTAAAGAAGTTATTGACAGAAATTTTTAAAAAATACTTACAACTATGACTTCTTGGTGGGAAAAAATATATTATGAATACACAGTAAGAAAACAAACTGTGAAAAATACCACAAAACACGGTGTTTTTTCGTGACAAATTGTGTTTACATGTTAATTTAAAATGACAATTAGTTTGAAATATGTCAGTTATTGTTAGCTTGTGATATTTTATTAAACTTACTATGATCTAACAAATATGAATAAATAATACTAAGATTTTGGATGTCCGATCTGAAATTCATACTATTTTTGTTGCTGTTGATATAGACCATCTCAAGGAATTCTCTGCTAATTTTTCTATTATCAGTTTTTAAAATTTTAACGTCATTAAAATTAGGTGAGTGATCTTCCTGTAACATGTGTTTTGCTAGAGCGCATCTGGTTTTTCCAGTTTTTATGTCGCTTTTGTGTAGTGTCATTCTAGTTGAGAGCCAACATGCCGTTTGTCCGATGTATTCCTTATTACAACTCGAGCATGGTATGGAGTAAATTATATTGGATTTGTATTTTTGTTCAGTTTTGTCTTTGATTGTAGGCAAGAGTTCCTTAATTTTATGTTTATCTTCCGTTTGAGATAGCTTTCATCCATAAATACGTCGATGATGTTATTATGGCCCTACCTGAACATGAAATAGATAACACATTACACAGGTTTAACACATTCCACAATAAGATCCAATTTACATTGGAAAAAGAAACTAATGGGGAAATTGCCTTTTTAGACACTAAGATCATAAGAAATAACAACATCATTATAATAGACTGGTATAGAAAACCTTCTAATTCCACAAGAATTTTGAACTATCATTCAAACCATCCTCTTCAACAAAAAATAAATACAATAGTAGGACTCAAAAATAGAATTATAAAGATTAGTCACCCCACCCTACACAAAAAAAATTTAGAGATTTTATCCAAACTTGCCTTAAATAATGGTTACCCAAAGGCTCTTATTTCCAAACTACTTTATAACACATCGCGCAACAACAGACTGAACAATATAGCCACTGACCAATCTGACACACATGCAGTCAACAAACTACCCACATATTTCAAACTGCCATACATTAGCAATCTAACAGAACAAATAGTACATGTCTTAAACTTTGATAACACACGTTTCGGCTATTACAACAAACATAAAATTAAGGAACTCTTGCCTACAATCAAAGACAAAACTGAACAAAAATACAAATCCAATATAATTTACTCCATACCATGCTCGAGTTGTAATAAGGAATACATCGGACAAACGGCATGTTGGCTCTCAACTAGAATGACACTACACAAAAGCGACATAAAAACTGGAAAAACCAGATGCGCTCTAGCAAAACACATGTTACAGGAAGATCACTCACCTAATTTTAATGACGTTAAAATTTTAAAAACTGATAATAGAAAAATTAGCAGAGAATTCCTTGAGATGGTCTATATCAACAGCAACAAAAATAGTATGAATTTCAGATCGGACATCCAAAATCTTAGTATTATTTATTCATATTTGTTAGATCATAGTAAGTTTAATAAAATATCACAAGCTAACAATAACTGACATATTTCAAACTAATTGTCATTTTAAATTAACATGTAAACACAATTTGTCACGAAAAAACACCGTGTTTTGTGGTATTTTTCACAGTTTGTTTTCTTACTGTGTATTCATAATATATTTTTTCCCACCAAGAAGTCATAGTTGTAAGTATTTTTTAAAAATTTCTGTCAATAACTTCTTTACTAACTGTACTTTGTTTCATTATCTTGTTCTTAATTAGTTTATCCTGAGGAAGCACAAATACCTTGTGTGCGAAATATTGAGAAATAAAACGTTAGACTTCCTTTAAACATAAGTCTTTTTATTGCCGGACTCCCCAACACTCTTTTCTGACATTTATTTTAATATATGTTCGAAGACATCACCGTTTTGTCCAATACACTTCCGAATTCGTTTATGTACATTGCGAGTTGCTTTTCAAATCGATCTTGCGTTTATGTTATTAGCAATAGTATTATTTTATTTTGCAGCTCTACAACGTTTTCATATCTCCCTTTGTAAATTTCATTTCGATTTTAATTTTATAATTGATTTTTAATTTTAACTGCAGTGAACATTTTCCTGAAATACAACGTCTGACTTTGTGCAACCAATACTGGGGTCTGGCAGATAAAAAGCAGCAAAATATGGATCTAACTTCATTCATAGTAAATAAACTGCAGGAAAGTTTTAGCTGAAAAACATGGAACACGTCGAGAGCATTTCTCTTGAAACAAGTTAAAGGCGGTCGGAAGCGAGTTTGTTAATTCTTTTGTACAACGTTCGCCATAAGTCACAGAGTAGTTGAGCTCTCCATGGAAAAATTGACTGAAACGGGATTGTATACTAGCAATCATGGTAGGTCCTTGAAGACGAGAGCACACAATATGATCCCAGAAGAAAAAAAGATCTTGTAAAAGGTCATATCGATTCATTTCCGCGGATTGAGTCCCATTATTGCCGGAAAGACCCCACACTTATGTACCGTTTATATCGCGCCAAGAAAAAAACTTTAGACCAGTCTCGCTTTTTGTATACAGAAGAATTTCCAACTTGTATGACCCTGCACTATCTTTCTATCTTCCAAAGAAAGATCAATGTACTCAGGGAGGCTCAATCCTTGAAGATGAAAGCTGGGGATAAAACGTTAGCAATCGAAGACAGAGGGGTGACCTACAGATCAATTACTTTTGACCTGCAGGCAGTTTTGAGTGTACCTTACTTAGGAGATAGTCAAATTTATTACAAGCGTAATCTAAATGTTTATAGTTTTACTATTATGGACGCTAGCAAGAATGACGGTTTTTGTTATGTATGGGACGAGTGTAATGGGAAAAAGGGTAGTAATGAAATTGGAAGTTGTATTCTAAACTACATTTCTAGTCGGCAACCTGCGGCTCGCGAGCTACATGCGGCTCTTTGGATGTGAAGCTGCGGCTCTTTATTCCATACGCAAATATTATTTATTTTATCGAAAAAAAAACATTAAAAATTCGTCATAAATCGATTAACGAAGATTAGGCACCGATTCTATCTCTCAGCCACTTATACTCGCTTTTCACCGCACCCCTCCCCCGTGACACGCGTCGTCAGTCCATCGGAAGCGCTCGAATGACGCCGTCGTCGGATGTCTATAAGAAAGAATTATTTAAAAATTAGCGTTAAAATAATAATTATAAGTGTAAGTACCTATAAATTGTTATTTAATAAACCTGTTTTCGAACTCTAAGTATCAAAGTAGGTAGGTATTTGCAGTTTTAGATTATTTATGTTTGGAAATTATTACTTTTACTGTTTGGAAGTTATTACTTGCTTATATTTGGAAATTTTCATTGATTTCGGCATAGCTGGGCATAACACATTTTACTTGTAAACTAGGTATCTAATATTTGCAGGTTCACATGACAAGCGCTTAACGCGCGCAAAATTTTGTATAGTATTCACATGGTGCTCGCTTATCAGGCGTTGAACACGCGTTGCCGCGGCCGACCAGGTTCAGTTTAAGTTCTACATTTGTCGAAGATGAACGTAGAAAGAGTTTTAACGGTGATTTCATACCGACGGCAAAGACGACGCGACAGAAGACGGAGATATTGGGTCCACCCAATTTTTTAATTTCTTCTTTTCTTTATTGTCATCTCCTTCACAGAATATGAGAACGAGTTCTTCCCAAGCCCTCACCTTAAGTTCTTATCTGAATAAACGCTACTTTTCATATTCCATATCGCAGGACGTTTCTCTATTTCATGTATGAATAACTCGGCATTAAAAGCTTCCATTTCCATTTCAGACGATTTCTGGACGAACTAAGCGAAAAATTACATTTATCTGCGTCAAAAGGGCGCGCTCATCTAAACGGTAACATAAGGCTAGGTTCACATGACAAGCGCTTAACGCGCGTTAACAACTACTTACATTTTAATTGAACGCATACACATGCTAACGCGCGATTTTATGAAGCGCGCGGTCAACGCTGCGCTAACGCCCTGTACTTGTCAACGCGCGTTGACGCGCGCTTTAAGATCATTGGTTTGCCATACTACTGTTCAGTTGAACGCGCGCTTTTGGCACCGATAGACCGCACTTTCGGGATTCTTTCAGTCAGTTGGTCATAAACCGTGCAAAATGGAAGAATATTTTAATACCGAATTATTCATAGACGAAGTAGAAAAACGTCCGGCGATATGGGACATGACAAGTACTAATTATTCAGATAAGATCTTAAGGAGACGGGCTTGGGAAGAACTCGTCCTCATATTCTGTGAAGGAGATGACAATGAAGAAAAAAAGAAATTATTATGTAAGTGTATATTTCAATTTTTATTCAATAATATTTTTATAAGAAATTATATTTTGTGATCTTGCCAATCAATTTTTCCTTCGTTGATGAAATAATTTGTTAAATGTACACGAACATTGTCCACTATTCGCCCAGCACGCCCGGTATAATGTGAGCTGAGATTTCCCAATGGTGTGGTATGAAGTATGTCTTCATAATTGTAACCATCCCTCATTCTGACATAGTTGTGTAATGTACATATTGCTTTTACGATATTTTCAGCAAAATCGATGTTAACATCTAACGGCCTATTTAAAATCCGCCATTTATTGCACATAATGCCAAAAGTACATTCGACATACCGGCGTGCTAATGTTAAGCGGTAATTAAATATTTTTTTAGCATAGGTTAATGACCTTCCCCCATAAGGCCGCATTAAATTCTCCATCATGCCAAAAGCTTCATCAGCCACAATCACGTGAGGCAACACTGTTGATTTATTTTGTATTAGCAATGACTTTGGTTCAGGTAGATCTAAAGTCCTTTCTGTCAGCCTTTTATACAATGAAGAATTTTTGAATATACCCGAGTCACTGTTTTTACCGTAGGCACCTACGTCAACCCAAAGAAAACAGTAGTTAGCATCCGCTAGCGCCAATAAAACAAACGAAAAGTAATGTTTGTAGTTATAAAACATTGAACCCGTGTGTTCGGGCTGGATTAACCGTATATGTTTACCATCTAAGGCTCACAAACAATTGGGAAAGTTCGAATTATTTTCAAATGTCATGGATATTTCATTCCATTTTTCTTTCGTTGGTTCATTCATTACAATGGCTCTCAATTTTCTCCAAATAATTTCACATACGTAGGGTACTATAGTAGACGCAGTAGATTTTCCAATTCTATAATTGTACCTTATTTCTCCAAGTGAATATCCGGTTGCCAAGTATCTGAAATAAAAACAGAATAAGAATTACAGATATAGTTATTACTAAAAATAAATTGTGGAAGTTCGCCAAAGGCTACATAACGATCCTATGTTATTCAAAGACAGTCACCAACAGATAGTCATGCCGAAAACTACAACATACACATTCAAATGTGTAAAGAATAACTATTATTAAATGGTTTTTTTTTAGCTTCATCCATACAAAAGAAATGGAAGAGTTTACGGGATAATTATATGAGAGAGGTAAAGAAAATAAGAAGTATTAAGTCCGGTTCAGGAGCTTCAAAAAACCCAACATATAGTCATTATAACAGGCTACAATTTCTACAAGCATCTGTAGACGGAAAAGATACAGAAAGTAGCTTCGATACAGACAATGCTGGTGCTCCAACAGAAGTAGCTAACGCAAAATTGAGTTCTGCCTTTAAGAGTCCCAAAAAAAAAAACAAATAATGAATCCTGCTGACGAAAGATTTGCGAATATATTAGAGCAAAGTATAACACAGAATATGAAGTCTACATCAAAAGAAGACGATGATGAAGACAGGCTATTTTGTTTGTCACTCGTTAAAGAAATTAAAAAAGTTCCGGAATCTCAACGGTTAAAAACAAAAATTGGCATTTATAATTTAATCTTGCAAAACCAAACTTATCCTCAAGAGCCGCAACATTAACCATATGAGTTTCAAAATTATCACAGCCCATTACCGCAACGAAGAAACTGTTTGTCACAAGAGCAGCGTAGTCAAATATCCACCGAAGGCTTTCAATACCATGATTATAGATCACAGCAATCTAGTATGCCAACACATTATAGTTATACTACACCAATAATACGCCATCCATCGCCAACAACTTCAACACATACTCCATCACCAGCACCAACCAATGCAAGCACTGAATCGGAGTTAGAACTTTTCTGTAATAATTGATTACTAATTAACAATTAGGACCTCTTAATTTTCCTTTTCAGTTGTTTTTCTTTCCGAAATAAGAATAGAATAGATCTTTTTATATTTGGATTTTTTGTTAAAAATAGGTTAAAGTTGATGAATAAAAAACTTACCTCAATGTAATTATGAGTTTTTCTTCAGGTGAAATACAATATCGCACAGCGTTTTCATCTGCCATGAGTTCATCTTTTATGAGAGCCAATAAGTCATCAAATGACTTTATTGACATTCTGAAGTAGTTGAAATATTTGGGTTCATATAGCTTTAGTTTAGGATACAAAATTGTGTAGTGGCTTTCAGTAAGCCTGTGTGATAAAATTGGATGGACCCAACATGACCGCCTTCTATTGCGTCGTTGTTTCTGTCGTCGATATAAAATCACCGCCAAAACGGTTGTAACGTCCATCTTCGGAAATGTAAAATTCGAACTGAACCGGGGCAGCGCGCTGTTAGCGCCTGACAAGCGCGCATCATGAGTACACCACACAAAACGTAGCGCGCGTTTAACGCGCGTTAAGCGCTTGTCATGTGAACCTAGCTTTAGGATTGTTCTGGTTTCGTAAAAAAAAATGTTTAAGAACTGGTCAGGTCAGGATGCGCAGATACAAAATATCCCTAACAGTTCGGAAATGTCTCGGACATATTAGAAAACCAAAACACAAAGAGCAATGATATTGAATTATCGCGCCATCTGTCAGAATCATTTGTAGTTGTACAAGTTGTTTTTGTTTTCGTCACGTTCTCGTTTACCGTTAATTTTTCTAATTTCTGTGTGCTAATTATTCTGTTAGTGTTTAAAATAAATATTATTCGAACTACAATGTCTGGTATGTTAATGTAGATAGTTTGTTAATCGCAATTTAATGGAAATAATATTTTTTGTAGATAATTGTAATAGCTCAATAATAAGCAGCCCTGCAATGTTAGAGGATAACAAAGATGAGTACTTCTTCACAAAGGAGAAAGTGCAGCAATTTCGCCCAGGTCTGCCCATAGCCCGAAGCTTCTTAATTTATTTTCTACATACTCATCCATACTGCTACACAAATTATAAGATACATTGAAGCAAAATCATAGTTTAAATAGTTAAATTTTTAATTCCTGAAACCCAGCACACTGACAACACAAATATGTATCTACATACATACATATACACAGACATGTATCAGGATCTGATCAGGATGCCCGCACAAACCTGCAAAATCCCTACTCCAAACTTCAAGGCCACTGTATACACATTTTATATAAGTACATATATGAACCTCTGCTGCCGAATGAATGCCAATCACACTTAGGAAAATAAATACAACAGGTGTATTGTCAAAATATGCATAACTCCCTATAACCTATTTCACTTCATCACATGCAATATACAATATTTACTAGTTGTAAAATAACGAATTTCACTACAATTTGTGGCGAATTTTCATACAATATTTTCTAACAATTTTATTGCGTTTTATTAAACTACGTTATAGCAAAACACAACGACGTTGTTGTAAACTTCGCGCAATAGTTGAAAATTTTACTACAATTTCCGTCAAACAGTAAAGTGTAAAAATTACTATATAGATTTTTCTCTGTGTAGATGGTCACAATCAGAATCACTCCAAGAACTGGTGTTTTCACTGTTTGCGAATTACTAGATTCTTAGTGTGTTCCAATAATGCACAGTAATTTGTTATCTCAATGAAATATTTTAGGTTAACAACACAATTTATTACGACTTAGCAAAGGAAAAAAACATTGATCCGTCCAATACATTCGTCAACTATAGAGGATTATAGCTTGTATTTTTTGCTTCCAATATTCGATTGATTTCCAGCTACCGCCTACTGCTTCATTGAAGATGCTAATAGATGAATGTGAAAATTTTGGTGAAATTGAACGAGTGCACAACCAAGGTACCGGGTCAGTTGTCGTAACATATTCTGCAAAGGTGAAATAAAGTCTATGAAGAGACTATGCGAAAGAATATCTTTTGACCTCTCTAATAAATATCAAGTAACCATAATACCTTCAAAATGCGAAAACAAATTTAAAGTGTTGGAAAGAGCATACAAGAAGGTAAAAGATAAGAACAACAAAAGCGGAAGAGGACGTAAGGATTTTCCATTCGAAGAAGAATTTGATGAGATTTTTAGGAGAAAATTATATATAAATCCGAAAATGTTGTTGTCTTCATCAGAAGAAATAACAAATAAATCTATAGTGGATACGGTTCTTGATCCATGTACCTCAAATAAAGAAGACTCGATAAAGTATGTTTCAGATATAAATATATCGAATAAATCTGTAGACACCAATGCTACATTACTAACAATACCCGAGACCACTAAACAGGAAACACCCCAAAAGAGAAAAAAGCCCACAAAGAGCTACACAAAGCGCAATGACATCCTTATGCAGATGAAGAACGATTTTAAGGCATATTATGTTGAAAAACTGAAAATGGAAAGGGAGAAACTGTAAGAAAAAAAAAGGACCATACTTTTAGAAAAAATGCATCTAAAACAAAGTAACTCCTCTCAATAATATACAAATTATATTTTTTTTTGTAAGAAATATATTTTTTGTTTTTATTAGAAATAAAATTTCATTTATGTACTAGATTTTATTTTATATAACAAGTATTTACTGTGAATACATATACCATAAGACCGTGTGCGTCTGCATTATCGCGATACCTGTAGAGTAAGCGAAACAGATAGAGATGTCTGTGTATTAGAACGGTAAACAAGTAGACGCAGTGTTATACTGGATTACAACAGAGCTAGTATTTCGCATATGCCTATGATGCACTCGTATTTGTCCAAAAATCCAGATTTATACGGTGTAGTCGGGCAGTCGCATTCGCCGTCGTCGCTTCCACATATGGGCGTCAGTTCGAGTTTTATTATTGCTTAAGAATAACATTTTTTTAGCTAATTACAGGTTAATTGCAATGTTGAATTACAATTCTATTTTAAGAAGTAAATATTTTATGTTTCAGTAATTTATTATAGTTGAGTTTTTAGATTATAATATTTGTTGAAAAATATTATTTTAGTTAAGAAGTTTTTTACTTTCTTATACGTAGTATAAGGAAGTATTGTGATGATGAAAATTTTCGACCTCGAGATTTTTGCAGATGTCCACGTTTTGAGGTCCCCTGATACCAAAAAAGTGGTTTTTAAAAAAATGTCTCTGTGTGTGTGTGTCTGTGTGTCTGTCTGTCTGTGACCACGATAGCGGTCAAACCGCTGGAGATATCAATTCCAAATTTTGTATTTACGTGTATAATCTCCCTCCTGAGATCTGATTAGTTTTTCAGTAAAATCGGTAGACCGGAAGTAGCAGTTTACTTCAGTATAAAAATCGAATTTTGCCAATATTTCGTCAAATACTAAGTTTATACAAATTTATAAAGAATTCATATGTACTTAAAATTAAAATTGAGAACAATTTTATTTAAAAAGTTTTTCGAAATTCCTACCGGAAGTAGGTCTTTTACTCTTATCGAAAATCAGTTTTTTGCGAATATCTCGCAAGTCATGCTTTCTAGGCAGGTACATTACGAGTATAAAAGTATTTAGAACATACTTTTAAATATCTTTTGTATAAAAAAAATTTCAAAATTCAGACCGGAAGTACCACTTTTACTCTTATCGAATAGCGATTTTTTGCAAATATGTCGTAAATTATGCATTCTATATATATTTATGAAGAGTACAAAAGTATTTAGAGTTGGATTTGGAATATTTTTTGTATAAATGAAATTTCAAAATTCGGACCGGAAGTAACACTTTCATACGTATAAGAAAGTCGTGTGGTGGCCACACCTGATTTTTTTATTTTAAAGTCAAAGGAGTTATTTATTATTTATTTTTGCTCTTTTATGTTGTTTATGAAGCTGTGATGAGTTACTTCACTGACATATTATCAGTGATTATCTGATGCTTCAAACAACTACAAATAATTACTTACAACGGGAACGCAATACCTATTACACTGCTCTTCACTTGATTTGCATACGAATACATTTATACGTATAACTTATACGCCCGCTGTCGGTGTGGCAATTCAAGTTGGCACGCCCATTTATAGTCGACCAGTAGTTACTAATACATGCATCGCGCTATGAACGGCGGCCACACGGTATAATTTTAACAAAAAAACCATTTATTGTTTATTTAATACTGAAGCAATATAGTTTGGAAAGGCGAAGCCTGGTTGGTTTGGAACATCTTCGTATTCTTCATCATCTTCAGGGATGAGTAAATTTTGTGTGGGAGGGTTAATGCCATCTAAATTGACTTCTTCGTCAATATGTAAATTATGTAATACATAACATGCTCTAATAAAATGGCAAATATTTTCTATTTTTCTTAATTTTATGTGGTAGAGCATTCTAAATTTCTGTTTCATTATTCCAAAAGAATGTTCTACCAAAATTCTACAATGGCTTAACTTTTCATTAATTTTTTTTTCAGTGGCACTTACATTTTCTCTATATTTATATGGTGTCAATAAATTCCTTAAACATGGGTAGGCACTATCTCCCAATATGTAGTGCTCACCACATTTTTCTTCTAGTGTATTGAATAAAGTGGAATTGCGAAAAACCCTTGAATCGTGCACTGATCCCGGAAAACTTTAAAATACATCCCGGAATCTTCTTTTGTTATCACATACGGCTTGCATCTAAAAATTAATATTTACATCAACACCTTCATATTGTGATTTAGACAAGAAGTGCAAAAACTTAAATGAATTTAAAAAAAACAATATTGTACAAATACATAGAATTTAAAAATATTTGGTACTCACATGGATCGAATAATATTTCTTTCGATTATAATAAGACACCGGGTCTTCTTTGGGGGTATCAATCTTAAAATGACAGCCATCTATGACTCCCAAAACTCCAGGAAAGCTCATGCTTTCAAATTCTTCAAGGATTTATATTTTTTCTTCATTTGATGTCCACTTAATTATATCTTTTGACATATTTGACAAAAATAAAGAAACTTGCTCTATTATGTTATGCATGTTGCTAATGGATATATATTGAATCTATCTGCTACATCTCTGAACCCAACAGCCTCATGTCCCGCAAACCATAGGAAAATTTGCAAATACTTAATTGCAGGAATTGTTTCAAATCCAGTACTGCACTTTGGATAATATATTGAACTTTCTAGTAGGCCTGCCAATTCAAAAGCAATATGTCTAGGTATCCTAAAATATCAAGATCATGTCATTAGTAAAAAATTATCAAACGAGGGAATATTTTATAAATATTTTTTCTAGAGTTTTGAATTAAACAATAGAACATTCAATTTAAAATGCCTACGT
This sequence comes from Amphimallon solstitiale, assembly GCA_963170755.1. NCBI lineage: Eukaryota > Metazoa > Arthropoda > Insecta > Coleoptera > Scarabaeidae > Amphimallon > Amphimallon solstitiale. Next base: position 47,257,064 of record OY720677.1, on the reverse strand, counting down.
AAAGTGCTGCTTAAATTCATTGTCAGTAAATAAACACACCGTCGTTTCACTAAATTGTTCATTGTTTTAAAAGTTCAACAGTATTTATTACCTGGAATATTGGTTCATTTTCATCATCATATGAGGACGAACTCGACAAAAAATCTAATAAATCCATCGTCAATTTTAATTTAGATATCGAAAAACACACAATTACAATTTCAACTTTCGAAATGTAAACAAAAACACAATTAATAAATCAATATCTACTGCGTTAGCGCATGCGTTCACAAAACAATTCCAAACAATCAGAACTTATCCGCACTGCGATGCATGAACGACTATTGACGATTTATTCTAAATCCAGGATTATTTTTAAAAGCAAACCAGAACAAGAAACACGGTTGTCCGAAACAATCCGCTCACAACCAGAACACTTTTTTCTTACTGCGCATGAGTCACACAATCTAGGACCTGTAAGTAGGGTAGATTGGCGGATTCTGGCTCCTCCCCCCACCACTCAATCCACCACCACTCCCCCACCCAATCCCACCACTCAACCCCACTACTAATTTTAGTTCCGAACGCGGCCACCGTGGATTTGCAGATGGCGCTGTGGTCGGCGCGCAAATTTAAATTTAAATTAATATACAGGGTGTCTCAAAATTTTAAAAAATAAATACATATACAGTATGATACTTTGTGACGTATGAATCATACAGGCTGTTTATATAATTAGAAAAGTAAGATGGCGAATCCAAGATGGCCGCCAAAATTTTTAAAATTAATGCAGGGTGTTTCAAAAATTAGAAAAGTAAGATGGCGAATCCAAGATGGACGTCAAAATTATAAAAATACATATACAGCATGGTACTCGGTGACGTAGCAGTCAAATATGAATATACAGGGCGTTTCAAAAGTAAGGATTTAGAAAAAGCAAGATGGCGAATTCAAGATGGCCACCACCAGAAAAACATAACGAATATAGCCGAAGCTAGACGTGGCTGGTGTGCCCTAAATTTAATGAATACACGTTTTGAAATCGCGTATGACGTCAATTGCAATCATGACAACTGTGTGCAACTTATCTTGTTTTCGCGCGATCATTGTAAAAATATGAATTTTAATTAGTCTACTTACCGCAATAAACAATCGCACGGCACCACACACAATGCAATACTGAAATTATTTTAAATACGGCCACCTAGGCAATAAACACGAAAACAATTAGTAATATTACCCTCACCTTATTAGATCAAGACTCTGACCCAGTAGATTTTCGTGGCGAGCAGATAGTTGTACGTCTCGAACTAAAGAGATTGTCGTGAAGTGGAAAATGGGTCTATCATTCAATAATCAAAACAATAAAATGAACAGATCTGACGAACATACAGTCATTCAGTCACGGGCACGCCATCGATTAACACCTGCTAACATTGCTTTTCTAAAATCTATTGGTTTGAAAGTGATTGAAAATAATGGAAAAGTTGCAGATATTCCAAGGATTAAATTTCGATGATGCTATAGTGAAGGAGCAATACCACGTCTACTATCCACGCGCAAATAACTTTAACCTAAATGATGAAATTCGCATCCCCATTCAACATCAGGATATTTACACTTTACCAAGTGAAAGTTTTATTCTCATTCAGGGCAAATTCAATCAGCAGACTACCGGAACAGGTAGTTGTAAACTAACAAACAATGCATATGTTTTTCTATTCGATCAGATGCGATATGAAATTAATGGTGCGGAGATTGATCGTTGTATGAAGCCTGGTATCACTACTGCAATGAAGGCATACGTTTCTTACAATGCGAATGAATCTAAGATGCTTGAAATGGCAGGTTGGTGCCCGTTCAAGGATGAACAGCCCACCTTCTCCGTAAATGAGTTCAACGCCGTCCTACCACTCAAATTTTGTTTTGGAATATTCGATGATTACAAGCAGATAGTAATGAATGTCAGTCAGGAATTGATACTGAATCGCAGTAAAACTGACGATAATTGTTATAAAAACAATTTGGCGGATGGTACGAAGAAGGCAACCATACAAATTGAAAAGATTGAATGGTATGTGCCACACATTACTGTAAACGATAAGACTCGACTAGAACTGCTACAAGCTCTTCGAGAAAACAAATCGATATACATACCATTCAGAAAGTGGGAATTGCACGAACTACCATCATTGCGCAATACGAAAAATGATATATGGCCTATCAAAACCAGCACAAACTTGGAGAAACCTCGTTATGTTATTGTGGGATTTCAACTTAAGAAGAAGGATAATCCCCAAGCAGATTCCTCCGACTTTGACCATTCTGCAATTACTAATCTAAAATTATATTTAAACTCGGAGAGCTATCCTTATACAGCTATGAATTTAAATATGGGACTCAAACGATATGCTATTGCATATCACGCGTATTCAAATGTCCAATCTAGCTATTACGGTCGTCAAAACCAGCCACTTTTGGATTATAACCAGTTTCATGATCATGCTCTTTATTTAATCGACTGCTCCAAGGAAAATGAATCATTAATTTCCTCAAGCGTTGATATCAAGCTGGAGATGGAGTGTCAAGAACAATTTAAACCAGATACCGTAGTATACTGCCTCATTTTGATAACTTGGTGGAATATCAACCTCTTACGAGAACAGTGAAGAAAATAATTTCGTAATGGATAATTTTGATAATACAACGTTAGTGAATGAATTGTGTGAATGTAGAATATCTATGGAGGATCGATTTCAACATAGGAATGAGAATATTGAGACTAACCCGAATTTATTGCAACGGCATTCATATATAATTATTGATCTACAGGGATTTCAATTAAAAAATGTGTTTATGCTTAAGGAAATGGCAATTAGTGATGGTGTAAAAATGGGACATTTCATTTTCAAGTCTAATACCTCTTACAATAAGTTAACACGTGAAGAATTACGTCAGGTATTGTGGTTAAAAGAAAATCATCATGGTTTACGTTATAATGATGGATATATACCCTACGCCGAAATAAATAATATTTTAAATAGATTTGTTCACTACAGCGACCGCATTTATGTGAAAGGTCATCAGAAAAAAATGTTTCTAAAAAATTATTTACCTAATTCTATAATAATTAATTTAGAATGTGACAAAAATAGCATTAAGTTAGATAAGACGAATTCAACTTGCATGTTTCATACTAAAGATTATTGTGTTTGTGCATTACACAATGTTAGAATACTACAAGATTTTCTCAGAATAGTTTAGCATATTTACTTGTATAGAAACTACATTTTAATTTATGTAGTTTCTATTAGAGATAATTATGTATAGAATACTAATGGGTTACCCGCATTAGTTGAAACAGAAAGTTAAGTGCATATTGCAATTCACAAGCCTGTGTTGTTATTACACACGCATCTAAGTAAAATATACAAGATGGATACAATTGCGTTTTACTAGTGCTTTAATATAATAGTTCTTATTCTAAACTTTATTAAACACGGTAATCGTTGGGTGTGCATCGTTATTGTTTTTAGTTAGAGCTCTTATTATTAAAACAGTAAGTAGTTTTTAAATTTCTTCTTGTTTAATATTAATCATATTCACATTTATTACTCATCGTTAATGTTTCTAGTTAGAGCTCTTATTATTAAAACAGTAAGTAGTTTTTAAATTTCTTCTTGTTTAATATTAATCATATTCACATTTATTACTCGGTTTTAAATTTCTCTTCATTATAAACAGTATTTTTATGGACATTGAAATCTTACATATTTTTATACTATAAATCGCTATAACAAATTTTATATTTACGAGTGTAATCTCACTCTTGATATCTGATTAGATTTTCAGTAAAATTGATAGACAGGTAGTAATTTACTTCAGTGAAATATCTAATTTTACCAATGTTTTACTAATGCTTTAATAAAATAGAATAGTTCTTATTCTAAACTTTAGAATAGTTTAGTATACATTCTATCTAAAAAATAAATTCTAACTAAATAAATTAATCTTTTATTTCCTTACATCCTCGTTCAACACTTTTGGAGCACCGTATATATTCACATTTGACTACTACTTCATCAGAAAATCATGCTATATATTTAATTCAATTCAGTGTAATTTTGCATTCATATTGACTGATACGTCACAGAGTATCATGCTGTATATGTACTAAATTCAAATTTTTAGATTTTGATTACAATTAAAGGGAGTAATACAATTTATAATAAAACATATGTTTGTTCTGATATAATATTTTAAAATTCTAATATTAAGTACTATTAAATTCCATTATAAGGAAATAATTTTATTAAACAAAGAACACGCAATTAAGAGATTAATTTTTAAATTCGAACACCAGCATGTTTGTGTATTACGCTAGGAGTGTTAATGTAGGGCAACCGCCTGCATATTGCTTTGTAATAGAAAGACATATCTGTAAACGATGCATTAACTAAATAATCTATTCATTATACACTGTGATCTTGTTAAGAGTCTACGTTTGTGCCTTTATTAAATCGGTAAGTAATTTTTAGCGTTTTCTTTTTCTCTAATATATTTGTTGTTTGTTATTTTGTTGGTGACGTTTTTTATAATATAAACAGTATTTTGATATACTGTGTTTCATAGAAATCTTATATATTTTTATACTATTAACAGTTAAGCGGCTACAGATATCAATTCCAAATTTTATATTTACGAGTGTAATCTCCCTATTGAGATCTGATTAGATTTTCAATAAAATTGTTAGACAGGTAGTAGTTTACTTCAATGAAAAAATCGAATTGTGCCAATATTTCGACAACTACTAAGTTTAAATAAATTTAAGAATTCATATGTACTCAAAATTAAATCCGAGAAGAACTTTATTACAAAAGGTTTTCGAAATTCATACCGGAAGTATATCTTTTATCGAAAATAAGTTTGGTAAAAGTTTTACTTTTACCGAGTAGTACTTTGTTTCGAAGATCTCAAGTATGCATTCTGTAGAGATTTATTAAGAGAAGATTTATAACAGGATTTTTGATTAATTTTTATATAATTTTTAAAATTCTATAATTTGAAACTCTCACACGTATAAGAAGGTTGTGATAGTGACCACGCCTCATTATTTTTTAATTAGTATTTAATGTTAATAAAAGACAGATATTAACAGGATTTAAATTTGTTTGTTGTCGTTTTCATTATCAACAGTATTTTGAAATACTGTGTTTCATAGCAATCCTATATACTTATATATAGAACGTGGTGGAGGCGTTATATTAAAAATAACCCTTATTTGATTTATATTTAATTATTAATATTAGTAATTATAGAAGTGTCGCAATTAAATAGTTTCTTTTAAGAAAAAAAAGTACAAACGATGAATACTAGGTTACAATCTACGAAACAAGAAAAATTAGGTGATAAAAATTTTGATTTTAATATAGCTTTAGAGTCATATGCTTTCCAAAATAGTAGGTTAACAGAACAATCACCACCACCCGTTATTAGTACTCCTTTCCCAACAGAAAATACGCCGGTTACAATAGAAATGAAACAGCTTGGAGCAACCGCATTAAGTATAAGTGAACCTAATAATTATTTGTCGCAAAAATCGCCGCCGCCGTACCCGCCAGTAACTTTTAGTAATAACCGATTTAACGAATATTTACCGCCGAGATCGCCACCCCCACCACCCCCAATATCCATTAATCGATATGAAAGTATACTACCCGTACAAATACCGTTCGATGATGCCGATTCATCCAAAGCTTTTATAAATACACCTCTAGAAAATAATGAATGTCAATTTGATCACACCATAAGAAGTGCAGTTAGAAATAGATTAGTAGAAAGCCCTCTTGCGCGAATTAATAATACAACGTGTACTAGTCAATCTAATAAAGTTCCGCGATTAGCCACAGAGCAAAGGTCATCAAAGACGTTCTTAAAAAGAGTCTCTATAAATGAAAATGTGCAAGCAAATCCCTACAATGGTAGAAGATTAACGGAAAGGCATACACCCCATTTAGAATATAATAGGGAGACACACGGTAATTCGTTTAATTTAAATCATACAATATCCCAAATAGAACAACTTCGAGAACCAATAACTCCAAACTTTACGCAACCACCCCGCTTTAACCCAACAATAGACAACCCGATAGAATTTTTAAAAGCGTATAGAATCGCATCACAAGCAAATAGTTGGAATGACGTATTACAAATGTGCTATTTCGTTAATTCGTTGCAAGACAGCGCGGCTATTTGGTTTAGAAATTTTACTAAAAGAAACCCCAACGCCAATTGGAAAGACACGTTAAAAGCGTTCAAAGATAAATTTATAGGGCCTAACTACGAGGATGATCTTAACTACCGGTTAGTAAGTAGGCGCCAAAAACCGGACGAATCACTATTACAATATTATTATGCAATTATTGATCTATGTGAGGAACTAGACCCCAATTTAGGCGACAGCGGAATAATGCGACGGGTAACATCAGGTCTACTTCCTTATTATAGGCACATGTTTACCATCAGTAGACCACAGACATTAGTTGAGTTTGAGAGAGTTATAGAATCCGTGTCGGAAACAGAGCGGGAAAGTTCCTTATACTGTAGTAAACAGAAACCAGCGGAAACGAGTCAAAATTTAACAGACGTAATTACTACGGGTATGACGAAAGAGATTACGGGTTTGGTATTGTCAGAAATAAAAAGAGAATTGAATAATAAAAACAATAGTGTAAATCAGAGGGATAATGCATTACTACAACGCGAGTATACGCAGGGAAATTATAATAGTTATCGACGATCGAATAATCAAAGAACAAGAACGATAGACGGGCGACCAGTATGTTTTAGTTGCAATCGCCCAGGTCACATCGCGGCTAATTGTAGGGTAAGAGTAAATTCAGTTTCAAACAGTCAAAATTTCGGAGGTTTAAACGAAAACGGGCGGGGTCGACAGGGGTTCTAGGCCCTGCTCAGAAATACTTTTCAGATAAATCACAAGGAACCTCCGTATCCCCCGTGTTTAGCCACAGCATTAGGATATCTCCTTTTAATAATTCTTCAATACTTAAGGTAAAAGGTCTTATAAATAATGTTTACAGCGATATTATTATTGATACAGGCGCCGCATATAATCTTGTAAATAAATTTTGTGTAAACAATATCGAAACTAGTAATAAATTACCAACACTGGTTACGATAGATAACACTTTAATATCGCCCATAGGAATCACGGAAATATCAGTTATATTAGATAATAAGGAGTTTAAAACAGAGGCTTTTGTTGTCAATAATTTGCCAGCATTTTTATTACTAGCGTATAAGTTTTTAAAAGAAAAAAATGTTAATATCAATTGTACCGATAATACTGTAACGTTTGAAACAAAACGCTTAGATGTGCAAAACTCAGGCGAGAATGAACTCGGAACGTTTGCAGTAGACGGGAATTTAACACTTCGTAGTAACCTTGACGAGAATACTATTGAAGTTCACAGCCCTGGAGAAGAGGACCGTACAACCGATGTTAATAACTGCAAAACCGCTGACGACTCCTGTAAAATTATCTCTAGAGATACTGACCTATTCGAGTTACCGTCTAAGTATTGTTTGGTAAACACTATAGCAGCTGATCTAAAAGTTTCATATAAAATGAATAGGCGATTTAAAAGGCTTTTCACGGAAAATTTCGAACTAAGCAGAGGTATATATAAATCAGGGGATATAATAATAAATAAAAATCAGGCTCGAACATTATGTTATCTGGTAACAAAAGAAAATGTCATACACACAAACCGTTAGAAATAGCTGTTAAGAATACGTTTATTAAGTTAAAAGAGTATTTAATTAAAAGCAAATGTAGTAACCTTGCGTTCCCTGCTTACGCTTTCCGTGGTTTACAGTGTAGTATTTTTCAAAATATAGTAAATGAAGTATTTAATAATAGTGGTATAGAAATTATTAGTTGTAATTTAAATAATAATAGGAAAGTATCCAGTGAAGATATACGCAACCAACTACAAACTAATGAACGGGAGGAAATAATTTGCGAAGAGTTAATGGGTATTGATATTTCAGAGAGGAATCTTAGAGAGCGTATTATAAAAATATCTGTAGAGGAAGATACTATTGTAGAGGGTATACAAGAGACACGATGTAAGGTAAAGATCTTAGGGCGTGTCGATTCGAGGGATAGATTTTATATATGTCAAAGTAGGGGTAGTATAATAGAAAAAAATAAGTTAGAAATAGTTGACTTTGTAGACTTATGTAATGGTTCAGTTAGGATATATAATCATAGTCATATAGCGTTCAAATTATTTAAAGGGTGTGTTATAGGGTATTTAGATAATAGCAAAAGTAGTACAATCGGTTATACATTAGATAATATAAGAGAATCCCCAAATTACTGTATGTTAGGAAATTATGCTAGGGAATATGCTATTAATCGACAGTTAGATTTCCGACATCAAGTTAGTATAAAACAGTTACTAGATGATAATGCAGACGTTATGTCGTGGGATACATCAAAGTTGGGTCTTACTGATATCGTAGAACATTCGATTGATACCGGGAATAATCTTCCTGTTAAATCGAGACCATATAGGGTTAGTTTTAAAGGAAGAGGTATAATTAATGAACAAGTTGAGGAAATGTTGAGACAGGGCATTATCCAACCTTCTGATAGTGAATATGCATCGCCGGTAGTTTTAGTCAGAAAAACGGATAATACATTCCGCTTTTGTGTAGACTATCGTAAGTTGAACGCCATTACTACAAAAAACTCCTACCCATTACCCTTAATCGATGATATTTTAAATTTTTTGTCAGGCAATAATTATTTTACTACATTAGATCTTAATAGCGGTTATTGGCAGTGCGCAGTTAAAGAGGAAGATAGACACAAGACAGCGTTTATAACGACTGATGGTCTCTATCAATTTTTAAGGCTTCCATACGGTGTCTGTAACGGAGCCAGTACTTTTCAAAAACTTGCAGATACAGTATTTAAAGAGTTAAAATGGAAAGAAGTGGCAATATACTTAGACGATATCATAGTTGTGAGTAAAACTTTCGAGGAACACCTTGCTCGCCTTGATAAAGTGTTTAATTGTTTACGAAAAGCTAATTTAACTCTTTTAATATGAATAAATGTAATATTTGTATGCAACAGCAAACCATTTTAGGCTATAAAATTTCTCCGACGGGTCTACAACCAGATGATAATAAAATTTTAGCTGTAACAAATTTTCCTACTCCTAGAAAAGTTAAAGACGTGCAAAGCTTTTTAGGACTTTGCAACTATTATCGTCGCTTCATTCAAAATTTTTCAAAATTGGCAAGCCCACTGTATAAACTGACTAGTTTAAAATATAAATTTTCCTGGGGTAAAGATCAGGAAGACGCGTTTCAACTGTTGAAAAGGAAATTATCCAATCCTCCTTTATTGCATCATTTTGATCAGTTCGCAGACACTGAGATACATGTAGATGCAAGCGGCGAAGGGTTAGGTGCAGTACTTCTACAAAAAGACAAAATAAATCAACAAATGCACCCTATTGCCTTCATTTCGCGTAGCTTATCAATAAGTGAAAGAAAATATACGGCGACTGAATTAGAATGCTTATGCGCCGTTTGGGCCACCGAATACTTTAGAACGTATTTGTGGGGGCTTCCAAAATTTACGATAATGACAGATCATCATTCCCTCTGTTGGCTTCATTCAATGAAGAGTCCAAACAAACGATTACTTCGATGGTCGTTGAAAATAATGGAGTATTCGTATACAGTGGTACATAAGAAAGAGTCATCTAACAAGGATGCAGATGCTCTGTCACGATATCCTTGTCAAATAGCATCCATAACAGACGAAGACAAAGCATTAGAGGTACCCACATTTATCGCTACATCAGCCGATATAGTTGCAATGCAAGCCGGCGACACCCGAATATTGGACATAATGGCAGTCTTGCGAGGAGAAGCTAGTGTTGGGCCAGCTCTTCGTAAAGCTGCCGGAAATTACCAAATTAGAAATGATATTTTGTATAGAAGAAATACCAGCACTAGGGAAAACGAATTGCTGCTAGTAATACCTAGAGATTTGAGACACGAGATATTGCACACAAATCATAAGGACCTCTGAGTGGACACCTGGGATGTGCCCGTACTATGGACAAGATTAAGAAGAAATATTATTGGGATGGCTTAGCTAAAGATGTACGGAAGTATATCAGGGCATGTGCTGACTGTCAAACTCGAAAAGGACCGGCAAACCAGAAACCTGCAGGGTTATTATGTCCTATTAAGGTAGGCCAACCTTTTGAAAAGTTGGGCATCGATTTATTAGGCCCATTTCGAAGAAGCTCTACAGGAAAGACCTTTGTAATAGTAGCGACAGATTACGCGACGCGATGGGTGGAAGCAAAAGCTCTATCATGCGGTAAAGCAGAACCTGTAGCAAAGTTTATTGTCGAATGTATTATATGTCGCCACGGGTCCCCTAGAGTATTGTTAAGCGACAGAGGCAGCGTTTTTATGTCCAAAATGGTAACGGAAGTGGTAAAATTACTAGGTAGCCAGAGTACATTTACGACAGCTTATAAACCATCAACAAACGGACTGACGGAGCGATTTAACGCAACACTCGCAGGTATGTTAGCTCTGTATACTTCAACGTCACAAAAAGACTGGGATGTATTCCTCCCACACTGTGTATTTGCCTACAATACGACCATTCAAGAAACTACGAAATTCACACCTTTCCAACTCGTTTATGGGAGAGACCCAGTTCTACCAGACGATGCTCAGTTACTTCAAGAAATGTCTTCTAATTATGGCGTACAAACTCAAGAAGTTATTTTACGTATTCGAGAGCAATCACAAAGAAATATCAGCCAACAACAACAAAAAGATAAGCGAAGATATGATGAGAGGCATCGGGAAGTTAGCTTTAACATAGGCGATAAGGTACGAATAAGAACACCATTTCGACAAGTGGGAAAAAGCGAAAAATTATTACCAAAGTACTTTGGCCCATATACCATCGTCGATAAAAGAAACGATTTAAATTACGTAATCGAGAGCGGAAGAGGTAACAAGCGTAGGCACGACGTGGTACACGTATCACGATTAGCACCATATTACGATTCATGGGAGTAAATTATTGATAATTAGTATTTGTGTATATTTATGTAGAATAAATTTAAATCTCTTCTAGATAGAAACTAATATGTGTTTGTTACAGGTAGACAGTTTAATATTATTTAGAATTCAGGAAGATGTACACTATACTCTTCTTAATGTATTTGTTGGCGATGTCAAGAGTTCAAACGAATGATATGGACCAGGGATATTCTGTCGAATCGTTAGACCATATACCGGGTCTATTATATGAAGATTTAGGTAATGTACATACGGTAAAATTATTGTGGAATATAGTAACCTACGTGGACCTAGAGAACTATGAAAAGCAATTTAATTACATAGAATCTAGTTTGAAAGAAATTAATAAAGTATGTAAGTACGAATACAAGCTAATAAAAGTTACATGCGAAACCTACGTTAAAGATTTAAATTTGACAGTAAGCAAGATAAAAAGGGAAAAATCATTAGTTCCAAATTTAATAAACACTAGAAGGGTTAAACGCGGATATTTGGATGTTGTGGGCAAAATCTCAAAAACGCTTTTTGGTACGCTTACGACAGAAGATGCTGACCATTTTGAGAAATTAATTAATGACATTTCAAGTAGGCAGTCCGACGAGGAGCTGATTTTACAGAAGCAAACTAGCATAGTAAAGTCAGCTCTGCAAACGGTTAATACTTCGTTACACCAGATTCAAAACAATGAAAATATTATGTTAACTAAAATCGATAATTTTATAGAAATCTACAATGGCACCATCACAATGGTAAATGAATTAAAAGTTACGAGCTATTTACACAGCCATCTTTCTTATATAAGCGAACTTATAGATCAATATCAAATTCAAACGATAAATTTAATTAATGTTATTCTAGCAGCGAAACAAGGTATTTTACACCCGTTAATGGTTACCCCATCCAATGTTATAGATCAAATTGAAAAAATTGTTAAAGTAGTACCACCCAGTTTAAAGTTTCCATTGCCATTAGATGAAATAGTATTTTCTGATATACAAAGACTGGCTAAGCTCACTACCTTCGTTAGAGATACTAGAATTGTTTGCGTAATTACAATTCCGTTTGTTCAATTTTACCCATTTAAGTTATATAGAATTACCTCAGTTCCCGTACAACTTCAGAATGAGAAATTCATCTCAATTGAATCAAATATCCCATTTTTAGCCGTTAATCTTGAGCATAAAAGTTATTTTACATTGTCAATCGATCAATTCAAGCAGCTTCGACAAATTAGTGCTAAGTACTTTATCTCGGATGTAAATTGTCCAGTAATATCCAGTAGTTCTGAAATTTGTGAAATTCAATTGCTTAAGCCGAATGATAAATTGCCTCAGTCATGTGTCAGATACGTCAAAATAATTAAGTATTCTATTTATGAACACATATGTAGGTATTACTAATTCTTGGATTTTTATAATCCCAAATCTGGAAATAATTATAATTAATTGTGAGTCCAATCAGTATAAAACAAAAAAAGCGTAATTAAATTAATAGGCACTGGTCGTATTAGTCTATCCAATGGATGTACGGCTAGTGGACAAAATGTAAGCTTAGTAGCGGTTGACAGTCAGCAATCAAATTTATATGTTGAATTTTTAGAACAATTCAACGTCTCTAAAATATCATCCAAACTTATCTTGAATGATTTAACTGACTTTCAACGTGAAAAGTTAATTTCCTACTTAGATCAGGAAAAAGCATTGACGCGGGATACTGAAAAATTAGATAATGTACTCGACAATATTGTAGCTATCCGTAGAGTTAAGATAGAAAGAATTCAGGGATATGTAGAGTCGGCCTTAATTTATACAGTAATCGTCATAATAATTTGTTCCTTAATAGTAGTAGTAATAAGGAAAGTTAGAGTAAGAAGACGTCCTGAATTAAAAGTACGTTATAGGAAGGACAAAGTAGATTTGCAGACGTATGACGAAGGAACGTTTGTTGTTCCAGATGGGAGAAATTGTAGAGTCGAACTAAAGCGAGCTACAAGTGAACAAATATTATAATTTGTAATTTTGAAGTATGTGAATAATTTCTAATTTAGAATAGGTACCCTTAGTTAAGCTTTCTAAATTTCTAGTATTAATGCACATGTGTATTCTTGTTCCAAGCTCATTTCCCGGAAAAAGATCACCTTCCCGAAGTAATTGTCTCGGCCAAAGGGGATCGTCTGTCGGAATTGAGCAAGGCAGAAAAAAGTAGTTTCGTTAAGAAGTCTGTTACATGTCTGGAGCTAATAGGGCAAAAGCAAGCTATCTGTCCGAATTTAGTAAGGCAGAAAGAAGACGAAGACGAAACAACAAGCAATCTGTCCGAATTAAGTAAGGCAGAAAGAAGACGAAGACGAAACAACAAGCAATCTGTCCGAATTGAGTAAGGCAGAAAGAAGAGGTAGTTTCGTTAAGAAGTCTGTTGCATGTCTGGAGCTAATAGGGCAAACGCAAGCGATCTGTCCGAATTTAGTAAGGCAGAAAGAAGACGAAGACGAAAACGGCAAATGATCTGTCCGAATTGAGTAAGACAGAAAGAAGAAGGCGATGGTGGCCAAAAGAGGGAGTCTGTATTTAGTAGGGCAAAAAGAAAACAAGAAACAAGAAAAGAAGGCTCGCACCCAATATGGAAAAGGAAAAGGTATCTGATGAAGCATGGGAAATCGCCTGAGGCCAGATGAAGTAATTGATGATTGGACTCAGAACTTTATAACATGTAAATAGTTTAAGATTTTTTAAATTTATAGATGTAAGATGTGATGTTATAAGATATGTAGTTAATAGGATAAGTTTAGAGATGTAAGATTATCTATGGAAATTTGGTGGCGGCGACCTTTAAATTTAAGCAAATATGTCGGAGCATATTTTTTCGAAGAGGGGGGTAATGCCACGGAAATTTCCATAGATAAAATAAATGAAAGAAATATGTGTAACGTCGTTCGATACACCGGAACCGAATCAGCGTCTTTACTAGCCGCGGATGTTCGACAGACAGCAAAGGCGCTGATGAGGCAATGGGAGGTATCGAGCGAAGTAAGATTAGAGGAATCAATAGAACTAGTTTAGGCACGAGTACAAACAGGTGTAATTGAGTAATAAACAAGTCTAATTTTATAAGTGTTTTAATTATAATTATTTAAGGGTGATTAGTAGAAGTGAGTTTTAGAGAGCTACCCCCAGTAAGAAGTCACGAAAAAAGTAAGTACCTCTCGCATATAGTTATATATTAATAGTTTAAGTAGTATAAGGAAAAGAGAACGTGACACTATTAGCGGTCAAACGGCTAATAGTATTATACATATTTTCAAGATGTTTTGAAATGTATCTAACAATTTAAATATTCATACAGATATTTCTAAACTGTTTTCTAATTACTATTGTTTATGGGTCACCCGCATCAGTTCAAACAGAAAGTTAAGTGCATAAAGCAATTTGTTATTACATACGCAACTAAGTAACATACAAGATAGATACAATTGCGTTTTACTAGTGCTTTAATAAAATATAATAAAGTTCTAAAAGTGTGTACGCAACAATTGCATCATAAAGTGTAGTATTTTCTTTATACATAATTAAATGAATTTTTAAAATAATGTCAAAGCCATCTACCAGTATGAGTAAGAAACGATTAATTGAAGATGAACATCGCGATTTTCATGAAAAATGGGAATTACAATATTTTTGTATTCAAGCAAAAAATAATTTTATGTTTAATATGTAGAAACTCTATTGCAGTTTGCAAAGAATACAATAATATTAAAAGGCAGTACGATACAAATCATAAAGTAATCTTCGACAAATATATTGCGAAACTTCGTGAAGATAAATTGTTAGAATTAAAGTTGACACTTAAAAAACAACAAAGTATATTTGTTAAACCAATTGAAGATAACACAGCTGCTGTAAAAACTAGTTATTTGTTATCACATTTAATTGCAAGAAAGTCGAAACCATTCAATAAAGGGGAATTTATTCACGAATGTATTATTAAAACAGCAGAAATTTTGTGTACAGAACAATTAAAAAAATTCAAAAATATAAGCTTAACCCGAAACACCGTTGCAAGCAGAATTGATGATATAGCCGAGAATTTAAGGAAACAACTGAAGTCAATAATACCAACATTTGAGACCTATTCCATTGCAATTGACGAAAGTACAGATACGCAGGATACCGCTCAGCTGGCTGTTTTTATTCGCGGATGTGATGTGAACTTAAAAGTAAGTGAAGAGCTTCTGGAAATCATTCCTATGCGCGATACAACTACTGGAGCTGATATTTTTACCGTACTTATGGAAGTTTTGATTAAATATTATTTATCATTAAAAAATTAGTTTGTCTTGCAACTGATGGTGCTCCTGCCATGACTGACGTTCTTAAAGGAGTTGTTGCAAAATTAAAAGAAAAATGCAATGAACAAGGTAATGCTTATTTTCAACATTTTCATTGTATCATTCATCAGCAAACATTGTGATCCAAAGTTTTAAATATCAATCATGTACTAAAAAAAGTCATTAAAATTGTAAATTATATTCGTACACGTGGCCTTAATCATCGTCAATTTATAAAATTTCTAGAAGACGGAAGTGAATACACCAATCTACCTTATTACACAGAAATTCGATGGCTTTCCAGTCATAAAGTTTTAAAGCGATTCTTTGAATTGCTGGACGAAATTATCGTTTTTTTAGAATCGAAAAATTATGAATGTGGAATATTAAGAGATGATCAATGGATAAAGGACCTGGCTTTTTCAGCTACAAATCAACTTAGTCAACTTAATATTAAACTACAAGGTAAACAGCAAGTAGTTACTATGTTATTTGACAATATTAACGTTTTTAAACAGAAATTAATACTTTGGCAAAAACAAAAGAAAAAAGAAAATTTATCCCATTTTGAATGTTGCCAGTCATTATTACAAAAATTACCAGAATTGAAATTTTCAGAATATGCCAAACAAATTAAATTATTAGAAAATTAATTCGAAAAAGATTTTTGGATTTCAAGAAATGCGAAAATCAGTTTCACCTATTTACTTCTCCTCTATCAATTGATGTTGAAACTGTTGATGATAATATACAACTGGAATTAATCGAAATTCAATGTGATTCCATATTGAAACAAAAATATATGGAAGTTGGAATACCAAATTTCTATAATTATTTATCAGTGGACCGATATCCCAATGTGTTATGTGTAATTAGGCGTATTTTAGCTATGTTTAGTAGCACATATTTTTGTGCGAACAAGTATTCAAGTTTGAAAAATAATAAATCGGCGGAAAGATCTAGAGATTAACAAACCAGCACGTGCAATCCATTTTAAAAATAGCTACAGCTCAACAAATTCAACCAAATTTTGAAGATTTGGTTCATGATAAACGTTGCCAAGTTTCTTCAAAACAATGATATGATATATTTATGAACTTTTATTTAACTAATGTTAGTTTGAAAAGGCAGTTTTTTTTCAATACTTATACATTATTTTGTATGCAATTACTATGTTAATAAAATATCTGTTTGGTTTCAATTGTTTTTTTGGTAATGCGGCCCGCGGCTTATGTGTCATACTTGATGTGGCCTTTGGTGGTAAACGAGTTTGACATGCCTGATCTAGATAGTAATAATAAATAATAAGACTAACTTTATAGATAATAATAGTAATAATAATGTAATATATATATTTTCATGTTTAATGTTGTACAAATGCTAGCTTATATATTAGACCATTGCCAAGGAACACTTCCAACACTAGATACAAAATATTTGCATAGGATGTTCCTTACATTGTTTGCATTCAGACCTCCTCGTGTTGTTGTTTCGCGTTTAATATCTTCGATCCCTGTGATCTACATTGTGTCCTCAACCAAATATCCGACTCTATCTCTAACATAATTGTGGAGGATAACACAAGCTTTAATCAGATCTATCGCAAAATCTGGCTGAACATTGAGTGGCCTATGAAATATTCGCCATTTATTGCTAAGTATTCCAAATGCACACTCAATGTATCTTCTTGCTCTAAACAATCGATTATTAAATATTCTGTTTTCAACTGTTAAATGTGTTCCTCTGTAAGGCCTAAGTAAATGTTTATGCAATCCAAAAGCTGCACACCTTCTATTGATATGGAGATCAATAGAAAGTGTGCAACTGAGTTTTTTTTAAAATCGAAGAGTCACAGTCTTTTCCATAACTTCCAATATTAACGTAAATAAAGCGGTATTTTGAATCCGCAATGCCCATTAATACGATTGAATTGTATTCTTTATAGTTAAAATACATGGATCCACTTTCAATCGGTGCAACTATACGGACATGTTTGCCGTCTGCCGCTCCAATACAATGTGGAAAGTTTGCTGCTGATTCAAATCCACTTACTGTTGATTCCCATACGTTTGTAGTGATTGGTTGTATACATTCTTGTTTCATTACTACCCATATGGCTTATAAACATCCTTTACAATTTTTTGTATAGTTGAGATTCCTAGTCTGTAGGAATAATGAAGTTCGGTAAATGTGCATCCACTAGCCAAATACCTGAAAAAATACGTACATAAGTTTTTATTTGATTAAAACCAGCAACATCATGCTTCAATACATAGCTATTGGCCACATATTCTACCTCAAAGCAGTTCCATGTATCTTATTAATCGCAAGTCAATTATTATGTTTATATATCTTTGTAGGTAAAGAAGTATTGAGAAGATGGAGAAATTTACGAGACGCATTCGTTAAAGCTGAGAAAAAGGTCAAAGAGGGTAAAGCCAGTGGCTCTAAAGCTACAAAAAACCGAAAATACATATTCCATAAGGAACTCCGATTTTTGAACAAAGTATATACTTAAAGGGAGACAGCAGATAGCTACAATGTTCACAATGAAAACAATGAAGGGGACATAACAGATGATCTTGTTGAAGTGTCTACTCTTAAGAAAGAAGTCGATAAAACCACCGCTTCTAAATCCTCACCAAAAACAAGGAAGCACAAAAAACTTGACGAAATTGATTTGAGGATCTTGAAGGCACTAGACAGACCTCAAGAACAACCAAATTGTCAAATGTCATTTTTCCAAAGCGTGCTGTCACATACACAAAACTTTAATGAGAATGAACTGCTTGACTTCAAAATGGGCGTTCTTTAAGTGATTTCTAACATTAAAAGTAAACGTACGACAGTCCCACCTAATCAAACATTTTCCGCTCCACCACCTGTACATTACCAGTATCCCAACCAACCAACATATTACTATCCACAACATCAATTATATCCACATCCAACAGCGTCATCGACACCCTTGACCTCACAAAATCTGAGTCAACAATCTTTTACTACAACGACAAATAATCCAACTTCAGTGCCTGCTCCACCGGCTCAGCTACAGTCGAGTGCTCAAAAGAAAAAAAAGGACCCCCATTCTATTACTCGATACTATGAAAGTTTTTTGCAACACAACGGTGACGAGTTCAGTGAGACCAGCTGTTCAGTCAACTCTGCATCTTCGTCAATGACTTATTATGATTTTTCTTAATATGTATTTAGAAAAAACTGGAATGATATAAATTAAATGCTTGTTATTAATATTTGAAAACTACTTTCCTCAACGTAACTGCCAACATTTCCACAGGTTGAATACAATTACTCAACTGGGTATCTTCCCTTTGAATACTATCTTTTAGCTTCCCAAGCAGTTCGTTAAATGACAAGACGGACATCCGAAAATAATTAAAAAACTTGATGTCGTCATTCCTCAAATCTTCAAATAAGGTGTGAAAGGCTCCAAATTCTGTTCTCTTTTGGTTGATTTCATGAATCCAAATTAAACGATTTTTACTTTTCTTATTCTTCCGGCGACGAAAAAGTAATAAAGCAATAACTTGTTGCCGGTTCATTTATATTTTTCAAAATAACTATTTAAATTTTAATCACAATAATTAAGCGCAAATAAAATACATGAACAAAAAATCTCAGGGAAGTAAAACAGAGGTGCAGAGTCAGGTACGACAAGTGATTTCTGTTGTTGCTAAGCGGCACTTGTACCGCTAATAAGCAGCGGCACTTTTACCGCTGAATGTGTAAACATTTCAAATTTTGTAGGCGGCTACGGTAAATGTACCGCTGCGGTAAAAATCACCCCAGTGTGTAACCGGCCTAACGCAGCGTCATGTGAACCTGCCCTTAAAATTTACAGACTGCGCCGTGATAAACACGTTCTGGCAAGCCCGTTCATGCCAGTCGGCGATTGCCGCACACGGGAGGCGACCACAGATACGACAAAACTATGTACTTATAGTCAATCAGTACGTGAGAGAGTGAGACAAACAATGTTTCGTGTCTAAATTATTTATTTTAATAATTAAATTATTAGAGAATTATTTATTTTATTTAGGTAAGTATTTTTAATTGGGAAATATTGTTGTAAAATGTTTTTTGATAAATTATATTCATTATGCCCAGCTTCTCGTATGTATTTACGTACGTATACGTTGACATAGTAAATAATCGCAAAACTTGTCATCTGCTGTTTTGAATACCTAAATAATAATTTTGAAAATTCTTTATTACAGCTTCACCGCAAGCATGGCATCTACAAAAAAAAAGAGGAGAACTGAAGAAGAGCATCGAGAATTCAATCGGGATTGGACGGAGTCGTTTGCTTTCATATGCAACAAAGATGGCCTTCCGACTTGTCTTATTTGCCACGTAAAACTCGCACGCCACAAGAAATCAAATTTAGAGAGACACTTCACTAAAAAACATACTCAGTTTGCTAGTAAATATCCAGCCGGCGAAGAACGAAAATAAGCTGTCGACGAGCTTCAAAAACAAAAACAGCAATCAAGTTCCATGTTAAGTAACTGGACGCAATCTACAAGTAATGTTAATCTGGCAAGCTTCGCGGCATCACTTGAAATTGTTAAAAAAGGCAAACCATTCACAGATGGTGAGTATGTTAAAGATTGCTTCATACGTGCATCTGAAGAACTGTTTCGTGATTTCAAAAACAAACCAGAAATCTTGAAAAAATTCAAAGATTTGCCACTATCCGCTAAAACAGTACTAGATAGAATAGCTAAAATGTCTTCAAATGTAACATATTTGCAGGTAGAAGATATTCAACTTTTTTCTACCTTATCACTTGCTATAGATGAGTCTTGCGACATAAAGACACGGCACAAGTGTTGCCCTTTTTGTCAGGTACATGTCTTCCCAAGGTCCAAAAGAAGAACTTCTAGGATTGCACCGCTCTCGGGACAAACTATAGGGGAATATATAGCGAATCCCGTGCAAAAATGCCTTGAAGACAATAAGATCGATTTAAATAAAATCGTTTCAATAGCAACTGATGGAGCCAGAAGTATAACAGGAAAAAATAAAGGGGCAACAACGATTCTTCAGAGCAAAATAAACCACGAAATTCTTACGTTTCACTGCATAATGCACCTAGAA
Source organism: Amphimallon solstitiale (assembly GCA_963170755.1). Lineage (NCBI taxonomy): Eukaryota > Metazoa > Arthropoda > Insecta > Coleoptera > Scarabaeidae > Amphimallon > Amphimallon solstitiale. The sequence goes on along the minus strand of OY720677.1, from coordinate 47,236,483 downwards.
GCGCTTTGTGCCCCAACATTTCCGGCCGAAATAGTTGAGGTCATGAATTTGGTAATCAAGATTGTTAACAGCATCTTGTCAAAAGCACTCTACCATCATCAGTTTAAAGAATTCTTAAACGAAATGGAAAGTCAGCATTCCGACCTCCTTCATCACAATAAAGTGCGATGGCTTTCCAAAAGTAAGGTGTTGAAACGTTTTGCTTTGTGCTTGAATGAGATAAATACATTCCTAAATGAAAAAGGCATTAATCACCCTGAATTAGAGAACGACAAATGGTTGCAAAAATTTTACTTTATGGTGGATATCACAGCGAAATTAGATGAACTGAATCTAAAACTGCAAGGAAAGGGAAACCCAGCCTATGTTTTAGTAGAAGAATTAGTTTGTTTTGAAAAAAAATTAATTATTTTTGCAGAAGATATTCAGAGCGGTAAATTACTTCATTTTCAATTTCTAAAGCAATATCGCGATAAAACCAGTGCAACTGTTGACACGAATTACTTCAGTACAGTTATAAAAAAAATTAAAGATGAATTTGCTGACAGATTTGATCAATTCAAAATCAACAAAACCACTCTAGCATTCATAGTAAATCCTCTCAACACAAATGGTAACGAAATCCCCATTGAGCCATTTGGAATTGATACTTGATCTCTGGAAATGCAATTGATCGATTTAAAAAGTAAAGCTTTGTGGAGTGGAAAATTTACAGAGTTGAAAAACAAGTTGGAAGAGTTGGAGGACCAGAAATGTATGTACGTAACGCAAAAAAAGTGGACAGCTTTAAAAAAATGCCGCGAATTGAGGCACTTATATTTGACGCATGGAATAGTCTTCCAAATTGTTAGTCAGATGAAGAAGTTGGCATTTGGAGTGCTGACTATCTTCGGATCGACATATTCGTGCGAGCAAGCGTTCTCATGAATATAATTAAAAGTAAAGTAAGAAGCTAACTAACAAATGAAAATTTAGAGTCGTGTGTGAAACTTAAAACAACAAGTTATGAGCCAAATTTATCCAAGCTTTCTGAAACCATGTAAAGCCAACGCTCCCATTGATTTTTTTTAATGAAATGTATGTTATTTTTATTATTATTTTAAGACCAAGTTACATTGATTAGTAAAGTTTGAATTTTCTACTTGAATAACCATGCAAAGCCATCGCTCCCATTGAATTTGTTTGCTCAATTGTTTGTTATTGAAGTACAAGTTAGTGTTGTAGGTAAATGTTTAATTGTTTTAATTTTTTACTTAAATAATAAGTAATTATCTAATTTGTTGTGAAAACCACTACTTATATATGAATAAATAGATATTTTTTTATGAATAAATAGATTAGTTTTTTTTTTATCAAAAAACTTTATTTATGCGAGTACTATTTATTGCTGGCAAGAAAAACCTTTGTGGCTCTTTGAAAACTTTGATATTTTGTAAATTGTAATTTTTGACTCTTCTGACTCAAAAGGTTGCCGGACCCCTGGGTTACACACATAACGTCATCTAGTGATACATGTGGTGGCCAAAATCATAACCAATTGAAGAGTGGACGTACCAAAGGCACTAAGTGCCAAAATCTAAGTTTTGTAGATATTTACTTAAAAAGATTGTAAGTCCTATCGCCAATGTACGAGCAAGGGTTATAAGTGTAATTTTATTTCTAAGCTTTAGTAAAGTAAAACTAGATGGCGCTCAGCACTATGTCCTGGAAGTTTTTATTTTGAAAGGGTATAAGTGCCAAAGTCGGGTTGAAAGTGTAATCGTGCTTCTTTGTTTTTAAACGTTTATTGGACAAGAAATTGCAGTGTAAACATGGAAGTTGTGCAAGAAAAGACTAAAGGAAGGTTTATAGAGCAGCAGAGAATGAAAATGAATGCTGGGAAGGCATATGTTAATAGGGAGAAGAGAGAAATTCGTCCGAAAAATCCACCTAATCAAGAGGTAAGAAATTTAAGATTATGGCGGTAGTTTAAGATTATTATGCAAATAGATAGTGACTCCTCGTCCGTTGAACGGGCGACGTATTTAGGTTTGCTGTAAAGTTAAACGGACGGTGGGTGAGTGATAAACGTAAATGTAAAAATATTTTATTTACCTGCACCTAAATATTTGCGTATCTCTTTCAGGAGTCGTGTAAGTGTTATTTTGACTGCAAGAAAATAACGTACGAACGAAAGCTTCGACTTTTTGAGAGATTTTATGCTGGAAACTACAAAACGCAAGGGATGTATCTGATGGGCCTAATAAATTTAGTGGGAATGAAAAGACGTCGCCATGGAAATTATGAAACTGCCGCAGATAGCAAAAGGCAAATTTCCATTTCCTACACACTTCAGCAAGACGGCGCATCTATACATAGTACACTGGCGGTGAGGAGTTATTTAAATCAATTATTTGGGGACAAATGGATTGGCAGATATTCAGCATATCCATGGCCAGCGAGATCCCCTGACCTAACTCCGTTAGATTTTTCCTTGTGGGGGTATCTAAAAGAGAAAGTGTACCGCAAACGACCATTTCGAAACATTGAACATCTAGAAAACACAATACGTGACGTTTGCCTAGAAATTCCGGCCACATATTTTGTAAACATTACAAGAGAGTTCTCTAGAAGGATCATCAAATGTATTGCAAGAGAAGGGAGACATACAGAAATGTAGTATTGTTAAAATTTTTTTATTCATTTAGTTTAACTGTATAGTAACGGTATTTTTGTAAAATTGGAATTGTTGTCTACGCTTACTTGTGAATTTATTTAATTTTAAGAATTAGAATTGGTTGTTTTTGAAATTAACTTTGTTAGTTGAAATAAAATTACTTTTTTTTCTCATTTTTAAAAGGTTATTTTCTAGCTTTTTTGACCATTATGTTTTTTAATTTATTTTTAATGGTAGGTACATACGAAAATATGAAAATAGTCCAAGAATGTCCTCCACTTTTCTTAACGAAATCTTTTATTTAAAAAAAATATACCTTATTCTGAAATACAAATTGTTTTTTTTTTGTTTATTACATGGTAACATAGGTTTTTATCAGAATTCGAGAGAAAAATACACTTAAAAAATATACAGGCGTTTTTTTACAAAATTATGAAAAAAAAATTAAAATTAAAATTTTTGTACGAAACTTTGGATTTAGGATGTCCGCGAAAGTACAAACAACTTTTTCTTATGGCATCTTCTTATATTTTGACAAATAATGGCAAAACAAACTACAAAAAAATAATTTTAAAAATTAAAAGAGTAAATTTTTTTTCCATATGGTGCAGACTTTTCCGCGGGCACTGTATATGCCACACCCGATAACGCTTCTCGCTCGGTTCGGACGACGACGTATATATGAACACCCGGATTATACTTAATAAAAGCCAAAGTCGCTCTTTTACTAAAAACACGTGTCAGAAGAGCTTAACAAAGCGATCAACGCCTGTTAAAATATGAAAACGCCCGGACTATCTCCTCTAAAGATCGGTCGTCCCGAGTTTGTCTCGTCCGAGGAACGTCTACAGCAGACTTTCTTTTACTCAACGTAGACATTTTAATTCTTCTAATGTTAGGGGTTCCGGAGATACGAATTTTCTTAAAAAGGTCTACACAGCCGCGAACGTATACGTAGCACGAAAATCTCCATGAACACTTATACGTATACGCAACACTATACCAAACATCACACGAGTTCGGACGACGGATTCATGAGCCATCCGTTAATGCTAAATAGTATAACTTACTTATAAATTATAACTTATTAATATACAGGTATTTCTAAATATCATGTACATAAGGAAGGGGGTAACTATTTGGTTTATTTTGTGCCTAAAATTTCATATAAACATAGGTCTGCAAACGCTTCGTTACCAATATGCAGGGTGTTGAAATTTCAAGAATTTTTCACTTTTTACTGCTACGAAAACCGGGTCATCCTATTTTTTAACAGGTAGTAGCACCTTAACTCTTAAAATTAATAAACTCAAGTGATTATCTGAATAAAGCCAGAGCCTACTAGACCATTTTAAAAAATTTAATTTTCTCTGGCGAATTACAGAAAATTGTTTTCTATTTTTTTTCTCGATAACGGTCAGAGATAAGAAAAAAATATAAGAGATCAAAAAGTTTCTAAACAAGACAGAAAATTTATTGCGTATTTTAGAATCTAGCAGTGGCGCATCGCAAAAAAGTTCAGGGTGAGAAAAGAGGGCATGACCCCGAAAAAATTATTACACTGTAGATTTACATAATCATTTGGCATGGCTAATGATGCAGGCCTTATAGCGTAACCTACCTTCCAAATTTGAACAAAATATCTCAAAAACTGCAGGAGCTATAAAATAAAAAGTGAAAAATTCTTGAAATTTCAACACCCTGCATATTGGTAACGAAGCGTTTGCAGACCTATGTTTATATGAAATTTTAGGCACAAAATAAACCAAATAGTTACCCCCTTCCTTATGTACAGGGTTATTGACTATATTTGGACCAATAGATAACTTTGTTATTTGAAGCATTAGAAAAACGTTTAAATTAGGAAAGTTGTAGGATTTCACTCAAGGCGCTAGAATTTGATATCAGAAAAAACAAACGAACGTCGTAAAGCCGTCAAAAACGGCTAACTTAGTTTTTTTTTAATGGAATACCCTATATAATGTTACATAATCTGATTCTAAATAAAATTTCGAGTATATTTCATTTATATAACATATACCTACATTCAACTGTTTTCGCGCTATCGCTGATTGAAAATCGTACTACTACTATGTTTCCATAGAAACCCCGTAATGACTTACGTAAATTCATATACGAAGGGTGTAGAAAACATATTAGTAGTACGATTTTCAATCAGCGATAGCGCGAAAACAGTTGAATGTAGGTATATGTTATATAAATGGAATATACTCGAAATTTTATTTAGAATCAGATTATGTAACATTATATAGGGTATTCCATTAAAAAAAAACTAAGTTAGCCGTTTTTGACGGCTTTACGACGTTCGTTGGTTTTTTCTGATATCAAATTCTAGCGCCTTGAGTGAAATCCTACAACTTTCCTAATTTAAACGTTTTTCTAATCCTTCAAATAACAAAGTTATCTATTGGTCCAAATATAGTCAATAACCCTGTACATGATATTTAGGAACAGCCTGTATATGATGTAGTTTAATTGATTGACACCTTGCTAGGCACTTGGTGAAACATTAGTAATGGAAGGTTCCGGGACTTTACTTAAAACAGATACATATTATATATTAGAAAATTATGGTATAACTTCAAAGCTTCTTGGAATTTGTGCAGCTCTAAACAATAGGCCGATTATAGGTATAGGGTTTTCTGTTGTATTAAAACAGCGGCAGATTGTTTACCAATTGATATAGGTCGAAGCTGTTCTTATTAAAATTTACCAATTCTTTAATATTTACACGGTACGCACTGAGAAACTCAAAACGTTTTGTGACTTTTGTGAGTTTGAAAATAAGAAGCTTCTTGGATATAGCACAACTAGATGGTTAGCATTACATCCAGCGATAGAACGTATCTTGCAGATCTATAACGGTTTGAAGGATATTTTAATTCGCAAGACAAATGTCCCTCCATAATTTTTTGAATTTGACAATCCCCAAAGTGAGCTATGGCTGTTTTTTGTTCACGCAAATGCAGATTTATTTCTCAAAACTATTATAAAAATTGAACGCCAAGGTTTAACATTATTAGAAATGAGTAAAGAATACAAGGAATTGCAAACGAAATTAAAAGATAGACTGGAAAATACATTTTTGCCTTTAACTGTGAGAAATTTTATGCCGAATTTAGAAGAAAGCGGAGAGAAACATTGCGGCAGATTTTTATTCAACTTGTTTAAAGTATCTTGATGAGTAGGGTGGACATTTTGAATCTATTAAGCCATTTAACTGGGTTTCTTTAGATCACATACCCAAATATGATACAGAAATTCGTCCTTGTAGTGAATATATTTCCAAAATTTTTTCTGACATTAGCATTGACGACACCGATCTTTTTTACGAATCCTGTGTTCTGATAAGATATCTTACGGAGGAGAAAATGGAGGAATGGAAGCGGACGTCACCGAATCTAGGAGAAAAGTGGATTGAGATTTTGAACTACTTCAAAAGCATTGATATCCCTTATTGTAACATTATTATTTTAGTAGAGTATTGTTTTTGTTTGTCAGGAAGTAACAGTTCTATTGAACGATCATTTTCGGCAATGAATAATATCTGGACTGATAAGAAAACTCAATTAAAAACGCAAACTTTGAAATCGTTATTAATAGTTAAAACTAATTTAAATTACACCTGTCGTGAATTTTATGAGATGCTGAAAAACGATGAAAATGTCTTAATCGCGATTCATTCGTCAAAAAAATATATTTTCAAGAAGGAAGATTTTTATCAAATGTCTACAAATAAAATCCAGTTTGCTTAGGTTTAGTTTTTATAAACTACTAGGTGTAATTTATCTTTTGATATACTGTTAACCAATAGTGATTAATTTACTTAAAGGGTCGCACGGCTAGAACAACCCCTTTTCAAATTTTCTTTGTCTGCGGCGCACAGCGGTCCAGCAACCCGAATTCCTGGTCAAAACCCCCAAAATCGAAAGTTATCGTACGAGGTAAAGCTTCATATATTTTTCAATAGATGGCATTAGAGCTTCGACATCCAACATGACAGGTGTTTATATTGAATACCTGGCCCGTGGTAAATGCTCAAAAGTGACCATTGTCGAGACACGCGCGGGACTGTGATATGTGCACGCTTCCGAGCGCTCAAGAAAAAGCCTGTAGTTTTCACAATTTTCATCGAAATAGAGTGAACGAAAATGGATATTGTTCCTGAAGGTGAGTGATTTACGTAAATTTTGTGAACGAATCAATTTTTGGAATGTATTGCGACGATATTAATGATGCAATACGAATGCTACAAATTACTCTGGTTCATTCAATTGTATTGTGACGTGCTAGTATAAACAGATATTCATTTGATTACACCAAAGAAGACCTTAGCCTATTTGACAAGGTAATATTATGTATAATGGAAGGTCGGCGTAAGAATGCTGATACATGCACGACGGATCTCAATGAATATTATGGAATAACAATAAGGAGTAAACAATAACATATAGTGTATTGTTTACTACTTTATTAATAACATGTTATGTATACAATAAACGTACGCATGTATATAACGAGGAGATGAAGATTAATAAAGTAGCAAGAGTAAGAGTAAGAATGTTAGTATTAACAGTAAGACTAAGTTAGGTACTTGTAAGACTGTATACTGGGGTGTCTCTGAAAGGTGCGGAAAAAACGCTACCACACATTTCTGAGGGCAAAATATGACGATCTAACCCAACTTACCTCAGTCCAAAAGTGGATGCTTTCGGAGATACAGAGTGTCAAAAGTTCAATTTGGTTTTAGTTTTTTATAAATAATTTCTGTAATAATTGGTATATTGTCACAATATTTGGGTAGGGGGGGTTTCGTGGGGTAAAAAATTTAAATCTGCTCTCATTTTCATTGCAAAATGTAGAGGGCGCCACCTGCGGCATATTGTATCCATTTAAAACGTAATAACTTTTTTGAGACACACTGTATTTAACTTTTAAATAAAAATTCTTATTCTCCAATGTTTTTTACCTAGAAAAGGTGTACCTGGTAGGAGTTGATTGGACCAGCCGTTAATGAGTAATCTGGATATAAAAAATTCATTCCGTATATGGACACAATTTGAAGAGAAGGCGTTTCAATAAAATAACTGTCACTAAAAATTGACGTTAAATCTAATCCAAAAAAAAAGCATACATTTTTATCGAAATAGGTGTTTCGTGGTTGATGTTTTTGTACATTGTTGTTTTTTTGTCGGTGTGTTTTTAATTGCGAGTAGTGCTGAAATTTCGTGAAAGAGAATCAGCAAGTGTCGGTGAATTACCAAATATTTGCAAATTTATTTTCATTATGGCCAACATTATACCAACGAAGAAATGACCGACATGTTATTGGTTTATGGATATTGCCAAGGAAATAGTTTACAATCTTGCCGAGTATACAGCGAAAGATTTCCGAATCGCCGCACACCAAACCATAAAACCTTTGCGGCAGTGGAAAGACGTCTTCGTGAAACGGGTAGGTTTGCGCCTGTTTCTATTAATTGAATCGGTGAGTTCGAAAACCGTACAAGTCCAAAATTGGACATTTTAAAGTAAGATGGCCATTTTGTGTAACAAATGAAGCCTCATCGACTGAGCTTAAAAACCGTACTCGTAACTTAACCGTTACCGGTGTGTGGCATATTTCTACGAATAATGAGTCAAAGAACCGTACATGTCCGTGACTTGTACGGTTTTTCATCTCAGTACAACCACCAAACGCCATCGGCAGTCTGTTGTTTGTTGTAAGCACAGCGTTCGTTTCGTGTGTGTTTGAATTCTTAATTTTCGTAATTTTACAACCATTTTAAATAAAAAGTATGCCATCCAGTGATAGTGAAGAAGCACAGAATAACAGTGGTGGTAGCAGGAAGAGGAAAAAGAATGAAGATAGTTGGCAAGGAAACAAAATAAAAATAGCACGTATGCAAGGTCAGGCATATGTTTCTAGCAAGGGGAACCATGTTGAAGCAAAGACTGTTGGCCCTCCATGCAGGTAAATAACTTACTTTTTTTGTTTAAATATAAAAGTAACATATATATTTTTAAGATGTAAACAAAAATGCATGCAGCACTTTACTGAGGAAGAAAAGAAACTTATAATATCTAACTTATACAAGGATAGGCCGAAAAACGAACAAGATACTTATTTGCAGGGACTTATGGTAGTAAAACCCATTCAGAGACATCGAGTAAGAGGTGCTGCAAGTAAAGAACAAAGAAAATCGAATTTTTCTTACTATGTTTTGATACAATCAAATCGAATTTCTGTTTGCAAGCAGGCATTTATGAGTCTGCATGCCATATCACATTGGCAAGTTCAACGATTAAACAACCTACTCCAAAGGATCTAAGGGGCAGGCATAATAATAGACCCCGTACAATTTGCGATGAGTGGACTGGGAAAATTAAAGAGCACATTGAGTCATTTCCAGTTAAAGTTTCCCATTACTCCTCTAAAGTTATTCATTATTTAGATGCAACTTTAAACGTAAAGAAAATGCATGATCTTTTTCTAGTGAAATATCCAGAATTACAAAAGTTGGTGAAATACGAATTCTATCTAAAATATTATAATGAAAACTACAATCTTAGGTTTGGAAGACCACAGGTTGATGTCTGCTCGGAGTGTGAGAGACTTGGGGCTCGGCTTAAAGACGGTAACCTAAACGATAATGCAAAGAGGGCAGCTGCAGCAGAACTCATGATTCATAAAAGACGTGCGAAAAAGTTTTATAATAAAATTAAACAAGTGCAAACTCTGTGTAATGAACGGCCAGAAGTATTGGGTCTATCTTTCGACTATATACAAAATATGCCCCTTCCACATATTCCCGTCCAGGAAATATTTTATCTTAGACAGCTTTGGGTATACGCATTTCAAATACATAACCTTACAGAAAATACTGGTCATTTTTATACTTATCACGAAGGCCAAGCTCGAAAAGGGCCTAATGAGGTATGCTCATTCCTTTATGACTACATAGTGAATCACATTCCACCTGAAATAACTGAGCTGCACTTGTTTTGCGATGGATGTGCGGGGCAGAACCGTAACCAAACCATGGTCCGATTTTTATTAGCATTGCAGGCGACCAAGCGATTTAACAAGATATATCACTACTTCCCAATCAGAGGACATTCATTTTTGCCCTGTGACAGGGATTTTGGTTGTGTAAAAAGAGTCATTAGAAAACACGATCGAATTTACCTCCCAGAAGAATATGAAGAGATGATAATATCTGCAAGAAAAAAACGACCGTTTACTGTGAAGCAAATCCGATATAATGACATTATTGATTTTAAAAACTGGTGGCCTGCTCATTACAAAAAAACTTGTTCCAAGTTCATTCGTGGTGCTACTCCTAGAAAAGAAACTTTTGCTGTGTCAAACTACAGGCAATACCTCTATGAAAGTTCTACTCCGGGATATGTGACAACATGGGACTATATAGACGGTTTCATTTTCAATACTTTTAAATTATTAAAAGATCATAAGGAAAGTCCCCCTCTGCCCAATAGTGTCGCATACACAGAACCAGTTCCTATCAATGAAAAAAAAATCGCCGATATTAAAAAGGTTATGTCATATTTCACTGGTGAACAGTTGGAATTTTACTACCATGTAACATCGTGGAAAACTACAAATGCCGAAAACGACGATTAGATGTTATGTTAATCAAACTAGCAGTTTAGTTTTTCCTATTTTTGTATGATTATTAAATAATAAATTGTTCAATGTTCACTAATTACTTTTTTATTGAGTTGAGTTCGAAAACCGTACAAGTCCATTAGCTTTTTTTAGTTGTAAGTGGTACGCCATTTTGTTTTTTGGAAAAATTATTGCAACAAATAAACCCCAAACGACCTAATCTAAAACTTCCTTGTGTATGCTAATGCTCTGAAATAATTAGTTTTAAAGTTAATAGGTTTTTTTTGATTTTCTCAAAACTACGTTTTTGGACATGTACGGTTTTCGAACTCACCGATTCAATTATGGTCGTGCACGTACGGTAAGGACTCCGGAGGTTGAGGAAGATATTTTAGATCGGATTGAGGAAAATCCAAAACTCAGCAGTAGACGATTGGCCTTAGAGGTAGGTGTAAGCAAAGATACTGTTAATAGAGTGACTAGAGAACAACTTCTGCACCCATTTCATGTTCAACGGGTACATGATCTGTTACCCCATGATTTTGAAGCACGCCTAGGTTTCTGCCGGTTTATTCAAGAACACAGAAGTCATGATAGGCACTTTACACGCAGAATTTTATTCACAGATGATGCCAGTTTCACGAGGAGTGGCATTACTAATTTGCACAATGAACATGTCTATGCTGAAGAGAATCCTCATGCGACTAGAGTAACCCATTATCAGCATGAGTTTAAGATTAATGTGTGGGCAGGAATTATAGACACATTCATAATTAGGCATTTCCAAGTGACGTCATAAGCTCCGCCCTGATCAGCTGATTCCGGACAACCAACACAAGAACGTTTACGGAAGTTCAGATAAAATAATTTATTTTTAGTAAGAGACAGTTTAATCATCAGTTTAATTTTTCATTTTAAATTGTTTGTAAGGTAAAATATAAACGGTTGTTTTATTATCTTATGATTAATGATTTCTATAGTGTAGGAATAATATTTAAAAAATGCCAAGATTTTGTGCAGTGTTTGGATGCAGCAATCGAAGCAACAGAGAAAGTGAAAAAAAAAATTTTTCTTTCCCGGGAATACGAGATCGAAGGGGAAGAGAAATTCCTGAAGGGGTTGCCCAGAGAAATGCATGGATCAAGGCTATTAAAAGAGCAGACTTAACTGAAGGAAAGATTAAAAATTCTTCAGTGTGTTGTGATCACTTCATATCAGGTTAGGAACCTTTTTTTAAGTAGTATTAGAAGTAGTCCTGTTGTTTATTAGGATGGCCTGCTCTTTCAACGGACACATTAAATCCTGATTACGTGCCAACTCAGAAGATGGGATATGTGACAAGTGAAAAATCACGAACAACGTCCAGATATCATCGAGCAAAAAAAAGAATTCTTGAGGTTATTCCAGAGGTATAACTTTAACATATTTATATTATTAAACATTATTGTTCAGTTGATGAAAAGATAAAATAAAAATTAAAAATTTTAGCAATGAATTAAAATAAAATACATACAATTTGTGTTCATAAAACTGAAAAGTATGGGGGCCAAGATGAATACTTGTTGTGAAGAGACTTAGGTACATACATATAATACAGATATGGATAGTTGTGAGTTGAAGGGTGTGGTGTGGGATATTTGGGTTTGGGTATAGCTGTGCTTTGTTAAATATATTTACTCCTGCATGGGCTGTGGAACACACAATGTACAAATTTTTCACGCATTACTTGTTTCTTTTTCAAATGTTGTAGATATAGTACTTTAGTGATAATTCTTTTAGGATGAACCAGGGGTAGAAGACTCTGCAAGAGAAGAGGTCTCTGTAACATTTGTTACCCCAATGCCCTCTGAAACTGCAAGTGAAAAAACAGCTATTTTAAGTGAAGACATCCTCTTGCACAATGAATTGTATGAACTAAGATTATTTAAATCTAAGTCAACATTCGAGCAATCTTCATTTGCTGATGATGATTCGAAGACACGGTATTTCACAGGAATTCCCACCTACAAAGCCTTATACTGTATGTATACCCATTTATTAAAGGACTTCATCAAAATTACCCCACAAACTGTCATTAAAGATAAATTCAAGCACCTGTTAATTACCCTTACAAAACTAAGGCTGAATCTGGATTTTACTCTGTTAGCTTACTTATTGCAAACCAGTGTTCAAACCATATCAAGAATTTTCTACACTACAATTAGGCTAATGTACTTTCGACTTAAAAGCTTTATTATTTGGCCCAACAGAGACCAGTTGGACAATACAAGACCACGCTGTTTTAAAGAAGCATTTGGCCAAAAAATGATTGCTATAATCATAGATTGTTTTGAAATAAAAATGGAGAAATCCAAACGCCTTGAAATTCAGGCGACAACTTGGTCCTCATATAAACACAACAATACTATAAAAATACTTATCGGTATAGCTCCTTGTGGTGCTATAACATTTATCTCAAATGCATATGGAGGTCGCATTAGCGATAAAGGATTGACGGAGGATTGTGGGGTGTTAAACAACTTAATCCCGGGAGACATTGTATTAGCCGACAGGGGATTTTTAATTAATGATTTAGCTGGTCTACATATGGCGAAAGTGATTACGCCAGCGTTTTTAAAGGGCAAAAAGCAGTTGGATATTCAGGATGTGGAGACAACAAGAAATCTAGCAAGTGTACGGTAATTATTATTATTTTTCTTTTTAAGGCGAGAAAAGTTTCACACAATGAGTAATTTGTGTGATACTGTGTTTTCAAATTGTATATTTATTTTTCAGCATACATGTAGAACGAGTAATTGGTGTTCTTCGACAAAAGTATACAATCCTAGAGGACATGATACCAATGTTTTTAGCTAAGAAAAAAAGTGGTAATGCTGCTGTAATAGATCAAATTGTAACTATCTGTTGTGGACTTGTTAACTTATGCCCTCCAATAGTTACAGATTAATTATAATTTGTTAAATAAATATATGCAGCTCTAAAAGTACCAAATTTATTTATTTTTACAATCATTACAATACCATTTTCCCTTAGGAATTGTTTTCATTAATAAACATTTGGAATGATACCATTCAATATTACACTTTTTATTTGAACATCCAATCATTTGTTCACCATCATCAGGTTGTCGACAAAAACACCACAACTTAAACAAAAAAAAAGTGTAAGCAGTTTACATTATATTTTGTCTTAAAAGAATTTACCTCCAAATTCTCTCCAGTTGGTAGACATGCTTTGCTTGTAGATGGTGATTCTCTATTTGTTTGTGTAAAGAATTTTCCCAACAACTCTGGAAGTATAACATTTTCATGGAAGTTCAATGCAATTGTACTATTAGTTTCCCAAAAATTTTGACTGTATTCTATTTTTTCGACAAAAAAGTCACTCCTACTCCAGACGACAAAGTAACAATAGCGCGTACTAGTTACAGCCATCTGCATCTGGACTTGATAATAGTATTGATGATTACGATCTAAAATAGTTTTTTCCCCGCCAATAATACAAGTTTTTTTTACTTTAATTAATTCGGCAATGGACGTGTCGCGTGCGCAATATGGACATTTTACTTCAATGCATCCATAGCCACAAACGTCACACTGTAACATACTATCTGGTGTTGCGGCAAACCATGGATACCTTTGGTTAATATATAGGCCATTATTTTGCACCACACAATTTGGGTGGATTGTTTTATGATAATTTATAAAAGCAGTTATCGCTTCTTTCTCATGATCACAACCGTACTGTCCTGTTTACAAATAAAACTATATTGGTAAATCCAATGTGTTAAAAATTAACGTACCAGCTGAGAACGTCCGTTTGTATAGGTGTGGCTAACAAATTCGTTTTATTAGCGACACTGATGGAGTCTTGAGACTTGTGTGACATACCGCTTTAAAATTAGATGCTGTTATTCGACCAGCGCGATACAAAAACCATTTTTTTCCTTTGCTTTGGTCACGGGTTTCACGCTCAATTTCTTCTAATCTGCTTGCAGAAACATTTGCAATTATTTTTTCCTTAAAGTTGTTACCAATTTTCTGCAATTCCTCAAAACTTTGCTCTGCATATTGTACTTGAAATAGGTCAACAAGAAGCAAAGGACAAACGCTATCATCTCTCGTTGGATTAAAAAAACAATGCAACACTGCCAATCCACAATTTTCTTCATACTTCTTTAAGAATGCCTCCACTTCTTGTCCGGATAATTCAGGATTGGTTTCTAACTTGCACAATTGCTCAGTTCTTGTGCTACCTATTTTTTCAAACTCTATGTCTGCTATTGGTTTATAGAATTCTTTTTTAGTCTTTGGGCCTATCCAGTAAGCCAATACATCTGTTACAGACTCCATCGACTTGCCAGCATATTCAAGAGCAAAAAGAATTGCAGACACATGTGTGCATGCTTCTCCCAGACCTGCAATGCAAGTGCAGTGGCTGGCTAGAATTTCTCCTTTATTGGACAAAATTATCCATACTTGCAGGCAAGAGTCTCTAACTTTTTGAGAATGCATAACCTACAAAAAACTTTTCAATTTGTAATTTATTTCATATTTAATGCATTACCCTTCCAGCAACACAAAAGTTAGTATTAATTTTTTTTGCCTTTATATCCCGGATCCATCCCGCAGCAAAATGGGCAAAGGCATCCAAACCTTTATAAGCGCGAATTTCCTTTTGAGTAACTTCACTTACACGAAAAATTAAAAAATCCAGCATCACTGCCATTGTAACTTTTGGCAGATCATTTAGAGAAAGAGTGTACTCGGAAATATTCACAGCATATGGGTCTTGTCCATTGATGTGACGCAATTTCCGCAAATACCATTCCTTCGCATCTTTTGGAAGACCACGAGCGTAGTCGCTCATAGTCATTTTGTCCGAATTTTTCTTTAAATCTGAAAAATATTCCCTCAATTCAAATTATTGAGACTTTATACAAAACTCAAACATAACCTCACTATTATAGGTAGTCGAAATTTGCTATTTACAACACATTAAAACTTCGTCATACACTCCTTTATGGCTAGACCTACTATTTACACTCACAAAAGTCAGTATTCACAGTAATAACATTAATAAGGTGATGATTAACAATAAAACAAAAACAAAAACATGGAATCGCCGTATTAGCCCCTGAAACACTTGTCCGGAATCAGCTGTTCTGATGACGTAATTGTGACGTACTTGGAAATGCCTAATTGGTCCTGTTATTTTACCACCTCGGCTAAATGGCGAAAATTATTTGGAACTTCTTCAAAACGATTTACCAGACTTATTAGATCCCCTGCCGTTGGAACATAGAAGAGGAATGTGGTTTATGCATGACGGTGCTCCTCCGCATTTTACGTTAAACGTACGTAATTATTTGGATGAACAGTATCCAAATAGATGGCTAGGTAGAGGCAATGATGCCCCCGCAAATTGGCCAGCTCGATCCCCTGACATGACGCCGATGGATTACTTCTTATGGGGAGCTTTGAAAACCCTTGTGTATTCTAGACCAGTAGATACTGAAGATGAATTAAGGGGACGTATTCAAACTGGAATTGACACTTTGAGAAATGATGAGGAAATGCTCCAGAGAGTTCAGTTTAATTTTTTACGACGTATTAATCTTTGTACACACGAAAATGGAGGCCATTTTGAACATTTGTTGAAAGCATTTAATTAACTGTTTTTGTTCATAACTCTCTTGTTGACTGTTTTTATTTGAAAATAAAATCACATTTACTGCTTCTGTAATTTGGGTGTTATTCTTGTGGCAATTCAATGCAATGGTGCATCCACTGAGGTAAGTTGGGTTAGATCGCCATATTTTGCCCTCACAAATGTGTGGTAGCGTGTTTTCCGCACCTTTTAGAGACCTTTTCTAGGTAAAAAAACATTGGAGAATAAGAATTTTTATTTAAAAGTTAAATACAGTGTGTCTTAAAAAAGTTATTACGTTTTAAATGGATACAATATGCCGCAGGTGGCGCCCTCTACATTTTGCAATGAAAATGAGAGCAGATTTAAATTTTTTACCCCACGAAACCCCCCCTTCCCAAATATTGTGACAATATACCAATTATTACAGAAATTATTTATAAAAAACTAAAACCAAATTGAACTTTTGACACTCTGTATCTCCGAAAGCATCCACTTTTGGACTGAGGTAAGTTGGGTTAGATCGCCATATTTTGCCCTCAGAAATGTGTGGTAGCGTTTTTTCCCCACCTTTTAGAGACACCCTGTATACATTGTAAATATATCCATCCATCACCCACGTAAGTGTTTATATTCAACCACCGTTGACTTCCTAAAGGGTACTCAACAGTACTTAGAAATGGAACAGAACCATTTCGCTACATGGCGATCCTGCCAGTCCTGCAAATAAAATAGAACAACAACAAATTGTTCTATGGCAGTCTGCTACCTGCAGCACAAACTTGGAATTTCCGGATGAATAATAGGAAGACAAGCAAGGCACTACGCAATGGGTTCTGCGGCAACAAAAGAAGAGGTAATAATTGCACAAACAGATAACAATGGAGCAACGGCCGATGTTACAACATTCACACCAACACAAATTGGATCAGCAGCAGCAGTGCTACTCCTGATGATATTTTCGTACTTCGAATGGTACAGATGCAAGAAGCACTGGGAAAAGAAGATACGAATAGAAGTGATCAAGAGCAGAGAACAACTGGACATGCTGGAGAAGGTATAATAAAAGGTTAGTGGAAAAAAACTATATAAAAGACCATAGAAGATTTCAAGAAATTGTACGCGGATATTGAACAGTTTAAAAATAATAGAGTTAAGGATAATAAAGAAAGAAGGGAAAATTCCCAACATACTGAAAACAAACTTGCACAGTTAGGAACACATATACAGAGGTTCAACGCTTTAAAACGTAAATTTACAGGTGACATTCATAAAACAGACTTCGCAAACGAAGTTAGGGTTTACAGTCAAGAGATTAAACTTGATATAAAATCATTGCAAACTTTATTACAAAAACGGGTTAAAAAACAAGTAAATATGACTGACAAATTTGATTTAAAAGTCGTATCTGGCTTATTGCCGATGATGAATGGCAATGAGGATACAACCAAGCAGTTGATAGATGGTATTTCATTTTATGCTAGTACGTTAGCGGAGGATCAACACAAGTTACTCATACAATACGTGTTAAAAACCAGGTTAACCACTAATGCAAAAATTCGTTTAGATTCAGAGTATGACACAGTAGAGAAACTAATAAAAGAAATAACGGTAAATTTTATCACTAAAAAATCTGCATTAACATTATCTACTCAATTACACCAACTAAAACAAAATGATAAATCAATAAGTAGAGAAACTTCTTGGCGAATTAACTATTTCACAAGCGGGATATAACGAAAATTTTGTAAAAACTTTAAAACCAATTAATGAGAAAATCGCGATAAATATATTTTGCAACGGTATTAGAAACCCGGAATTAAGAACAATAATTAAATCGAGAAACGCTGACACACTAAAAAACGCAATAAATTTAGCAATTGAAGAGGATTTCAATAGACCGGCTTCGATGAAAGTATTTAATTACACAGCAAATAAATATAAGCGGTTTCATGGTCATGGCAATAAACGCGATAATAACAACGGTTACAGAAAAAATAACTGAAGGTATAGGTCAACGCATGAACAAGGCAACGCAAACAAATTTTATAATAACAAACGTAGACGAGGTTCGACGTATAAAACCAATTATGCAAACGCAGCAATAGTCGACAATACTAATGCGACGAGCTCAAGTTCAAATACAAACAGAAAGCATACAATGCAGTTTTTTCGAGGTCAATAAAAGCAATAATTTAAACTATATAACTTTGAAATATAATAGAAACAATGTGATTTTTTTACTGGATACTGGAGCAAACATCAGTGTATTCTTTTCAGAATGTTTAAATAAATATCAACAGCTAAATACGAAGAGAAAATGTAGAATAAAAGGCATAGCTGGTACACTGAGAGAAATGGATTGCTAAAAAATTATATTAAACTTAATTATTGCAAATTGTAATATATTTTTAACATCACTAGCGATCATCGCATTCTTAAGGCTACCATAATATTTTATTTGCAATAATATGTTCAGTTTTAAAATATAGGTTATGCAGTTAACAATGCATACAGTAGTTCTACAGAACTACATGTTTAACACTTACAATATAATATTGCAATGTATTATAAATATATCTTATATTAAGATTTACGCAATGGTATTGTTACAAGCACAATATTAAATATCTGAATGGTAAATTTTGCTATGTTAAAATATTGACTACAAATATCTGATATATTTGTTCTTTGCTAAAATGCATAAATCGGCTGCGTTATTTTTAATGAGTCTTCAGTTTAGCTTGTGCTGCTGTGATCCTGCCTGTGATTGTGCTCCAGTGTAAAAAGAAAAATGGATATAATATCTTCTCTATTAGAAGAATGGGGATTTTCCCAGTACACAGAAGTGTTTCAAGGTAGGTGTTAAACTTCTGCATAAGTTTTTTTTATAGATTGTGTATTTCAACAAATTGCGCAATACCTAACGGCTATAATGTGCAATCTAAAAAAATGGATTTGGAGTATCCTATGGTAAATGTTGCCAACTAATCTTATTGCTTAGTAACAATACACAGCCTGCTGCGATTTTTTTTCTTTCCTTAGTTCGCACGGTACCTATAACCTAACCTATAATGCACATATACACATCCTCATTATTCCCGCGCTTTTAGATGGCCAGGTTGCTTTGTTCTTTACATTTATTGTTAGTTTTCATTTGAAGTTAGTAAACTTATTCTATGTCTAAGGGCTTTTAACTAGCCGTTTTGTCTTATTTCAGAGAATGGAATAGACGAAGAAGCATTTCTGTTATTAGAAAAAGACGTAGTTAAAGAGTTAATTCCAAAAATTGGAGATCGATTGAAGTTTTTAAACAAGCTATATTTATATAAAGCTGCACATAGTCAGGTACGTTTATAAAACAGAGTTTCAATAATTACAAATAATTATAAATACATAATTGTATCGGTTTTCTTGAAATAATTGACGTAGTTATAGTTGTATAGGTGACTCTTTTTAAAAAGTTGTTTATCAATGTTCTTTTAAAGCATAGCGTTGTCCTAAAGTGCATAATATATAACATTTTTCTTTTTATAGTCTGATACTGGATCAAATACCAGCTTTATATCGACTGCTTCAACAGTAACTCTTGAAGAAGAGGAACAAGCAAATGATATCTTTGATATTACATTCTTGGAGCCACCAACCAAAAAGGCATGCCTTTCACACACTACTGACTACGACACTAAAGTAAAATGTCTTAAATGCGTTGCAATATGTTTTCTAATGTTTCCCACTTTTACCATTACAGACTGATTTCAACTCAAACAACACTCTTGTGTCAATTGTAGCAACAGAACCTGAAGAAAATCCAAATAATTTTACGGAAGCAAGAAATAATCCATTTTTAGAACCCCCTAACAAAAAGAAATGTCTATTAGATGCCTCCAACTTTGACAACAAGGTATGTCTTGTCTTCTATATTATTATGTGCATCTACAAAAATTAATGGTTGAACAACAATATTGACATAAACTGTTTTTTGTATCCTAATAGTACTTTGCTGATAATGTCCAATTATTTCTTTGAAGGATTTTGACAAATTTGTAATGAACAGCAGCGAATGGATAATCATATCACAAAATAAACATAAAATTACTGAATATATTCGATCAAAAATTGCCAAAGTAGCTCTTGATTATGTATTGGCAAAATATTCTACATCATCTATCCCGCAAGAGTCTTTTTTAAGAGTAGCTGAAGCCATCAGTAATATATTTCCACACGAGAATAAAAACATATATTTTTGTCCTTATCAACCCAAAACTTCAAGCTCACCCAGAATTTTATCCTCTGGGAAACTATGGTCAAAATATATTAACTACAAAAGACTCTGCAAAACTATAAAACCTTTACAAAGTGAAACTGATACTGAAGGTAAGAATGTATAATATAATTTGACATTTGATTTCCATTTGATAAATTTGCAGAATTGGATGTGCCTTCTACATCAACAACGGATGAAGAAGAATTAAGCCAGTGGAATGAATTTTTAAAACACAACGTGGACAAGGAACAACATATTACACAGTTATGGAATCAAACATTTAAGATTCGGAGGCAGTACTTAAAAACTACGAATCTGTGTCAATATATAAACACATATCCGGCTTTACGACAACCGTATGGATATAATTTACTAACAAAGGATTTTGAACTCCTTTATCCAAAAAAAGAAAATTTATTATACTCTAAATGGACCAAAACGTCAGAAGCTATAATTCGTTTAGTAATTGAGAAAAAGGTTATATCTGAAGATTACCAGATTCAAAATAAAGGTAAATATTAAACTGAAAGTAGACTCATACGTAAATATACATTAGACATCATATACGAGTATATTTTTTTTGCAGAGATCGATGCTATTAAATTACTGCCACTTCTTTTCAATAGTACCACTGTTAAAACAGGCAGCAAACGGTGGCGACCTTCTAAATTAGAAATAAAAGAAAGTTTTTTGTTGCAGTTAAACGTAAGTTTTGATTCTTTTTTGAGAAATATTATATATGTTGATCTTATTGTCCCACTCTAGAATCTTGGATCAGTAGAAGAAAAGCTAGAAGAACGACGACAAACACTAAGACTGCATAAGGAAACATTGCAACCTTTTCTAGTGTTAATTGAAGATGTCTCAAAAGTGTGTTCTTCATATGTGATTATCGATGACATTAAATATTTGATGGAATCTCCTGTGAAAGCGTTAGACGTTTGTTTTAAGTGTTTTTTTGCACTAGATGCCAAATATCCCGTTGAAAGCCAACAAATCTGGACATTTATTCAACAACAAATATATGATATATACACCGATCTTGATAAACGATACTGTGGAGTAAATACCATCAAATCCGAGATCAACAATTTTATGTCACAAAATTTTTTACTTAGTAAGTAAAAAATATGTTCCTATGTTTTAAATGCCTTTCAGTATTTTCTACTTTAAAATTGTTAGTTATTCATTTTAGAATTATACATAAGTTGCATGATAAATCAGTGTATAAATGTGCCAATAATAATGGAAATTGCCAACTAATATTTCCATCATTAAATTCGTTTAGAAAACACATAAAACTTCATCACATTAACAACCAAAAAGAAAACTTTCCACCTGTAGATTCTGCTTTTAAACCTTCGGATACATTTGAAGAAAATTGTTTAAAATGTGATCAAACGCTAAAAATTCCCGTGGATATACAGAACGAAAAGAAAGAAAATAATACTTCTGAGTCACATAGCTTAGAAAACATAAAGGCTACCACTGAGAAACAAATAGCTTTATTTATTTCTCAGTTATATGGAAATTTAAGATTACCTCGTAACCAAGTGCAAATTGTCGTAAATAATTTTCAAGAACTTATTCATCCATTTTTAGATACAATAAAAAATGTAACCGCAGATATAATGCAACGGAACAATATTCCATTAAATGAACGTAGTAACATTTCTAATATTATTGACCAATTTAATAACATATTTCAAAATTTGGAAGCAGAACATAAAAGATTAAATTTTTTAGAAAACAGCGAAATATATATTAAACCGGAAAGTTACATTGTGGGGCAAAAATTAGAACAACAAAAAAATGGAATAATGACACCTAAATCACTAACAGCCGAACATATATCAATAAGGGCGGTTTTAAAATGTTTTTTTGAATTAACCAATGTTTATGATGAAACCATGAATTATTATAAGAAACTTAACACTCAATCTGAAATACTATGTAACATTGTTCAAGGAGATATTTGGAAAAAAAGAATCAGCTTGTATCCTCCTGATGCCATAGTTTTTCCAATTCTTCTTTATTTTGATGACTACGAAACAGGTAATTGTTTAGGATCGCATGCAGGCGTACATAAGTTAGGTGCAATTTATTACACAGTTCCAATAATCCCTCCAGAATTTCAGGCATCCCTGGACAATATCTTTTTAGCCAATCTGTTTCATAGTTCTAATCATAAAGAGTTCGGAAATGACAGTATATTTCCTAAATTAATAATGGAATTAAATAGTTTAGAATCTGAGGGTATAAAACTTACTATTAATGGTGGTAATATTCAGGTTTATTTTTTAGTATCTCAAATTATCGGAGATAATTTAGGGTTGAATACAATTTTAGGATACGTGGAAAGCTTTCGAGCTAATTATTTTTGTAGAATATGTAAACTTTCGAAAGATCAAACCGCTGAGGCTGTAACTCAGTCTTCCCTACATTTGAGGGATATTGAAAATTACGAAAATGACATACTTGTGAACAATGTTTCTCTTACTGGAATAAAAGAAAATTGTGTCTTTAATCAACTTAACAATTTTCACGTAGTACAAAACGTAGCAGTAGATATAATGCATGACTTGTTCGAAGGAGTTTTTAATTATGAAGTAGCTTTAATTTTACGTAAACTTGTAATAGATATGAAACTAATATCACTAGAGTCACTTAATTTTAAAATCCAATGTTTCAATTTTACATCTGCATCATCAAAGCCACCCCTAATAACAAGTGAAAATTTAAAAAATTGTTCTTTAAAAATGAGTGCTTCGGAAATGATATGTTTTATTAGATACGCCGGTTTAATTTTTGGTGAAAACATTCCGGAAGATAATGTCTATTGGAAATTGTATTTAAAAATTCGTCACATTACATCAATGTTGTTAAGTAGATATTTTCCAAAATGTTGGATTTCTTATCTTAGTACGTTAATCACAGAACATCATCAAATGTTTATTGAATTATTTAATGTACCTTTGAAACCTAAAGCCCATTTCATGGTTCACTATCCAGATGTAATAAAAAAAACTTGGACCTTTGGTATTAATTTGGTGTATGCGTTTCGAGGCAAAACATCGGCAAGGAAAATTGTGCTCTAATGTTACAACGTCAAGAATAAATATTTGTCATACTTTGGCTGTAAAACACCAGTTACATTTATCAACTATATTTGCAGGGGATGAAATCTTTAATAATAAAATTAAAATAAATTCGCACTGTGTAGAGCTTAAAATTGAGGAACTGCAAGTAAATGAGAGTATACGATTATATCTGATGCATTTAAACAAAAATTTAAGTAAAGTAAATACTGTACACAAATTTGGCGTAACCTATAAAGTTTTAAATGTGTTAATATTAGATATTTTTAACGATTTTCCATTATTTGGCACAATTATAGACATCCTGTGTGACGAAAGTGATATATATTTTATATGTAGACTTTTTAATACCAAGGGATTTTATGATCATTTTTGGGCTTATGAATTAGAAGAACGTACAGACTATACAATCAAAGACCATAAAACTCTACTTTCACCGTATCCACAAATTGTTTGTAAAAATAATCAAGGAAAAATACTAATATCTTTAAAAAGTTATGTTTAATTTGTTCTTTTTTGTACTTTTGAACTTTCATATTTTTTGTTGTATTTTGTACTTTTATAAGTAATATAAATGTTCAGTTTCATATTTGTTTAACTAATTTACCTGTTTCCTCCTTAGGTATTGTTTTCATTTATTATGTCACATCACATATGCCTATGGATGTCCCCAGTATACAGTGTTTCAGTTGCAAATATATCCACATGCATATTTTTGTGTATATTGATATTATATGTATATTGATATTATGTACGTATCTAAACCCCTATTCATTAATTGGTTAATTGTACATATATAACTCGTTCTTCAAACTATGGTTAATAAGTAGTCAGCTTTAAGATTTGGCATGGTTAAATATCTGAATATTGCCTATAGGGACTATAGGGTACACATGATCATTACACCGATTTATTATTATTAAAAAAAAATATCCATGTATACATACACTTTTATTATATATTTTTCTTATCCTTTGCATCTGGATATATTTGTTTTAGTAATAAATGTAGTACTATATCAACACTACTGTTATTGCACTGCTAACTATATGCATATTCAAATTTCTGACTATCTGAATGTTTTATATCAACAATGCAATATATTTATTTTAGCAGAACTGGACTTTTAAATGTGGAATACACTTATTGCTATAATAACATTCTTGAGTTGTTACACGTGATATACATATTTTAGGAAATATTGAAGATATTTAACTGAAATTCAAATATCTGAATATTACATGCCGAGCAATACGGATTGCCGTCCTTATATGTAATATAAATTATATTTAGTGTAATTATTTTTATATTAACATTGAACATGTATTTCTCTCAGTGTACTTTAGAATCACAAGGTTCAGCAATTCTTTCTTTAGCATTACAGCAACATAAATTCAATCATGAATTTCAGGTAATACATAGTTTTACGAATAGGTTCGATGGAATTTTAGGAACAGATTTTCTAACAGATTACAGAGCAGAAATAAATTTCGAGAAATTTTCTTTCTCATTCAATATAAATAATAATAAAATTTCGACTAATTTAGAGTCAGATAACGAGTGTATGATTATAATACCGCCACGATATGAGGTAATAAGACATTTTCGAATAGACAATTCGAACGAATGTGTCGTATACCCTTCAGAGATTGCGGAAGGAGTATTTACGGCAGGTATTATTGCAAAACCTAATTCATATAGCACACCGATTAGAATTTTAAACACGAATGATAAAGAGATCAAAATTAGAAATTTTAAACCAATCACAGCTAATGTGACAGATTTCGAATTATACAATTTTAATGTAAACGAAATCACGGTAAATAGAGTTGAGAAATTATTAAATTCAATTGACATAGAACATTTAAATAAGGAAGAAATAGATTCAATCGGGAAAATATGCGCAAAATACAGTGACGTTTTTTTATTAGAAAATGATCCAGTAACCGTAACAAATATAGCTCAACAAGAAATTAATATAAAAGACAAAGTAAAACCAATATACGTAAAACCTTATAGATTGCCTCAAGCACAAAAAAAGGATATAGATACGGAGATAAATAAAATGCTGAAGCAAGGCATTATAGAAGAAAGTAAATCGCAATGGTCATCACCCTTGTTAATTGTACCAAAAAAGGCTGATGCAAATGGTAACAAAAGGTGGAGAGTTGTCATACACTACCGTCTTCTAAACAAAAATATTCAAGACGATAGGTTTCCATTACCGAATATAACGGAAATTTTAGATGCACTTTCGGGAGCGGTTTACTTCATACATTTAGATTTGTCACAAGGATACTATCAAGTAGAGTTAGAATAGTCAAGTAGGAAGTATACGGCATTTACGACGGATAAAGGACATTGGCAAATGAAAAGATTACCAATGGGAATGAAGTCGAGCCCCAGTTCTTTTTCAAGAATCATGACAATAGCAATGTCGGGTTTAAACTACGAATCATGTTTTGTTTACTTAGACGATCTAATTGTTTTCGGGAACAATTTACGAAATCATAATCAAAATTTAGTTAAAGTTTTAGATAGATTACGGAAAGTAAATTTAAAACTAAATCCTGTAAAATGTCAATTTTTGAGAAAAGAAATTCTATACTTCTCAATGAATATTATGGAATAACAATAAGGAGTAAACAATAACATATAGTGTATTGTTTACTACTTTATTAATAACATGTTATGTATACAATAAACGTACGCATGTATATAATGAGGAGATGAAGATTAATAAAGTAGCAACAGTAAGATTAAGAGTAATAGTAAGAATGTTAGTATTAACAGTAAGACTAAGTTAGGTACTTGTACGACTGTATATACATTGTAGATATATCCATCCATCACCCATGTAAGTGTTTATATTCAACCACCGTTGACTTCCTAAAGGGTACTCAACAGTACTTAGAAATGGAACAGAACCATTTCGCTACAGTATTACTATCTGTAGAGAATTAGTTATGATCCCCGGAGATCTTACGGAGGTCTCAACGATTCCTAGTGTGAAAACGTATAGATAATGTGAAACCGTTGGCATCACGTGCTCTTTTTTGCTCCATTGGTCAAAAACACGCATTTTTTGAAGCAGTGTTATATAGACCCGGTCGGAGCCACGTGGCCCGCCTCGTGGGATAAGTGCCGCGGGGCGCAGCAGACCTTTTCTTTTGTGTAGATATACCTGGGGACCGTTAGAAATCTATTCGATGTAATATACATGGTGTCCAATTTGAATTTCATTAGACACGCACTACTGAATGTCATCATGAAACTAAATAATTCTAATTTATAAATTCAAAAAAGTAAGTAAAATTTCTGCATTTTCAGTGATAGGATCCAAGACGGAGGTTGTGCAATGGACACGACAGCAACTGTTTGACGCCGTGCATGAGGAATGGGACAAAAATCTCGATACCCTAATCGAAATTTCGGGCGTGAAACTACTTAATAAAGCAATACATTTGTTCCATGTCGAAGATCGTTCGCGACAGGCGTTGAAAAAAGTCATTTGCAATTTAAAAATGAAATGGCGAAATGCTTGCCGCATTGAGGAACGGTTTCTAAAAATTAACAACAGTTGGTTGAACGACTCGATAAGCCTTACGGTAAATATTAATTATATAGAAATTATCGTAAGTGTAACAGTATATGATGTAACTAATTTAATTATTGATAAGTCTTCCTGGACCAAGAA
Organism: Amphimallon solstitiale; assembly: GCA_963170755.1. Taxonomy (NCBI): domain Eukaryota; kingdom Metazoa; phylum Arthropoda; class Insecta; order Coleoptera; family Scarabaeidae; genus Amphimallon; species Amphimallon solstitiale. Next base: position 47,209,465 of record OY720677.1, on the reverse strand, counting down.
GCAAGTGCAAATGATAGTGTGAATTCCACAAAATCAAGACACAGTGGTGGGCGTCCCCAAACTTCTTTTTTCGAATCGAGCGACCGTTCAAAACGGAGGAAAGCGCAGAAATTGCGTGAGAGTTACAGCGCGGACGAGCTCTCCTACGCTACCAAAATGGTTCTTCGCGAATCTGGAGCTGTCTCAGCAGCTAAAGTCGTCGACGATGTAACCTCCAAATCTCCCACGCGAGCAATGAAGTACATATCTGCCATACAAAAGGTGTCTAAAATGGAAACAAAAATGTCCCCTAACACTGCTTTAGCCCTCGTTCTTGATTCAAAATTAACTAAGTCGCAGTATATGAATATCAGACATACCACACAATTATGCAATAGTACAGTTTTTCCTAGTTACAATTCCGTTTTGGAGGTCAAAAGACTTTATTATCCACCAAATATTTCTATTTCTGAAAACTGCGCCGAAGTTAAATTACAGTCTCTTCTGCACCTCACGAGTAAACGAATTTTGGAACTTCAAAACGATGTTTCGGATTTAATGAGCGGCAATATACTTCAAAATTTGATACTCGTTGTTAAGTGGGGGTTCGACGGAAGTTCTGGACAAAAGGAGTACACAAACAAAAATTTTCCGAAGAAGGAAGCTCCGATTCAAGTGTTCTCCTGACTTCCTCCGTTCCCTTACAACTTATTGGCTACGACGGAGATGAAAATTCAGAAACTATCATTTGGAAAAACCCTACGCCTTCTTCTCCATGGTATTGTCGTCCGATTCGACTTCAATTTAAAGGCGAAACGGAACAATTGATTATCGAGGAAAAACGCGTCATTGATGATCAAATTGCAACATTTGAACCTTTGCTGACCGTAATTGACGGCAAAGATTGCAAAGTGAGTTGCAAATTAACTCTAACCATGATTGATGGAAAGGTGTGCAATACGGTAACTGGTACGAAGTCCTCAATGAGATGTTACATTTACGATGCATCGTCGAAAAATTTTAACGATCTGCAGGCTATGCGACAGATAAAAGTCGAAGATTCAAAATTGATATACGTATTATCAACTTTGCATTGTTGGATACGATTTTTCGAATGTTTACTGCATGTTGGATATAGACTGAAAAACGAGAAATGGCAGTCTCGTGGCGAAGAAGCTAAAAATGCTTTGAAACAACGTAAAAGCTCCATTCAGAAAGCGTTCAAAGACGAACTGCACCTCCTCATAGATCGATCAAAGCAAGGCATGGGCAACTAGAATAACGGCAATACGGCTCGGCATTTTTTTGAAAATACTACAACGTCTGCTCGCCTTCTTGGGGTCGATGTTGAGGTAATGAAAAGATTTCATGTCATTTTGCAAGTTATTTCGAGCGGGTTTAACGTCAAAGTAGATTCGTTTGGAAAATATTGCAACGAGACTGCTGATCGATTCGTTGAATTATACCCATGGTATAGTATGCCCACAACCGTACATAAGGTACTTATGCATGGCCCACGAATTGTCGAATTAGCTATTTTGCCAATAGGACAGCTCTCTGAAGAAGCACAGGAGTCACGAAATAAAGACGTCCGGAATTACCGCGAACAATACTCACGAAAATGCTCGAGAGAGAAAACTATTGAAGACATTTTTCTCCGACTTTTAGCTTCTTCAGACCCGCTATATCCAGTTTGCAAAACGCATCTCCCAAAATGGGAAGAAGTTTGTTTCCTGAAGCGATCGCGCTTCTAAGTTATGAAAAATTCAGTTTTGGAGGTGATGACGCAGACGACATCATTGATCAGAATGACGTCGATGATGAGAATTCAGATAGCGATTAACCCAGATATGCCTACTGTCCTTTTAAAAGGACGGTTTGTCAGTTCCTGTTTTATCTACCCAAAGCGTCATTTTAAGTACTGAAACATAGAGGTCAGCACAGGTTTATGTCACAGAAACGTAAAAGTTTCGTTTGGCGGCAATAGTGGTAGTGTTTATCCACAATTAACAGTTTGGAAGCCCTTAAAAAAGTGTGATTGTGGAGACAATGGCGCATCCTATTGATTTGAGGCTTACTGGGTAAGTAATATAAGGAAATTGTCATGAATTTTCCTTGAAATCGCTTCAAATAAGATTCAGTAATACGACTATATCTTTACAATAAAAATGAATTGCCTGTTGTTAGCACAAAAACTTGTTAAATCTTGGTGTCCTTTTAAAAGGACAGTAGGCATATCTACAACTTTTTTTCATTTTTCTAGTGGGTTGACGTTAAATGAACTTCATTATTTGGAAGATGACGATAATGTTTTTAATCATGTCAGCGTGGATGGTGAAATCAATATAGCATTAATGCCTCCGACTAATGCAACTGGTGACCTAACGGATGAGGATTCGGGAGATGAAGACTCTATGACTGTAAACAATTTGCCCGCTTCGCAACTCACGGCAGAAGTTGAAATTTTTAATCCAACTGATAATTTTCAAGAGGATTTAGATTATTCTAATAATAATGTGAATGACAATCCGGACGAAAACAATGAGAACGGCCACGTTGTTGCAAGTGAGTGGGATACAGAAGACGATATTCCTCTTCATTATTATCAGGCATCCAAAAAAACTTTTAACTGGAAAAACAAAGATCTCGATGTAGAAAATATAGAGTGGCCTTTGAAGTATCGTTGCAAACCCTTACTAACACCAAAGCAGATTTTTTATTTATTTTTTGACGCCGAGATCATCCAAATATTTGTACGTTTTAGTAACGAATATGCCCAGAAAAAAAATTATTGGGGAAATATCACCACAGATGAAATGTATTCATTTTTTGGAATTTTGCTTTTAAGTGGCTATGTATCCATGCCTCGTCGCCGAATGTACTGGGAACAACGGAAAGACAGCCACAACGATCTAGTAGCAGGGGCATTATCTAGAGATAGATTTGAATATATAATGCAAAACTTGCACTGTGTAGACAATGATGAATTAGATAATAATGACCGATTTGCCAAAGTACGGCCACTTTTTTCTAAACTTAACAAAAAATTTCAAATGTACGCTCCACACTTTGAGACACACAGTGTTGACGAATCAATGATTCCATATTTTGGTCGACACGGTCTGAAGCAATTCATAAAAGGTAAGCCTATTCGCTACGGTTTTAAAATCTGGATGGGAGCGACAAGTCAAGGATACTGTATGTGGATGGAGCCTTATCAAGGAAAGAACTCAGTTATTGAACCTAAGTATAAGTTGTTTGGTTTAGGTCCTTCTGTTATCTTACAATATTGCGACATTTTACAAAGTATTGGAGATATTCCCTATCAAGTCTTTTTCGATAATTTTTTCACTACGGTACCTCTGCTGCACGAGTTAAAAAGGAGAGGAATAAAAGCAACTGGCACTATCCGGGAAAACCGAATGTCCAAATGCCCACTTATTTCTAAGTCAGACGCTAAGAAGAAGCAAAGAGGATTCATAGACTATCGAACAACTGATGAGACGTCCGTAGTAATTGTAAAGTGGAATGACAATAGTTGTGTCAATGTTGCTTCCAATTGCCACTCGGTTGAACCTGTACATCAAGTCGCCAGGTATTCTCAAAAAGAAAAAAACGAGTTCAAGTGGAACAACCAAATGTCATTTCTAAATACAACTTGTACATGGGAGGGGTAGATCGTTGCGATCAGAATGTTAGTTTGTATCGAACTGGTATCCGTGGCAAGAAATGGTATTTCCCGATTGTCGCATATTGCCTTGACGTTGCAGAACAGAATGCTTGGCAATTATATCGTTATTTGGGAGGGAAATTAGACCACCTAGCCTTTAGAAGATGTGTAACAGAAGGAATGTTAGAAAGCCACCAAGGTAGCTCTAGAAAAAGAGGAAGACCCAACAGTATGGAACATCAAGAATCCAAAATAGACAATAAAGATCACTACAGAGTATCCCAGGAGAAGCAGACAAGATGCCGAATTTGCCACAAAAAAGTGCAGAAAAAATGTGCCAAATGTCAAGTGGCTTTACAAGTTGAATGCTTTCCAAGTTATCATGGAAAATATGACTAATATTTTTTTCTCATTAAAAAAGTTAGGTGTAATTTCGTTTAATTGTAAAATGTGTTGCTACTTTACATATTATAGTTCATGTTATTAAATTTTTTTTTTATAAAACGGTCTTATAAATTTATTTACCTATGGCTACTTTAATGCCTACTGTCCTTTTAAAAGGACATACGTTTACAGCAAAGCTCTTTAACTATTTTTTTTTCAATTTTTCTCATGTTTATTGTTGTATAATTAATCTAATCTCTTAATTTCATTGACAAAATCTAAAAAGCATAAATTCAGGCATATCTGGGTTAATATGTATCTCCAAAAATTATATCATTTTGTTTCATAAGAAATAATTTGTATGAATTAAAGAAATTAATGTACATAATATCACTTTCACCAAATTGTACCATTTTCCACGAAATATTTCCGCAATTTTGAATTTCGCATTTTTGCATTCATTTTCGGAATCAGCGATACAAAAAACGGTAAGTACAGGAATACTAGCAATTTTCACTGAGAAGCATTCGAGTTATTGAGTTTTGACCAGGAATTCGGGCAGCCGGACCACTGTGCGGCGCTCTTTTAAAGTGTGTCCTGTTTTCCCGTTTCAATAAGTTGGTCACCTTAAGTATACACATGTACGAACCAATTTCGTGCATAGCAAAATGTAAAAATTAATTGTAAACGCACTCACATGGGCTGTTATATCACCCCGATATAATTTAGACTACACAAACAATTTTGCTGAGTATAAAAATTATATCCGTGCTATGTGTATGATAGGGCACGAGATATCGTTTTCAAAACAAATAACCGAGTTTATAAAAGCGCTTTTTCGTTGCAATGTAGCTTATTAAAATCTAAGAACTAATCAAAAATTGACGCAGTGAGTATTAAAAATTTTACATAAAAAGTTTTTAATTCTTGCGAAAATTTACCTGTGTATAACAAATACAAAAGTTAAATGGTTTAATGGTAAATTTGGGACTAAGAAGGCGGCGGGGGACGGCCCCGGCGCCGGCAATAGTCCATATCACGCGTGAAGAAGCCCAAGCTCTAGCCAGATTGAACAGACCCCCCCCCCCCCGGAGCCTCGGGGGTTGGGCAGTGAGTAAAACAATTTTTTTTAGAGTTATGTTCATAGTTTAAAAATAATATCAGGCATCATCATAATATGTAATTTATACAAAAAATTTTGAAAAAATTATATAATATACATTAAAATCAGATTTGAAATCTGATAAATTTTAATTTTGAGATTAGTTATTCATTTATATTTGAAAATATCAAATTGTTTGTTTATTAGTATTTGTAAGATGATGTCTATGATTTATAGGTAATTTAGAAAGCTTTAATTAAAAATTTAAGTATTCTTAAATATAAAAACTTTGTGTATTTCTTGTTATATATACTAAAAGCGCACAGGCCTCTTTTGTTAATCGCGTGCGACTGACACGTCTAACCGAACGGCTAAAATCGACTTGAATTGGTTACACGGTGTTACGTTGTAAACTCACTTTATTTATAGTTCTCGAAAGATTGTGTACCTTTTGTCTAAATACGTGGAATTTTGTATAAAGTTCATGACTTTTGAGCGTACCCTGTATATTGTCTATTTCACCGGTCACTAAGACTGCCTGCAGTACACTTGCGTGGGTGTTTAACCTACTATTGAGCCCTCACCGCTCTAAATCACGTACCGCGAATATGACAGATATATTTTGTGTAAGATCGGGCATTTACACCCTGTTTTTGTGAAAGCCTCTTTATCTGAGTAACTAACTTTAATTATCTTAGCTCTAGCTTAATCTAACCTACCTGTAGTTTCGTATTTTCCGCATTGGCAATTACTTTTACGCCTTGCTTAAGGTTATAAAATATCTTCTTATATATATTACGTCCGATCTCTGCATAATGCATTTATTTGTGATTTGTAAACGCTTTGAGACGACAGTCAAGTTTTTGTGTTAACTGTTTCACATGTTTTGCGTATTGCCAAACACAGTTTCTCGAGCAGGCCCGAGTATTACTGTTTTCCTCTTTCCTTCGCAGTCATCTCACTAAAAAAAAAAGTCAGGAGTGTTAATTAAAGCAATGCTTGAGATGGAAGGCATACTATTAATTGCTGCCGGTCACTTGCTGCTCTATCTTCGATATTCTAGTATTAGGAACTTCTGTTATTCCGTCCCCAGAACCATCGTATGGGCTAGGATCGTGTTTTTTTCTGTAACATAAGGTTAAGATCGGTCTTCCACCGTCTTTTGCAGCGTTTTGTTATTAAAGCTTTAGTACTTCGTTATTTACCTGCAGAGATTCTGTCCCTTCGCATAGTAAATAGAAATTACGGGTGGAAGAATGTTTGTTGATGTCTGTCAAAAACCTATCGGTCGTATTGCACAGGTCGGTCTATACACGCGGTATTGCCAACGTCTAGCATGAAATACCCTCTCGTGCCGTCGGCTCTATATTTTCTACTTACAATTGTTGAGTATTTCGCTTATGTTTTCCCGTCTAAGTTATGTGTAGGGTCACGTTTAATTGTGTTTAAGTCACGATGTCGTCTCCATCTATTGTCAGATTAGTTGTGGGTTTATTATGTTTATTTGAAAACTCCCGCCTTTAATTTGAATCCTTTCCAGTGACGCATTGAGCGTGCGTGCTCTTGGGTTGTGACGTATCTACCGGAAAGGTCACGTTGGAGTCACTTTAGAAGTCGAGCTTGTTATAAGTGCATGGGCACGATCTGCTTATTTTCTTTTGGTGAATTTATCACTTTGTCTAAAGTTAGACTAACGCTTAAGCGGCTTTAATGAAATAAGTTTAAGTTATCGATACCTTAATTAGGTGTTTATCGTGAATTAATTTTTATCGCAATACCGCTATCTAATTTACGAATGCCACGAGGTTGATTTTGAATTAATTTCGTGCTATGTGTGACTTCTGAGTCCTTATCGTGGAATCTCCATTGTTCTACTTGGGGTAAGTTTTCAAAGCTCTGTGTTAAATTTTCGGGATTTTATCTTTGGGTTCTTTTTTTTAAATTTTAATAGGATTCTTTTGTCGGGCGCAAAAGCCCTCAAAAGCCGTTAGGATTCTTGACGGTCATTTGGGCCCTCCGAAGTCTTTTCTGTGGTGAAATCGCCCACAACAGTGGTTTTATCCATCATCCAGCCCACCTGTTGAGTGGAATTTTCCAACAAGGGAGTCGCCGCCATCTTGGACATCCGCAGCGTCCTTCCGACAACCATCTTGCCAGCTAAGGTTGTAATTTTACCATTTATATTTTACGTCCGAATTTCGACGACTTTTCGACTGTGAACAAGACTTCAGTCCGCCTAGTTTTGTCCAAGAATTTTTGAGAGGCTTATTAACTATCGCACTTCTCAGTAATCTGCGTGGTCACAATTTAATCCTTATTAAATTACCGTTATTATTTTATTAATTATGTAAAATCAGTTCGACCTGAATTTTGGATTTGTCACTACCGTAATATCTGTAGCCCTTTGTCGAGGCTAATATTTAACAATAATTAATTCTAGTAAATTCAATAGATGCTCCCTTTAACTTTAGGATAGTTTTATTTACTTAATAATAAACCCAGTGTTTTCTTTTTCGATACAATAGTTGTATGTTTTATGATGTGTTGCATTTGAAAATTTAAGTTTTGATAATTATTTTGCACGTTTAATTATTGCCGTAAGTTTGTAAATTTTGCCTTTCGAAGATCAATTAATTTACCTGAGCCAGATAAATTCATTCTTGTAGTAGCAAACTTTGGTTCTCGAAGCTCAGGGTTTTATTGAATTTTTATGAAATCGTTTTCCTAAATTTTACCTTTAATTTAATTTTTGACTTTGCTAATCAATAACCTTCAATTAATTTCATTCAGTTCATGTAAGCAAACCGACGTTTTTTTATATTTAGCGAATTTTCCTCATTTTAGACTAAGACCTTTTACTGACTTATCAATTGTTCTTTTGCGCTTATAAATTTATATGTATACTCACACCTATGTATTGACATTGCCGTTGTGGCGTGTCTTTGAAAACTTATGTACACCTAATGTGAGGTGAAAGAAACGTTTCGGCAACCGACCAACTCCTGCTGAGGCGCAGAGTATATGTTTACTTATTAAGACTTTTTTTTATACTTTCAAAATTTTGTAACTGTCACCTAACGCTTGGTTTTTTTTATTCAGCAACTGTCTAGCTTCATTACACTTTAGTCCAATTTCACTTTTCTTTCAACGCATGTGTTTTTTTATCTAATCTCACAAGTTTAATTTTATTTTGATCAAATAACCGTACAACACATCAAAAATTAATTAAATATTGTTACGTTACGAATACCTTATCTTTTATTTCATTTACCTCTGCATATCTTAATTATTATTGTGACAAGCACGCACATAAGTTTGGGTGCTTCAAAATACAGGGTGTTCAATAGGTATCCTACTGGAGGGACACAGCCAGTGGTAGTTCGTAGGAGGCGCAGGTAGGTTATCTGTAGATAGCATAGTGTCCTGGTGCCCGGACAATCGTCGCTAGCGTCGTTGCCGACCGACGCTCTACTATTAGGTGTTCTTATTTTCTTGAACCGTCACGCCGTCTGCGACAGAGTTAGCTCGGCCCTGCGTTATCCTGTTTAACAACCCCTATTGCGACTCTCCGTTTCATTACCGAATTCTGCCGTTACCTTAATGCGACGTAGATCCGGTAGCAAAAATTTGGCGCCCAACGTTTCGGCCGAATTTTGACCATCTTCCGGAAGTTTTTTTGAAATTTTCAAATTTATCGCCTTGTCCTTGGTGGACCACGCTTCGGAAAAATTTTGACCATCTTCCGGAACATTTTCTTGAATTTTGCAAATTATCTCCCTGTCTTTAACAGCCAACGTTTCGATAATCTTTTTCTGGGCCTTTCTTTCAGTAATAAGGAAAATTTGGCGCCCTAGCGTCTGGATTTTCTTTTTTTTTTTTGGTGATAGGGGAAGAATTTGGCACCAACGTTTCGACCAACTTTCCGCCATCTTCGATTTTCTTTATTATTATTTTCGTGTGTCAACCAAGTTTCGGCCTATTTTCCGCCATTTTCAGAATTTCAGACAAGTTTTCTTCCCCCTTCCGTACGAATTGACACACCAACGTTTCTGCCATCTTTTCTCCACCTTCCGGAACAAAATTTTTTTTTCCTTCGCTACCCAACGCTCCAACGAAGTTTCCGCTACCTTCACAACAATTTCATGCGTTCGTTGTGGGCCTAACGTACAACAGTTCGCACCTACGTTTCGACTAAGTTTTCGCCGCCCTCAAATTTTCTTTTCCTTTTGTGTGTCATCTATCAACTCATAAGTTGACACCGAACGTTTCGACCTGGTTTTTACCATCTTCAGGGAAATTTCTCGTCTTTTCTAATTTTCCTTGGTTTTGGTTGCTTTGACGTGACAACGTGTCGTTGCCTAACGGTTTGGACAAGTTTTCTCCATCTTCCGGAATATTTTCTTTGCCTTTAAGTATTTCAGCCACTAACATTTCGTCGTACCGCACAGTGGTGCTATACTTTGGAGAAGCTACTTGTTTTGTATTAGCGTTTCGGCCCTGACCATTTTCAGGAATAAATTTTGAATTTTCTCGATTTAAGCCCGTTTCTCGTTTAGGTGGGTAAGTGGACGTTAAGTTTCCCTTACCGCTCAGTTTTTCCGTATTTCCGTCTACTCCCTCACCTAATCTAACTTCGACTGTTTATATTTCGTTTTCTTCCTTTTTTTTTGGGAAAGGTTATCACCTCACGTTACAATTTTATCTTAGGTTCTGAACTACCTTGTCTTTCAGAATATATTTGCGTGTCTTAGGACTCGAGTCTTTGCTTGCTGATCCCGGTACCGCCATTTCTTTTATATTTCTTTCTTTTCGACTTTCTGCTGAATTAACTTTCGCTATGGCTCCTAAATTTGAGATCAATCGTCTTTTGAAGGAAGACCTTGAATATTTACTGACTGTTATGGGTGCTGTGGTGCCATCCACTTTGGACGGAATGCGACGAATGTATCGACGTCTGCTAGGGTATGCTAGGTCTTATCCGTCGGATACAAAGCTCACGTATCCATTTACATATGCAGAAGACGCCGCGGCCATTAAGGATAAGCTTACGGTTATCGAAGGGCTCATCGATCAGTTCGTGGGGAATCGTGAGTCTTCCGAATTTCAAAAAATTTCTACCGCCCTTGCTTTCGTATTGCGCCGAATTCAGAACTCCGTCCCAACATCTTCAGCGGAAGTGGAAGAATGCCATGCGTTTCGGAGTCGCGTTGCTGATCTGGAAGATCGCATCCGCGATAAGGCTCGCACCCTTGAACGCGCCTCAACATTCAGTTTATTACAGTCACCCACTGCCGGTAACCCTGGTCCTCAAGGGAGTGAAGAGGAATTTAGTGAAGAGGAGGATCCTATTCGATCTCCTGTTAATGCTTTTACTGGTCCAGTCCACTCGACTTTCGCTAGTTTCTCTCCTAAACCCGTCCCCGTTGCCTCTTGGAATATTACGTTTACTGGACAAAAGAACTTTTCGGTCAGTGCTTTTCTGGAGCGTGTAGCTGAGCTGAAAATCGCTCGTAATTCCTCAGACCAGTTATTATTCAATTCCGCTATAGATTTATTTAAGGATCGTGCTTTGGTGTGGTATCGGGCTAATCGTCATCTTTACTCTAATTGGTCAGAGTTAGCTGCCGGTCTACGGGAAGAATTTCAGGCCGTAGATTATGACGACCGTCTTATGGACGAAATTAAGCAACGGACTCAAGGTCCTAACGAACCTATTGGACTATACGTATCGGTCATGAAAAATCTCTTTTCTCGTCTTTCTGATTCAGTCCCTGAAAAAACTCAATTACGAATTCTGCAACGTAATATTCTGCCTTTCTATCAAACGCAATTGGGTTTAACTGAAGTCAATTCTATCGCGGAACTCCTTAAATATGGGAAAGTTCTCGAAGCCCGCAAGGCCTCTGCTGAAGCTTATGTACCGCCTCCCTTACGTGCTAAAACACTCGAGCCCGATTTGGCTTATGTCAATGCCGAACCAGTCCCGAGTTATTCTCGAAGTCGTGAGACACCCGTTACTCCCGTCTCTAATCGCTCTCGTGTTCGTGTGGCACCCGTTTCAGCAAATCCTGTCACATGTTGGAATTGTCGTCAGACAGGACATCGTTACTCCCAATGCGCTTTACCTCGCAAACGCTTTTGCTATCGTTGTGGTCGTCCAGAGACCATTGTATCTTCTTGTCCGCAGTGTTCGGGAAACGCCCGACGTGCGCACTAAGTGGCCGTCCGGTGCGTACAGTATACACAGCGGCCTATCGACAAATTAGAGCCCGGTTAGATTTTATACTCGAACAAGCCATAGGGGATGAACGCCCCTATCTTAAGGTTCAAATCTTTGGTAAGGAGTTTCTCGGACTCTTGGACACAGGTTCATCACGCACTATTTTAGGTGAAGCAGGTTGGTCCGTGTTAAAGGGTTTTGTTCCGCTTAAATCCTCTATGTCCTTTTGCACTGTTGCCAACGGTTCACGATGCCGAATATCAGGTGAAGTTGCCCTGCCTATTAATGTTAGGAATCGTTCTAAGGTCTTTGACGTTTTGGTGGTACCTGAACTACCGCATCAACTTATCTTGGGCGCAGACTTCTGGCGAGATATGGGTATCGTCATAAACATGCGCAGTGGCGATTGGGTATTTTCAGACGCACCCGACGTGTCTTCTGTCGATGTCGAACCACCGGTGTTATCTGATGAGCGTCAGCGTCAGCTTGAGGCTATCATCAATCAAAATTTTCCTAACGTCGATAAGGAGGTGTTAGGTTGTGCCAAAGGTGTAGAGCACACTATTATCACGAGTAGCTCTCCGATTAAGCAACGCTATTATCCGATATCTCCGGCGGTGCAGAAAGTAGTCGACGCTGAATTAGAGAAGATGTTGGCTCTCGGTGTCGTTGAGAGGTCTCAGAGTGGTTGGTCTTCACCCATTCTTCTCGTGCCTAAGAAGGATAAGACTTTTCGATTTTGTGTCGATTATCGGAAGCTCAATCAGGTCACTGAGAGAGATGCCTATCCCCTTCCCTACGTATCAAATACCTTAGATAAATTACGAGACGCCAAATATCTTACGTCTCTCGATATAAAAAGTGCGTATTGGCAAATTCCTGTTGCCGAGTCTTCCCGTCAGTATACCGCCTTCACCGTGCCGAATCGAGGTTTGTTCCAATTTTGTCGTCTCCCGTATGGTCTCCACAACGCACCTGCCTCCTGGCAGCGTTTTATTGATAGAGTTTTGGGTCCTGAATTAGAACCTTACGTTTTCGTTTATCTGGATGATATCATAATTGTCACTCCTACCTTTGAAAAACACTTGACTATCTTAGAGCAAGTTTTATCTCGCCTGCGTGACGCTGGCTTAACGCTTAATAGAGACAAATGTCAGTTTTGTCGCGACGAATTGAAGTACCTGGGCTATGTGGTTAATCGTCGTGGGTTGATGGTCGACCCTGACAAAGTCAAGGCTATCATCGGAATTGCCACACCCAAAAATGTTTCTGAAGTCAGACGCTTAGTAGGTATGGCTTCATGGTACCGACGTTTCGTCCCTAATTTCTCTACTGTTATCTCCCCGCTTACTGATTTGCTACGGAAAAATCGTCCCTTCGTTTGGACGTTAGCTTGTGAAGAAGCTTGGACATCTTTGCGTGAACGCTTGGTTTCCTCCCCGATCTTGACATGTCCCGATTTCCAAAATGAATTCATCATTCAAACTGATGCTAGCGACTATGGTCTTGGAGCCGTCTTGACTCAAGACATAGACGGACAGGAGAAAGTAATCAGTTATCTAAGCCGTTCTTTGACACCTGCCGAACGTAAATTCTCTACGGTTGAGAAAGAATGCCTTGCCGTCCTTTGGGCTATAGAAAAGCTTCGCCCATATATCGAGTGCTCACACTTTACGGTGATAACAGATCATTACTGCCTCTGCTGGCTGAACTCTCTTAATTCTCCGTCGGGTAGATTGGCTCGTTGGGCCGTGCGTCTTCAGCAGTACGACTTCACTATCATCCACCGTAAAGGAAAATTCAATGTCGTTCCGGACACTCTCTCCCGTTCGGTCCCCAAATTGGATATCGTTCAAGTCAATCCTAAAAGCCAAGACAAATGTTACGTTCGTATCTTAGAACAACTTAAGAGACATCCCGAGAAGTACCCTCAATTTCAACTTATCGGTGGGATACTTCGACGTTACATACCGCCTAATAGCGCTTTTCCCTCTGAGGATTCCGATTCATGGAAAATCTATGTTCCTAAGGAACAACGACAAGAGGTCTTGATAGAATGTCATAACGAGCCCACAAGTGGTCATCTGGGCATTGCGAAGACTCTCGCTCGCATATTGCAACACTACTATTGGCCCAAGATGTTAGGTGATGTGATTCGTCATATCAAAGCCTGTCCTAACTGCAATAAGGCGAAACCTCTTCAAAGAGCTCCTGTTGGTCGTATGGGTGGACATTCTAAAGTTACTAAACCATGGGAAGTCCTCAGTGTCGACATTGTTGGTCCTCTTCCGAGGTCCAAGCGCGGTTTTAATTACATTTTAGTGGTCTCTGATATCTTCAGTAAGTTTGTTCTGACCTTCCCGTTACGTAAAGCTTCCTCCAAGTCTATTATCCGACATCTTGAAGAAGATGTGTTTCTGATTTTTGGCGTACCTCGTTCCGTAATTTCCGATAATGGCGTGCAGTTTCGTTCTAACGATTACCGCTCTATGTTAAAAGAATATAAAGTACGTCCATGCTATACTGCGAATTACCATCCTCAAGCGAATCCCGTGGAACGTGTGAATAGGGTTATCAAAACCATGTTGATCTCGTATGTCTCTGACAATCATCGCGAGTGGGACGTCTACCTTCCCAAAGTCACTTGCGCCTTGCGCACTGCTAGACACGAAGTCACCGGACATACGCCCTATTTCATTAACTTCGGTCGTGAGATGAATCTCACTGGAGAAAGAATTTCCGATGCCCCTATCTCTGACGGAACTCCACTTGTCGAGGTCCGCGATCCGGAAAAACTAATAGAGCGTTCCGAAGGATTTTCTAAACTATATCGTGACATCAAATCCCGCTTGCAGAAAGCATACGAGCGTGCTAAAGCGCGTTACGATACTCGTCATAGGCGAGATGAATTCTTGGTAAACCAGTTGGTCTGGCGTAAAAATTTCGTCCTTTCAGATGCCGCCAAATTCTATACCGCCAAATTGGCTGACAAATATGTCGGGCCCTTCCAAATTAGTAAACGTATCTCCACTGACATTTACGAACTCAAAACTTGCGAAGGTAAATTGCTGCCCGGGGCGTGGCATGCAAATTTACTGAAACCTCAACCGAGTGATGATTAAGATCTATCTTCTTACGGGTCTAACTGCCTAAAATTATCGCTATCTCGATTTTGTCTTCTCGTTACCTGTACCTACCGTTACCTTCACGGCCTGTAGTGAGGGCTGAAAGAATTCTCCTACCGTGATCCTGCGTGAAGTAAAAGGCTTCTAAAGGGACTCGGACCACTATTGTTCCCTAACACCCCGGAACAACCGCTTTCTGTCCCCTTAGGACTCTCTCCCTCTCTCGTGTTGTCGTCATCGGGTCTTCCGTTTCGGATCGCCCGGGTCGGATCTTCTGGGTCTGCCACTGCCCTCTCCTGCTTCCGGTTGTCTCCTCGTGCGGCTGTGTGTACGACCTCTTCCGCGCGGTTGCGGTTCCATCTTGGAAAATCTGTTTCCTAACCCGCAATTACTAACTAAGTAGCTTTGCTACATCAAGAAACTATCGCTTCAGGGCAAACATTTTCCGTATATCGACTTCTGTTAGTGTGATTACCGGCCCCATTGCACAGCTTGTATCTGTGATTCTGTCTATGCATTTATCTTCCCGTGCCTTTATCGCTTCCGTATGTTTCGGATCCCCCGTGTCTCTGCATATATGGAATAGCAGCCTTGCTAGGGGAGTCCACACTATATTTCGTTTACCCTATCTGACATGACTACCTTTTAAGCTAACTAATGTGGCTTAACTACCGGATTTGACGTTCTTATTTGAGGAGGTATAAAGAGTGATGGTCCCTTTTGTGTGATAATCCTCAGCCTTCCCAGGTCGTGTCCTGGCGACCTTCTTGCTTTTGTTACGTTCAAAATGTTACTACCAGGAATCGGAAATGACTTCAGCCTTTATGGTTTATCGTTGCCTTCAGCATTTTAGTCGGGACAACGCCGGTCCAGACTTTAAACTTTTGCTCCCTATTATCTCTTTTTGTTTGGCGATCTTTTCTCGTTTTGTTGTTACCGGATGTTATGGTTATCGAAACGGCATATCCGTACCTCTGAGCAGTTGCACCATTTTCCTTTTGTTTCTTTTTCTATCCCGTACCGGCCGAATGCCGAAGGGCCACGTGGTGGTTATGGCCAAGCTGCTTGATGTTACTGTGACTGAGTGTGGATATGTGCGTTTGTGTAGTAGACAACGTCCGTTTTAGAGCTCTCGCTTACCCTTTTCACTATCTTTATCCCGTCAGCCTATGTTCTCGGTGCAAGAAATTGCTCTGCGATCAATTTCTTTTCGCTGGAAAGGGGGGAATTTGTTACGTTGTAAACTCACTTTATTTATAGTTCTCGAAAGATTGTGTACCTTTTGTCTAAATACGTGGAATTTTGTATAAAGTTCATGACTTTTGAGCGTACCCTGTATATTGTCTATTTCACCGGTCACTAAGACTGCCTGCAGTACACTTGCGTGGGTGTTTAACCTACTATTGAGCCCTCACCGCTCTAAATCACGTACCGCGAATATGACAGATATATTTTGTGTAAGATCGGGCATTTACACCCTGTTTTTGTGAAAGCCTCTTTATCTGAGTAACTAACTTTAATTATCTTAGCTCTAGCTTAATCTAACCTACCTGTAGTTTCGTATTTTCCGCATTGGCAATTACTTTTACGCCTTGCTTAAGGTTATAAAATATCTTCTTATATATATTACGTCCGATCTCTGCATAATGCATTTATTTGTGATTTGTAAACGCTTTGAGACGACAGTCAAGTTTTTGTGTTAACTGTTTCACATGTTTTGCGTATTGCCAAACACAGTTTCTCGAGCAGGCCCGAGTATTACTGTTTTCCTCTTTCCTTCGCAGTCATCTCACTAAAAAAAAAAGTCAGGAGTGTTAATTAAAGCAATGCTTGAGATGGAAGGCATACTATTAATTGCTGCCGGTCACTTGCTGCTCTATCTTCGATATTCTAGTATTAGGAACTTCTGTTATTCCGTCCCCAGAACCATCGTATGGGCTAGGATCGTGTTTTTTTCTGTAACATAAGGTTAAGATCGGTCTTCCACCGTCTTTTGCAGCGTTTTGTTATTAAAGCTTTAGTACTTCGTTATTTACCTGCAGAGATTCTGTCCCTTCGCATAGTAAATAGAAATTACGGGTGGAAGAATGTTTGTTGATGTCTGTCAAAAACCTATCGGTCGTATTGCACAGGTCGGTCTATACACGCGGTATTGCCAACGTCTAGCATGAAATACCCTCTCGTGCCGTCGGCTCTATATTTTCTACTTACAATTGTTGAGTATTTCGCTTATGTTTTCCCGTCTAAGTTATGTGTAGGGTCACGTTTAATTGTGTTTAAGTCACGATGTCGTCTCCATCTATTGTCAGATTAGTTGTGGGTTTATTATGTTTATTTGAAAACTCCCGCCTTTAATTTGAATCCTTTCCAGTGACGCATTGAGCGTGCGTGCTCTTGGGTTGTGACGTATCTACCGGAAAGGTCACGTTGGAGTCACTTTAGAAGTCGAGCTTGTTATAAGTGCATGGGCACGATCTGCTTATTTTCTTTTGGTGAATTTATCACTTTGTCTAAAGTTAGACTAACGCTTAAGCGGCTTTAATGAAATAAGTTTAAGTTATCGATACCTTAATTAGGTGTTTATCGTGAATTAATTTTTATCGCAATACCGCTATCTAATTTACGAATGCCACGAGGTGGATTTTGAATTAATTTCGTGCTATGTGTGACTTCTGAGTCCTTATCGTGGAATCTCCATTGTTCTACTTGGGGTAAGTTTTCAAAGCTCTGTGTTAAATTTTCGGGATTTTATCTTTGGGTTCTTTTTTTTAAATTTTAATAGGATTCTTTTGTCGGGCGCAAAAGCCCTCAAAAGCCGTTAGGATTCTTGACGGTCATTTGGGCCCTCCGAAGTCTTTTCTGTGGTGAAATCGCCCACAACAGTGGTTTTATCCATCATCCAGCCCACCTGTTGAGTGGAATTTTCCAACAAGGGAGTCGCCGCCATCTTGGACATCCGCAGCGTCCTTCCGACAACCATCTTGCCAGCTAAGGTTGTAATTTTACCATTTATATTTTACGTCCGAATTTCGACGACTTTTCGACTGTGAACAAGACTTCAGTCCGCCTAGTTTTGTCCAAGAATTTTTGAGAGGCTTATTAACTATCGCACTTCTCAGTAATCTGCGTGGTCACAATTTAATCCTTATTAAATTACCGTTATTATTTTATTAATTATGTAAAATCAGTTCGACCTGAATTTTGGATTTGTCACTACCGTAATATCTATAGCCCTTTGTCGAGGCTAATATTTAACAATAATTAATTCTAGTAAATTCAATAGATGCTCCCTTTAACTTTAGGATAGTTTTATTTACTTAATAATAAACCCAGTGTTTTCTTTTTCGATACAATAGTTGTATGTTTTATGATGTGTTGCATTTGAAAATTTAAGTTTTGATAATTATTTTGCACGTTTAATTATTGCCGTAAGTTTGTAAATTTTGCCTTTCGAAGATCAATTAATTTACCTGAGCCAGATAAATTCATTCTTGTAGTAGCAAACTTTGGTTCTCGAAGCTCAGGGTTTTATTGAATTTTTATGAAATCGTTTTCCTAAATTTTACCTTTAATTTAATTTTTGACTTTGCTAATCAATAACCTTCAATTAATTTCATTCAGTTCATGTAAGCAAACCGACGTTTTTTTATATTTAGCGAATTTTCCTCATTTTAGACTAAGACCTTTTACTGACTTATCAATTGTTCTTTTGCGCTTATAAATTTATATGTATACTCACACCTATGTATTGACATTGCCGTTGTGGCGTGTCTTTGAAAACTTATGTACACCTAATGTGAGGTGAAAGAAACGTTTCGGCAACCGACCAACTCCTGCTGAGGCGCAGAGTATATGTTTACTTATTAAGACTTTTTTTTTATACTTTCAAAATTTTGTAACTGTCACCTAACGCTTGGTTTTTTTTATTCAGCAACTGTCTAGCTTCATTACACTTTAGTCCAATTTCACTTTTCTTTCAACGCATGTGTTTTTTTATCTAATCTCACAAGTTTAATTTTATTTTGATCAAATAACCGTACAACACATCAAAAATTAATTAAATATTGTTACGTTACGAATACCTTATCTTTTATTTCATTTACCTCTGCATATCTTAATTATTATTGTGACAAGCACGCACATAAGTTTGGGTGCTTCAAAATACAGGGTGTTCAATAGGTATCCTACTGGAGGGACACAGCCAGTGGTAGTTCGTAGGAGGCGCAGGTAGGTTATCTGTAGATAGCATAGTGTCCTGGTGCCCGGACAATCGTCGCTAGCGTCGTTGCCGACCGACGCTCTACTATTAGGTGTTCTTATTTTCTTGAACCGTCACGCCGTCTGCGACAGAGTTAGCTCGGCCCTGCGTTATCCTGTTTAACAACCCCTATTGCGACTCTCCGTTTCATTACCGAATTCTGCCGTTACCTTAATGCGACGTAGATCCGGTAGCAACGGTAGGAAGAATTCCTCTCTGGATACGAAGAATTAAAAGCTGTCGTTTGGCGTGGGCGTACGGGTGACTTTAAACCGCTCCTCGACGAAGAGATTTTCCTTCTTAGTGGAGCCTGTGCAAAGATACGCTGAAGAGAAGCGTGCAAAAATCGGCACTCTCGGACGTGTAGTAAATCACGCCGTATCCACGTTTTCTGCCATAAGGAGGACGTGTAGAGCGATAAATTTAGCTAGGTTTTCAGTATATTCAATATGGCGGTGGGTCGCCACAGCTGACAATGACACCCCAAGTCCAGGTAAGGTTGAGTAAAATGTATCTGGAGACGTCAAAATTGACTGACAAACATCCACCTGACGTTTGATTTACGTTGACAGTCGCACGAAAATTCAATTGCAGCTGATAAACTATCGACGAAACTGTTAATCAAAATTTCAGTTCGTGATCAACATTTGCCTCTACTAACTAGACAGAATAGTGTCAGTCATGCGGGGTGCTATATTTTTCCTCAAACAAAGGTCAAATTCTGGCATGCGATAAGTTTGAAGTAATTAGATATAGAAGAAAGAACGATTGCATAAGCCCTGCCGTAAATTAAGGTAGATAGAATTGAAGCCGTCAGGCCAGTAACTGTACATGAGCGTACAAGGTTCAGAAATTACAGTCTCAAACGTTTACAGGTTTCGTTCATTAAATGCTGGAAATATCCAAATAGATTGAAAAGACTAAAGAGTATACTAAATTAATTTCATTCAACACGAATTTAGCATGTATCCGAAGAAAGGTGACATCAAAATCAGAAAATGACGCGGAAGAGATGTCTTAAATTTTTCGATATACAATCTTTAATTTGACATGTTGGTATGTAATTAAGCTTAAGTGTAAGAATATCCACTAAAGTAACGGGAAACTTTAACAGTGACGGACAAAAATCCATCGGACGTTTGATAATTAACTCCTACGATTGATCGCTTCGAACGTGAAGGGGAAGTGGTCCGCCGTCTCATGGCTGACGCTGCTAACGTGGTTGCTGAGAGGGAGGCAATGGCCTCCCCAGCTGATCAAGTTGCACCTTCAACTATTACAAAGCAAGGTAACGGGCAGGATATTCCAAAAATGGATTTGTCCACATTTTCGATTTGATAGGTCAGTTAGACATCATATTGAAAACCGAACAGAACGTTAAATTTGATGTTAGTCGTTATTCGTTTGCCAATGTACCGACTGGCGAGTTTCAAGTAAGTTTAAAGGACAGCGTCCCTAAGCAATATTCGATATTCGTGAAGGGAGATCCTGCTGTTCCGTGGGTACAATCAGGAAATCATAATATAAAAAGTTTTTCAAATTTTGATGAATATTTACGTGGAATGTGACCCTAAACAAAAGGAAAAACGAACCTGTCATACCAACTACGGACTTCATCACCCCTCAGCAAATAAATAACATATTAAAAGAACTAAAACCTAAGAAGGCCCCAGGAAAAGACGACATCTCGAATAAAATGCTGAAGAACATGCCATTCAAGGCGATCATGTTCCTCCTGAATATTGTAAATGCGGTATTCAAAATTCAAATCTTTCCGAAAGGCTGGAAACACGCTTCAGTGATGATTCCGAAACCAGGCAAGGATCACAGCATCTCATCAAACTACCGCCCGATCAGTCTGCTATCTGCAACTAGCAATATAGCAGAAAAAGCAATCCTGTCAAAATTGGTACAGCACTCCACAGAACACCACGTTATTCCTGAAGAGCAACATGGATTCAGAAAACATCACTCCACCATCACGCAGCTTTCCAACAGAGCATATCCATGACGGCTTTTATAAAAACCAGACAACAGCAGCAGTATTCTTAGATGTATCCAAGGCCTTTGACAGGGTGTAGCATCAGGGTCTTTTATACAAACTTTATGCATATAGCTACCCCAATTATCTAATCAAAATCATTCAGTCTTTCTTATATCGTAGAACATTCTCGGTACAACTTCAAAATTCAACTTCCTCACCCAGAATCCTCACCGCCGGAGTTCCCCAAGGTTCAGTCCTTTCACCGCATCTGTATGCAATTTTTACCTCAGACATTCCCAAGACCCCAAAAACTCTCTTGGCGACATACGCAGATGATACAGCTATCTTAGCAACGTCAATTAATCCTACCGCTGCTATCTCAACCTTACAAACTGCCATCGATAAACTTATAACCTGGTGCCATACCTGGCGAATAGGAATAAACGGAGATAAGACCCAAGCCATCATCTTCCGTAGGAAAATAAAGCCGTGTCGAGGAAACATCTATATCGACCATATAGAAATACCTTGGTTAACATGCGTGAAGTACTTAGGGATCAATCTGGACAGAAGATTAACATACTCATATCACCTTAAAACCTCCTTAAAGAAGACAAAAATGGGCAGGGGCAGCCTCTGGCCACTCCTGGGCTCCGCCAGCACCCTCGATCCGAAACTAAAATTAAGAATTTACAAACAAATCCTAAGACCCACGTTAACCTATGGATCACAGATATGGAAACACGCAGCTCCGACTCATATTAAATCATTACAAATATTTCAAAATATTTCCCTCAGGATGGTCCTGAAAGCCCCCTGGTATATAAGAAACTCGCAAATACACAATGAGACAAACACCCCCTCTATCCCAGAATTTATCGAGGATCTCTCCCGAAAATTCTACGACTCCATTAACAACAACGACAACATAAAACTCACAACAGAAATGTTATACGACCCAGAAATCTACTTGCCGCACAAAAGACCTAGGCTCCCCCTCACATAGGCCCTCTTCTGTAAGAATCCTCTGAAAGAGTTCATTTCCATCAAGCCACATTAAGATTAATACAGATAAGACTAAAAGTAAAAGGCCTGACTTAAAAGCAACTATAAGAAGAAGAAGGACGTTTGATATGAGATTAAAATTCAATTTCATATATAAACAGTCAACATTACCGATAGGCGATTACACTTGCTGGCAAACGTCAGAATTCACTGAAATAATACTGTCGGTCGTGCAATAGGAGGCGTTATGTCGTATCATAAATACTCTGAATTCACAGGAGTAAATACTGAAAACACCAAAGATGTAACGATCAAGAGATGTTCTGTGTGTGGTGTACTAAAAAAATATCGAGGAAGAATAGTCAATATCATCGACCAAAATTGTCAAGCATAAACGTCAGAAAGAAATGTTGGACAGTTTAGGAATGAAAAATGCATTTATTTGGTTGATTACATCAACACTATATTAAGCGATCAAACGTTATAAATTGAATAGAAAGCTACCCGACTGTGCACTTATTTTTCGTTCAACTATTCTTTACTTTGTTTAAAATGAATATAAAATAAATTAAAATTAGGCAACCCACATTACAATGAATTGTTATTCTGCTATAAATATTTCCCGCAGTTACAAATGTGTAAATAGTTGGTCATAAATGAATTTTTATTCGCTTAGATACTGAGTTATTATTTCAAATATTTATTATATGTTCCTTATGTGTAAAAGTACTCGGACATCCTTGGCTTATTAAATTATGTGCTATGCAACCAATATTACATTTCCCATTCACTAGCGAGGATCCTTAACAAAAACAAAAAAAAATGAGGTGTGGCCACCACACGACTTTCTTATACGTATGAAAGTGTTACTTCCGGTCCGAATTTTGAAATTTCATTTATACAAAAAATATGCGAAATGCAACTCTAAATACTTTTGTACTCTTCATAAATATATATAGATTGCATAATTTACGACAAATTTGCAAAAAATCGTTATTCGGTAAGAGTAAAAGTGTTACTTCCGGTCCGAATTTTGAAATTTTTTTTATACAAGAGATATTTAAAAGTACGTTCTAAATACTTTTATACTGGTAATGTACCTGTCTAAAAAGCATGACTTGCAAAATATTTGCAAAAAAATGATTTTCGATAAGAGTAAAAGACCTACTTCCGGTAGGAATTTCGAAAAACTTTTTTAATAAAATTGTTCGCAATTTCAATTTTAAGTACTTATGAATTCTTTATAAATTTGTCTAAACTTAGTAGTTGACAAAATATTGGCAAAAGTCGATTTTTTCACTAAAGTAAACTACTACTTCCGGTCGGCCGATTTTGCTGAAAATCTAATCAGTTCTCAAGAGGGTGATTATACTACTAAATGCAAAATTTGGAATTGATACCTACAGCGGTTTGAGCGCTATCGTGGTCACACACACACGGACACGGACACAGACACAGAGACACAGAGACACAGAGACATTTTTTAAAAACCACTTTTTTGGTATCAGGGGACTTCAAAACGTGGACATCTGCAAAAATCTCGAGGTCGAAAATTTTCATCATCACAATACTTCCTTATACTACGTATAAGAAAGTAATTAACACAATTGCTACATTTACTTATGTCAGGAATGACATTCAATTTGACAATTAGGTCTCCCAACAAATTTTTTGAAGTTTATACTAATAATAAACGACAACTAAGTTTTGATGCGATATCAATTTGTGAACAAATTTAAATTGGACATATATACAGCGCGCGTTAAAAATTTTGAAAATCGGACATTATAAAAAGCATCATGGCAATGCTTGCGTTTTATAGGAAATTGTAATAGAGGTGTAAGCGGGTGAAAAGGAGCCGGGTTCAAGCTCGGAGAGATTGACAAATTCTACTAGTTTTTAAACTAATTATGAATAAACAAATTTAAAAATGATTTATTTTGCATTATTATTGAATCAAAAACACCAAGTATTGTATTGTTTAATTTACAGATGAAAGGAGTTAAAACTTGTGGACTTACTGGCTCTTAAACATTCAAACTTAATTTCTGGGGAACGAACAAATTGTTACTCAACACATGTGTGCGCTATGCCATATGTATATATACAGGGTGCCCCACCGAAAACGAAACAGATTGAATATCTCGAAGGAGAAAACTTTTTTGAAAAAACGCAAAAACAGGTCGATTTTTGATCCAAGGGGACACCCTTCCATCAAATCTTCAACTGTGATAAGTCATTCCCCTCTCTTCCATCACTCAAACAATTACAATTTAAATAGGGAAAGTACTAAATACGATACATCATTAAAAAGGTAATTGTACGCAGAACTCAGCAGCGATTTTTGGTTGCGCTATTTTTGATTTTAGCGCCCCCTAGCGGGAAAAACAGTTACGTATTCCACAATGTGACACATCATTTCAAAGCTAATTTTATTAGCAACTAAATACGTAATATTTTTGACATTTATTTGTCATCTTTGTCAAATACAGGCTGTCAGCGTCTTTTGTAAACCAATAAGTTCGTAGTTTCTAATATTAGAGCTCTGCAAGGTTTTTCAATTATTTATTTTTTTTCAATTGTGCATTAAATTGCTATAATATTTGTCATCAGATTATAAGATATTTGGAAAAGGAGTTTAAAATATTTTAGATATTATCTAACTAATACAATTATAAAGATTAAGAACGTGACAAGAAGAAATTTATGAAAAAAGAATTTATTAAATAAGGTACTTACCAATTTGATATAAAATTAGAATCTAAAGCGGAGTTAAAATCCATCAATTGTACGAGAAGAAGCTGAATTCCAGATATAAAAGGTCTAGCAAGTATTATTCATACGAGAAGCTTCAACCAGTAAGATACACACGTGAAGTTCCAGTTAATATTTAAAATCACTAAAAGGTTCAGCTGATACATATAATCCCGAAGAGATCCAGGTAATATTCGTGTATGCGAGAAGGTCCAGCCAGTAAGATACACACGTGAAGTTCTAGTATTTATTCAAAATCACTAAAAAGTACCGCTGATACATACAATCCCGAAGAGATCCAGGTAATATTCGTGTATGCGAGAAGGTCCAGCCAGTAAAATACACGTGAAGTTCCAGTATTTATTCAAAATCACTAAAAGGCCCAGCTGATACATTTAATCTCGAAGAGATCCAGTAATTGTTCAAGATCACTAGGAGGTACAGCAAATACATTTAATTCCGAAGAGATCCAGGTATTATTCGAGAACACTTGGAAAACCAGCCAGTATATTGTACACGAGAAGATCCAGAGTTCCAATCCAGTCGTATAACGAACCCAGGGATACTATACATCAAATAAGGAAGTTCTTCAGAATAATTACCAAGTATATAGACTAGGAGCTATAAAGAAAAATTGTTATAATACATGGAAAATACCAGCGACAGAAGAATAATTTTTGAGAGGTCGAATATTTTTATAAAAACCAGTTAGAAATCTAATAATTTCTCATCGAGTAAATATAATTAATATTTAAAAGAAATATTAATTATTATATGGAGTTTTGTATAAATTTATCGTACAAGTTTTAAATCTCTACTTTTACCAGTAATATAAGTGAAATTTATAAAAACATATTTTTTAGAAGTATAATTTTGACACGTAAATATACCATAAATTACACCGCCCTACAAAATTTAAAAAAATTTTGTTGCCAAGTATTTTTGAATGAATTTAGGGTAATTCAGGTCTGCTGAATTCAAAAATAAAAGCAGTTTTTCCAAATTGGCTCTAGTTTTTGAGGTAATGGATACATAATTTTTTAAGGAATTCAGCTATAACATATGCTTTTTATTTTTTAAGAATAATTTACAAACAAGAAATTTACGCAGAAACGAGAGTTCGACCCTGTTTAGTGAGCGTACCACGTGCCGACTGCTGATCACGTGATCAGTGCGTGCACTTGTTTGTCTTGTCTCTTGATTTTAACTGTCAGTTCAGCGTAAGCAGTTGTTCTACTAAGACTTAGCGTCGCGGTTATTGTGCTTTTCTTACGTATTTTGTGTATTTAGTTCTTATTGCCTACCTAGTGAAGTTATTTAAATTTAATAGACGTCAAGTGGAAGGGTAGGAGTACATGTGACGAATATTTGTACCTATATTTTTAACTAAAGTTACTCTTTTTTCAGAGGAATGAGTTCTTCACGCAGAAGCTGTTTGAACAGCCCTAATGTCTTCTGCTACATTTGTGGCGAATATACTGTAGCGAAACAAAGAAAAAATATCACAGATTTTGTTAGACAAGCTTATCAAGCTTATTTCGGCGTACAGCTTGGAGACCAAGACAAGTCCTGGGCTCCCCATATAGTGTGCAAAACGGGTGTCGAATGTTTACGACAGTGGTCAAACGAAAAAAGAAAAAGGTTGAAATTTGGTGTGCCCATGGTGTGGAGAGAACCTAAAAACCACCATGATGATTGTTATTTTTGTTTAGTTAATGTAAAAGGTTTCAACAAATACAAGAAAGGCAAATGGGATTATCCTGATTTAGAATCAGCACGAAGACCTGTGCCACATAGCGAAGAGATTCCCGTACCAGTATATACAACACTGCCAGATGTTCTGATGGCGGAAGAAGAAGAAGAAATTAAGGACCAGTACAGTAGCAGTGGAAGTGAATATGAGCAGGAAATACAATCAACACCACAGCAGTTCTCTCAAGAAGAACTGAATGACCTGATACGGGATCTCGGTCTATCAAAGCAAGCATCTGAACTTCTGGCATCCAGATTAAAAGAAAAAAACTGTCTACAACCAGATATAAAAATAACCATTTATAGAACACGAGAGGTGAAACTTGTTCCTTACTTTAGCCAAGATGAAGATCTTATTTATTGCAACAACATTCCCGGACGTTTTCGTCAAATGGGAATACAATTTGTTCCAGGTGATTGGCGACTATTTATAGACAGTTCCAGTAGAAGCTTAAAGTGTGTTTTGCTACACAATGGCAACCGATATGCGTCAATTCCTATCGCCCACTCAACAAAACTTAAGGAAGAATATCAACACATCAAGTTGGTATTACAGAAACTATCCTATAGTATAGTATAGTATAGTAGTAGTAGTATGAAGAACATCAGTTTTCCATTTGTGTTGATCTAAAAATGGTCAACTTCTTGCTTGGGCAGCAAGGTGGGTACACAAAATACCCTTGTTTTATCTGCTTGTGGGATAGTAGGGCGAAGCAAGATCATTGGAATATGGTTAATTGGCCAATAAGACAAAATATGACTGTAGGAACAGCAAATGTCATAAACGAACCATTGGTTGACCGTGAAAAAATCATTCTCCCACCGCTCCACATCAAGTTAGGACTAATGAAACAATTTGTTAATGCTTTGAGTAAAGATGGCGAGTGCTTCAAATACATTTGTAGATCGTTTCCTAGGCTAAGTATGGAAAAGCTAAAAGCGGGTATTTTTGATGGCCCTCAAATTCGCAAACTTATTAAGGACTCTAATTTTACAAATCACATGACGACACTTGAAGCTGCTGCTTGGTGTAGCTTTGTTATGGTAGCAGTGTTGCCAGTGGCAGTACATTGGTACTGTTTTCAGTGCTTTTGGTTGTTTGTCAGTACTTCAGTACTACTTTCACAAATACAGTACTTTTCCACGACTATCGACTATCCTTTTGCTTTTCCTAATTCTTGATCAATTTTATATGAAAAGTTAAATGTTCAACGTGGCAACGTCGAATGTTTGTGCGTTTCCGAGAACCAAGGCGTTTCGCGATGCGCGTTCGTTTTCGTTGTTGTTGACCATTTGTTGACTTATGGTAACGACGGCATCGCAAATCGCAACTGTCAAGCCGACTCGACTGTGGTGTTTGATACGTTATTCTTTACAAAAGTGAGTATTTGCAATTTATTCTTAAGGTGGAAGGTGTTTTAGTCCTGGGTGTTGGTGTTTGGTTTAGTCAAGGTTTTGGTGGAGGGTGCTTATGTGGCTCAACTTTGTTTGCGAAATCCAACATTTGATACATTTTGGTACAATGGCGAAACAGTCCAGTATTACTAGGTAAGTTGATATCTAACTACGTCTTTGTGCAGCTTATAGCAGCATTCTACATTCTAATCCGGCAATTTTTTTTTCTAGTTTTATCAATATTTCAAAGAAAATAGCAGACCAGTCTTCGAACCAGTCACTTCCTTCCATCAGTGCTACACCTGCAGAACCTGCAGTCACTATTTGTGTGGCTAAACAAACTCCAGAATGTTCAGATTCAGATGATGACAATTTAGCTTCGTTGAATTCATCAGAAGATTCTGATTCTGAAGCTGTAGAAATCAATGTAAAATCTGAGCTTTCAGCTCCTAAGGTTTGATATAATTTCCTTACTTTCTTTTAATTAAATGGATGGTGCTTTCAGGCAAAAAGAAAACGATCATACGTTCAAAAGTACAGTGAAAAGTACAGCACTCAGTTAGATTGGCTTCTCAATAAAGACACTCGAAACTACTGTAAATATTGTAAAAAGTATATTACTGGCAATATATCGCATCTGACAAGACACGAAAATCGATCAGCTCATCAGAAGATGGTTAAATCTGTAAAAAATGCTGTTGACATTCGAAGATATCAAGCAAATATTGAGGAGGAAAAAGCATTTTCAAGAAAAGTAAAAGAATGTGAACTCAAATTGACCATGCTTATCATAGAGCACAATTTGCCAATGTATTTAATGGATCATCTACCAAAACTGCTTGTGTCTGCAGCACCAGACTCCAACATATTAAAGAATGTAAATTGTTCTAGGACTAAAACTACCTCTTTATTGAACAACTTCCAGGAAGAAAGCGAAAGGAGTATCACAACTATTTTACAAGATACAAACTATTCAGTTATAATCGATGAAACAACTGACATCTCAGTAAAAAAATGTTTAGCCATTCTTGTACGATATGTTGACTTTCATGTTGAGGCTGTAAGAGACAGACTTCTTTCGTTAGTGGAAGTATCTGATCTGACAGCTGAGGGCATCCTTCAGGAGATACTAAAAGTACTTCAGAAACTGTCATTACCTGCTGCTAGCTTGATAGGATTTGCAGCTGATAATGCAACTGTAATGATGGGAAAGTATAATGGTGTGCAGGCTAAACTAAAAGAAATCAACCCTGATATTTTTGTAATAGGGTGCATTTGTCATTCCCTGCATTTATGTGCATCGGCCGCAGCAAATAAACTCCCAAGAGAAATCGAAGATTTTGTCCGTGACGTTTACAATTATTTAAATGGTAGTAGTAAGCGTCTTGGAGAATACAAAGAGTTTCAAGAGTATGTAAACCTGAAACCACATAAATTGCTAAGACCCAGCCAGACAAGATGGCTGTCTCTGGAAGTAAGTTGAATTTTTAACTCTTCACATTTAACATTATAATTTTTAGGCTGTTGTTAAACGCACGTTAGAGCAGTGGCCTGCTCTGGTATTGTTCTTCAACTCAGCAGTCTTGGAGGATAATTTGGCTGCTGCGACCAGCATCCACAATAGTTTAAACAACATTTTTTTCAAACTTTATCTCACATTTCTGTCATATATATTGCCACTGATTAACAAGTTGAACTTAGAATTTCAAGCGGAAAAACCACAACTTTATAATGTTTATAGTCGCATAGAAACAACATGTAAAACTATCTTTAAGAATTTCTTAAATAATGAATACGTAGATCGTTATCCATTTCTGCAAGTTGATGAAATGAAAGTTAGAGAGTACAAAAACCTAGAGAATTTATATTTGGGATCAAATGTTGAGATAATTCTTAAAACTCATGCAAATTTGGATAAAAATGAGGTCCATGATTTTAAATTGAAATGCCTTTCTTACTACATTGAACTTTGCACCCAAATGAAAAAGAGATTTCAGAATTTAAATTCTTACAAATGTTTTGAGAATATAAATCCGACTGTTGTTTTAGGGAATGACGCATCCATAACTGAATTGCTCATTCGATTCCCTAACATTGCATTGGACAAAAATGAACAAATAAGTAGTGAATTTAGAGAGTTATGTAACTTGCCTGACTGCATCAAACAAAAATTGTTAAAGTTGGATATGCAGGAATTTTGGTTTGAGATTTACCGTATGAAAAACTCAGTAAATGAGAAATGTTTTAAACATGTTTGTACATTTGTATTTGGAATATTATCTTTGCCTCATAGCAGCGCATGCGCTGAAAGAATTTTCTCTGATTTAAATAACATTAAAACCAAAACTCGAAATAGGTTCATGCCAAAAACCTGCAATGCATTGTTACAGGGAAAAGAGGTGTTGAATCATAAAAAATGCTATGAGTGGACTCCCACGTCCGAACTAATTAATAAAAAAGTTAAATATAAATAAAGGAAAAAATTTTGGTATTCGTATTTTTTATTAATTTATACCTTAAAATATTTGAATTGTTATGCAACATTGTCTTATTTTTCCTGAAACGCAGATTTAACGCTCTTTCTGTTGTCGGCCCTCCAGTTCTCCCATGTTTCAATTGATATAACACTATTTTGCAAATTAGTGAACAATATTTTAATAATAATTCGTGTTTTTTTTTCAATTTTTCGCCAATCTGTCAAAGTCAGTACTTTTTAGTGTCTTTTAGTACTTTTTGGTTGGCTGCGCTAATACATTTATTTTCAGTCCACTGGCAACGCTGTATGGTAGGTAAAAATTTCTTGGGTAATCACAAAGCGGACAATTACGAGGAATTAGTGCAACAGATGTTATTAAACTTTAAAAGCTTGGGTACTAATATGAGTATTAAAGTACACTTTCTTCACAGCCACTTGGATAAATTTCCCGACAATCTTGGCAATTTCAGTGAGGAACAAGAGGAACGGTTCCACCAGGATATAAAGGAGATGGAGGTAAGGTATCAGGGCAGATGGGATCATCATATGATGGCAGACTATTGTTGGAGTCTCCAACGTGATGTACCTGACGGTCTTCATAAAAGAGAATCCTACAAAAGGAGCTTCTTTCCTACGAATTAGATGTAATTTTTTAAATTAAATTATTTCTTTGCTGTTATACCTAATCAATAAATGAATTTTATTATTTTTTCGTTTCTCTTTTTTGAAACCACTTTAATATTTTTTACTAAAAGTTGCTTATAAGGGCCATTGGTCTATTAAATTGATATTTTTCTCTATTTTATCATATTTTGATAATATATCTCTAAAATTAGAGCCAATTCACCTAAATGGACTTCAAATTCGTGATCAGCACCACGAAATTACCTAGAAATCGCCCAAACATTGTTGACAATAAAATTAGTGTTGATCAGTGTTATTAATTGAGCATTTACAAATAGATAAGTATTGTGAGATCGGTATCTTTGTATATAAATGTATACCATATTTTCAGATTAACATTCGAATATAAGAAATACGTACCTTTTCGAATAGAAAAATAACCATTCAATTCTTTCATATGTCACTAACAAATAGTGTTTAGTTAGACAAGTTACCTATTCTTTGTAAATGTCATAAACATCTTTATAAAGTTCTCTGAATCTTAATTCAGGTTCATATATAATATTAAACGGATGATATTTAAGATTCTTCTTTTATTTGGTGAAATAGAAACGAATTATTAGCAGCTTCCATATAAAGTCAAGAAACTATAAAGATCAATAACCTACAAGTAGAAAAAGTAAAATAGTATTTATTGTTCCGAATATAAAAGTACAGTGGAACCTCGGTTTACGAGCACCTCCCTTCCCGAGTAATTCAGTATACGAGCAGCCATCAAATATTCGGTACGCGAGCATTGATTCGGAAGCCGAGCGTCTAAAACACGTTCAAACGCGTTGCGCGTTACCTTCGAAATGTGTAAAAGAAATTTAGACTGTGCCCGTTTTTCAATTAAAGAACATACATACTGTGTTACGCTAATACATATGTTATGGCTCCAAAAAAAGAAACTAAGAAATTAGTGAAAATCGATGTCGAAATGAAAAAAGAGATAATCAAAAAACATGAAGACGGTGTTCGTGTGTCTGCTCTGGCACGGCAATACGGTAAGGCTACATCGACAATATGCACTATTCTTAAAGACAATGATAAATTTAAGAGTGCTAATGTGGCGAAAGGTGTTAAATTATTAACGAAACAAAAACCTAAAGCAATAGATGACGTGGAAAAGTTATTATTAGTGTGGATTAATGAGATACAGTTAGTGGGTGATAGCATATCTGAACAGATAATTTGTGAAAAAGCAAGGGTCTTATACGCCGATCTCATTAAGCATACTCCCGGAACAAGCGATTCAGTTATAGATTCATTTAAAGCAAGTAGGGGGTGGTTTGAGAAGTTTAAAAAAGAAGTGGTATTCAGAGTGTTGTAAGACATGGCGAAGCTGCGAGTTCTGATAAAACAGCTGCTGAGAGATACATCACGGAGTTCCAGGAGTTCATTGATAGTAATGGGTACCTACCGCAACAAGTATTCAACTGCGATGAGACGGGCCTTTTTTGGAAGAAAATGCCGAGAAGAACCTACATTACGCAGGAGGAAAAAACACTACCAGGTCATAAACCCATGAAGGACAGGCTAACTCTTTTATTATGTGCAAACGCGAGTGGAGACCTTAAGCTCAAGCTCTTGCTTGTCTACCATTCTGAAAATCCTAGGGTTTTCAAGCAGAATAACGTAATCAAAAGCAATCTCGGTGTAATGTGGAGGGCAAACAGAAAGGCTTGGGTCACTAGGCAGTTCTTCATGAGTGGATGAACGAGGTTGCAGATCCTACCATTAAGAAATACCTAACGGAGAGAAGCCTGCCACTCAAAGCTGTGCTTGTCCTTGATAATGCACCGGCTCATCCGCCAGACTTAGAAGATTTCTTTGATTGGGAATTTCGACTTTATTACTATCAAGTTCCTTCCACCCAACACTACCCCTCTTCTTCAACCCATGGACCAACAAGTCATAGCAAATTTTAAGAAACTTTATACAAAAGCTCTCTTTCAGAGGTGTTTGAAATCACCACAAACACACAGCTTACACTTATAGAATTCTGGAAGAAACACTTTCATATTCTGTCGTGTTTAACTTTGATCGAGAAAGCTTGGCAAGATGTGACACAAAGAACACTAAACTCTGCTTGGAGGAAACTGTGGTCCAAATGTGTCCAAGATTTTGAACCTGTCACTGTTGTACCTGTAGTAGAAGAAATCGTGGCTTTGGGTCAGACATTGGGGCTGGAAATTGGTGATGCTGATGTGGAGGAATTGGTTGAGGAACATAGAGATGAGCTCAGCACCGATGAACTGCAATCGCTTCTCATGGAGCAGCAACAGGAAGCTGCCATGGATATGTCTTCTGGTAATGAAGAGCAAGGAAAACACGTCTGCTCTACAGTCATTAAGGAAATGTGTAATACATGAGAGAAGCTTCACCAATTCGTTGAAGAGACACATCCAGATCAGGCCGTAGCAAGTCGTTCCATTAACATTTTTAATGACAGCGTTATGTCACATTTTCGACAGGTTCTAAAACGCAGGGAAAGGCAAATACCGATAGACCAGTTACTTATAAAAATGACACCGGCTACATCGCAGTCAGAAACTGCTGACAAAGATCAAGCTGGTCTAAGTGAAAGCAAACCAACACAATAAAAATACATATATGTACATGTTTGTGGAACATTTTTTTTCAAAAGGATGATATTTAATTTTTCAATTTTCATATTGTTGTTTATACATATTGCTATAGCTTTGCTTTCAAATTAAAATATGGTAATCTTGTACCAGCATAACTTAATCAAAACAACGATAATACAAAGCAGCATAATATACAACAAATGCAGAGATTGCGTTGACATATAAAAAAAAAACTTCTTCATTAAATTTATAAATTCAATCCCTATTAACATTCGTATTATTCTTGTAGGTTCTAGCAGTGATCTTTCCTTTATTTTCCGACAACATTTCTTATTTAAAAATTAAATAGGATAAGGTTACATACAAAACTAAATCTCATAAAATATTTATATTCAACTTAATATCTTATAACAATACCGGTGAAGTAATTCTCTTGCCACATGTGGCTGTAAAAAGAAATTGTCCTTTTTACTTTCCAATTACAAAAAAAAAATGTATATTTTATAAATACGAAAACACATTGCATTATAAATACGCAAAAACACATTACTTTATATATATCATATAGATTCAAAATAAATATCACTCTTTGCTATAGTCAAATTTGAACATTGTATAGTTTCAAAGAAATAAAAATTTTCTTATACGACGCTGAATTTCGCTTCAACAAAGACATTCATTCTCAAGAAATGCCTCTGAAGATACAAAATCTCGCAGAGCACAAAACACCTTGATAAGACTGTCACCAATCATCATATGCAAATATTTACACGTTGTACATACCACAAATTGGCTATTGTCCATCAAAAATGCTCATACCTTTACGTATCTAAATATGTTTGAAATCCCTATTAAAATTTTTATTTAATAACTTGTTAATTATGTACAGCTAACATCCCTAGCAAACATTCCCACGTTGTGCCATTAATGCCCTTTTACATCATTAACAATACTCCCATGATTTGTTACTTTAATCTACTTATAGCAAAGAAAATAATATTCTTATTCAAAATATTAATAAGTTTTAACGCTTTGCTAAAAATGAATATTTTCACATAGCATCTTTAGCATAATTTATTTTAAGAAAACTTACTTATAATGTTCATACATTTCATCAAATTCTTCTTGATTTCTATCTACCATTTTGATAGTAAAATAAAATAATGAAATTAAACAAAATTACAATGAATTAATTATAATCTAACAAACTTCTTATTGAAATTGAAATTACTTAATACATTTAACTAAAAATGATCTTATGCAGTGTATCTATACGCCTGCAATCATGAAACAAAAATTTCCCGTTCGAACAATTTCAAAGATCGACCGCTTCTTCCTTCTCCACCGTCGTTCGCGGCTTTTTATCAGTTCTCGGTCATTGAATAAACCATTCTCCGTCTGCAGCGCCACAATTCACGGACTAATGTTTGTGTTGGCATTGTACTGCTCGTATTTGATTTCTTCAAGTTTTTCCCCTGGTTGAACTATACCTATATTGTTTTTGACAGTTCTAAATCGCACAAAAATACACGCACTCAAATTGTTTATTATTGTTAATGTCTATGCACATTCGCGATTTCTTGTCTTGGGTAGGTATATTCTTCCTCTATTAACGCCATCCCTCATTGTACTTGTAAATGAATTTGTTGCCTTTTTCATCATTGTTTAAATACTTCCTTCTTCCATTGTTTAACACTATCCGTATTTTTCTTTTGCAGACATCTCCTTTGGAAATAACAGGAAAGACATTGCATACGACTGGAATACTTCCTTTTATAATTACTTTGTCAGGAACCTGGACCTTGACAGCTCTATTCCTGTCTTCAAACCACCTTCTCTCGTCTTCGTGTAGGTTAATTTGTATGCAGCTGTTAACAACATTAAACATTGTTTTTTCTTTGTAGATTTATTCAGATTAAACCAATTTTAACCTGTTATTTCTGGAATTTTCCTGGATTAAACTGGATTTAACCTGCTCTTACTGAAGTTTTTGCTATATTATATCGTGTCGAATAAAAAAACCTTTTTACATATTCCTTTTTTAAAATTATTCTTAAGATATAAGTGTCAGGTATTAATAGTATTGTTAAGTGTAAAGCCTAGTACACAATAGTAATACGTAAAACGGAAGACGTAAGACATAAAACGTAAATGCAATACGTAAGAATATTGTTTTACACAATCTAATTTTACGGTTTACGGTTAACCAATAGAAAATCGACTTTGTTGACATTTTACATAATTGGAAAGGCTATAACCATGAACGATTTGACGTTAGTTATTTTTCATTATTTGATCTTTGAAATTTTCGTCTTTTTTATTATACAAATGCGGATATTATTTCACCAAATCAATTAATAATTCATCACCCTTTTTTTGGATTAGCTCTTTAACAGTATTTTCTGATGCGTCAAACTCATTAATTACTTCATAATTGCTGCAATACTCCTGATGATCCATTATTTGAGGTGACCTTTTACTTATTATCAAATACTAAACTCAGTATCACGACGTAGTATCATATACAAACTGAACAGAAGTAGATAGATTATGTTTTGTTTTGTTTTCATATATTCACATGCGAAATGGTAGGGATGTCTCAAGCAAAGGATTTCTATTGGTTGATCATTACGGGGTTTACGTAAAATTCCATCCTTACGGAATTTCCGTAAGAACTTACGGCTTACGTTATACACTACGGACTATTCTGTAAAACTGCATTAGAAATCATACTATGAATATCTTTATGACTTTACGTTTTACGTCTTGCGTCTTACGTATTGCTATTGTGTACTAGGCTTAACCATAGAATGTCTAACAGATAACAATCTTTTATAAACTTATTTTATTTATTACGTCTAAATTTTATTACAATTTCAATCACCATATACCTATCATCATAATGTTACGCCGTTGCGGTTATGCAACTCATGATACATTTTTCCATAATTATACTTACTACTAAAAATTATTTGCTT
The DNA here is from genome assembly GCA_963170755.1 of Amphimallon solstitiale. NCBI lineage: Eukaryota > Metazoa > Arthropoda > Insecta > Coleoptera > Scarabaeidae > Amphimallon > Amphimallon solstitiale. The sequence goes on along the minus strand of OY720677.1, from coordinate 47,173,129 downwards.
ATTCTATTACTTAATTATCTAGTTATTTTATAATGCCTAACCAATATAGGGGTCACGGCAATATGTACCTGTAAACTAAATAAATACATATACATTTATTAATCTACTATATTATGCATTTTTACTAAAAGTTCTACGCTGAGGAACGAATTAATTGAATTTGTATTACATATTTCTTGTGAAAAAATTTGTTACGGTATACGAGTGTTTCTGTTCACGAGTTGCTTTTTGAAACGAATTAATCTCGTAAACCGAGGTTCTACTGTATTAACGTACATACCCTACTATTTCATTCCGACTAGATAGATTATTTTATTAGAACAAAGTTCACAAGTGTTCATGAGATATATTGGCACTAAGATTAGAAATATTTAGAATATTATGAATCGTTTTTCATAACACTGCTTGTACTGCATTAATAATTTAGAAACTAGTTTCATTTGTAGAAATTCAAATATAGTGAAGAAGTAAAATATTATAGAAACTATTATTTACTATCAGAAAAGAAGTAGTAGAAACTTATTTAGGGGAGACCGGGGCATGTGGCCCCCCGGGGCAGAGTGATCACCCTTCAAAATTCAATGTGAAGGTAAAAATAGGAATCTTATTTATGTATTCACATGTTACCAATAGAGGTCGCTACAGTGTTGAGAAGTTTCAGACAGTTCCGCTGTGTTCAACCGAAGTTATTAAAAAAAAAGTGTTTTTTCCGAGGTCTGATCTAATGTAAGTACTAACTTATTTTATTTGTAGATTCTGTAATATAGCACGTAACAGTTTTGAACTGGTTAAGTATAAAGTGACTTGTTATTGCAATTAACCTATCTGAAGCTTCAAAGTAATAAATGTTGCCTAACCAAAGAAAATTTTTTTTTTTAAATGATAACGAAGTTGGGGCAATGTGGACCCCTATGTGTCCACAATGCCCCGGATAGGGTCCACATTACCCCGGAACGTCTAAGATTTTGTTTTTTATTTTTCACGGGTGTAATAATGGTTCGAAATCGCAAGAGATCGTCGAGCCAGCAGAACTGGAGTGCAGATAATATGCTAAAGGCAATAGAAGCGGTTCACAATGGAATGGCTTGGAAGACTGCAAGCAAGAACTTTTCTGTTCCGAGGGCTACACTTAAAAGACGAGTGTTAAACAAAAATAAGGATGCAGTTTCAAATAAGAAAATTTTAGGCGCCAAGCGGTCAGTATTTACTTCAGATCAAGAAAAAGAACTCGTAGACCATATACTTAAGATGGAAGAAACATTTTTTGGTTTGACTACGAAAGACATACGATATATGGCGTTTAGTTTGGCGGAAAAAAATAAAATTAATCATCCGTTTAATAAAGAACTTGGTTTAGCTGGAGAAGACTGGCTGAGCGGTTTCCGTAAACGTCATCCAGAACTTACCTTGAGAAAGCCAGAGGCAACATCGGCTGCTAGGGCCCAAGGTTTTAATAAACCCAACGTCGAAAAGTTTTTTCAGTTGTTAAAGTCTGTAATGGATAGGCATAATTTTCCGGCTCATCGTATATTTAATGTGGACGAAACAGGTGTCACCACTGTTCAAACAAAATCTTCAAAAGTTTTGGCACAGAAGGGACGTCGACAAGTTGGTAGCATAACATCGGCTGAACGTGGTCAATTGTCCACAGCAGTTATATGCATGTCCGCTGGAGGAAATTATGTTCCTCCAATGCTGATTTTTCCAAGGCAGCGGATGAAACAAGAATTAACCGATGGCGCTCCTCCTGGCACAATATTTGCTTGCAATAAATCAGGATGGATGCAACTCGAAATATTTTCTTCCTGGTTTGAACATTTTATAAATCATACGAAGCCTACTGCCAAAGACCCAGTACTTTTGATTCTTGACGGCCATATGACTCACACAAAAAACCTTGCCGTAATTGAAAAAGCACGAGATAACAACGTTACCATATTGTGCCTGCCTCCACACTGCAGCCACAAGTTGCAACCGTTGGATAGATCATTTATGTTTCCGTTAAATACGTTTTACGTTAGTAGCATTGAAAAGTTTCTACGTAATAACCCAGGAAGGACGGTTACACAATTCCAAATTTCAAAATTGTTTGGTGAAGCGTATTTAAGAGCTGCAACGCCTACCACGGCTATTAATGGGTTCAGAAAATGTGGAATCTGTCCTTACAACCCCGACGTCTTCACAGATGTAGATTTTGCGGCCTCAGAAGTTACGGATCAACCATTGATGCAAAATTCACAGCAAAAAGTATTGGATGAACCTGCTGAAATCTCGACTGAGATTGAATCTAAACGTAGCTCAAGCTCCACGTTGATGTTTCCAAATAGTCCAAGATCCCCTCAGCCCTGTTCAAGCTCCATGAACACGTTTCCAAATTGTCCTCCAAGTCCTCAACCAACTTCTTCTTGCAGTGGTGGCACTCGTAGTGCGTTTCTCGTTAGTCCTAAAGACATCAATCCTATTCCCAAAAGCACTCATATTAGAGTTCAAAAAAGAAAGAGGGGAACAGCCACAATTTTGACTGACAGCCCATATAAGAATGAATTACAGAAAGAGAGAGATACGAAGGAGGAAGCTGAAAAACAAAAACTGAAGAGGCAAGACCAAAAAAGACTTAAACAAACGTGCAAAAATGTGTTTCAAACTCAAATAGAGACGGAAGCGTCAACATCCCAGAAAAGGACTAAAAGTCTCAAGAAATCTAAAAAACTCGCTACGAACAATCACTCTTCTAGTGATGAAAGTGGCGATCCAGAAAACGACACAGATGATGCAGAATGCCTGTTCTGTGGAGACACCTATCGCCGATCAAGAACTGGGGAAGGATGGGTGCGGTGCATTCAATGTCTTCAGTGGGCCCATGACCAGTGTGCAGGAGTCGAGGAAAACGACGAGGATTATACCTGCGACAATTGCCTTTAACATAGATTTTTATTTTTTGTAATAGTTTCTGTAAAATTGCTATTAAACTCTTATTAACATTTATTTATACCTAAAAATTTCACTGTGACAACTTTACCCCAGGTATTTGGGGCAAAGTGGTCACTTTCCATTTTTTTTTTAAATAATTATTTTGACTTATTTGCTAAGCAAAAAAAAATTTTAAAAAATCAGAGGTTTACAAGAAAAGTTAATAAAACTGAAGCATCTTGGATCTGGATTCTATTACCGCGAATAAATTAATACGCGAAATTTTTGCCTTAAGGGGTCCACTATGCCCCGGTCTCCCCTACTTAAGAAATACATAATTTTATCACAATAATTATTATAACTGAGCTAGTGTTTGGGTTTAAAGAGTATAAAATTTAAAAATATTAATTCACTGAAAGAACCTATTACTGATTACATTAGTAATTAAATTTGAATCTATATACAGAGCACATCTAATAAGTTTTGGAGATATAAACTTATGTTTTAATGATTAACTGAATGACTAAGGTAAGTGAGGTGTTGTATTTGCATTACAAATACCAAAATTTGCACAATTTTGGTTCAGAATTTTAAATAGGTGTTTGTAATTGTATTTCCCCCTCCACTAGTACATTTTATGGCGCCCAACGTGGGGCTATTTAAAATAAGACTCGCAACATAGTATTTTGAATATTTTATTCATTTTTTTTTATTAGAGGTACATACATAAATATTTACTAGAGTTATAAATATAGTAAATCTAGTATTAAAAGTATCAGAAATTTTTATTTAATTTGTTTCTACATACAACATATTTAAAATGAATACCAGGTCAAAAAGTAATTCTGGAATAAATAGGACAGAATCATCTAGTTAGTGAGGAAGAGGTAAGACAGGAAGTGAATATACAAGATGGAGGAGATTTAGTACAGATACAGGATAATAATGATAATAATCTACTATATAAAAATAAGTCGGGTTTTCCTTCCTGACGCTATAACTCCAGAACGCACGAACCGATTTCCACGGTTTTGCATTCGTTGGAAAGGTCTCGGGCTCCGTAAGGTTTATAGCAAAGAAAATTCAGGAAAAATTTCAACAGAAAAGCGGGAAAATGTATTTTCACATACAGCGCCATCTCCGATACATAGCATGTACTACAAACCAATATTTTAAGTAGATGGCGCCGGTGCGTGATACATTGTTTGACAGCTACTCATTGTTCTCTGCTCAGTTAATTTCATGTGACAAACCGGTATTGTGTTCACTGTGAAATTGTGAAAAAAAAGTAAAAAAAATAATAAGTTATTTGTTTCCTAACATTTCTATTGGAAACAATCAAATCAATCACGTGTATTGTGCAAATTTTTATTCAATTTCAACAGCAGGCATTTGTCTTTAAGGTGGTAAGTTTAACTGTGTAAATTATGCGGATCGTGCATTTGAGGTTAAATTCACCACTCTGTCCATAGTCCAAAATGCCTAGAGGACGACGTGCGAACATCGGCCGCCGCACAAGACATGCAAGCCAGCAACAAGTGTATTCACAGAACTTAAGCGAACAAAGACAAAATATAATAAGAGAAAATGCCCGATTGAGACAACGCGTGAGCACACGAAGATCATTGCCATCATACAATCGCTTGGCATTCCAATATGATCCCACTGCGAACTACAGTGATGATGAAAATTTAGATATTGGACCAATGACGACTATATGCCGATATTGTAATGCGTTAAAGTTCAAAAGAGAAACGGCTGGATTGTGCTGCGCAAGTGGAAAAGTCAAACTGGATCCATTACTTACACCACCACAGCCACTGAAACCATTGTTCGATGGAAGTGATCCCGATTCCAGCCATTTTCTTCAACACATCCTTCAATACAATAACTGCTTTCGCATGACTTCCTTTGGAGCTAATATCATTCGAGAAGGCGGCTTCATGCCGACTTGCAAGGTAAAAGATACAATACACATAACCAATCACTCACACCAACACAATGAATTGCAACATATAACAACTACATATACACATAACAACTACATATACACCACACACTACACCATCACACGATCAGAAGTTACACCGTATTCTTCAACAAATGATTGTTTGCAATTACAGATACAAGGACAAATATATCATTTGCATGGTTCAATGGTGCCAACACCAGATGAACCCCATCAATTTCTGCAAATATATTTCATTTCGTCGATGGTGGATCAGCTGAATGTGCGGTGCAATATACAGGGAACACAACAGTTAAAGAGACGAATTATTGAACAGTTGCAAGCATTTTTTCACGCTAATAATGCTGTTGTTGATATGTTCAAAACAGCATTGGAACGAATGCCATCGGATACGCACAAATTTGTCATAAGAGCGGATTGTACCCCAACAGGTGAACATGTGCGAAGATTCAATGCACCCACCGTTAATGATGTTGCTGCAATTATTGTTGGCGATCCAACTAAATCGCGCGACATTGTCGTTCAGCGAAGAAGCAATATCATGCATCGTGTAAACGAGACACATCGTTTGTACGATGCGTTACAATATCCAATCATTTATTGGCAAGGGCAAGACGGATACAACATCACGTTAAAGATGGTCGATCCAATTACAGGTACAATATTCACACACTAATTACTGCTATTATTGCTATTATTGGTTTCAATTAACAATTCCTTTAATTTTGCATTTTCAGGCGTATCAACGAATAAAAATCTAAGCGCAATGAATTACTATGCGTATCGTATGATGATTCGTACACATGAGGAGAATGTCATTCTGAAGTGCCGTCGGCTATTCCAGCAATTCGCTGTCGACATGTATGTCAAAGTCGAGACCGAACGTTTAGCGTTCATCCGATTCAATCAGGCAAAGCTACGATCTGAGGACTATATACACTTGCGTGATGCTATTCATTCAGATGGTGATGTTCAGAATATTGGACGTCTGACGATTCTCCCATCATCTTATATCGGAAGCCCACGCCACATGCACGAATACGCTCAAGACGCTATGACGTACGTGCGACATTATGGAACTCCGGATTTATTTATTACGTTCACATGCAATCCGAAGTGGACGGAAATTGAACGTGAGTTGGAACCGGGCCAAAAACCGCAAGATCGCCATGACATAATCGCCAGAGTATTTCAGCAAAAACTCAAGGTTATGATGGATGTGCTTACTAAGTATCGAGTTTTTGGTCACACACGTTGTTATATGTACTCGGTGGAATGGCAGAAGCGTGGACTACCGCATGCTCATATCCTAATTTGGTTGCTGGACAAATTACATTCAAATGAAGTGGATGACATCATATCAGCTGAAATTCCTGATCCATTCACTGATCCCCGTCTACACGACATTGTGACGACACAGATGGTGCATGGACCGTGCGGTGCATTAAATCCATTATCGCCTTGCATGGCTGATGGAAAGTGCACAAAACGATATCCGCGACCATTAGTTGCTGAAACAGTCACAGGGAACGATGGATATCCAGTTTATCGTCGGCGTTCAAAAGAAGATAATGGTCGAACTATCAAAGTTAAAGTTCAAAATCAAGAGATTGAGATCGGAAATGAATTCATTGTACCATATTGCCCGCTGATATCACGAATTTTCAAAACACATGCAAACGTTGAGAGTTGTCATTCAGCCAAATCAATCAAATATTTGTGCAAGTACATCACAAAAGGCAGCGACATGGCTGTGTTTGGTATTGCGTCGGAAAATGCGAATGACGAAATCAGCAACTTCCAAATGGGCAGATACGTTAGTACTAATGAAGCACTGTGGCGATTATTGTCATTTCAAATTCATGAAAGATATCCCACAGTTGTACATTTAGCAGTGCATTTGGAAAATGGCCAAAGAGTTTACTTCACTGAGGCTAATGCGGCACAACGAGCTGAGAGACCACCATCGACAACATTGACTAGCTTCTTTGCAATGTGTGAAGCAGATCCATTCGCAGCGACGCTAATGTACGTTGAAATGCCCAAGTATTACACTTGGAATCAATCAACAAAGAAATTCCAACGTCGCAAACAAGGAACCCCAGTTCCAGATTGGCCACAAGTGTTTTCCACTGATGCACTAGGTCGCATGTACACTATTCATCCTAAAAATGATGAATGTTTTTATTTGCGACTGCTGTTGGTAAATGTACGTGGACCAAAATCATTTGCGCATTTGAAAACTGTGAATGGCCACCAATGCCAAACATATCGAGAAGCATGTCAACTATTGGGTTTGTTGGAGAACGATTCTCATTGGGATTTAACACTTGCGGATTCAGTTGTTTCATCAAATGCGTACCAAATACGAACGCTGTTCGCAATTATCATCACCACATGTTTTCCTTCACAACCAATTCAGTTATGGAACAAATACAAAGACGACATATGTGAAGATATCTTGCATCGCTTGCGCATTCAAACGAATAATCCTGGCATCCAAATAACCGATGAAATCTACAATGAAGGATTGATTCTGATTGAGGATCAATGCTTGACTATTGCAAACAAGCTACTGATTGAAGTAGGAATGATTGCGCCAAATCGATCGATGCACGATGCATTCTACCAAGAATTAAATCGAGAGCTGCAATACAATGTTGATACATTGCAGGAATTCGTTCGAAATAATGTGCCGTTGCTCAATAAACAGCAAAAACAAGTATACGAAACATTTATGCAAGCGGTGGACAATAATACTGGTGGTCTATTCTTCCTGGACGCACCTGGAGGAACAGGGAAAACATTTGTCATTTCATTGATTTTGGCCACTATTCGATCAAGATGTGACATAGCTTTGGCGTTAGCATCTTCTGGAATTGCAGCGACTCTTCTAGATGGCGGTCGTACTGCACACTCTGCGCTTAAGTTGCCACTCAATTTAAACACAATTGATACTCCAACATGCAATATTTCCCGATCCAGTGCAATGGGAAAATTGTTGATGCAATGCAAGCTCATTGTTTGGGATGAGTGCACAATGGCACATAAGAAATCACTTGAAGCACTTAACTTCACACTGAAGGATCTTCGGCGAAATAACAACATCTTTGGCGGCTTGATGATATTGTTGGCAGGCGATTTCAGACAGACGTTGCCAGTAATTCCCCGTGGAACGCCTGCAGATGAATTGAATGCTTGCCTGAAGACATCACCTTTATGGAATAACGTAAAAACATTATCGCTAACCACTAATATGAGAGTTCAACTTCAAAATGATCAAAGTGCTGCACAATTTTCCAAACAATTGTTAGCTGTTGGAAATGGAAAAGTCCCGGTTGATGCGACATCTGGATTAATTACTCTTACCAACGACTTTTGCCGATTTGTAGACTCTCAATTAGCTCTTATTGAAAATGTTTTCCCAAACATTAATGACAATTATCAGAATTATGCTTGGATAAGTCAACGAGCAATTCTTGCCGCAAAGAATAATGATGTACACACACTGAATTTCACCATTCAATCAAAAATTGCTGGCGATTTGGTGACATACAAATCCGTTGATTCCATAACAAATCCCGATGATGTAGTAAATTATCCAACGGAGTTTTTGAACTCTCTGGAGTTACCAGGATTTCCACCACATAACTTGCAACTCAAAGTTGGTACAGTTATTATGATATTACGTAATTTGAATCCACCGCGACTTTGCAACGGTACTCGACTTTCGGTAAAAAGACTTATGCCGAATTTGATTGAGGCAACCATTATTAACGGAAAGTACGCAGATGAAAATGTATGTATTCCTCGAATACCAATGATTCCGACTGATCTTCCGTTTGACTTCAAACGATTGCAATTTCCAGTTCGCCTTGCGTTCGCAATGACAATAAACAAGCCGCAAGGCCAATCGCTCAGTGTTTGCGGGATAAATTTAGAGAATCATTGTTTTTCACATGGACAGTTATACGTAGCGTGTTCACGAGTTGGGAAACCATCCGCTTTGTTTGTGTTAACGTCAGACCAAAAAACAAAAAATGTGGTTTACCAAAGAGCACTTCAATGAAACGGATAATTTGCGGACACGTATAACGCTTCGATTCAGTATTTACTTTAGATTTACTTTCATTTACTTAGAGAAGTTCAACTCAATAACACTTCATTTTTGTAATCGAAATGAATTCATTACTGTTGTAAAATGAAATAAAATTTTTCTTTTTCAAATATAAAACAAAAAAACATTTTTTCTTCATCATTTTAATCACAAAACTAAATATTACATAAAAAGACGAAGCCATCTGGTGGCGAAACGGAGTTCGCCGGGTTTGCTAGTAATAATAATAATAATAATAATAATAATAATAATAATAATAATATCAATTTATTCAGTTATGCTACAAAGCGTTGAACAAGTCAAGGAACTGTTAGGTACACATTAAATTCACAAGAAAAAAATGAGGTGTGGCCACCACACGACTTTCTTATACGTATGAGCGTTTCAACTATACAATTTTAAGAATTTTTTTATGCAAAACTTATTCAAAATCCTATTCTAAGTACTTTCATTCTCTTAATAAATCGCTATAGAATGCATACTTTGCAAGATATTCGAAAAAAAAGTGCTACTCGCTAAGAGTAAAAGTGCCACTTCCGGTCCGAATTTTGAAATTTCATGTACACAAAAAATATTGCAAATTCAACTCTAAATATTTTTGTACTCTTAATAAATATATATAGAATGCATAATTTACGACATATCTGCAAAAAATCGATATTCGGTAAGAGTAAAAGTGGTACTTCCGGTCCGAATTTTGAAATTTTTTTTATACAAAAGATATTTAAATACTTTTATATTCGTAATGTACCTGCCTAGAAAGCATGACTTGCGAGATATTCGCAAAAAAAAGATTTTCGATAAGAGTAAAAGACCTACTTCCGGTTGGAATTTCGAAAAACTTTTTTAAGATAATTTGTCTCAAATTTAATTTTGAGTACATTTCAATTCTTTATAAATTTGTTTAAACTTAGTAATTGACGAAATATTAGCAAAATTCGATTTTTTCACTGAAGTAAACTGCTACTTCCGGTCTACCGATTTTACTGAAAAACTAATCAGATCTCAAGAGGGAGATTGTACTCGTAAATACAACATTTGGAATTGATATCTACAGCGGTTTGACCGCTATCGTGGTCACAGACAGACAGACACACACACAGAGACATTTTTTAAAAACCACTTTTTCGGTATCAGGGGACTTCAAAACGTGGACATCTGCAAAAATCTCGAGGTCGAAAATGTTCATCATCACAATACTTCCTTATACTACGTATAAGTACATACATGTGAATTCTGCTGTTGCTCTTGGCATGGTTTCAACAGGGGTAGGTTATTCTCAAGTGGATGAAATTTGTGCAACATTAAACCATGATGTGCGATAAAACCTACCAAAAGTATCATCAATCTGTGGCTGCCACAATTCGTGAAAAAGCATGGCAGATAATGGAGGAGACCGGTAAAGCCGAAGCAAAACTTGCGCATCAATTTGGAGATGTAGATCGAGACAATGTGCCATTCATCACAGTAGTAACGGACGGAGCATGGTGTAAAAGATCGTACAATGTTAATTATGATGCAGCGTCGGGAGTTATAGGTTGATTTTTATATGAATTTTGCCAAACAACCATTTTGACTTTGTAGGCATGTATAGTTGGATTTCGTACTGGCAAGATCCTCTACCTGGGAGTACGTAACAAATATTGCTGCGTCTGTGCACGTTCGGTATCTACAGAAATAGTCACTCCCACACATTTATGATATAAAAACTGGGAAGGGACATCAACTGCGATGGAAACAGACATCATAGTCAATGGCTTCAAGATGAGTATGCAAATGCATGGCTTGAAATATTTAAAAATGGTTGGCGATGGCGACAGTTGTTTTCAAAAAAATATGCCAAGGAAAACCTTATGGTAACCAAGCTGTCGAAAAAAACGAATGTAGAATGTTTCGAAATTTTTTTAAAAAGTTGCGCTAGTAAGACTTCGTTATTATATATTTCAATTTTTGTTAATATGATACTGTTTTAGACCAAAAGCGCAGTAATTCGAAGAATACTCCAGTGAGCAGATATTTACGTCAGCTACTGCATAATAATACCCGTCGGCTGAGAGCAGCAATAACTAAGGCGATTAAGTATCGAATACGCGAAGAGAATACATTTGAAGAAAAAACCGAACTTCTTGCTACAGATATTTTAAATGCTGCGTCGCACATTTTTTGGTGAGCATGCCCGATGTAGTGAAATAAAATATTTCAAATGTGACCCAAGTGATGACGATCAAAATTACGTAGCAACAATGAATGAGTGTGGCCTCTATCAGGACATAGAAGCAGGTTTACAGCGTCTGATTGTCGCAGTTTATTATTGGATATTGTTACGTTTTTTTTTGGTTGTATTTTATCCTTTAATGGTTTATTTTAATTGTCGGAATACGTAATTCGTTTTTGATTAAATTTATGTCGTCTTCCTACTACTACTGCCATCTGGTGTAGAAGTGCTTAAGATTCCTATTGCACGCGTTCTGCCTTGCCATAGGTGTGTGTAACGTATACAGGCATTGTCGGGTAGATGGCGTATGTTGTTTCATTTAATTAATTTGTTTTCTTTAGTTATTGTTAATTTCGTTTTTCAAACTTCTTTTCGGCCTAGAGTTATGAAACTAATTATTAATAATTATTTTCCATTTTCCTATGGTTATTTGAACCTGTATTTTTGTCGTACGTTTAAAGTATTAGTTGGGTCGTTCGATCTTTTAGAACAATTGTCGTGTGCGTTTGATGATCGGGCTTGACATGTTAGAGTCTTCCTCTTTTGATTTTAACGGTCGTCGAGAAAGGTTAGACACCACAGAGCAGAATCATTTCCCTCAGCTTTACTTGAGAATGGTGGAGAGTTGAGTTTTATCGTCGGTAATCGCTTACAAAAGCGGATGTTATGGTGCTTCTCAAGTATTATTGGTGAATTTTGGCGTTTTATTTCATTCTTGCGAGGATATTTTCTTCTGGGCTTGGGAATTGTTTAAGCTGCTGTAAGTATAGTTTTCCTCGTGTCTAATCGATCTTAATTTGTGTGTTCCTATTTTCAAATTTAGCTGCTGGTGTTGGGCCTGACATAAACCTCATTTGAGCATTTTTGGTTTGGGGTTAAGACGTGAGAACCACGTGCTTGTAGTCTTACGGTGCCAAGGAATTGTTGGTATATCCTGCGGTGAGGGCATATTTAAGGTGCAGATTATTGGAATACTGTAGCCTTCAAACGCTATTTCTTGAGGTGTCGTCAACCGAGGATAGGAGAGCATATTCCATGTAACGTGTGGATCCGTAGGAGGTGTCGTGTTGGAAGCTTTGGATGTGACTTTCTTAAGGTATTGTGACTGTGTAAATTTTCTCTGACATTATCCAGAGGGTAGAGTCTAATTGACTAAACTGTTTGGCTAATTTTTGTGTCAATATCGTGTAATTTGAACAGTGAATTTCAATTTTCCGGGCTAAATAATTAAATAAGTAATCGTAATTTCCTAATTTAACTTCTTGTGGCCTGTGAGCCTTAATGTTTTGAATTAATTAACTTAACGTAGTTTTATTAACAATAGTGACCCCATTTTGGAGGTTACTTTGACATTTTTGGAGACGTTACGTAGCCATTTTAATTTTGGACTTAGGAATTGAACTAAATTTTGGGATGTGTATGGCAGTGTAGCCTCACACCGGACTTGTATAAATTCTTAGTTGTTATTTAACGCATTTTAGTCTATGATTGTAATTTATTTTTGGTATAATCTCGTAAGAAATTAATGAATTTAACTTAATCATATATTCTTCCTGTAAAGCATAGTTAACTAGCGCTATTTCTGATATAGAATTAGATATCTTACAACTTAGAGTCTGTTCTCTAACGTCGAATAGATTGTCAGATGCCTCTGGTATACAGAGTGTTTATTTTTGGGTGTCGCGTTGCATTATACGGTCAAACTGTTCGACTTTGGAGGGACTCCTGGCAAGTTGCCTTATAATTGTGTACTTGTAAGAATATTGTTGGTGAATCAATGTTAGATTTAAGTTTATCTTTGTGTTCACCTGTTCCTTTTGAACTTTTAAAATTTTGGTAATGTCACGTCACTGAAATTTGAATTGTGGATCACCTTGGGTGATCATTTAAGTTTTGAACAGTCCTTCAGACCTTTTTTTTTTTTATTTTTACTGGCAACCGAGTTGCGCTTGTGTTTCACTATCATTGTTTTCTCTTGTTGTAAATATCTCTTGAATTCAAGACTATTAAAATAGCCGGATATGTTCATAACTGGAATACACTGTTGAGGTCTAGTTAAATTTCAATAAACTGTTGTTAAGTTGAATGAGTGTGTATTGGTCTTATTTACTTATCACCTGGGGAGTTTTACATTGGACCTGGTCCGGGGTCTGAATATCTGTTGGGCTTAGCATATTATTACGGATAGGCGCCCTGACATCTTAACCTTCGACTTAGTACGGTGTTCGAACTCGCCCTTCTCTGACTGTAGCTGGAGGCAGTGCTGACTCCCATCTTTAACATCGACCCTTGGGGAAGTAAGAGGTAAGACTAGAGTGTTATAAGTTGGTGATTAATTAATAGACAAGCGTCCTCCTAAAGTATAATAGAAGGTTAATTACCGTGGTGGTGCCTAACTCACTACCTTCTTGGAATTTTTGGGTACCGATTTGTTTAGGGCCTCGGCCATTTAAATTTAAATACAAGAGGGTAGCAATATGTACAACAATTTAGCAGAACATTACAACAGTATTGTCTGCAAATTTACGGGAGGAAAGCGAATAAACTTGGCGTTAAAAGGCTCATATCAAACGCGTTGTGAAGCTGCTTCCATTTCTTTCAATTCGGATGGTGAATAATTTTAACAGGGATACTGATTTCTGTCCCATTATCATTTATTTAAAATGAATAGACACACATCATATTACCGCCCACCAGCAAGGGCACCTGCACTTGATTATACCGCTTTAATGTCTATGGATCATAATGATTCGTATGCAGCTGTTTCGAAGGAACTAAAGAACAGCGACAAATCTAGACAGAAAGGAAGTATGCGTGGCCGCAATCCAGGCAGACGCAATTATAATGCGCGTAGAACCCAAGAAATGCGCGGAGCAAAGTCAGCTGAGACAGCTTCAGAGTTGAGCCAGGCGATGAAGAATATAGAGTGAAAACATTTAGAGAATATCACATACGTCATAATGCGCTATGATCGTATTAGAGTTGGACGAGTTCATTATATCCCATCCGGTCCAGTTTAGGGGTGTTTGTAAAACAGTAGCGGGTCGTTTACGATTAGGTTATATTGGTGTTTATGTTTTATTGCTGCTTCTTTGAATTTAGTAAAATATTGTTAATATTGTTCTTTAAATAATTGTCTTTATCAAGACACAAAATATTTCTATATTATTCGATCGGTAAGTTGAAAAAGTATATATTTTATTCTATTGTATAAATACTTAGAAATTGTAGTATATGGTTGCAACCGATTTTTGACAAAATGACTAGTGTACCTTATAGAGGAGCTCTAATTGAACAACTTTTACTTATAAATTAATCGGCGCAAACGTACAGCAACGGAGATAATTAATAATTAAGGTGCTCACCGAGTGAATTTTCCATGTCACATTTTTAGTGGTATCTGTTATACACACCGTTGAAATTATGAAAATGGTAATAAATGATGTGTATTTCACTTTACCACACAACAATTACATTTGATTTTTATGTTTTTTAATCACTTTTCTGCGATTTTAAAATTCTAACATAACCTAAACAGAAAGGCTATGTTAAAGGTTATGTTAGAATTTTAAAATCGCAGAAAAGTGATTAAAAAACATAAAAATCAAATGTAATTGTTGTGTGGTAAAGTGAAATACACATCATTTATTACCATTTTCATAATTTCAACGGTGTGTATAACAGATACCACTAAAAATGTGACATGGAAAATTCACTCGGTGAGCACCTTAATTATTAATTATCTCCGTTGCTGTACGTTTGCGCCGATTAATTTATAAGTAAAAGTTGTTCAATTAGACGTCCTCTATAAGGTACACTAGTCATTTTGTCAAAAATCGGTTGCACCCATATACTACAATTTACCCATACTTAGAAATTATTTTTACAGTGATGGCTTCATCATCGAAGAAAGTTGGCGTAAAAGGCAAAGTTATACATAGCCAAGGAAGAGAAATAATTGCCAATGTTTTAAAATTTATGAAGGAAGAAGCAGAAAATAAGCATCCGATAATTCCTTTAACAAATTACAAAGAGAGGTTAATGAGAGCGGTTGGAATTTCTGATGTGACATACAGAAATATTGCTAAAGAAGCTGAGGATGTAAATTCCGGAAAAGTTGCTTCATTTAGTACCCCACACAAAAAGTACACTTCCTCCAGAAGATACTGACACAATACGTAGCATCATTCACAACTTCTATATACATGAAAAACGACGTCCAAGTTTGAAGGGTAACGATAAATATTTCCATATAAATTATAATTGTTATATCTTCATTTATTTACAGGTATTTATGATAAAATAATAGAGAATGGCATACCATTCATGGGTGGACTTACAACATTATCGAAGGTGCTAAAGAAGATGGGATTTAAGTAAATAATAGTGTTTTTTCACAATATAACAAGAAATAAATATTTTATTTCTTTCTAGATGGCAGAAAACAGGCGACAAGAGAAAAATTTTAATGGAGTCATATGACATACGTTCAAAACGTATAAAATATTTAAAACAATTGCAAAGTTACATACATGAAAATAGACCCATTATTTTTACAGATGAATCCTACATTCACAGTACACATACGCAATCTAAAGAATGGTCAGATAATTCTTTGCTTGGGTTGAAGAAACCAATTTCAAAAGGAAATCGTTTAATTATGGTTCATGCTGGTGGAAAAATGGGTTTTATTCAAAATGCATTACTCCTATTTAAATCAGGTATTTATATATTACCTTTTTTACACAAAATATGTAACATTCAAATTATTGTGTAGATTGATCTATGCGTAAGATACAAATTATACTTTAAAATTTTCGTATTAAATTTATCAGAGTTGTTAAAATTATTGTTGCTATTATTTCCATTGTTTTTATAGGTACAAAATCTGGTGATTACCATGATGAAATGAATTCAACAAACTTTTTCACTTGGGTCAATAAACAGTTACTGCCAAATCTTCCACCAAGAAGTGTACTGGTAATCGATAATGCATCATGCCACAATGTAAAACTTGAACGTGATCCAACATCATCCTCCAAAAAGGCAGAAATGATAGATTGGCTTGTAGCAAGGAATATAGTGTTTGATATGAAGTGGACAAAGCCGGAGTTATATGAATTAATAAAGAAAAATAAAAGTGAAAATCCCAGATATAAACTGGATACACTATTATGGGCTCATAAACACAACGTATTGAGGTTGCCTCCTTATCACCCAGAGTTAAATCCAATAGAAAAGATATGGGCAATTGTAAAGAATTGGGTTGGAACCAGAAATGTAATTTTTAAGTTAGCAGATGTCGAAAATTTGGTTCGAGAAAAATTTGCATCAGTAAATGTAGAAGAGTGGGCATCTGTTTGTAGCCACGTAGATAAAGTTGTTGAAAATTATTTGCAAACGGAGCATTTATTAGATGATGTAACTGACAATCTAGTTTTTACAGTTAACACCGAAGAAACTGATAATGAAGAAAATAGTGATATCGATGATGACACTGACATTGAATGTGATGATGCTGATCAACCAGTCCTAGAACAAGTTGAATAAAAGTGATTAAGCTTAAACAGCCACAAATGAACATGCAGCATTGGATGTTCTGTTACTTTTCTTAAATCTTTTGTAACAGTTTAAATTAAAAAAATAAACAATTTGTCTCTTTTTTATACCCCATATATTATATATACTGGTATTAACATACATCCATTACACTGTTATTGTTTGTATTGTATATGTATTGCAATATTACTTGGCAAAAAAAAAATTTTCCAAATCATTTTGTCTTCCATATCTTTTATAAGTTAACTTGTATTAAGAGCCTACTACAGAGACTGCCATATTATTGCCTATTTATTCCCAAATTACTCTGTTGTTTCGCAACGAATCAAAAAATTCTTAAAATAAAAAATGTTGCAAAAAAAAACAGTTATCGCGGAAAGTTGTTTTTCAAATTTAATGAAAAAAAAAAAGATAATATATTTGTTACAACAGCAGTTGGGCAAAATTATTGACTTTCCGCGACGCAATATATTTTTTTATAAATTTACAGTTTGATTCCGTATTATTTAAACCATTTGTTTTTAAATAAAATGCGAAAAAATAATTTTTCTGAAAGTGTTTGATTTGTGGCGCCATCTAGTAGCAGAAGCTACGTCAACAGCACCTCCTTTGGGCGTGTCGGATGTAAATATTCAAATACAATCCCAGATCTTCCCAGATTTTTTGCTTTAGACACCACTTTTTTAATTCTGATTGTAGACAGGCATAAATTGAAATAAGTGAGAAGTGTTTGAGATTAGTAAAAGTGTTTTTATCATCTTGTAATGGAGCGAGGTCCGCGTCAGAAAACCGTATATGCTTCAAAACGCCGCAATCATCGATTAGCGCAAAAACGACGGTAAGTAATTAGAACCATTTACAACAATAATTGATAACGATGAGCATCAGAACTTTGGTAAGTGAATCAAAAATGGAAAATAATTAAATAGTTCGTTTACTCTCTGGGCACCAAATATTGCTTGGACTCTCAAGTGTTAAGCAGCGACAGGGTCTTTCTTGTGTTATTCAGAAATAACGCCCTGGCATGACTTCATGTTTTCTAAATATAAGCTACTAAAGTCCACTTTTTTCTTTCGTATAAGTAACAATAATCGCAGATTGTGCTTTGTTTTATAACTAGATTTAAAAACCTAACGTCCCTCCCAGAGACAAACAATGTCCAAGTTGTCACATCTGAGATCAACATGACAGGAAATGACTTTGAGAATTTGATTGGTAATATCGGGAATATTAGTACTTCATCGTCGGCACCTGACGTAAATTTGCAAGAAACTAGCACTGCTGGCGTTAGGTTGGTTGCACTTCACCATCTGAATTCAGTTGTATGTATCTGTTATGTTTCTACATACTTATTGCAGTTCGGCAAACGACTTTCTTTTGGATCATCACAATAATTCCAGTCCACTCTTAATAGCAGAAGAAAATGAGGACAAAAAACAAGCGGATTTCCATCTTGAAGGCAGAAGGCTGGTTGCCATTGACGATTTTCTCCAGCAAATTTTTTCATCCAAATGCCATGAACCTTTTGGGTGCAATATTACTGATATGTACATTTTAAAAGAGAATGTGATTGGCCTTTCCAGCATTATTACACTTCAGTGTAAAATGTGTAATATTGTAATGGACCTACAGACAGATTATAATGATATTACGGAGTTAAAAGTAAATGATGCCGCTACGTTAGGTATAATTTCTTCTGGTATAGGCTTTTCTACTGCACGTGAGGTGATGTCTGTTATGAATGTTCCATTTATGAATATTAAAACGTTTGACAAATGTCATAACAAAATAGCTGATAAAATTCATGAAACACTGTGGAAGCAGATTGAAGAAAATATATGTGAAGAGGCGCGCTTGGCTAGAACTTATGGAGAGGTTGATGCTGATGGGACGGCATGTATCACGGTCATTGCAGATGGAGCGTGGTTAAAACGTTCCTATAACGTAAATTACAACGCGTTGTCAGGAGTGGTAAGTATTCATTAATTTAATTGTGTGTACAAAATAAAATACTATGCAGCTCTTTTGGATTGACGTTTTGCATAATACGTGTTTTGTTCAAGGCATGCATAATCGGGCAGAGAACAAGAAAAGTTTTGTACCTTGGAATAAAAAACAAATATTGCTGCATTTGTGCACGTGCTGAGAGGAAAGGCGAATCTCCAAAAGATCATGTGTGTTACAAAAATTTTGAAGGTCCTTCTACAGCCATGGAAGCCGCACTAATAGTTGAAGGTTTTAAATTTGTTTGGGAGACATATGGAGTAAAATTTACTCGGCTTGTGGGGGATGGTGACAGCAGTGTCCATAAAAGGTTAATAGAAACTCGTCCATATGGCACTTGTATTGTAGAAAAGGTGGAGTGTTCCAATCACCTGATAAGAAATTTTTGTAAAAACCTCCGGGAAATAGAAAAAAGGAAAAGAAGTTTTGCAAAAAATCTTCCAGTTTCGCCCCAACTTCGAAAAATAGTCTTGTCGAGAAGTTATCGTCTTGTTGCAGCAATAAAAAAAGGAGTTCAATATAGAAGAAATTCAAATAGTATTGCTTTGGAAGAACAGATATCTCTTCTTATTCAAGATCTGAAAAACGCTCCGTCGCATGTTTTTGGAGAACATGAAAAATGTGGAGAAATCGGTTATTTCAATTGCACCGTACAAGAAAACGAGGTTAACCATGTTCCTTTGATGAAAGAATGTGGTCTATATGACGATGTGTTGACATATTTTAAAAGGCTGATAGACAATGCGTACAGCTTGATTTTAAACATGACAAATAACGCTGCAGAGCATTACAACTCAGTAGTAGCTAAGTTTGTGGGCGGAAAAAGAATAAATTATTCCCTACGAAGGCAGTTTGGCACCAGAGCGGAAGCATCGGGCATTTCTTACAATAGTGGAGGTGATTATTACCGTGTTATTTATAAAGAAATTGTCAATAAAAGCCCACGAGGAGCATTAAAAAAATATATTAGCGCAATCAAGAATCGGCGATATTATTGCTCAAAACTTAAGTCTACTAGAAAGCAACTTTTTAAGGAAAAAAGACAATTAGCCCCACGTGATGAACATTATGGTTTGACCTCATACGAGTTTGTGGCAGACATGACAGAAGAACAGTACGCCAAAAATGAAAAACTTTTTCTTGATAAATTGAAGAAGAATGCCGACGAAATAATAAAAATTGAAGAAGCAACTAGGGGACAAGCAGCCAATCCTATATGGTTTGAAGAAAGAATTAATAGAATAACTGCATCTAATTTTAAAGCTATATGTATAGTTTGCAAAAGAAAACCTCCTGCGTCAATACTGTCAAAAAATTATTATACAGCAGATTTACGGGAAATAGTAGTACAAGGTACGGTAGACGAAATGAGTTAAGAGCAATTCGCGCATTCGAGAGTCAATATGGTTTAGAAGTGAGGGCTTGTGGTTTTTTCATCGACCCAGAAAATTTCATGTTAGGTACCAGTCCTGATGGAATAGTAATTAGTCCTGGTAAAACAGAAGCGCTGGTAGAAATAAAATGTCCGGCAAATGCTGAGAAACTGAAACCAGAAGATGCCATTGAACAAAAGAGCATTAACTTTGCTGTGATTGAAAATAATAAATTAAAGTTGAAGAGAAACCATGCATACTATTTCCAAGTGCAAGGTCAGTTGCAAATAACCAAAGTAAGACTTTGTTATTTTGTGATTTGGACACCGCTTGAAATATTAGTTGAAGAGGTCTGTATTTATTTACTTATTATCAAAAAAAAAATTATTTCATAACTTTGCAGATTGAAAGAGATGCTCTGTTTTGGAAGGAAAAAATGGAAAGCAAGTTGACAACCTTTTTCTATAAGTGCCTTCTTCCAGAAATAGTCGATTCCAGACAGTCCAGAGGAATGAACATAAGAAATCCACCAAGAGAATAGAGACAGAGTATCAGTAAATATAATATAAGTCAAATTAGCTTTCAAAAATGTAAGAAGTAATTTGTGTTTTACATTTTCATGTTACCTAAGTGAATAATGTTTAGTGTAATCTCAAATTTATTATGTGACATAATTATAACAATACGTATCGATGTTTCATAAAGTTTGTGTACCTTTTTGCATTGATCACAACATTCAACACAACTTGCAGGCCAATGTTCTAGTACAACAGCTAAAAGTAATAATGAAAGTGTTTGCTCAAATAAAGTTAACAGTAGTAAATAGGTTATAATAAAACAAATCACTAAAATAACCTCATAATTCTTTGAAAGTTTGTTTTTGGGTTAATTATCTGTAAAACCGAATAAATGTGCTTGCAATTTGTACTCAAGCAGGCATATTTTTTGTGTTTTTTAAATCATGAAACAAACATAACTCATAGCAAAATAGCGAAGATTAGCCTGAACGGCGCAAGCAAATTGTCAAATTGTAAATGTTATAATATAAAACCATACATTATCTTGGCATTAGCGACCATATTGTTAGTCCTTATTAGTCAATAATTAAAACTAAAATTTATATTACGACGTTTCGACAATTATTTATTGTCTTCTTCAGTATCTGCTTTTTACGCATAGGTACAACACATTAAAAAAATGCTTTTAATTACAAAACAAACATACATAAGTATTTAGTAATAAAAAATATTGCAAATCTTTCATTTTTTCTATCAAAAAACTTGGCATGAGCAACTTCATTATTTCCTTCTTTTTTTTCCTGCTTTTGTATATATTCTAATTTGAATTAAGTAATTTTAGTAATCTGTTTAGAATAAAAACGACCAAGAAACGAAAACTTATTTTTATATATCTATATCTATACATAACACAGCCCATAATTTAATTTTATCCTGTTTCATGCATATCGTTCCAAAACTGCAGTCTACTGGCCCACGCTTATTTAATCATTTATTATAAGTAAATACCCGGCAAAAACATGTTTTTATAATTCTAGTCCTGCCGTGACACTTCGGTATAAATCGGTGTCAATCGGTATGATCTATGGTGTGATGTTTAATTTACAATTACATATGATGCGGGTAGGGGGATGATAGACCCCGCCTTTACGTCCTCACGATTTCCTTCGTCTCTCACCGTTCCCCTCATGTGTTTCGTTTGTCTTGATATAACTCCCTCTTAAATATAACAATATACTCTTTAGACGACATGAAATATGTATATGTATCTTTATTGTAGCTTGGAATAAGCCAATACCTACTTCAAATTATAATAATTATTCTGATTTGATAAATGTAAAGTAAATTTTAACTGCGACACTGAGTTCCAAATAATTCTCTAAAATAAGAAAGTTTATGAAGTGACAAATTTATTGCATTAATTTGACATACTTTTATTCGAATTATACTATATAGGAGCAGTATTCATATTGAGGTAGTTTAAAAAATTACATTAATACTTCTTTAAATAATAATTTGCTTTCCTAATATCAATTTAATTCATTAGAAATATTGTAGTTTTATGTAAAAACATAATTTTTACAATTATGAAGTTTTTAAAAAATCATCCCTAATACCTCTGCCCTCTTAATCACCTACGCCACTGGCACTTTTTGTTCGCGCAGCTTTGTGATGACGTATGTGATATTCTCTAAATGTTTTCACTCTACTTATGCTAGGCATCAAAGACAACCAAACGGCTGCCGAAAACTTGGAAACGTACAATACAATGAAAACCATTACTATTGCAGTATCAACTAGAGGAATTGGCATCAATACAGTTAAAATATTTCAATCTCTTTATGAATTTAATAATGTGCCACTCAATGGCAATATCTATCAAGTTTATCGCGTTGCATTAGCAATATTTGAGATGAAAGTTAATTTAACACAACGGCAAAGTCGATCTGTCATGAAAAGCATTCGTCCTATTCGAAATTAAGATTTTATCATTACAGTGAAATCTCTATTAGTTGTTCCTGAGTCGATAGCATCTGTCGTAAATAGCACCGGCAATATAAAAATAAACGACGCATACGTTCCCAAAATTGCACGAAACTTTCAAACACCACTGACTTTTGTATTATCGGAGTCCGTTTTTATACTCCGGGAATATTGTTATCAGTTCCCCTGTCAGTGTGCGCATTTTACTCTTTTGTAATACAATTACTGGAAAACTCGGTGCGCAAGTAATTCTTTTGCACACGTCTTTTGTGGTTTTACAAGTTCATGCAACTAGAGCATGATGCATTTTTTCTACACTTATCGAATTCCTATTTTTACAAAAGTGAACAAAGCAATCCCACAAAACTTTAGTGGTTAATACTTATCATTTTCCTTGTACTTTCCAGACATACATACCGTATGATATTTTACAATTACTTTAAGAATTATATTATAAATATTATACAACAAGTGAATTAAACCACTGTTTATTTGCGAGAAGAATGTTTATAAATTCTTCGAGCAAATAATAGGTTTAATTCACGTGTTTTATACATTTTTTTATTCAATTTTGACAAGACATCAAAAAAAAACCAAAAAAAATCCAAATTACATTGATCAGTTTAGACAAATCAAGTAGGTTGCGAAGCAAATTTCCGTGACAACGAGAATGAAGAGAAAAACCAGGTTTCCGTGCCTGAGTTGGTTCGTATGGAAGCTTTAGAAGCTGTGAATAAAGCGGTTCCTGCTAAATCAAAAAAGTTGTATGAAAAAGAATATGAGAATTTTTGTGAGTGGAGGAAGCGAAAGGATGCAAAGGGAGTAGACGAAACAATAATTTTGGCTTATATTTCTGAACGATCCAAAATTGCGAAATCTATTACTCCCAACTGAAGAAAATGTTATCTGTGAAAGAAAATATTGACATAAGCAGGTATTTGAGGTTGACGTTATTTATGAGTTTTGAACTATTATATAATTGTTGTAGATTTCATCAGGTATCTGCTTTCCTAAAACAACAATCTGTAGGGCACAGACCAAAGAAATCTATGGTGTTCACATTGAAAGACATGGAAAGGTTCTTGGATACCGTTTTAGATGATTTGCTTCATAAAGTGGTTCTAATTGTGGGAGTGTTTGGAGGTTGCAGAGTTAGTGAATTGGCTGCCATGCCAGTTGATGATGTTGATGACAGAGGCAACGTAATTGTAGTCAATATTCCTGACACGAAGACTTATAAGCCCAGAAGATTTACTATCATTAACGGAAGTAACTATCTTTATGTTATTGATGTTTTTCGGAAGTATAGAAAATTACGACCTGACAGTATTTTACACAAACGGTTATTCATTAAGGGTCCTCGCTAGTGGATCTGTCAACAATGGAAAAATAGCAGATTTTAGATGCCAGATATTTTTGTTGATTTTAAAGATGGAGAAAACCTTTCAACGTCAACTTATGAAGAATTTAGTAATCTACTCGGCTGAAGAATCAAATTTAGAAAAAAATTAACGGATTAAAGAAAATTAATTAATATGTCAAAATATTAAAAACCAGTTGTCTCAAAAATCCTTCGGAGAAGATTTGTTTGCTTGAGTTCACGTTATAAATTGAATAAAAAGCTACCCGGCTGTGCACTTATTTTTCGTTCAACTATTCTTTACTTTGTTTAAAATGAATATAAAATAAATTAAAATTAGGCAACCCACATTACAATGAATTGTTATTCTGCTATAAATCTTTCCCGCGGTTACAAATGTGTAAATATTTGGTCATAAATGAATTTTTATTCACTTAGATATTGAGTTATTATTTCAAATATTTATTATATATTCCCTATGTGTAATAAGTACTCGGACATCCTTGGCTTATTAAATTATGTGCTGCCACGCCCGCTCTGTAAACGGGAGAATTAGCCCTAGAAATTACAAGCCGGTAGCGCAGTCAAATATGGCGCATACGCGAACCAACACTCATCCATCGGTAGACTCGTTATTTCCAACAGAACTGTAACGACTTTAGCTTCACTTATCAATAACAAAACTTAAACTACGTTTCGGAGAGTGATGTACCACCTTCAAGACACCTTACCTTTGCTTCCCAAGCGCGAAGTATAACAGAGATAAAGATTGTGCCTTAGCTCAGTCGAGTGGGCGTGTGTTCCGTCGATACGGCGGTGAAAGAGAGACCCAGCGCCAGCTCTTGTAATAATCAATCCTTATCCCTAGGTAAACTGCCCCCAAGAGCAAGATCAATTATAAGCACTGAGGTTGCAAAGTTACGAAATCAAACATCCAGAAGTCAACATAACAAATTTAATAAGATCCTACTCAATATTTGAACAATAAGTATACCTACTAGAATAAAATACAGTATAGAGACCCATTACGTTGGTCAACCATATGAGAATTTCCAAAGGGAGCAAGTGAAATTAAAAATAAAACGATTTGGGCGAGTGCGTTGGTCACCCTGTATAGTATCGAGTTACTGAGTCAGTAACCGAGTAAAAGTTTAGGTACAGTAAAATTACTCTAAGAAACACTCGCACTGTTTTTAATTAATGTTGTTAATTAATTGACGTACCGGCAATTGTAATCGTACCAAAAAAAAATATCAAATACAGTTGCTATCGCAGAGAAATAAATAAAACAATATCAACTACAATTGCTATCGTACCGAAATAAATGAAACAACATCAAATACAGTTGCTATCGTACAGAAATAAATGACACAATATCAACTACAGTTGCTATCGTACCGAAATAAATGAAACAACATCAAATACAGTTGCTATCGTACAGAAATAAATGAAACAACATCAAATACAGTTGCTATCGTACAGAAATAAATGAAACAATATCAAATACAGTTGCTATCGTACAGAAATAAATGAAACAACATCAAATACGGTTGCCATCGTACAGAAATAAATGAAACAAGTACTTGTCTTTAACAAATTTCTTCACAAAAGTTACCACGGGTTGCCCCAGTAGTTATGAATATTAAATTAATTACACAAGTAACAACAGAGAACTGCTGATATTATAAGGTACATATAAATTTATTTACCAAAAAAAAAACAGCTGTGAACAAGGCTTCGCAATGCAACTTAAATTGATAGACTTCCCTTGTCTCGGCAAGGGGTTATTAAATAAAATAAACGACCACTGCTAGTTGAATTTAAAACAACCGATAAATGAAACATTAAATTTGAGCAACGTTTTAAATATCAAGAAAACCAGTTGTTAAATCATTGAATTTGAACAATATTATACTGGCAGATATAAGGTATTAAATCATTAACTGCACAACGCTAGAATGTAAACAATAAACTATTAAATGCTTAAATTTGAAAACGTTAAGGGTCTCAAAAGGTAAAACAAGAGTTACAAGATACAACAGGGTTGTTCCTGTCATTACAATCGTAATGATTCCATTACATTTAGCATACCATCATTACGCCATTACTACAATTTTTTAAATCGTTAATTTCATTACAATTTTCAGTTCCATAGCTCAAATTTGTATTTTGCTTCGGGAGCTGATTTAACGCGATACGTTTACTGCGAAGACCATTTCGGCCGCCTTTTTTAAAAATATTTTAGGGTACATTCATAAAATCGTTAAACATTTTAAAACAAATAGATATTATGAACACACCCTAAACGAAAAATTGTTGCTTTTGTTTTTATATTTTATACGCCGAAGACAAATTCCGACAAACTGGATAAGTAAGCAAAGTTACCGTAATTTATATATAATATAATATTGTTAAGAATACGTTTATTTCTAGATTTTTAATACAGTCAACAAGTAGCAATGGCAATACTTTTGTCAGGAAGTCCATGCCTGTGGAAGTAAATAATAATTTGCAGGGGCTCGATTCGGCATTAAATGAGGATGAAAACGATAGTGATAGTAGTGAAGCTATATCATTTAAGCGAAGGAAGCGTAATGTGTTTGTACAGAAGTTTAAAAAGTCTTGGTCAAATAAAGACAATGGAAAGTGGCTTACAGGAGATCCCGTAACTGGAAAGACGACTTGTAAAGTATGTAACAAAATAATTGTAGGAGGAATAACTCATATAAATAGGCATGGTGAGAGTGCAAACCATATGAAAAAGATGAAAGCTTTAAGTAGAACAACGGACCTAGTAGATTTCGCTTTAAATATTACAGAGTCTACAAAATTAAGACAAGGAATAAAGGAAGCAGAACTAAAAATGGTAATTTTTCTTGCAGAACATAATCTTCCCATGAATATACTAGATCACTTGCCAAGATTTATAGCATCAGTATGTTATGACTCTCAAATCGGTAAACACTTACAATGTGGACGAAAGAAGGGTACCAAAATTTGTAAACAAATTACTGGGCTAGAAAACCTAAAAAACATATCGGAAAAATTGAAAAATAATTGGTTCTCTATAATAATAGATGAAACAACAGATGTATCTACCACAAAATGTTTAACAGTTCTAGCACGATGCTTTGCTGATAATGAAGTAAAAGATAACTATTTAGGATTGGTAGAAGTTGCTAATGGTACAGCACAAGGATTATTTAGTGCAATTAAAAATCTGTTAAACCAAAACGATATTCCTTTTGATAAAATGATTGGATTTGCAGCAGATAATGCAGCAGTCATGCAGGGTAATAAAAATGGAGTACAAGCTAAGTTTAAAGAAAGAAGAAATTCCAGATATCTTTGTACTTGGGTGTGCCTGTCACTCTATAGCACTATGTTCTTCAGCAGCTTGTAAAAAAATACCTACATCAATTGAAGAACTTGCACGAGATATAGTTATGTATTTTGCACATAGTTCAAAACGACAAGATGAGTTCAAACAGTATCAACAATTTATAGATATAAGTCAACATAAACTCCTAAAATTAAGCAATACAAGATGGCTTTCTATGCAGGCTGTTGTGAATCGTATCTTAGAGAAGTGGCAAGCTCTAATATTGTTTTTTTACGAACGAGGTGTATGACAAATTAAATTCAAATCTAATTAATCCCAAACTCATTTTAGATGCCTTACATAATAATGTATTCAAACTCTATTTTAGTTTCTTAGCATACATCCTTGACATAGTCAATAATATGAACTTGGAATTTCAAAGTGAATCACCAAAACTACATTTATTAAACGACAGACTAACCAGTTTATTTAGAGCAATATTAAGGAATTTTATAAAACAAGAATATATAGATAATGTTTTAACATCTGGTCTGTACCATCCGTCTACGTATAAATGTTTGAATGATATTTATTGTGGAGCAAATTGTGAAATCATTGTTAATGTGGAAAATGCGGCAATTAATCAAAAAGAATTAGATACATTCAAATTAAAATGTTTAGATTTTTATGTAGAATTAGCCACCCAGATACAGAGTAAATTTAATTTTAATGATCCTGTTTTGAAATCCATGAGAAATATTGATCCTTGTGTCACTGTATCAGGTGAATGCGAATCCTTAGTATTGTTAGCCAGTAGATTTCCTAGGTTAGTAAACAATATTGAACATTTAAATTCAGAATGGCGGCAATTAGCTGACTTAACTGAAATAAAGCAAATTGCTACAAAGCCTTTGGTGGAATTTTGGTCAGTAATCTTTAATTTAAAAACTGGATTAGATCATTATATGTTTCCCAATGTATCAAATTTTGTGAAAGGTTTACTGTTTTTACCCCATTCTTCTGCAGCTGCGGAACGAATTTTTTCTCAGATGGCCTTAATAAAAACTAAAAATCGCAATAAACTTCATATTTCGACATACGATGCTCTCTTACATACAAAATGCTTATTGAGTAAGACCAAATGTTATGATTTTAAACCTTCTGAAGCACTTATGTGTAGCAATCTAACGACTGATAGGGATGAAGGCACCTCTAGTAGTGATACCGAAATATTTTTTTAATAGAATTGTTAAGTTTCAGTTAAAAAATTATAGAATGTGGGATTATTTATTGTAAATGTTGTACACTTTATTTACATTGACAAACATGAATAGGTAAATTGTGATCATTAAAATTTAAAAAATGTTTGTATAATTCACATTTAAAATCATTACCTTACAGTACGCTGTTTATGATAGTTAAAATGTTTAATACATAAGCTTTTATTGCAACATTTGGTACCAACAACAATAAATACATCAGTTAATAATAAAACGATTTTTATTTGAATTTGGCGCTACTGTCATTACAAAACCACGGAAAACATTACAATTTCACTAAAGATGTCGTTACAAAATTTTTACTGCTCGGAACAACGCTGAGATACAAACTTGACCCATACCCTCCGATCACACCATATATCGGGGTACAACATGACACACAAGGCCAACTAAATGTAACAAATTATTAATTTAAATTCTGACTCACTGGCCCACAATTAAAATAGTGGATTTAACCTATACTATCTTCCAAAAGGTCCAAGTAAACAAATTTTGTGCTACTTATCTTTCAGGCACATGAAACTCCACACATAAGACACACATCCGGTGGAAAACTCCCTGGCGGCGATAGGATAAGTCGGTAGCCACAGGTTGTAATTCTTACTGCATAAAATTCCGACTGGAAGTTGGTTTTCCCTCCAAGGTGTAATTTGCAACGGAATCAAAATAGCGACGGGAGAATGTCAATACAAGGCGGAAATTAAAACGTGGTGTTTTCTTTTTCCATCTGCCCAAATCCCGTTCACCCTAGCTGCTAAAATTAGAGGAAACAGACGGGAAAATTACTACGAATCTGAATAACGTTAGGATGCAAGACAAACTTACCGGCGATGATCATTTAATTAATGTCTAAAACCCAATCCGTACATCGTACGACAAAAGAAAAACGGAATAACTACGTACTCAGCTCCATCGCTATTTATTAGCGCAATACTAAATTCTACACGACAAACAATGACTAAAATCTCAATGCATGAGTACGGCCGACATTAATCACTTCGCCGCCAGCAAGGTTAACGTTTTAAGCCGATAGCCTCAACGGAATAATCTTACGCGTCCCCTCAACGACCAATGGAAGACAGCCACAGTTAAACGCCATCTGTGCCACAAAAAATGAAACGTCTGCGGTAAAATTGCCGAAAACAAAGAATTACTTACTAATTTCAGATACATAGACGCAAAATACTCCAATTAGAATATGTACCGTAGTTGAAAGAAAAAGAAAATAAAAGACATTTTTACAAAATCTACGAAGCGCGCACACAACGTTACTTCTAAACCAACCAGGTGACGCTAGTATGTCGATGTTACCTTTATTTAGCAATTACAAACCCACAAATAAAAACGTAATTACTTCCTCTGAAAACTGCGAATAGGTCAAGGAAAATACAATATTCCCGGAAATAAAGAATTAACATCCCAACCGTGTCTAAAAAGTAGTTCCTAGAATATCAACCACGCCCTGGTCGCATTCAAAAGACATGTGTACCGCGGCTCGCTGGAAATACATCAAAATTTATAAATTGCTGTAATAAGACATAAAATACCCCAAAAAAATGTAACAATGCTATGCAACCAATATTACATTTCCCATTCACTAGCGAAGACCATTAATTACCGAAACAATAAATGTACAGTACAACCTGTTGGAATAAATACTATTTCAAAATTTCCGGAAAAAATTGCACGATTTGTTGGGGTCCGAAATCCTGAAAAATATACGGGTCACAGCTTTAGACGTTCGAGTGCAACTTTACTGGCAGACTCTGGGGTATACTTAGCAGTTGTAAAGAGACACGGTGGTTGGCGTTCAAATAGTGTTGTAGAGGGATACATAGAAGTTTCTCTTAATAATAAAATTGATATTTCAAGGAAAATCATAGGGGAAGGTGGGGCAAGCGCAGACAGCGAGGCAAGAGTAGATTATTTAAATTAGCCGCTATTTATAGTTTTTCGGTTGGTATCACCATGTTACAATTAGCTGCCGCGAATTAGAGGTGTGGTGAACAATTTCGGCGACGATTTGTGGAAAAACTGAAAAAATACAAGGTAAGTTGCAATTTTATGATGTGCCATGTAAGAATTGAAAGTGGTAATTATGCGATATTAAGCTTAATAAGTTAAAAGTAGGATTAAGGATTTTATCTGTCACAAACTGAAACCTAACCTCTCTAATGTCAAGCGAATTTTTCCAGTCAGTGGCGTAGTCTTTTTAGGGGGGAATTTTTTAATTACATATATTACCAGGGGCAAGAGTAGACATTAAATCTACTCTTGCCTCTTTTGTCTACTCTTGCCTTTACTGAATAATTTTGTAATTCTCTTTTAAGAATGGTCCGTTGTTATAAAAGAAAAACTCAAAGGGCTAATTGGTCTCAGGAAAATATGGCCTTGGCACTAAAATCCATTAAACAGAAACGACTAACATATAGTCAAGCATCAGAACGATTTGGAATACCACGTTCCACTCTGTTTAAACGAATATCTTTGAAAAAGGATACAGTTATTAATTTGGGACGTTTTAAACCAACATTTATTGCAACACAAGAACAAGAATTAAAGGAACATTTGCTGCAGTTGGAAAGTTTATATTACGGAATGTGTCTACGTGATTTCCGAAAGGCTGCGTTTGAATATGCTGAAATTAACGGGATACCACATAGCTTTAACAGAGTGAAGAAAATGGCTGGGAAGGACTGGTGCCTGAAATTTCTAAATAGAGTGGGTGGGCTATCTGTCCGTAAACCTGAGGCGACAAGTCTCGCTAGGGTAACCAGTTTTTCAAAAACCAATATTGAAAGATTCTTTGGCTTGCTGAAAGAAGTCAAGGATAAATACAACTTTTCGGACGACAGAATTTTTAATTTAGACGAAACAGGTGCCACTGTGGTACAAAAACCTACTAAAATTATAGCGCAAAAGGGCAAAAAACAGGTGGGGCGAATTACTTCTTTAGAAAAAGGGAATACTACTACTTTGGTAGTTTGTGGGGGTGCAAGTGGTTCTTTCATACCACCTGTTGCTATTTTTAAGAGGGTTCGAATGCATCCAAGTCTGTTGATTGGTGCTATGCCAGGAACAATTGGAATTACTAGTAAGAATGGATGGATAGATACCGAAATATATGTTAAAGTTATTAAACATTTTATTCAGTGCACTAGGCCATCACCTGATAAGCCAGTTTTGTTAATTGTAGACGGCCATTCGAGCCACAAGTCATTAGAGGCTATAGAAATTTGTCGTGCCAATGGTATTAGCCTTACTCTACCCCCTCACACTACGAACAGACTCCAACCATTAGACTTAACCGTTTTTGGACCATTCAAGACCTATCTAAATAGTGAAATGGACAAGTGGATGACAAATAATCCTGGAAAACGCATCACAGAGTACGATATGCCACCGATGATTAAATCTGCCCTCATGATAGCTCTGAGTCCAGCAAATATCACACATGGCTTTGAAAGAGCTGGAATTGCGCCTTACAATCCTGACGTTTTTACAGAAATCGATTTTCTAGCAGCAGCGGCCATTGCTCCTCATGTAGAAGTGAGTGAAGTGCCAGAACAAAATCCTGACATATCAGAAAATGTGTTAGAAAATCATAATTTGTCTACGGAGGCTCCTAGACAAATCAGCGAAGAAGACGAGGAAATAGAAAACCAGGAAATTGAGAATAATCACAACGAAAAAAGCCAAGAACAGAAAAAAACATGTTAGAATAACAGAGATCTCACCACTCCCAAAAGCTAAACCTGTTTCCCAAACCAGAAAGAAGCGAAAGCAAGAAAAAGCCGAAATAATCACTAATTCCCCGTACAAGCAAGACCTGGAGTAACGGGAGTTGCAGAAGTCCAAAAATATGAAAACAGCAAATAAATCTCTCATGGGAAAAACAATCCGCTTGGAGGCAAATATAGAAAGCGGCCCCTCTACTTCTCACAACGGGAATACTCGACAGAAACCGATACTGCGAAAATCAAATTCAGTTCAGGGTAACTCGTAAATTTTACCATTGTATTTTCACAAATAGCGTATGTTTGCATAATTTTCAGATTCTGACTTCTGCTGTTTTTATTGTGAAGAAAAGTTTAGTGAGTCAGTTAATGAGGAATGGATTAAATGCAGCGCATGCAACAAATGGTGCCATGAAGATTGCTCTGATTTTGTTTGTGATGGCTGGACTTGCGAGTTTTGTCGTTAAAAATACCATTTCATGATAAAATTATGAGTTCATTGTCGTTTATAAACTTTTTTTTAAGAGTCTGCTTTTGCCCCACCGGTGGGGCAAAGGTAGACATATGCAGACAAATTACTTTTTTTTTTATTACTAAGTTATCACCAGAGTTATATTCGTTTTTCTATTATAGAATTTTATACCATATAGTAGGGTATCTTATTTTTACAATAAATTTGTTCATTTTGATTTTATTCATTTTTTGGGAACCAGTCAAAGCTTAAGGTGCCACTCTTGCCCCACCTTCCATTAAACCATTCTTCAACAAACATTCAGGAGGCATTAATTTCAAGTTCGGAAGCATGTATTTCCGCATCAAAATCAGTGTCAAATCAAAATATGAATTTGCCTATTAATGGTACATATGGTGTGCAATTTAATGGTCTCAGTAATATTTATTTTAATAAATAAAAATAGTTTTTTGTTGTTCTTCATTAAATGTTTTCTTATTGTATTGGTAAAACAATTTTTAAAACAATAGTGAATTAAAACGCTTTTAATCCACTCGTAAGACTACTTATAAGGGTTACTATGGAGTTAATAATCTCACTTTATAATGTCACAATTGAATAAAATACATCATTATTTTTTACTTTGTGACAATATGTACATGTGTAGTCGAGGCCTATATTACATATTGCAGTGATCTTGAGTTTGGTGGTAAATTGTAAATAAGCATAATCAAGATCACTTCGGGAGACGCATAGTAAAACAGACAGTTTTGCAGCAGGTGTAAACCGCTCTAAAAGGAAAAACTAGAAGTAGGTGAAAACCTCTTCTTCCTCTTAAAATAAAAAATTTATTTTAATTTAGAAGTTTATTCATGAATCGGAACTGTAAAATAATTTTTCAAAAAAGATTTTACGGCACTTAGAAACATTTTTAACAAAATTAGGACTTGTAATATTTTATAGATTAAACGTTATTCTAACAGAAATTTGTTCACGTATTGGAACTTATAATATTTTATGAATTAGATATCATTTTAATTCAGGAGACTCGTTTAGATTGGAACTTGCAATTTTTTTTTTTTTTTAGAGATAATTATTTATATTTGGAACAAGTTTATTAAAAATAAAATTTTAAATTATATTTTTTTATTTTACTAGAATGTTTTATTTTATATGCAGGGTTATTACACCGTGTGTTATGGTAAAGCATTTTAGTGTCTGTAACGATCAAATTAGATAGCCTAATAATATTTTTTTTTGGAATTAAATATAAACACCGCGTTTTAATAAAATTTTCTTTATTATTTATTTACAAGATTAGAAGAGTTATAGTTTAATAATTTTTGTTTTATGTACATGTAGGATATTTAGACTGTGAAAAAAATTTATTTTGAGATGGATGAGTTTGAGATATTATATGAAGAATTAAGGTGATTTAGTAATGTTTATTATTAGTGTGTATATATATATATGTTACGGGCAATGTAATTATTTAGGTCAGTGTTCATAATGTTTGGTTATTATGAAGAATGACCATTAGAATTGGGCAATTTGATAAATTTGAATTACTTTACGATAATTTCTCACATTGCCCGGTCATTATAAATACCGCTATTATTTCTTTGGGCACTTTGATTAATTGACAGCAATGGGACAACCACGTGCGTGTAGTGTGATTCTGGCTGGCCAATCAGCATTCATTTTCAGTCGCTTGTCGCCTGTGCCGGTACCTATGTGCTTGATGATAGTCTTAAATTGACTTTGTGTTCTGTTTAGTTAGGTAGCTGATTTTTCTATAAAATAAAATGCAGGAACAGTTAGTAACTAATGTCAGTGACATGAAGCATCGTTTTAATGAACGTCTGGATGAATTATGTTCATCAAAAGCTCAGAATACACAAATTCTCACAAAGCCACAATACTTGGAGTTAATAGAAAAGGTTAAAACATCTAGAAGCAAAGTGGCAAATAAAAAACCTGAGGATTATCAGCGTTTACGTAGGTTCGACGTAATGACTATTGGAGAGAAGGAAAAGTTGATAGTTCCTGTAGAGGAAGGTAAAGAGCAGATAAGATTTTATGTACATCGAGAAGAGATATTTCAACTCTTACATGATACACATATAGCAATTGGGCACTGTCGTCGAAACCGTATGGAAAAAGAGCTAAATTCAAAGTATAAAAACATTACAAGGGAAATGATTGTTACATATCTAAATTTATGTATGACCTGCGAAAAAAAACACAGTGTGCAAAAAAAAGGTTTAGTTGTTAGACCGATACTAAGTAAGAATATGAATTCAAGATGTCAAGTCAATTTAATTGACATGCAGTCACAAGCTGATGATCAATATAAATTCATACTTGTATACCAAGACCATCTTACTAAATTTATTCAACTTCGACCTCTTACAAGCAAAAGAGCAGAAGAAGTAGCTCATGTGCTTTTGGATATTTTTGCAATTTTTGGTGCGCCCAGTATTTTGCAAAGTGATAATGGGAGAGAATTTGCTAACAGTACTATTAGCGAACTATGTAGCATGTGGCCCGAGTTGAAGATGATGCATGGGAAGCCCAGACACTCTCAGTCAGGGTTCCGTAGAACGTGCGAATCAGGACGTGGAAAATATGCTTTGTTCGTGGCTAGAAGACAATAGCACCAGGAAATGGTCAGAAGACTTACGTTTTGTACAGCTAATGAAGAACAGAGCTCATCATAGTGGCATCAACTGTACTCCGTATGAGGCCATGTTTGGGACAAACTTAAAAGTTGGTCTAAAAAGTTTTTTACCCACAGACGTTCTGCATAATATAAATTGTGAAGAGGACTTAGAAGTTCTATTAAAAGATCAGAACAATTCACAGTCTGTAGAAGAATGTCCACTGCAAAATAAACCCGAGTCACATGTGTTAGCGGAGCTACCAGGTCCAAGTCAACATGATGAGGAGGAACTACTTTCTCTTGAGAGTTATGTTCAAACTTCAACTTTGCTAGCTAAACCAAGCCCTGATTTACATAATAAAGAATTTCAAGAATCTTTCGGGCATGAAGATTCCCCGGAAGACTCTATGTTAAAAAAAGGAAAGCCGACATATTAAAAATTAGGCAGATTTCAGCAAGCACTCTAGAAAAACAAGCTAAAAAAATGGTTCAAACTTCTAACTCAAAATACCCTCATGCTAAAAAAGGTGACACAGTTAGAGTTCGAGTCCCAGATGTCGACAGAGGTCGCACCGATGGAAGAAATACTTTGGCATTTGTTCTTGAAGTATCAGATGCTAATCTGTATAAATTAGGCACGAAACACGGAATTCTAAATCAACTTTATGCCAGGAACCAATTTACAATATGTAATGAGAAGTTTATATATGCCGAAGATATTCCACAGACAGAGATTTCACTACGAGAATGTGCAAGATTATCATCCAAGACAGGGGGCCAAGGCTATAGTCGATGTGGCTGTAAAGGTGACTGTAAATCAGGCAAGTGCAAGTGTCGTAAAGAAAAAAAGCTATGTAACTCGAAATGCCACCAAAGTGGAAGCTGCTCTAATAAATAGACCCTCTATGTATTGCTACATATTGACATTTTGTGTAAATATAAATTTGTAAGTACGTACATATCTAATACATTATTTTTATTTGGACTTAAGTTTTGTTTGTACTTATTTCATCGCCACCGGTTTGTTTGTCAGCATGTGAAATTTTATTTATAATTTTTTGTTTGTTACTTTGTCAGTTAGGTATGTAAAAATGTGTTATTTTTTATAAGAAATATGAATAAAAATGATTTTTAAATGGCCCACTGGACTTTTAGCATTATACATAATGACCGGGCAATGTAATATTTGCAACATAATTTATCATTTTGTCATATCCTCTTGGGCACTTTTTAAATTGCCCGGGCATTATAAACAATGCCCAATTATTTACATTGCCCGCAACATATATATATATAGTGTTGTGCAAATTTCTTATGTGGTGTTTTGTATTGGAATCTTAGAGCGAGGTAAAATTTTTATTTTTTTTATATAAGGTAGACCCGGGGAAGTGCGAATGTGGGGTAAGTGCAACCTAGCCCAATAAAAAGACTCACCCGGTACTTTTCGTCTTGACATATCGTCGGTAATAAAGAAAACACGCGTATCTTACAGATCCATGTATAAGATTGGATGGTTTCCGTCAGATGGCACCAGTATCGTCAACAGCATTTGCGAAGAGTGTTTCTCGTTGGTGTTGACTTGGTAATTTAATTTGTTTTGTGCCGTTTTTGCTGCCACTAAGTAAGTATCAAACAATTTTTTACTACCTACCCCCATAAAATTGTCTATATTTTCATTTTGTATCAACATTGATGCGATCTACAAAACATAACTTCATCCTTTGTCAAAGGTCGCACTTGCCTCGCTTAATGTCACCCAGTGAGGCAAGTGCGTATGAAATCCTGAAAAATGCTGAGGCAAGTGTGAACCTGTACAAGAGGTTATCCTTTTCTCAGAATGGTACGCAAATACGTTCTAAAACCCAACGTGGTACCCAGTACAGCAAGGAAGATGCAGTTAAAGCAAATCGTTTGAGTCTACATAGAGCCCATCGTCTTTACAACATTCCAAAATCCACCTTGCACTGTTACGTTACTGGTAGAAGAGGGGAAAAAAGTGCTACTCAGGGAAGAGATACAATTATCCCATGTGAGGACGAGAGGAAATTAGCTGAGGGGCTAAAGTGCCTGGAAAAATGGGGTTATGTAAAACAGAAGTGTTAGATATCGTAGCCACCTATATTTCAAATAATAATATATCAACGCCCTTTAGAAATAATGTGCCTGGACATCAATGGTTCATGAATTTTAAAAAACGACATAACCTGTCAATAAAGAAACCTCAATCAGTGGAATATGCAAGAAAAAAAGTATGTGACCCATTCATCATCTACAATTATTTTGAACTGTTAAAGAACACGCTTGATGAATTGAAACTTGTGGATAAGCCTGATCAGATATGGAATCTGGACGAAACCAGCCTGTCTATCGATCCACCCAAGTGGAAAGTAGTCGGTGCCAAAGGCCTTCCATCTACACGCGTCACCAGCACTGCTGGACGTGAAAATATAACCGTCTTGTCAACGGTCAGCGCAAGTGGAAAAAAAGCCCCTCCTTTGATAATATACAAAGGCAAATATATCTGGGATAAGTGGCTTGCAGATGAAGGAGCCGACTGTTTTTCTGGCATTACTTATGCAGCAACTATTAATGGGTGGATGGAGAGCTCGGTGTTCTTGAATTTTTTGAAAACCACTTTTTTAGAAGCAATCGGTGATGTTCGTCCAGTTCTACTTATTTTTGATGGCCACAAAACTCATGTACATTGTGATGTTATCACCTTTGCGCAATCTCAGAACATTACAATTTTAAAACTTCCACCACACAGCACTCATTTATTGCAACCACTGGATTTGGCGGTGTTCAAGTCATTCAAGGCTAAGTGGGACGCGGAACTGACCAAGTGGCAACGAACACATTCAGGTCTTAAAATTCCCAAGAAAATGTTTTCCCAACTTGTCGGAACAACTTGGCAGAACTTGAGACCAGAAATCATAATGAACGGGTTTCGAAAGGCTGGGATATATCCCTTTAATAAAGACGAATAAGAAGATAAATTTGACAGAAATAGCTTGAATAGATGGAAAGCAGAGCAAGCTAGAAACAGACAGACGCAAGCAGACAATGAACACATTAATAATGAAGACAACATAAATAACGAAGAAAGCGATGTAGAAGAGATGGAAGAGGAAGGAACAGTCAACAGCGAACAATACGTCCATAACGATGAAGACGCAGTTTATAGAGAGAACGACATAGAAAATCCTAATGCAGACAACGACATGGACAACCTTAACGAAGACCACGAGAAAATGTGTGCAGTTAATCAAGTGGAAAATAATAATACTGTTGCTAAACCAACATTTGAAGATCTGTTGTTGGCAACAGTGAAACAAGCACGACCTGAGGTTGTAGGAACCCGAAAGAGAATATGCCCCGGGGCAGAAGTAGTAACAAGAATAGCTGCAGAAGAACTGTTGATGTTAAAAGAAACTGAAAAGTTGGAGAAAGCTAAAAAAAAGAGGAAAATGAAAACTGTCTCTCAAGTCCAATAACTGTACAAAACGAAGGTCCAAGGCTTCTTCATCCAAAAAGACTAAAGCTGCCAGTATCTCTAGTAGTGATGAGTCTGAAAGTGAATTGCGACTTGATGACTCTTCTGAATCGGACCCGGAAGTATTTTATCAGAGCGTAAGGGACGAAAGGGATGAAGAAGACAGAATTGATGCTCAATTTGATGGAACGCCCAAAACCTTAAGTATCGGCACATATGCTCTGATTAAATTTAAGACTAAAAAGACCATCAAATACTATGTTGGAAAAATTACTGGCAAGGATGCAGAGCAGTGGAATGCTTCGTTTCTTCGGAGAGGCAAGGGCGAAAAATGTATTTGGCCTACCATTGCAGATATAGGGTAAGCCAGACAGTTGTTGGCACCCATACAGTGATTGGCACTCAAGAGAATTTCTTCTTTTTGTAAGGGTTTGGGGCACTGGCGGTAAAAATGTAGTGATAAACGACATACATTGGACACTTCTCTGTCACGTGACCAATTATTCCAGTCCAGACAAGTCAGTCTGAATTGTAAAGCGTCACTCAATGCACCTATGCTCTACAAGCTTCTAGAACTCGTGTATTTCTATAAGGTGTGAACTCAAAACAAGTGCCCTATTTTTTGTTTTTATGCAGCGACATTTAGCAAGGTAAGTTGTATGTAATCAATAT
Source organism: Amphimallon solstitiale (assembly GCA_963170755.1). Lineage (NCBI taxonomy): Eukaryota > Metazoa > Arthropoda > Insecta > Coleoptera > Scarabaeidae > Amphimallon > Amphimallon solstitiale. The sequence goes on along the minus strand of OY720677.1, from coordinate 47,133,504 downwards.
AGTTTGTTCTTAATTTTCAATAAATAATTCAGTTGAAAATCATGCCATTTCTTATATTTTTAACATGCCAATAACTGTATATGGAAAATGCGGTTGAAGACAGTTATTGACATGGGGTGCCAATAACTAGCTTGTCAAAAAAAACTGGAAAACAGTTATTGGCATTTCAAATATACATTATTTCTGTTGTCATAATAATTTTACAAACCAGAAATATGTGTTTTTTAAGTCATTACCCATAAACAATGTTTTGGTCCGGCACCGTATACCTACTTAAGGGCACTTAATTATTATTCTCTCAAAAAAAATTTTTTACAGGAAGGGACACAACGATGCCTAAAACACCAAGTGGTAAAAAATATGACAAAACATATGAGGAGGAAACAATACAAAAAGCGCTTGATAGTATTAAAAATGGAATGTCGAAAAAAAAGGCATCTGAAGTATTCAACGTACCTCGATCGACTCTTCAATTTCGCCTGAGCGATAAATTTACCAAAGTTTCCCATGGGCCATCACCAATTTTAACACATGACGAAGAACGTGCGTTAGTGGACTGGGTGAAGGACTGTAGCAGAAAAGGATTTCCAAGAAGAAAAGAAGACCTTCAAGCGTCTGTAAAAGATTTTTTAGACAAGGAATCAAGACCAAATCCTTTCAAAGATAATATGCCTCAAGACGGGTGGTATTATTCTTTTTTAAGAAGAAATCCTGAGCTAACACACAGAACGGCAGAAGGTGTCACTGCATCCAGTTCAAATGTGTCCGAAAGAGACATAAGAAAATGGTTTAATCAAATCGAAACTTACCTAAAGGAAAAGAATGTATACAATGTCTTACTTAATCCCGAAAGGATATATAATGGCGACGAGACCAACTTTAATTTATGTCCCAAAAATAAGAAAGTGTTAGCACCGCGTGGCGCAAAGAATGTTTACGAAATTGAACGAGGACCTGCGAAATCAACTTTAACTGTGATGTTTACATTTTCAGCAGAAGGCAAAATGGTTCCACCGATGGTTGTATACCCTTACAAACGAGTCCCGGAAGAAGTAGTTTCCTCATTGCCTGTAGGATGGAAACTTGGAAAAAGCGATAATGGTTGGATGACCTCTGAATTATTCTATGAATACATAGGAAATATTTTCTATCCATACCTTATTGATAACAAAATCACTTTTCCCGTAATACTTTTTGTGGATGGTCATACTACTCACTTGACATATCATCTGAGTCAACTTTGCACTAAATTGAACATTATTTTGGTGGCGTTGTATCCCAACTCAACCAGGATTTTACAACCTGCTGATGTATCTGCCTTTAAACCGATTAAGTCCGATTGGAAAAAAGCTCATATAAAGTGGAACAGAGATAACCCTAAACAGGCTGTAACAAGAGAAAAGTTTGCCGGTGTGCTTAAAACAGTAATAGATGAGGTAAAGGCCGAAACTCTACAAAATGGTTTTCGCACCTGTGGTCTATTTCCATGGAACCCTGAGGCAATAAATTATACAAAATGTCTAGGCATTAGTAATAATGCTAAAACTGACTTAAAAAAAATGATAAACATACTCGTAATGTAAAACGACCCGAACCTTATGACACTATTGACTTCAAAACGTTTGAAAGCATTGTAGGAGCAGAAGTACTTAGTACATTGGAAGACAATCAAAATGATTTGACTAATGAGATGAAGATTCTGAGAGACATATATCAAAATTTTAAATCAGATCAATTTTGTGATGTTGATAATCAGTTTGGTACCGAGCACAACTTCCAACAAGACATTATCTTTCAGAATAACCAAAATGAGTTGGGAGCAGCAGGATAATCAGCCTGTTTTATTTCCAAGTGAAAACCTAAGTTTAGGGCAGAAGAATGTGGAATTTGATTTTGTAGGGCTTACCAAAGATGATTTTGATTTAAGTCAAGCTAGTATCATTTTTACAAGCAACTTGACAGATAATCTGGAGATACAGGAAGACTTATTGAGTCTAAGTAAAGACACACTAGTACATGACTTTTCCACGAAAAGTTTTTCTAGTGAAAAATGTAGAGTTACAGGGGATAAAATACTGAACACTGACCAAGCAGGGGAAATAAATGAGATTGATATCTTTACTAATGGCAAACCTGTAGAAAATGTCGAAGAAAATTTGAATAAAACAACTTCAACAAATAATATTAATATTATAAAAGATTACTTATCATGGCCTGGAACTCCACAGAGAAAAGGGAAAAGAAACACAGAAAAGGAGTCATTCGTAATCTCATCTTCAAGTTGGAAACGAATGAAGGAGAAGAAAATTGACGCAAAAAAAGAAAAAGAGAGAAAGAAAGAAGAAAGAAAGCAGAAGATTCTGGAAAAAAAAAACGTTGCCACGGAAAGGAAGTTAAAGATTCAAGAAAGAAAAAACGTTACCACGCAAAAAAAGTTAAAGGTAAAAACGCAGACAGAAAACACTATGGAGCAGAAAGCTGGAAAAGCAACTTTGCTTTGTGGAAACGAACCAAAGGTTAACATCCTCTCTGATGTAAAAATCCCCCATATTCGTCAACAAGAGAGTCATGTAAGATTTTTATTTAGAGACGAAATGACTAAAATCGAACCCGATTCAGAAAATGATTTTAAAGACAATAATAGAGTTTTCAAGGGCCTATGTTACATTTGCGTTAGTAATATACATGTAAATAATGTTGGAATAAATTGTCTCCATTGCGTTAGAACTTTTCACCCACAGTGCATAAGAAAACACAACAATATGCCTCCGATTGTGAATAAATTTGTATGTACGACTTGTGCAAAGACTAGGAAAGAAACAAATTGAAAACATTTTTGATAATACCATGGAATTTTTATTTTTTTTTTTATTAAATATTTAATACCTGTGAGTATTAATTTTTATTTTGCAATAAAATAATTGTTCTTGATAATGTGCATAATTTTATTTCCAGTCTTAAAATTTAATAAAAACTTTTAAAAATTTCTTCGCAGTTAAAGAAAATTTATTAATTCCTGGGTGCCAATCACTATAAGGTCCTATGCCAATAACTGTATGACGGTATGTCAATTACTGTACATCTTGTCATTTATAAAAAAGTAGATTATTTGTTATTATTTACTTGCCATTAATAACTTTTTTTTTGGTGAAATTTAAAGATAAAATATTCAGCAGTAAAATACAAAAAACAACAGCATTGTCGGGCCGCTCATTGTTGACTGAGATAAAATAAACCACCTCACCACCAAACATTGCCTCTATGGTGCCAATAACTGTCTGGTTTACCCTATCAATTATTGACGAAGACGATGTAGAACTGATTTTACCACCACCCCAGGAAGATCATTGGGGTAAATTGATTTTCAACGTCAAATTTAGCTCTTATGATCTTTCCTAAATTAGGTGGCATTTTTCATGCTTCATTTACAAAGTTTGTAACTTTTTTTTCTAATAAAAATATCGAAAACTGACTATACCACTAAATTCAGAAAATTTTGCAGTATCCGCACTTACACCTTTATTCACACAGTTTCATTTAGATCTGAAGTTGAGTAGGGCGTATGCACTTGCCTCAAAAACGGGGCAAGTGCAAATGTTTGCAATAATTTACTTTCTTTTTTCCTACACAAGTATGGACATACAGCGACCTTTTAGCGAATATACCATGAAAGGTAAATGTCCAAGTGTGCATCTCAACAAATATCTAACTTTAAACTAATATGGTTCTCCCCTCAGCCCTTTTTGATTTCATCTCTTAAAAAAAACGTCTGCACTTCCCCGGGTATACCTCATATATATTTTCTTCATATTAATTATATTCTATTGTATTTGTGTATTTGATATTGACGTGTTGGGTAATAGATCAGGGATGAGTGCAATGAATTAAGTAGATGTTTAATTCATAGCATGGAGTCTTGGTGAATCCTTAAAGCACGAATTGGTCTTGGTGGTACTGTTTTGGGAGCGAGCAAAGGCGCCGGCAGAACTAATCAATTAATTGAATGCACAAAGACATTTTTGTATTACACTTAAATTTATATACAGGGTGAGTTTTTTTGAATGTTTAGCATTGGGATCTCAGAAACTACTAGAGATAGAAAAACGCTTAAATGGGGAAAGATGCGCAGTTTTACGAGTTTGACTTAAAACTGCTTTTGTTTCTCCGATAACTTTCATGGCTTACTAGATATTCAAAGAAAACTAAATTTTACGATTTTCTTTAAACATGCTTAGCATCGTTAATAGTAATTTTAGAGAAAAAGTGTTCAGACAAAAGTTTTAGATAATTTTACGCCAAATAAAACTATGTAGCTAATTTTTTTTTTTCGTTCACCATTATCGAGTTATGACACAAACTTGTGTTTTTTTAAATGGAAACCATAGTTGGTTTTGACATAATTAAAAAGCTTATTTTTTGCTGATTACAATGATATAAGGTTTGATATGGTTATTTTAAAAAATAAAGAGGATATGGACATTTCTATTATTGTTCACTTTATAAGATATAAACTTTTTAAAAAAAAAATGTTTGGTGTTTTGTATTTCAAAAAAAAAAAGCTTATTTTTTGCTGATTACAATGATATAAGGTTTGATATTGTTATTTTAAAAAATAAAGAGGATATAGACATTTCTATGATCGTTCACTTTATAAGACATAAACTTTTAAAAAAAAATGTTTGGTGTTTTGTAATCCAACAAACGAAAAATCTGAGTTACAATAGTATTCGTTGGAGCAGTCGAGATAAATATACTGACATTGCTTTCACGTTGAGTCAGATGTGAGAGCTGTTAATTTTTACTTTTAAGTCAAGTTAATTGTCAAACATTGACAATTAACTATTAATTAATTTAATTGTAACTTAACTACAAGCGGTGCAAACGGCCGTTAATCATAAGTTTGCATTGGATATGGAATTTTCTAACGTAGAAAAGTGTGATATGGTTGAATGTTACATTCAGTGCCAGAAAAATTCAGCTAGAGCTGCTGAAGTTTATTTTGAAAATTATTTTGATCGACGTCAGTCGTCGCTACCTACTTTTAAGAGATTATGGGATAATTTAGCAGATTATGGTTCGTTCGTTAAACCAAAATCAAAAAATGGGATGGATGAAGATAGAGAAATAAACATATTAGCATGTGTCGCTCAGAATCCATCTACATCGATCCGACAAATTTCAACAGAAATGGGCTCCTCTCAACGCACTATTGTCAGAGTGTTGAAGAAGCATAAATTTCGTCCCTACAAATTATCAGTATCACAAACTTTACATAAAGGTGATAACATCAGACGAATAGCTTTTTGTAGATGGTTTAAAGATCAGTGTCAAAACGATCCACACTTTTCAATGAAAATATTATGTACTGATGAATCTCGTTTCACAAATTGTGGAATGTTTAATAGACACAATGAGCACATATAGTCTCAAACAAATCCACTTCACGTTGAACATAGGAGACCACAAATTAAATTTGGTGTGGTGTTATAGGATCAACTGTTCTTCTTCCTTTTATTTTTGATGGATCACTAACTGGCAATCTTTATCTTATTTTTTTACAACAAGATTTCGAGGAAATGTTAGATAATTTAAATTTAAGAACCCGAGCAATGGTTTCAACATGACGGAGCGCCTCCGCACAATCAACTGAATGTTAGAAATTATTTAAATTTGAACTTCCCTAATCAATGAATAGAACGAAATGCACCCATTGAATGGCCGGCTAGATCCCCTGATTTATCAGTTTTTGATTTTTTCTGGTGGGGTGTACTAAAGGACACAGTATACAAAAGAATATATGAAACAATCGACGATTTAAGAGAAGCTGTCTTAGTTGCTTTTAATAACATCGATAGGCGTAAAGTACGCAATGCTACAAATTCTGTTGTGAAGAGATGCAATTTGTGTATTAATAATAATGGAGGTATCTTTGAACATTAATAATGTTGTGTGCCCTTAATAAAAGTTCTTATAGTTTTCATTTTATTACTACATAAGATTTCAAAATAAGTTTTCGTTTGGTTTGTATTTAGCAGTTCGAAATTCAATTGTTTTCCATAAAAACCATAAAAATGTCTATATCCTCTTTATTTTTTAAAATAACCATAACAAACCTTATATCATTGTAATCAGCAAAAAATAAGTTTTTTAATGATGTCAAAACCAACTATGGTTTCCATTTAAAAAAACACAAGTTTGTGTCATAACTCGATAATGGTGAACGAAAAAAAGATATTAGCTACATAGTTTTATTTGGCGTAAAATTATCTAAAACTTTTGTCTGAACACTTTTTCTCTAAAATTACTATTAACGATGCTAAGCATGTTTAAAGAAAATCGTAAAATTTAGTTTTCTTTGAATATCTAATAAGCCATGAAAGTTATCGGAGAAACAAAAGCAGTTTTAAATCAAACTCGCAAAACTGCGCATCTTTCCCCATTTAAGCGTTTTTCTATCTCCAGTAGTTTCTGAGATCCCAATGTTAAACATCCAAAAAGACTCACCCTGTATATACCTTAAGGGGTGAGCACATAGTAGTGTACATATGTTAGGGTTGTGTCCAACGAGTTGAGAAGCATACTCGTAGGGTGGAACTTTGGGGTACCTACCAGTGTGGATTTGCTTTCTGATGGTACTGTCTTGGGAGCGAGCAAAGGCGCCAGGCAGAACTAATTAGGGCAGAGCCATTTCCTTAATGTTTATATTTTTGCAAATGATAAGTCACATCATTTTGTTATTTATATTCCAGTACAATTCACAACATACAATTTTTTTTGTTTGAAATGCTGATTGTTTACATGTACCTTTGACGAATAAAGAAAATGATAATCATATTTATTTTAAAAATATAAATTGAAGAGAGCTACCAAAAAAATGAAATACGTAAGTTGTATCAAGGCATTACAGTGGAAAAAAGAGGGTACCAAACAAATAAACAAATATACAAGGATAAAGAAGGAAAGCTGATAGCAGGAGAGAGAGATATATTGAAGAGATGGAAAGAACATTTTGAAGAACTTCTTAATTCGAAGGACACAAGAAAGGTTAGGAAAGATGACAGTATTGCTAATGGAGAAGAAGACGAATTAGAAGTCAGCGAGGGCATACCAAGTATTGAAGAAATAAGAGTCATTATATATAAGCTTAGGAACAATAAAAGCGCAGGCACAGATGATATAACAGCGGAAATGTTTAAATATGGAGGGGAAAAAATAATCTTGAGTATGCACAAACTAATAAAGGATATATGGATGCAGGAAAGGATGCCGGCACAGTGGAGGGAAGTCATGCTCTATCCTATACATAAAAAAGGTGACAAGGCAGTTTGTGAAAATTACAGAGGCATAGCTTTACTAAATATAGCTTATAAAATTCTTGCCTCGTTCATAAAAACCTTGTTGGTCCCTAAAATGGAAGAAGCTATAGGCGAATATCAATGTGGATTTAGAAAGGGGAGATCAGTGGTAGACCAAATATTCACGCTTAGAGAGATACAAGCAGAAAGCTACGAATTTGGAAAAGATACACATGTGCTCTTTATAGATTTTAAACAAGCATTCGATAGAGTAAGAAGGGGTAAACTATATGTTGCGTTAAGGGAACTAGGAGTAAACAATAAAATGGTAAATATGATAAAGCTAACTTTGGAAGGGACAGAATGTTGTGCAAAAATTGGAGCAGAGGTAACCGAAAACTTTAAAGTGTTGGAAGGACTGAAACAGGGCGATCCGCTGTCTTCAGCATTATTTAATTATGTGCTTGAATATGCTGTGCAAAGAGCGAGGATAAACAGAACTGGGCTACTGTATCACAAGAGACACCAGTGCTTGGCATTTGCAGACGACATTGTCATAATAACGAGAAGTGAACAGGAGCTACGAGAAGTATTGCTGCGTTTTGAACAAAGTGCAGCGGAAATGGGATTGGAAATAAATGAGAGAAAGACAAAATACATGATATGGGCTAGGAAAGGAAATACTAAAGATAAAAAGTTCGTCGTGACAACAGCAGGCGGAAAAGTCTACAGTTTTGAAGAGGTAAAGTCATTCACATATTTGGGAGTGGAATTTAATAGGAGGCCGGATATAAAAAAAGAGATCCAGAGCAGGATACAGAAGGGCAACAAATGTATATACCAACTAAGGAGTGTACTTAACAGTAAGTTGCTGTCCAGGGGAGCAAAGCAGAGAGTGTACCAGACAATATTGAGGCCTATAGTATTATTTGGAAGTGAAACTTGGACAATGGATAAGAACGAACAAAAAATGCTAGCAGTATGGGAAAGAAAATGCCTGCGAAGGATATATAAAGGCAAAAAAGTGAATGATAGATGGGAGAAGAGAACCAACAGGGAATTACAAGAACTGTATAACCAACCAAATATTATAGGAATAGCTAAGGGATACAGAATAAGATGGTTAGGACACATAGAACGCATGGAAAACGAGAGGGTACCCAAAAGACTAATGGTAGGAGGCATAGGTGGAAAGAGGAAACGAGGTAGACCCAAAATAAGATGGATGGACGAGGTGCTGAAGGACGTTAAGTACTTGAGAATAAGCAACTGGCGAAAGAAAGCAAGAGATAGAGAAGAGTGGAAGAAGATAACGCGCCAAGCCAAGGGCCTACTAGGCCTGCAGAGCTAATAATACAGAGTGGGCCATTGAAAACGAAACAGCGGCTCTGTAGGTCGGCAGAACCGAGTTATATAAAAACGCTCGGACACGTCAACAACATTTTCGAGGGGGACATCGTTCGCGATGAAATTCACCCGAAATACATTCCATCCCTCGGAGCTGTGACCGCCACCCCTAAATTTTTAAATGGCACCATATGGCAAGTGATACCTCATTTGAAAGGTAGTTTCCTTCTTGATATCAAACAAGAAAAATAAATTAATTCTATCGATTCGTTTTCGAGATATAGGAACTTGAAGTTGGGAAATCACTTTTTATTCACTCAATCAATAAAAACAATATCTGATAAAGCAATTGTCGCAATAATTATTATTGTCAATGAATTAAATGTTCAAACTGTCTACCACCCATTTCCATACAATAGTACAAGTTCTGTTCAAAATGAGACCGCACATTTCGTAGCATTTCCGGCGTTATTCGACGGCATTCTTCAATAATTCTACGTCGTAAATCTTCCAGAGATTCTGGTTCGGTTGCATAGATTTTGTTTTTCAAGTGACCCCACAGGAAAAAGTCGAGTGGGGTTAAATCTGGAGATCTGGCTGGCCACTCTATAGCGCCTCTTCTTCCAATCCAACTTCCAGGAAACATTCTATCCAAAAACGCCCTAACAGGCTGTGCATAATGTGGAGGTGCCCCGTCTTGTTGAAATTTCAAGTGGTCTTCATGGTAACGATCGTCATTTTCAATGATGTCTACTAATTGTGGATAAACAATTCAATGATTCAATAATTCCAAATAAGTTTCTCCTGTCAGGTTACCGTCGAGAAATACTGGTCCAATCAAACGGTCCCCAAAAATACCGGCCCAGACATTGAGTTTTTGGGGAGTTTGAGTATGGACTTCGTGGAAAACATTTGGATTGGCATCTGACCAATAACGACAATTATGACGATTCACAGTCGAATTCAAAAAGAATGTAGACTCATCAGAAAAGCAGATGTTGAAAAGGAAATTCTCATCAGCATCTAGTATTTTCGTAGTCATAATTTCACAAAATTCCCGTCGCCTATCAAAATCATCTTCATTCAATTGGTGTACCAAATGTATTTTGTAGGGGTGGAATTTATGATGTTTCAGGATTCGGCGGATACTGGTTCTACTGATATTGGTAACACTAGCCAATTTCCTTGTGCTCAATGTTGGGTCTGCATGAACTTGTCCTAAAAGTGCAACTTCAACAGGTTCATTTCTCACCGGAAATCCACGTTCTGGGTCTCGTTTCTTGTTGGCTACTGATACAGTTTGACGAAATTTTTGCACTAATTCTAGAACGTATTTTCTAGCAACAAGTTTATCTGGATGCGTTTCATTGAACAAATTAGCTGTACGGTTACCGCACTCATCATTCTTAAAAAAAATTGTTATTATTTCAACTCTTTCCGCGATCGTATACACCATTATTGAGGAAAGAATTCAGCAGCTTTAATCAAGTAATTCACTCCAATGTCGTTCAATCAACGATCAGTTTGACACTGACGTCCACACTTGCGATTTGGCGAAAAAAATTATCTCATACATGTTTTTGTTGTACGCGCATTGGAGTCGAATTCGAGAAAACGTCTTTTTATCGATTCTCACGAAACCTTAACATTTTTTCGATCAAGTAATTGAGGATGAAATAAAAATTTGAAACGGACTTGCATGCTATTTGTTGGTAAACAGTTAGATCATTTAATTCCTTGACAATGATAATTATCTTTAAACAGTTGCATTGTTAGATCTTATTTTTATTGATTGAGTGAATAAAAAGTGATTTCCCAACTTCAAGTTCCTATATCTCGAAAACGAATCGATAGAATTAATTTATTTTTGTTGTTTGATATCAAGAAGGAAACTACCTTTCAAATGAGGTATCACTTGCCATATGGTGCCATTTAAAAATTTAGGGGTGGCGGTCACAGCTCCGAGGGATGGAATGTATTTCGGGTGAATTTCATCGCGAACGATGTCCCCCTCGAAAATGTTGTTGACGTGTCCGAGCGTTTTTATATAACTCGGTTCTGCCGACCTACAGAGCCGCTGTTTCGTTTTCAATGGCCCACTCTGTATATAAATTTGTATTCGAAGTTATTCTTTTGTTAATTATAATATGTTTATTGTTTTGACTATTTGATCATGACATACATAATTTTATGTAATATTTAAGATATTTAATTTTTGTAAATATACTTCTATAATTTTTAAAATTTTCTTTAATATCCTTAATAAACTATATTATAAGGTTTATTTTGCATTTTATTTTCTTTACCTGACCTGGTAATAATTGAAGAGCATTCAATTTGATTGGAGAGTTTATTTAGATTTTCTGCCCCTGAGAGAAAATTTTCTTTAGTCATTTTAAACTGAGCTAGTTAAATGTAAAATTGCCTAACCTACTATTTTGCAGAAAATTTATTAAATTTTGGTCTAGCACTAAGATGTATGCTTGATTCTTACTTACTTACTGATTGAACGGTTTAAATTATTTTTATAAAAACGTCAATTTGCAAGTCACAGCAATATGTAATTCGCAAACAGGTTCAGTTTGTTTTTGTTTAAGAATCAGTTAAGATGTCCAAGCGAGTGTGTTTAAGTTTAGTTGAGGTTTTGGAGGAAGTTGAAAAAGATTGCAAAAAAAATGATGTTGCTGCCAAATTCGGTGTTCAAGTTGCATCACTCTGATAATAAAAAGTCGCGAAAGTATCATCAAGAAAACGAATATTCCTAGCAGTCGAAAACGAGTACGGGTGTGTTCTTACGAGAATGTAAATGAAGCAGTTTTTCGATGGTTTCAAATGGCCCGTACCAATATAGGGAGATTTAATAAAGCAAAAGACTCTACAATTTGCTAATGAATTTAACTACGTTAATTTTCAAGCTAGTGAAGCGTGGTTGAGTGCCTGAAAGACTCGCAATGCAATTGTTTTCAAGACGGTGTCCGGCGAGAGTGCAAGCGTTAGTCAGGAGGACTGTGACATTTGGACTGAAACTGTTTTAAAAAATGTACTGAAAAAGTACGAGCCAAAAGACGTTTTCAATTGTGATGAAACCGGTTTGTTTTTTAAATGTTTGCCAAACAAAACTTTTGCTTTTAAAAGTGATAAATGTTTTAGTGTTAAAACAAGTAAAGAAAGGGTGACACTGATGGTTGGAGCAAACATGGATGGCTCAGAAAAACTGAAATTACTGCCGATAGGTAAAAGCAAATATCCCCGTTCTTTAAAAGGAGTTAAATCTCTGGAGTTAGATTACGCCAGTAATAACAAGGCATGGATGACTTCTGAGATTTTCGAAAGATGGATTAAAGAACTTGACACGAAAATTAAAAGCCAAAAGCGAAAGATTACGATGTTTATAGACAATTGTCCGGCACATCCAGTTACTGTTAGTAAAAAATTAACGAATATTGAACTGATCCTTTCTCCACCAAACACGACCTCCAAATTGCAACCTATGGACCAGGGTATTATAAAAAACATAAAACAGCATAACCGAAAATTACACAAAATTGTTAACGCCATTGATAACAACCTTCCAGTCCAAAAGTTGATTACCCTTAAAGAGTGTATAACCGAAGTCGCTAAAGTATGGAGTGAAAATGTTTCTCAGACAACAATCAAAAACTGCTTTTCTAAAGCAGGTTATACTGAAAAAATTGACGAATGGGAAGAAGAAAACGAAATGGATCTCGCTACCTTAAAAGAAAACAATGGTATATTCTACAAAAAAAACTGCTACCGTCGACGCAGATTCTTTAGTTGAAGATTTCTTAGAAATCGACAATGATGTTGGCACAACAGATCTCCCAACTGACCAAGACATAACTGACGATATAAAAAGTATAGATGATCATGAAGAAGAAACTGAAACCGGGGAATGTCCTGCTAAATTTAGTGAAAATGAAATAAGAAATGCATTTGACATTGTGCTTACTACTCTCAGGGGCCAGGAAAGTGTACCTGATCAAATTTTCAGGCATTTGAATAAATGCGAGAATATTGTTGAGCAACAATTATTTTTCAGAAGTAATATTCAAAAGCAAATAACTGATTATTTTTCCTAGTACCTATATGTACATATTGCTGTGACATATAAATATTTATTTTAAATAACAATATTGCCATATAATTTATATGCTGTAACAACATACTTTTGTGTGTATTACCACACGTAGGGTATAGTCTTTTGTACACCTTATACTCTTTAAATTATTCTTTACACACCAAGAACTTATAATTGGTTTTGTGTTTTATCTTATATTGTTTTGTCATGTACCTTATAACTATTGTGGGTCCTGGCAATGTTTGTGGTTCCTTCTTATTTGCTGATGATTTTTCTCTTGTTCATTATAGGGAAAAAGGTAATAGTTTTGTTCAAAGAAAAAAAAACTGTATGTCTATTCAACATAATCATGTACTTTTTTTATTTTGTAATTTATGGATTCAAAAATATAGTCTCCTTTATATGCACACCTTTATGCTCTAAACAAGATACATAATTGAAAAATGCTCATATCATTTATACCTAATGCCGGTTGTAATGTATGTAAATCTTTGGTTTATTTATTTATTCTATCAAACAAAATAAATATTTATCCTGCAAATGAACAAATGTAAATTTTTATTGTACATTTATGAATATACTCATCGACGTTATAATATTTATGGATAGGCTTCAATTAATTGCTTTAGACAACCATTTGCACGTGTTGTATCGAGCTCTTAATCTATGCCTTGTGAAATTCTAATTTATTATTCGCTTAATTTGAAAGAAATTAATGATGTCTAGACAATACGATGAAGAAAATGCTCATTTTCACGTAACATCTCTCCAACTGACCAACACCATTAATCCTGTTTAGTTGTAATTCCAACTATATAAATTTTAAAATAAATCTTACAGGATAAATTATTTACTTGTCTATTTTTTTTCCAACAATACATTGATTAATCATTCGCACGTAAAAATCAATGTCTGTCCAACAACTCGTATAACTTCATTTTCAAAAGAAATAATAAACTTACTTGTTATCAATAAATCTATTTTGAATGTCCATTATGAACGCTTCAAATGAATTCAAATGTATTAAATAAAATAAATTCCTGTGACTATATGTGTTAAAGAAATAATGAAAAACTACAGTATAACGATAAAAAAAAAACTATTCTTTAAGAGATCTTCCTTTTGTAAGTGTTTTGAGAAGTTCACCTCTCGGAGGTGTTATCAGAAAGTCCCTTCCTCTCGGAAGTGTTATCAGAAAGTCCCTTCCTCTCGGAAGTGTTATCAGAAAGTCCCTTCCTCTCGGAAGTGTTATCAGAAAGTCCCTGAAGTATTGTGTTACGAACAAACCATGAACACATATACCTTTTATTTACTTATGATGTCAGCTTTTAAATACAAAAATATGTCACTGCTTATTGCTTCTATGTTTTACATATTTTTATATCCTTTTTTATTAATCTAGTAATAAGCTAAGGTAAATTTTATTCTTTAATACTATTTATTTCATAAACATTTTCATAACACTTTATTGCTTTGTGCATATAAATTACAATAATTTACTCATTTATATTTCTTGCATATCTTATTTCATTTTTTTCATATAATTCTATTGCTTTCACATGACTCATTCTCTTAATTGTTCCATCCATTAACATAACTCTTTCTCTATTATTTGCCTTCATTTCTCTTTTTGACTTAAACAGCGGTCCATTATTTAGAATGTTTAAAGCAATATTTACACATTGTGTAAAATTAGGTTCCTTCTTTTGATATGTAAACCATACTTTTTGTGTATCTTTTCTACAAAAGAAATATATTACTTATATTTATTTTGTCTTTATTTTATATATTTCTTTATTTAATAAATTTTTATTCTACATCTTTTGTTTATATATTTATTTAATAAATTTTCTCTTGCATATTTCATCATTTACTGTTATAATAAAAATTTGACTATAAGTATGCAACTTTGTATACCTTCATGTAAGTTTTGTTGCATCGTTTTACTCAATAATATTTAAATAGGACTTTTTGTTGTTTTTATTTTTATTTCTAAGCTTAAACTAATTCTTAAATCAACCTCTAAAACTATTCTTATTTTACAAATTATGCGAGTTCACGGCATATCCCTTGGTTATTATATTTTGTCGTGAATCGTCAACAAAGATTATTATAGCATGAACGACACATATAATAACCATTGTGAAAACTCGCACAAATGATTATTAATTTTCTACGTCTATATAATCATAGAGCATAGATATGTGATATTTTCCTTTGATCCTTTCGCTATCTATTTCTTGTAGCTCGTACGTTACATCGCTCAAAATTTTATTTACCCTATATGGGCCACTGTACGGTAAGTCCAGCTTTGCGCACTTGTTTAAATTCCTCCTTCCCAATCTGTAGTTTTTTACCACTACCAGATCTCCAATTTGGTACGTCTTGTGTTTTCTTATCTTTTCATTTTCTGTTCTCATGTATTTTTCTGCAATATTTGCTTGTCTTTGTTTACCTTGATTTGTCAATTCTTCGATATCATCCACGATTGGTGTCTCTTGATTCCAAGGTCTCGGTGGATGTCTCCCATGCATTAATGTATAAGGACTTATATTTGTCGTAATGCTAGGTAAGAAATTTATATTGTTTTCCACCTCTTCTATGTATTGCACCCAGGCATTGTGTCTTTCGTGCGTTAACATTCTTAAGTGCCTCGTCACTTCTTGTATGTACCTCTCACTAGGATTTGCTTGTGGATGCCTTATGCTAGTGAAAATTACCTCTATATCCATCTCCCTCAATTCTTGAGTGAATCTCATATTGTTGAAGTATGAAGCGTTATCTACCAGTAATTTTCTTATCCGTCCATGGTCATTTATAAATTGATTCACACAATTTATTGCTATTTGAGTATTATATCTTCTCGTCGGATATAATTTTACATATTTCGTAAAAATGTCTACCATCACAAATATGTTGCAATATCCTTGCTCTCCTGGTATTAAATTCCCCAGAAAATCAGCAGCTACCAGATCAAGTTTATTTTCTACTTGTATACTGTGTATGCTGTTCTGATTTACTCTGTTTTTATATTTTCCTAATAAACATTCTCTACATTTTCTATTCTCTGTGGCAATTAAATTTTTGTCTCTCAGAGAATAAAATTGCTCTCTGAAAACAAGAAATGTTTTTCTGTTTCCAGGATGCCCTAAATTATTATGTATATTTCTAACGATACTTAATGCTAAATTTCTATCTAAAACTATTAAATTCTTATCACCTAAAGTCTTATATACTATGTTATTTCTTATATTGTATCCTCTGTATTCTCCTTCTCTTCGTATTTTTCTTTTTATTTCTAGAATTTCTTCGGTCTGTTGACATGCTTCAATGCTCTGTCGACTGTATATTTCTGGTGCATAATCCAAGTTATAATTGTTGACTTGGTATGCATTTTGCTGCTTTATCCCTCCTTGAGCTCTACTCAATGCATCTGCAACTATGTTGTCTGCGCCTTTTCTATGCCTTATTCTAAATGAATATTCCGACAATAAAAGTGACCATCTATATATTCTTGAGTTGTTGAATCTGGTCTTCATGAGGAAAATTAATGATAAATGATCTGTCTCAACTAAGAAGCTATTTCCCAGTAAATAGTATTTTAATTTGGATACTGAATGAACCAAAGACAAAAGTTCTTTTTCTGAAATCGTGTAGTTTAATTCGTATCCTTTCAAAATCCTTGATAAGAAGCAGATTGGCTTTTCCACACCATTTCTTATCTGTAATAATTCTGCAGCTATTGCATTATTTGATGCGTCGCATCTTAAAACAAATTCTTCATTAAAATCGGGTAAATTTACTATTAATGCTTTGCAAAAATTTTCTTTCACTTCTTCAAATGCTTTGAGAGTTTCAGGAGTCCATTTAAATTTTACTCCCTTCTTTATCATTCTGAAAAGCATGTAAGTTTGATCAGATATTTTCGGAATGAAATGTTTATAATAATTTATCATTCCCAAGAATCCTCTGAGCATTTTTATGTTCTTTGGTCTGGGATACTTTCTTATTGCTTCCAATTTTTCTTCTTCTATTGTGATGGTTTTACCATCTATAATATACCCTAGATAATTTATTTTATTTTTATAAAATTCACATTTTTCAATGTTAACTTTTAAATCGTTTTCTGCTAACGTATTTAAAACCTTTTCTACTGATTCTTTGTGATTCTCTAAATCTTTATTAAATATCAGTATGTCATCCACATAATGAGAAACGTACTCCTCGTGTGGATCTAAAATTTGTTGCATGGCTCTAACCAAAGCGGCTGTCGCTGTTGATAGGCCAAATGGAACGACTCTATACGAATAAACTAATGAATTGAACATAAAGGAACAATACTTCCTTGAGTCCTTGTGTAATGGTACCAGCCAAAAAGAACTCTTCAGATCTATTTTTGTGAACCACCTTGCATCAGTACACCTTGTTAATAAGGTCTCTATACTCTGCGGAGCTTCAAAATTAGGGGAGGTCCTTGAGTTAAGGCCCCTTGCATCAAGACATAAGCGTAATTTTGTTTCTTTCTGATTGCCTGTATTTTTCTTCACTACCACTACTATTGGATTTATAAATGTTGATTCTGTTCTTTCTATAATTTTATTTTTTAACATTTCTTTAATTTCTAATTTGACTTGTTCTCTGTATTTATTGGGGACAGGATAATTTTTTACTTTAAAAGGTTGTGTTTCATCTACTTTTAGCCTGTGTTCATAGCCTTTTGCTAAACCAGGTTTATTATCAAATAACTCTTTATACTTGCTGACAAGATTGCTCACATGGCTTATGTATTGTTTATCGCAATTTAAATTCGTACCATCCCTATATTGCGTGAAGTCCTCACTTTGACGATGCTTCACAGGATGTGCACACTTATTGTCTAATAAACTACTATCCATTTTATTTGTGAGATTTTGTTCAGCATTATTTATATATAAATTATTAATTAATATCTCATCTTCCTGTGTTTCCTTACACCAGGAGATTATTGAATTTTTAATATGAAATGTTTTGTTTTCCATATTTATTTTTGTACCATATTGACTTAAAAAGTCTATCCCCAAAATACAATTGCTGTTCAAATTAGGCACTATTATGAATTCTGTTAATAAATTTAAACTACCTATTCTAACATTTATACAAAAAACTTTATCTATAGTAATGATGTGTTTCTTATTTGCATTTATTAAATTTACTTTTCTTATAGGCATATAATATCCTAATTTTTCTATGTCTTTATCTATAATACTACTATCTAATAAGGATAATTGCGCTCCTGTGTCTAATAATGCTTCTATCTCTTCGTTCCCTATTTTTACTGTTATGTGTGGTAATTCCGTCGTGATTTTCTTTAGATCGTCAAAGTTATATACGTTTTGTACCTTCTTTTTCTTTTTGACTGGCCTTTCTAAAAATCCAACGATGTCGCATTTGAGTATGTAGAATTTACCCATTCTTTATTTGTCGATAATTGTCTTGAATCCTTGGGTATTGCACCTTTTGATTCTGTTTTTTCCTTAGTACTGATTTCTTTTTTCTCTTCACTTATTTGAACATTGTTCACTCTTCTTTCCCTCTCAGGGTTTCTTTCTTTCTTCTCATAATTCTGTTCTTTCTCCCTCTCATTTTCATAGTGTCTTGCTTTATTGTATGAATATGGATTGTTCCCATAGCTTGGCTTATTATATGTATAAGGGTTGTTTCCATAATTCTTTTTACCCTGATTTTGATTGTACCCATTATTATTGTACTGTTTATCTTGATTGTAACGAGGTGTCTTGTTTATATGTGGATTATTTCCATTGTTGTAGTTATTATTATCATTTCTGGGTGGATCGTTTGTATATTTGATGTTTCCATAACTCTTGCTGTTTCCCTTCTCATCCACATCGTCTAATCTCTTGACCAGTTCCAGGAGTGCTTCAATGTTATCAATTCCTTGAAGTGCCACCGCCTGTGTAACGTTGTGGTCAAAGTGTGCTGCTAGCTGTGAAACAATATCACTTTCTTCAATGGTTGGTTGGATGTATTTAAGAAAAGAATATTTTCTTATGATGTAGTTTTCTCTAGAAGATCCAGCTCTATATTTGCCAAACACTAAATCGTGTCTAATCTTCCTCTGCTGAGTCTGTCCCCAGTACTGTCTCACAAAACGAATCTCAAATTCTTTGAAATCCACTACTTCATCTATTATCATATCGTACCACTGAAGTGCATAATCCTTTAAACAACCTCTTATGAAATGTAGCCTTGACATCTCATCAGATATTCCCCTCATATACGTTTTTATCGTTCTCATAAACGCCATTGGATTATCTTTGTAAAATCCTGAGAATTTTGGTATATTCTCTGCGCTACCAGGTATTTGTGTCAAAGATACACTAGGTGTACTAACCCCATGTACTTTGTTCTCTAACCCTTTTATAGTGTTTTCAAAGTTTAAAGTTTTGTTTTGTAGGGTTAACATTGTGTCCGTACAAACACCATATTTTATTTTACAATCTTCCACTTGGTGTGAAAGTTCTTGTATTTGCTCTTGATGTTGCACATTATTCCCTTTAACTTTATTTTCAAGAGAATTTATTTTCTCATCTACCTTATCAAAATTAGCTTGTGTTTTGGCAGATCTTTCGTTGATTTCTTTTATTAAGAATGTGCCTTTACTTTCACATTTCTTTTCGTTAAAGTTTATTTGTTTATTTAGAGTTGAAACTGACTGTTCTAACTTTGATTCCACTTTTGCATTTAATTCTAAAGTTTCTCTTCTTAACTCTGCGAAACCTGTGTCTATTTTAGCATTGAGTTTTTCTAATCTTTGATTGTTTTCCTCAAATTTTTTGTTCATACTCAAATTATTTTCTACTAATCTTTGATTTAAATTCTTATCACTTTCTTCTATTCTACTGAATAGTTTATTGAAAAGATTCTCAAGTTTTTGTTCACCAGATACGCCACTGATGCTTTCTGCTTGTGTGCTACCATCAAGTGTTCGATCCTCTGATTCAGGTTTTTCTGACTCTGAATCAGAAGATACTGGACGATTGTCCCTGTATTGTGTGAATTGTGAACCTTCACCATTATTCTTATCTTTATCTGCCATTTTTATCTTATTCCTAACTTATAAATTAATAACTAAACTTATCTAATCAAATACTATTCCTCCTTTTTTTTTTTTTTTTTATCCCTTTCTAAACAAGAGAAATTGATAATTCATCAGTAAATGAAAATTGAGGTAATCTGTCTCTAACTTGGACACTGAATAATTATTGACAAATGAGAAAATGAATACAATGCTCCACTATGTTAAGCAACATTAATTATATATATATATTTTTTTCTTCTTTTAAACAATTATAAAAATAATGCATTGCCTCTCTATTTTGGGCGTTAAATAAATACATGATTAATAAACAACAAGAAAAGGAATACATTGCCCCACTACGTTGAGCGCCATTTAATTTTGCTGTGACATATAAATATTTATTTTAAATAACAATATTGCCATATAATTTATATGCTGTAACAACATACTTTTGTGTGTATTACCACACGTAGGGTATAGTCTTTTGTACACCTTATACTCTTTAAATTATTCTTTACACACCAAGAACTTATAATTGGTTTTGTGTTTTATCTTATATTGTTTTGTCATGTACCTTATAACTATTGTGGGTCCTGGCAATGTTTGTGGTTCCTTCTTATTTGCTGATGATTTTTCTCTTGTTCATTATAGGGAAAAAGGTAATAGTTTTGTTCAAAGAAAAAAAAACTGTATGTCTATTCAACATAATCATGTACTTTTTTTATTTTGTAATTTATGGATTCAAAAATATAGTCTCCTTTATATGCACACCTTTATGCTCTAAACAAGATACATAATTGAAAAATGCTCATATCATTTATACCTAATGCCGGTTGTAATGTATGTAAATCTTTGGTTTATTTATTTATTCTATCAAACAAAATAAATATTTATCCTGCAAATGAACAAATGTAAATTTTTATTGTACATTTATGAATATACTCATCGACGTTATAATATTTATGGATAGGCTTCAATTAATTGCTTTAGACAACCATTTGCACGTGTTGTATCGAGCTCTTAATCTATGCCTTGTGAAATTCTAATTTATTATTCGCTTAATTTGAAAGAAATTAATGATGTCTAGACAATACGATGAAGAAAATGCTCATTTTCACGTAACATCTCTCCAACTGACCAACACCATTAATCCTGTTTAGTTGTAATTCCAACTATATAAATTTTAAAATAAATCTTACAGGATAAATTATTTACTTGTCTATTTTTTTTCCAACAATACATTGATTAATCATTCGCACGTAAAAATCAATGTCTGTCCAACAACTCGTATAACTTCATTTTCAAAAGAAATAATAAACTTACTTGTTATCAATAAATCTATTTTGAATGTCCATTATGAACGCTTCAAATGAATTCAAATGTATTAAATAAAATAAATTCCTGTGACTATATGTGTTAAAGAAATAATGAAAAACTACAGTATAACGATAAAAAAAAAACTATTCTTTAAGAGATCTTCCTTTTGTAAGTGTTTTGAGAAGTTCACCTCTCGGAGGTGTTATCAGAAAGTCCCTTCCTCTCGGAAGTGTTATCAGAAAGTCCCTTCCTCTCGGAAGTGTTATCAGAAAGTCCCTTCCTCTCGGAAGTGTTATCAGAAAGTCCCTGAAGTATTGTGTTACGAACAAACCATGAACACATATACCTTTTATTTACTTATGATGTCAGCTTTTAAATACAAAAATATGTCACTGCTTATTGCTTCTATGTTTTACATATTTTTATATCCTTTTTTATTAATCTAGTAATAAGCTAAGGTAAATTTTATTCTTTAATACTATTTATTTCATAAACATTTTCATAACACTTTATTGCTTTGTGCATATAAATTACAATAATTTACTCATTTATATTTCTTGCATATCTTATTTCATTTTTTTCATATAATTCTATTGCTTTCACATGACTCATTCTCTTAATTGTTCCATCCATTAACATAACTCTTTCTCTATTATTTGCCTTCATTTCTCTTTTTGACTTAAACAGCGGTCCATTATTTAGAATGTTTAAAGCAATATTTACACATTGTGTAAAATTAGGTTCCTTCTTTTGATATGTAAACCATACTTTTTGTGTATCTTTTCTACAAAAGAAATATATTACTTATATTTATTTTGTCTTTATTTTATATCTGTACCTTGGATTAAAAAGGGCCAATCTCCAAAATTCCCTATTTTTAGATTATGGCGCCACTGGTATTAAAAAATATCCTTATTTAAGTAGTGAAAGGGCCAATCTTGTACAAATAACATTAAATGAGATACACATTTTAATAAGGGCCAATCTGCCTGCTGCTCCATGCGTATAAAGGCCAATGTGGGAGATTGGCCGTTTTTATATGAAACTTTGTTCTGGCCAACAATACAAAAACGGCCAATCTCCCACATTGTAACACGTGCATAACCTAAATTCTGAGCAATGTTCATGTCAAGTCCTGTTAGTTTGTTGTCTGTTGATGTCGATCTCGTTTGCAAACGTGTGTTTTAGTAGATAATAATTATTATTATAATTATTATCATAAAATGTTATCCCAGAGAACACTTAAAATGGTAAATATGGTTAAATTGATACCTGATTCAAATTCATCTTATACCGAAGGTAAGACTTACGTTGTTGTTACATTTGGTTTCAAATGAAAAAAATTTTTTTAGATGATTGCTGTTATAATGAAACAGGTGAAGTTATGGTACACAATGGTACGCCACTTACACCAGTTACACCAATAACAGAAGAGGTAAACGATGTAATTATTGATTTACCATTCGAAGAAATGGAAGAAAGAACTTTTCTAGATTTAACTCCCACATGTTCAAATATTATTGTTCTTGAGCAAAGTAATGAAATTCCTGGAGCTTGTGGACTCCAAAGCGAAAAAAACATGCAACTACATTCTCACTGTGACAGTGGTAATTCAGATATTATTGTACTTGAGCAAAATATTGAAATTCCTGAAACTTCTGGTCTTGAAATTTCAAAACATGTAACTGGATCTACTACTTCCATACAGCCGGATGACAGTGAATCTGACTATCAACCGGAAGATGAAAACCTTTCTGAGGATGCAGAGGAAAGACTAGAAGTGATTAATTCAGTCGTGAGTACCAATTCACAAACTCACAAGCGCTTAGGAGGTGGTAGAAAGAAAAATGAAGAAGAAAAATCAACTAGAAAACGCTTAAGAAATCTGAACAATTGGGCACAAAATGTTCGGAAATCAAAAAAAGAAAAAGGTGAAGAATACGTTACTCGAAAGGGCATAATCAAGAATGCTAAAAAACTAAAGCTGCCATGTAATTGCAAAAGCAAATGCTATGAAAAATTAAACGAAGGTGACCGAAAGCAGTTGTTTAAAAAGTTTTATGAATTGTCAAGAGATGGACAGGATCAATATATTGCCGAATCTGTCACCGAGCACTTAAAATCAAGAGAGAGAATCAGTCAACAAGCAACACTAAGTCGCAGAAAGTTTTCTAGGAAGTATTATTTAAACACATCAATGAAAAGTGACAGATTAGAAGTTTGTCAGCAAATGTATCTTAATACATTTGATTTGACATTAAAAAAGGTACGAGTCATTGTAGAAAGGAAACGAAAGGCTGGAGGGATAGTTTGCCCACCTGACAAACGTGGAAAACACGGCAACCAACCCAAAATTCCTGAAAAAAATAAAGATATTATTAGAAAACATATTGAAAGCATACCAGCATACACTAGCCACTATTCCCGGGAAAGAACATCAAAAAAATACCTCAGTCCCGATTTGTCAATTTCGTTGTTGTACAGACTCTATTGTGAGCACTGCACTGGTAGTAATATCAAACCTGAAACCGAATTTCAGTACAGGCAAATTTTTAATGAAGAGTATAATCTTTCCTTTCATCCTCCCGCCAATGATACGTGTAGCAAGTGCGACAGAATCAATTTAGCTTTAAAGTCCTTGAATGCAAAACAAGATTTAAGTGAAGAAGATATTAGGACTAAGTTAAAATTAGAAACGGAAAGAAAAAATCATATGGACTTAGCTTCTTCTGCATATAATAATAAATCCGATGATAAAAACCGAAGTAAAGTTGATCCAACATTTATTACAGCTTCATTTGATTTAGAAAAATGCCTGCCTACACCTTACCTAAGAAATAATGTTTCTTTCTACAAAAGACAATTATGGGTATTCAATTTAACTGTGTTTCATACATCTACCACTAAAAATACGGGAACATGTTTTATTTGGGATGAAACTACTGCCGGACGTGGTGGGCAAGAAATTGCGTCATGTATCCGCAAATTTGTTAAATCACTTCCTGAGACAGTAAAAGAAATTCATTTCTATAGCGACTCCTGTTCTGGCCAAAACCGAAATATTTTCATGAGTACAATGTTTTGCATTCTAATGAAAGAACTACAAATGCAAGGTAGCTCTTTAAAGGAAATTCATCACAAGTTTATGGAACCTGGACATTCACACATGGAAGCGGACACGATTCATGCTGCAATTGAAAAAGCTAAAAAAAAAACAACAGTTGATATCGAAGTACCACATGACTGGGTTAATTTCATCAAAATGATTAATAGAAATCCACCACTAGAGGTCATAGAAATGAAGCAAGTGGACTTTGTGAATTTCAACAGTTTATTGCGTCAACAGTTAGTATATAGAAAAAAAAATGAAGACGGGGAAGTAATGCCGTGGTTAAAAGTTAAATGGATGAAATATACTCAAGATGATGAATTTCAATTTTTTTAGAAACTTAGTTTGGGTGATGATGAATTTAGAAAAATGGATCTGAGACGCGGTATGATTAGAAGACGTTCTTCGAATTTTCGACCGGAATTGCTTCAACCTCTCCATTCTGAGCCTCTGCCACTACCAGATCTTAAAAAGAAAAATCTAATGGAACTTCTTGATTATGTAAATGAACATAACAAAGCTTTCTATGAAAGTATCAGAACTGCTTCAGAATTACCTCACGATGAGTTACCATATGGAACTGAAGCAGAACTGGGAAGTGAATAGAGAATGGCAACATATTTTATTAAATAATAACCAACTCTAAATTTAGTTAGTAGTTTTTGTTCTTTTGTATTTAATTTTTTGATAAGAATAAAAATTTTTCAACAATTTTTTTAAATTTATTTGAGACCAATCTCCAATAAGAATATCCACAAAAAGGCCAATATCCACAAAAAATTCCAAAAATCAAAACCTTTTGAAAAATTATCGAATCACCGTAAAATAGATAATGTTTTAAGACTTTTATGTCTAATCGTGTGTTATCTCAAATATGATAATTGAGAAGATATAACCTTTTGCGTTGTTGTGCCGCATACACTAGTCTTTAACTCAAAACTGCGTAAATGGACATTGGCCCTTTTTGATCCAAGGTACAGATATATTTCTTTATTTAATAAATTTTTATTCTACATCTTTTGTTTATATATTTATTTAATAAATTTTCTCTTGCATATTTCATCATTTACTGTTATAATAAAAATTTGACTATAAGTATGCAACTTTGTATACCTTCATGTAAGTTTTGTTGCATCGTTTTACTCAATAATATTTAAATAGGACTTTTTGTTGTTTTTATTTTTATTTCTAAGCTTAAACTAATTCTTAAATCAACATCTAAAACTATTCTTATTTTACAAATTATGCGAGTTCACGGCAATATGTACATACATATGTTATTTAGAAATTTCTCAAGACTACACAAATTTTAAATGTACATATTGCTGTAGCCTTTGCTTTATTAAAATAAAATATAATAATAGTATTGAAATATACTTTTGACTCTTATTTCTCGGTAGGGCTCTAAGTTTTTGTTGATTTAAGATCGCTAAGCGAAAGACATCATTTCTTTATATTCTGGGTTCTAACTGTGTTATGTGGTATTTACTTTCCTTGCCTTCCTTAAAGTTAATTTGTTTGCTCTCTCTTTATCTCTCTTTTGGGACAGGTAGGTATGAATAAAGGATGGATATCAATATTACTTATATTTATTTATAATTTTAAATTTATAAAAATATATGGTTATTTAAACCTATTAATACAATACTTATATTACATTTATATTGCTTATTTATTCTTTAAATACAAGCATCCTGCAATCTTTTATTCCTTTTAAAATTTTCTGAATATTGTTATCGATGTGTTTGTTTGTTTGATTATCTCTTTATATGTGCTCGGGTCTATCCTTTAGCTTAAAATTTTATTCCTGTAATCCTAATTAATTGATATTATCTATTGCTTCACCTAGTCCAGGATTCGCACGTCGGGTTTCGGTCAAACAACAGCAGAATTTATTCAATGTTCAATAGACAATTTGTATTTGTTACGATAGAGACTGAATTGTTTATATTCTCTATTGAATCACCTAGTCCAAGATTCGCACGTTGGGTTTCGGTCAAACAATAGCAGAATTTATTAAATGTTCAATAGACAATTTGTATTTGTTACGATAGAGACTGAATTGTTTATATTCTCTATTGAATCACCTAGTCCAAGATTCGCACGTTGGGTTTCGGTCAAACAATAGCAGAATTTATTAAATGTTCAATAGACAATTTGTATTTGTTACGATAGAGACTGAATTGTTTATATTCTCTATTGAATCACCTAGTCCAAGATTCGCACGTTGGGTTTCGGTCAAATAGCAGAATTTATTAAATGTTCAATAGACAATTTGTATTTGTTACGATAGACTGAATTGTTTATATTCTCTATTGAATCACCTAGTCCAAGATTCGCACGTTGGGTTTCGGTCAAACAATAGCAGAATTTATTAAATATTCAATAAGCAACTTTTATTTGTTGTGATCTTTGAGCACACATAAATGATTGTATTTGTTTATTGCTAATAATATTGCAAGAGAGTTTTGTTGTATTATGCTTGTACTCACTCTGTTTGATTATAAATCCGCTCGAATTCTTCTAGAAAACCACTCGGTACCCTTTTTATTAATAGTCTTCTAACTCGCCTATTTTTCTATGGTTGATTCACTTCTGTTTCGGCTTTTCCTCCGAAAACGGTCTTTATTGACTAAAGAATAATTGTTTTACTGGTCTGTGATCCTTTTGGCGCGATTTCCGCTTTTGAAACTTTAAGCGTTGTTCCCCCACTACACTGTATTTACACGTATCTATTTCCAATTATTTTCCCATGCGAATAGTCTTAACCTTTGAGCGGGCGCGCTGTCGTAAAATTTACGACAATATTAGAAAATTACCTCCCCCTCTCTTAAATCGTGCGCAATCGCCGCGAGCCATCTTGTCATCTAACATCAGTATGTTCTGCAGGTCTGTACGTGTTGATGCATTTGAATTGTTTGTTGATAATTTAAATACGGTTTCATAAATTTTGTAACACGTGCCTTGTCATGTAAGTATATGATTATATGCGTTTTTGATTTGAGTCAAATTTAGTTGATTCCGAGTGGTTACTGATTAACAGTTTTATTCTAGAATTTCAGCATCATGGCAAGTAAACCGTTGACTCAAGCAGAATTGGAAGCTATTGCAGAAAATTTTTTGAATGAACACGATGACGACGAAAACAATCTGTCTAGCGATAGTGACTTGTCAGAAGAACAAATTGTACAAGAAAACTTCAGCAGTGACTCGGAGCAATACAATACAGATCAATCAGATTATGAGGAGGAAAATAACTTTCTTGGTGAGTTTTATAATGGAAAAAATAAGGCCATAAAGTGGAGTAGAACCGCATATCCACCTGCTGTGAGAACAAAAGCGATAAATATTATCAAAACACCTCTGTGGTAATACCGGTATTACCACAGAATACCCAGAAGGGACAAATAGGCTAATTAACAAAAATCAGGATTTGTGCGCAGAATCGAGGCAGCCATTTTGAAAAGGTGTGCATGTTTATGTTTACACTTTACGGTTCTTCATGGTTATATTATTGTTTTTTCAATTTTAGAGTTTTATTGTTGATAATAATTATTTATTTTTAGTGATATAATAGTACAGTGTAATAGTATAGTGACAATAGGTTTATAGTAACTTTTTCTATTAAATATATATATTAGTTAGTGGCTAGGTAATTGTATATAGTGTATAAATAGAAACAACTTGAATATTTATTAATAGGACAATGGAAAAACAACCGAAAAAGCGAACATTCGGGGGACATTGGTGTTGTGTTCGAAATTGTACGAATAATACCAAGAAAAAGAAAGGTTATAGTTTTTTTACTTTTCCTAAAGATGAGATTCGGTAAGAGTACTGCCTATTTTAAATATATTGACTGACACCATTAATTTTCTGTAAATTTATTTGTGCAAATATTTATTTGCAGTGCTTTGGATTGGATAGCAAAATGCCAACGTCCAGATCTTCTTCAGAAAGATATATCCACATTGTCAAAGAATACATATTGCTGTGACTCTTTCAGATTTACATATAAATAAAATAAATTTAGTTTACTTAATTAAGTCGTAACTGGGAGTCAAGCACGCATCCTAGTGCTAGGCCTTATGCTAGACTATGATACGGTGAACTTTCTGCTGAAAGGTAGGTTAAGCAAAACATTCTACATGTAACTAGCTCAGTTTGAAAATAAATAGTTCTCTCAGGGGCAGAAAATATGACTTGATTCTCCTTCTCTTTAATCATCTCCAGGTCAGGTAAAGAAATAAAATACAAAATAAATCTTAATATCTAATTTATTAAAATAAAATAATTCTAAATAAATTCAAAAGTTTTAATTTACAAATATTTGCACATCCAAAATCAATATTCGGTCATAATTCAGATTTATACATCATAAACAATAAAATATTACAAGAAATAAAGAATAAATGAAATCACCATGTCGTGCAAGCTTATATCTAAAATGTGAACGTGATTATTATTATTAATATTTGTCATAGATACATGTAAACAATCAAAAATTAAAAATAAATTAACCGTGATGAATTGTACTGGAATGTAAATTAAAAAAAAATAAAATTGTGCGGTCTACTATTTGATAACAAAATATAGACATTAAGGAAGTGGCTTTGCCCTAATTAGTCCTGTCCGGCGCCTTTTCTCGCTCCCAACACAGTACCATCAGTAACAAATTCACACAGAAGAGTATCCCAAAGTTCCACCCTACGAGCATGTCATTTTCAGCTCGTCGGACGCAACCCGAACATACATCATCATGTGCACACCCCTTAAGGAATATATATATTTTTAATTAAATAAATAAAGTGAAATAAAACAATGTCTCTGCGTATTCAATAAATTAACTCAGCCCTGATTAGTTCTGCCTGGTGCCTTTTCTCGCTCCCAAACGCAGTACCACCAAGACCAATTCGTGTATATCAAATTCACCAGGACTCCATGCTATGAATTAAATAATGACATAATTCATTTCACACATCCCTGATGTATTATTCAACACGTTAATATTGAACACCCAAATACAACAAAATATACTTAATTCTCATATCAAAAAGAAATAATATATATATATATATTAAAAGAAAATAAACTTTACCTTTTTCACGAAATTCCAATACAAAAAACACCACTACAAATAAAGAATTTGGAGACGCCACTATACACACATTTATAACAAATATTGTTAATCACCTTAATTCTTCATACATCGTATTAAACTCTTCCATAATTTTCAATAAAAGATTTTGTTCACTTAATATATATATATAACCTATATACACATAAACAAAATTATTAGTTTCAAATATCCTTTGTAGGATGAATAAATTTAAAAGAAAAATAAATTATACGGAAAAGAAAATGATTATGTTATTCAAAGTTATCATTACAAATGCTAGAAAGTTTTGTCATAACGTACGGCATAGTACCCTACATGCAAAACAAAACCCTCTAGAAAGAAGAAAATAAAATGAAATTAAATAAATTCAAACACCGAGTTCATAAAAATAAAAGTATTTCATACATAGGTAGTTATTCGAATACATCTAAACATTTTTATGTAATGCGCGCAGCATGTTAAAAATAAAATTATTATAAGTGTAGAATCTTGTAAAAATTTTATAAGTATTGAAAATCTCAGAAATTATTCTAAGTCCGGATTTTAAAATAATCCTATTAAAGAAGAGGGAGGAAGTGGTTTTCACCTACTTTTAGACTTGCTAATATTGCGGTTTTCACCAGCAATTGCCGAAATTTTTATCTGTCCGCGCTTTTATTCGTAAATTTCCTTACAAAAACGTACGGCAACTTTCGTTAAGCACGAATCCATCTCCCAAAATTGTATGTCGACGGTGCTGCTCTTATCGGTTGCATGAGGAAACAGCGTATTAATAATCCTTGCGAGAGGTAAACAAACATGTGACCATAAATCCGTCTATACATTATGACTCAGCCGAGCACCTGATAAACAATACTTTTTGTACCGGTCAGTCCTTGCCAATGCCAGACGTATTTGTGCGAGGAACACCTGCTCGATCCTTTTTACGTAGCATTTAATACGTCTTAAAATTATAACCTTATAAAAATTTTATTAAGATTCTTTTACTGTTTTACTTAAATAAAAATAAAGTTTTCATAAATTATTAATACAGTAAATATTTATACACATCATGGTGAAAATGAATAAAGTGAAAATTAATTTAAATAAAACTTGGAATGATACGTCTGCATTTGTTATTTGTATAAAGTTAAAATTGATATTGATGTGAGCAATAGTGAAATACAGATATAATACACAGGATGTTATCTATCAAACATTGGCCTGGTAAGTAAATAACATTATTTACAACTTTTAAATATAACTTAAAGTTCATTGCCACATCCTTATTATGTTATAAATTTCTTGATTGTTGTTTACTTCATTCTTGAACCATTTCTTTGTATTATTGGGAAGTTTTATTCGTATTTTCTTTGTCTTGCTTACATTCGGAAATAAAGGGAAAACATTCATGATCGTCGGTATGCGTTGGTTAAATTTATCATGAACCCCTTATTCTTTTCAATTTCTAACGATGATGTATTGTTGACAGGTGGATTATCATACGCGTTCACCCAGCTTATCGTTCCTGGTGATTGACATCTTAAATTGAAGTATAAATGTTGTATCAGTTATTTGATCATCATACAGATTATACGAGGACAATCAAGAAATACACATATAGACGAGTACAGACATAGACATCCAAGAGTACAAAGTGAAATTAAGTGAAGCATTACTTGAACTCAAAGTTATTGTATACTGCTACCCTCTTCGGCCTCGACGGAGGCCCCTTAACACTGCTTGACAGGCCGGATCATGCCTTCCGCAGCCATCCTACACGCTGTTTCGTTCGATACGCGAACTACGGACCCATCTAACAGCATGACCCGCTGCCTCCGTCGAGCCTTGCGACAGGGTACCCCGAGCGTCAAACTATCCCGGCCCAAGATAGAAAAGGCCCGACGCACCGAGGCACAGAAGTCGGGCGAATCCCTCACGTCCGGGAATACATTCCTCTGCTCTTCTGGCCTATAACAGATTCCATTCTCTACATAACCTGGTTACCAATTACATGTACTCCAAGTTATCCCTATTGATTGCTTACTTATGTAAAATTTATTTATTCAGTTACTTAATTTATACAGATCACGTTTACATTACCTAATTTATTATTGTTCATGAGGAATTTGTAAACTTAAATAAATAAATACCAATGTACATATAGATATAAATATAAATAAATATAAATCAAGAAAAATTCTTACCTTTATTAAGCACTTATGTATATAATATGAACGCACACAATAAGAAATCCTTACTTAACTAAACATAAAATTGCAAGTGATCTAAAATTCATTTATTTACATATTATTATTTATTCAAGATCACTGCATAAATATCCCTATGGGAATATCTGTAATTTATAAGCGAGAATCGCTAATGTCAATGGTATAAATTCAAGATTTCCCATAAATACCAATTAATATACTTATAGATAGCTTATCATATATTTTATATTAAACATAAATATCTGTGAATAAATTTAATTTATTCCTGCATTATCTTCGAGATCGTAATCATATAATTTTGAGACATGAAGTCTGCCTTTGACACGCTCATTATCCACTTCTGTTATCTCATAGGTCGTGTCATTTATCGCTCTACCTACACGATAAGGTCCATCAAAAGGAAGGTCTAATTTAGCACATTTATTATGGTCTCTCCGACCTAATCGATAATTTCTTATTACTATCATATCCTCCCTATTAAAGACTTTACGATTTTTAATCTTCGCATTCTCTAGTGTTTTATAACTTCTTGTATGTATCTCTCACAAGGGTTCCCTTCAGGATGTCTCACTGAAGAAAAATTTACTTGCACATTTATATAATTTAATTCTTGAATGAAGCGATCATTATTGAAATAACTAGCATTATCTACTAAAAGTCTTTGAAATTGACCTATTTCTTCTATAAATTGATTAATGCAAATTACCGCTATGTCGGTATTATATTTTCTGGTAGGATAAAGTTTCACATATTTCGTAAAAATATCTACCATCACAAATACATTCCTATATCCTAAATGTCCAGGTATTAAATTACCTAGGAAATCTGCCGCAACTAAATCTAACTTATTTTCTACCCTAATACTATGTACAACATTTTTATTTACACGATTTTTATATTTACCTAATAAACATAGTTCACATTGTTTATTCCATCTTTCAACGAGACGTTTGTCTTGTTTAGCATAAAATTGCTCCCTAAAGACTAAGAATGTCTTCCTATTTCCAGGGTGTCCCAACCTCCTATGAATATCTAACATAACATTCTTTGCCAATTCACTTCCCAATACTAACAAATCATTGTCCCCTATTCTTTTATATAAAATATTATTTACTACTCTAAATCCTCTGTAATTGGGTTCTTGAAGTGCCTTTCTTTTTATATCTTGCACATCATCTTCTCCTTGACTACGTTCTACATTTTCTCTACTATATAACTCAGGAGCTACTTCAAAATTATAAGCATTGATCTGATATGATCCTGATTGCTTACTATGACCAAAGGCTCGACTAAATGCATCTGCAACAATATTATCTTTTCCTTTTCTATGTCTAATTTTGAAATTATATTCACTTAAAAATAAAGACCATCTATATAGTCGTGCATTAGAAAACCTAGTTTTCATTAAGAAAATCAAAGATAAATGATCAGTTTCTATTGTAAAGAAATTTCCCATCAAATAGTACTTGAGCTTAGAGACCCCATGTACCACTGACAATAGTTCTTTCTCTGAAACCGTATAATGACTCTCGTACCCCTTTAATATCCTTGAAATAAAGCAGATTGGTATCTCTTTACCATCTCTGACTTGGAAAAGTTCAGCAGCAATGGCATGATCTGAAGCATCACACCGTAAAATAAATTCTTCCTCAAATCGAGGCAGATTTAAAACTAACGCGTTATAAAATTCTTGCTTGATTCCCTCAAAAGCTTCTATTCTTTCAGGAGTCCATTTAAATTTTACACCCTTCTTTATCATTTTAAAAAGAGTTACAGTCTTATCTGATATCTTAGGAATAAAGTGCTTATAATAGTTCACTATACCTAAAAATCCCCTTAACATCTTTATATTTTTAGGTCTTGGGTAATTTCTTACTGCTTCCAACTTCTTTTCCTCTATTGATACAGTTTTACCATCTATCATATACCCTAAATAACTAACCCTATTCTTAACAAATTCACATTTCTCTAAATTAATTTTTAGACCATTTTTTTCTAATGTACTTAAAATAATTTTAACAGCTTTTAAATGACTCTCTAAATCTACATTAAATATTAAAATATCATCTACATAATGCGATACATATTCCTCATATGGATCCAGTATTTGTTGCATGGCCCTTACTAGTGCAGCTGTGGCCGTTGATAAACCGAAAGGTACAACCTTGAAGGAATATACTAGAGAATTCATTAAAAATGAGCAATATTTTCTAGAATCCTTGTGTAAAGGTACCAACCAGAAAGAGCTCTTTAAATCCAATTTTGTAAACCACTTAGCATTCGTACATTTTGCCAATAAAGTTTCTATGCTCTGTGGGGCTTCAAACTGTGCTTTGGTGCGACTATTGAGCATTCTAGCGTCAAGGCATAAACGTAGTTTCATCTCTTTTCGGTCATCTTCACTTTTTTTAACTACTACCACAATGGGATTAATGAAACTAGACTCTGATCGTTCTATTACACCATCCCTTAACATGTTCTTAATTTCTATTTTTACCTGTTGTTGATACTTATATGGAATTGGATAATTTCTTACTTTAAACGGCTGACTCTCATCAACTTCTAATTTATGTTCATAACCTTTCGCTAGACCTGGGCTATTATCAAATAATTTTGTGTGTACTGCAAGAAGATTTTTTACCTCACTTACATATAGCTCATTACAATTCAGGTTAATGTCACCCATATTTATTTCCCGGTGTGAACATTTATTTATTATGTCACCCATATATTTCGTGGCGTCTTTCTTTTGAAGACCCTCCACATGGTGTGTACATTTATTATTTATGTCACCCGTGGCAAATGTGGCCTCTCCTTTTTGAAGAGTATCCACCTGGCGTGCATTCCTTTCCTCGTTTTTTAAACTAATATTTTCAGGATGTAAATCGAAATCCTCATCATACATTTTACTACTTAAATTATTAACTACAATTTCATCTTCCTGCAGATCTTTGTTCCATGATATAATTGCCCTTTTTATGTGAAAAGTTTTATCTTCCATGTTTAATTTTGTACTATATTGAGTCAAAAAATCCATTCCAAGTATACAATTATAATTTAAATTAGGTACAATAACAAATTCAGTTAAAAATTCTAAATTACCTATTCTTACATTTACGTAAAATATCTTATCTATAGCTATTACTAATTTTTTTGTGGCAGTAAATAAATTTATTTTTTTAATGGACCTATAATGACCTGAATTTTCTAGTTGCCTATCTACTAAACTACTATCTAAAAGAGACAATTGCGCACCTGTATCAATTAATGCATCTACCTCTATTTGGCCTATGTTTATTTTTACTACTGGTAGCTCTGTGGTTATTTTTTTAATATTCTCAAAGTCGGTCACCCTTTGAGAATCCTCTTCCTTTCTGATTGGTTCTACTAAAAATCCAGAGATGTAGCACCTCCTACTGAGTTGTGTAACCATCCGTTTTCTACCGGAGTTGCACTTCTTATCTCCTTCTTTATCGCTCCTTTTGATACATCTTTCGTTACAGCTTCTGTTTTATTTTCTTTATTTTCTATAATTATGTTATTAAATCCTCGGGTATCTTCTGTTTCATTTCTTCCATATTTTCTTGTTACATGACCCTCCTGTCTCCAACTATTATTATTATTACTACTACTATTATTACCCATGTTCTTGTTGTTACCATTCTCCACCCTTCCTCCCTGGTAATTATTATTCTGATACCGATTACCATTGTTTCTTTGTTGGTTATTACCATTATATCTTTGCTGAGCATTATAATAGTTACCATTGTTACCTGCTTTGTACCCATTTTTATTCTGAAATACACTCCTATCTTCCACGTCGTCCAGACGCTTTACCAATTCCAAGAGTTGCTCAACGGTGTCTATACCCTGTAAAGCAACTGCTTGTACTACCTCATGCTCGAAGTGATTAGCCAATTGGGTAACAATGTCACACTCCTGGATCACAGGTTGTATATGTTTCAAGAAAGAATATTTCCGAATAACATAATTCTCTCTAGATGTAATGGAACGATATTTTCCAAAAGTAAGGTCATGTCTAATGCGTCTTTGCTGAGTTTGTCCCCAGTACTGCCTAATAAACATGTTTTCTAATTCTTCGTACGACTGTACCTCATCAATTACCATATCGTACCATAATAACGCATAATCTCTAAGACACCCTCTCATGAAATGTAATTTCGACATATCATCATAAATACCACGAATATATGTCTTAATGGTTTTAAGAAATGCCATAGGGTTGTCTTTATTATACCCAGAAAATTTTGGTATATTTTCTGTGCCAAGTGATACCTGTTGCGACACCACACAAGGTGTAATTGTACCCTGTTCAACTCTTGTTTTCAAATTCTTAATCGTGTCTTGACAATTTAATGTCATATCCTGTAGCTTTAAAAGTGAATCTGTGCATGCTCCATATTTGACTCTACAGTCCTCGAATTTATTTGTTAGATTTTGAACATCTTTCTGAACTGACATGGCACTACTGTCCACCTTCAGTTCCAAGAATTGTATCTTCTCATCTTGTCCTCCAATCCTTTCTTCTATCTGTCTAAAATTTTCTCTCGCTACACCGGCCCTCTGATTCATTTCATCTATTAAAAAATTACTGCTATCCTTGCACTTCTTTTCATTTGCTTCAATTTTTTCATTGATCTGTGCCGTGCTTTGTTTCACATCTTCTTTTATTTTATTATTCATTGCAGACATTTCTATTCTACAAGCTTTAATTCTTTCATCAATCTTCTCATTCATCGACTTTACTACAGCTTGTATCTCTAATTTATTCTCATCCAGTTTCTTGTTTATTTCTTCTTTATTTTCTTGAAACTTCTTGTTCATTTCAGTTTTATTTTCATCTAACTTTCTATTTATATCTTCTTTCATTTCTATCTTGTCACTTTCCAATTTACAGAAAAGTTTTTCAAATAGAAAATCAAATCTATCTCCGCCTGGCACTTCTTTTGTTTCAATTTTTACATTTTCAGTCACATTTTCATCCTCATCAAGAGGTATCGTCTTTTCTGAATCTGTCACAGAGGAAATGCCTTGTGGTTCCCTGTACGTTTCAAATAAATATTTGGTGTCTATACTACTTTCAGGATTTTCACCCTCGCCTTTATACTCAGACATATTTACTTTATCTGTCCTGGCACTTAAAGAGACTTATTTGTGGAGAAAAATAAATCAAAACTTGACAAAATTTTATTTGTGAATTATATTTATTAATTATTCAAATGCACCTAAAGGTGAAAATACCTCCCTTTAATTATACAGCTATTTGAATATTAAATAATCAATTAATTTTTATCTAAACAGTTTAAAAATGTAGAAGTTTTGCCCCACTACGTTGGTCGCCATATATATGATATGGAACGGCAAAACTTTTACACCATGAACATTGGGCATCATATCAATAATATGGAAATGTGAAATTGCTAATAAATTGTAAATATATTTGAAATGTAAATGCAAATGTTTTGCCCCACGACGTTGTGCGCCATATATATGCTGTGACTCTTTCAGATTTACATATAAATAAAATAAATTTAGTTTACTTAATTAAGTCGTAACTGGGAGTCAAGCACGCATCCTAGTGCTAGGCCTTATGCTAGACTATGATACGGTGAACTTTCTGCTGAAAGGTAGGTTAAGCAAAACATTCTACATGTAACTAGCTCAGTTTGAAAATAAATAGTTCTCTCAGGGGCAGAAAATATGACTTGATTCTCCTTCTCTTTAATCATCTCCAGGTCAGGTAAAGAAATAAAATACAAAATAAATCTTAATATCTAATTTATTAAAATAAAATAATTCTAAATAAATTCAAAAGTTTTAATTTACAAATATTTGCACATCCAAAATCAATATTCGGTCATAATTCAGATTTATACATCATAAACAATAAAATATTACAAGAAATAAAGAATAAATGAAATCACCATGTCGTGCAAGCTTATATCTAAAATGTGAACGTGATTATTATTATTAATATTTGTCATAGATACATGTAAACAATCAAAAATTAAAAATAAATTAACCGTGATGAATTGTACTGGAATGTAAATTAAAAAAAAATAAAATTGTGCGGTCTACTATTTGATAACAAAATATAGACATTAAGGAAGTGGCTTTGCCCTAATTAGTCCTGTCCGGCGCCTTTTCTCGCTCCCAACACAGTACCATCAGTAACAAATTCACACAGAAGAGTATCCCAAAGTTCCACCCTACGAGCATGTCATTTTCAGCTCGTCGGACGCAACCCGAACATACATCATCATGTGCACACCCCTTAAGGAATATATATATTTTTAATTAAATAAATAAAGTGAAATAAAACAATGTCTCTGCGTATTCAATAAATTAACTCAGCCCTGATTAGTTCTGCCTGGTGCCTTTTCTCGCTCCCAAACGCAGTACCACCAAGACCAATTCGTGTATATCAAATTCACCAGGACTCCATGCTATGAATTAAATAATGACATAATTCATTTCACACATCCCTGATGTATTATTCAACACGTTAATATTGAACACCCAAATACAACAAAATATACTTAATTCTCATATCAAAAAGAAATAATATATATATATATTAAAAGAAAATAAACTTTACCTTTTTCACGAAATTCCAATACAAAAAACACCACTACAAATAAAGAATTTGGAGACGCCACTATACACACATTTATAACAAATATTGTTAATCACCTTAATTCTTCATACATCGTATTAAACTCTTCCATAATTTTCAATAAAAGATTTTGTTCACTTAATATATATATATAACCTATATACACATAAACAAAATTATTAGTTTCAAATATCCTTTGTAGGATGAATAAATTTAAAAGAAAAATAAATTATACGGAAAAGAAAATGATTATGTTATTCAAAGTTATCATTACAAATGCTAGAATGTTTTGTCATAACGTACGGCATAGTACCCTACATGCAAAACAAAACCCTCTAGAAAGAAGAAAATAAAATGAAATTAAATAAATTCAAACACCGAGTTCATAAAAATAAAAGTATTTCATACATAGGTAGTTATTCGAATACATCTAAACATTTTTATGTAATGCGCGCAGCATGTTAAAAATAAAATTATTATAAGTGTAGAATCTTGTAAAAATTTTATAAGTATTGAAAATCTCAGAAATTATTCTAAGTCCGGATTTTAAAATAATCCTATTAAAGAAGAGGGAGGAAGTGGTTTTCACCTACTTTTAGACTTGCTAATATTGCGGTTTTCACCAGCAATTGCCGAAATTTTTATCTGTCCGCGCTTTTATTCGTAAATTTCCTTACAAAAACGTACGGCAACTTTCGTTAAGCACGAATCCATCTCCCAAAATTGTATGTCGACGGTGCTGCTCTTATCGGTTGCATGAGGAAACAGCGTATTAATAATCCTTGCGAGAGGTAAACAAACATGTGACCATAAATCCGTCTATACATTATGACTCAGCCGAGCACCTGATAAACAATACTTTTTGTACCGGTCAGTCCTTGCCAATGCCAGACGTATTTGTGCGAGGAACACCTGCTCGATCCTTTTTACGTAGCATTTAATACGTCTTAAAATTATAACCTTATAAAAATTTTATTAAGATTCTTTTACTGTTTTACTTAAATAAAAATAAAGTTTTCATAAATTATTAATACAGTAAATATTTATACACATCATGGTGAAAATGAATAAAGTGAAAATTAATTTAAATAAAACTTGGAATGATACGTCTGCATTTGTTATTTGTATAAAGTTAAAATTGATATTGATGTGAGCAATAGTGAAATACAGATATAATACACAGGATGCTATCTATCAAACATTGGCCTGGTAAGTAAATAACATTATTTACAACTTTTAAATATAACTTAAAGTTCATTGCCACATCCTTATTATGTTATAAATTTCTTGATTGTTGTTTACTTCATTCTTGAACCATTTCTTTGTATTATTGGGAAGTTTTATTCGTATTTTCTTTGTCTTGCTTACATTCGGAAATAAAGGGAAAACATTCATGATCGTCGGTATGCGTTGGTTAAATTTATCATGAACCCCTTATTCTTTTCAATTTCTAACGATGATGTATTGTTGACAGGTGGATTATCATACGCGTTCACCCAGCTTATCGTTCCTGGTGATTGACATCTTAAATTGAAGTATAAATGTTGTATCAGTTATTTGATCATCATACAGATTATACGAGGACAATCAAGAAATACACATATAGACGAGTACAGACATAGACATCCAAGAGTACAAAGTGAAATTAAGTGAAGCATTACTTGAACTCAAAGTTATTGTATACTGCTACCCTCTTCGGCCTCGACGGAGGCCCCTTAACACTGCTTGACAGGCCGGATCATGCCTTCCGCAGCCATCCTACACGCTGTTTCGTTCGATACGCGAACTACGGACCCATCTAACAGCATGACCCGCTGCCTCCGTCGAGCCTTGCGACAGGGTACCCCGAGCGTCAAACTATCCCGGCCCAAGATAGAAAAGGCCCGACGCACCGAGGCACAGAAGTCGGGCGAATCCCTCACGTCCGGGAATACATTCCTCTGCTCTTCTGGCCTATAACAGATTCCATTCTCTACATAACCTGGTTACCAATTACATGTACTCCAAGTTATCCCTATTGATTGCTTACTTGTGTAAAATTTATTTATTCAGTTACTTAATTTATACAGATCACGTTTACATTACCTAATTTATTATTGTTCATGAGGAATTTGTAAACTTAAATAAATAAATACCAATGTACATATAGATATAAATATAAATAAATATAAATCAAGAAAAATTCTTACCTTTATTAAGCACTTATGTATATAATATGAACGCACACAATAAGAAATCCTTACTTAACTAAACATAAAATTGCAAGTGATCTAAAATTCATTTATTTACATATTATTATTTATTCAAGATCACTGCAATATGTTTGTGGAAAACATTTGGAAAATAAAATGTTTCTCAACGATTTAAAAAATAGGTTACAACCAAATGCATATCCATCATTATTTCTGAAAACAAGTGTGATGTCGACAGAAGCAACATCTGTGGCATCAACAACACATGTTGATGCTGATGTTGAAAGTAGGATCAAGTAATATACTTACCATTTTTTCTATTTTTACATATATAATATTTTAGTGCATACTCAATCCTTAACTGAAGCTCAAATATCTGGTGTGGAAGAAGAAAATGTAATATTTGAAAGAATATATAATGAATCTAGCAGTATTTTATATACTTTTAAAAGATAATAGAGTAAGATATATTTTCATATATTAATTTTTAGCAGATGAACCAGCACCAAAAGTAAGAGTCTTGCAAAACATTGTCTTAAGTAATGGTAAGTTTCAGTTATTATTTTTTTTAGTAACCTATCAATTTTGCTACCCATGTAGTAAACACCACATAATATCTGAATGAATATAAGTAGAAAATATATAAAGAAATAGTAGCAGAAGAAATATAAGTAAAACTATCATTTGTTTCAGATGCACCTGAGCATTGCAGACTAGAGAATGTAGAAGCATCCACTTCTGATGTGTCCATTCAAAGTGAAAGAAGTCTCTCAGCACACACTCCAAGAAAAGAGACATTACGAAGAGCTTTGAAGGAAAGCAGACATAAAGTATCAGCCTTACAGAGATATCCAGGGCCAAGTGAACATGAAAGTTTAAATCATTTCTTAAACATGTGTGATAAATATTTACCTTCTGGCTTAGCAACAATAGTTAAATTTCAAGCTTCCATAAAGGATGTGAAACTGGCAAGGTATCCTTCAGAATTTAAGCAATTCTGTCTTAATGTGTACTTTTTGGGTCCAAAAGTATATAAATATTTATCAATAATTTTACATCTGCCTAATGTAAGAACCTTAACCCTTTCGAGACTAACGGGACAATACGTCCCAAGGCATATTTTATTTAGACTATTGGGAATAGTGATCCCAAATAAACGTATATAAATGCCAGTTCAGTCCTTTCAACGACCAAAGTAATCTAGCGTATGTTTGTTTACTAATAAAACGAGATAACCTCAAATTTTTCGTACACGTGGTTGCACCTAG
Source organism: Amphimallon solstitiale (assembly GCA_963170755.1). NCBI lineage: Eukaryota > Metazoa > Arthropoda > Insecta > Coleoptera > Scarabaeidae > Amphimallon > Amphimallon solstitiale. The sequence continues at coordinate 47,091,833 of OY720677.1, read as the reverse complement.
TGCGTTTATTTAGTGAATTTGGTATTTGTTTTTTGATTAATTATTTGCTGTGTACCGTGTGTAATCATGTAAGCACCCCTACTTTAGCACGCCTAGTATTTGCACCATATAACGTTTTGGCTGAGTCAATACGTTAGGTTTTATTTTCAAGGGACATTATGTCCCAGCAGGCTACTTTGATGGGATGATTTATCCCAGTAGGCGTATAAATGGTTTTTCTTTTCTTTAGAATGAGCAAAAGAAAATTAACTCAAAAGGAGCTTGAAGAAATCGCTGAAAATTTGGACTTGTCAGAGACTGATACTGATCCTTATCGTAACAGTGAGGATGAAGATTCAGACTGGGCTCCTTCGGATTCCGAATTTGAACATGCATCTAAAGGCGATATGCAGACTTCAAGTTCCGATGATGGCGTTATCGAACCTGAAGCTAAAGAAGTTTTTCTCGATAGTTATCCAGATACAGTTAATTCCAACGTTCCAAACGCATCGACAATTCTTCAACCAGTGCCTTCAACATCTTCTGGATCAGACAACATAATCTGGAATTCAGTGCCACAGAACTATACCCCAAGGATTCAACTCCCCACTGCTAGGAATACAGAAATTCTTTTGAACTCTATAAATAGTCAGTCTACAGAAATTGATATTTCTCTGAAGTTATTTCCAAGAAGCTTGTACATGTTTATATCGCAATGTACTAATGAGAGGTTAACCATTTTGGAAAAGAAAACTAAGAAAAAAGTTAAACAAACAGACCCTTCAGAAATTATGATGGTAACTGGTGTTATGATGGTAATGGCTTATAACACACTTCCAAGTTTGAGTTGCTATTGGTCAAAGCATACCTCCATGTGTAATACTGTAATAAAAAATGCAATATCACGTGACCGTTATAAACTACTTATATCCAAATTATACTTCAATAGCCCTGAGGAACCAGCAGATTGTTCCAAGATTTATTATATCGAGGAGCTTCTGGAGTGTTTCAAACATACATATCAAAATGCAAGAACGGATTCGGTTTATCAGTCTATAGATGAAAGTATGGCAAAATTCAAGGGCAGATCGAGTCTAAAACAGTATTTGCCCTTGAAGTCCATCAAACGTGGAATAAAGTTATGGGTAAGAAGCGACTCTCTTAGCGGTTATGTTTATGACCTCGATGTGTATAGTGGAAAGCAGGATGGGCAAGCAGATGGAACATTAGGGGAAAGGGTTGTTAGAAAACTTACCAGCTCAATTACGAAAACTGATGTCGTAATATGTTTCGACCGATTTTTTACATCTTTGACATTGATGAAAACCTTGCTATATGCTGCAGTAGGAACTTGTATTGGTACGCGAAAGAACATACCAAAGAGCCAGGGTAAATTAGAGAAGAATGAATCAACATTTCTATGCACAAATGACGGGATTACGTTTACTAGATGGCTCGATACCAAGGAAGTTTTGGCAATTAGCAACTGTCATGGGGATCAGCGTACATTTGTTGACCGAAAGCAAAAGAATGGCGAAAAACTTGCTGTTGAATGCCCCGAGATAATCGCCTTCTACAACAAATATATGGGAGGGGTCGATTTGACTGATCATTTAGCTGGCCTATATGAATTTGACCGCAAGTCTACCAAGTGGTGGAAAAAAGTTTTTTACAAATTATTAATGATAACTGCTGTAAACTCTTTTATTATTTACAATGAAGTGAGACGTAAAAAGATTCCATTTTTGGAATTCTTGGTAGCCTTGGCAGAAAGTCTTATTGAACAAGGGAAAAGCAAAGCCGGGGTGAAGAGACGTTCAACTTCCGGAAGACCATCAAAGCGGCAAAAAACAATGTTGAATGTTGGTGACCATATGCCGATTGTCGAGCAGAAACGGAGAAGGTGCACAAGATGTTCACAAATGAAGATGGAGAAACGGACAAGAACTGTTTGCAAAGCATGTAGTGTGCCGTTATGCAATGACTGTTTCACCCCTTTTCATATGTAAAATTATGTAATATTTTGACTAAAATTATTTGTTCAACTTATTTTTGTGTGTTTTTTCAAAACTGGTGGGAAATATTGTCCCAACGTAATGGACTAATGGGACCATATGTCCCGCTAAAAAAAAACTAAAATACGTTAAAAAAATTGACAAAATTACAAACATCACTAAAAGCCTCCCAATTTCCAAATATGGAACCGAAAATCAAATAATAATCTTAACGAAAAAAATAAAAATACGTCTTGAAAGGGTTAAGAAGAATGACACAACAGTGGAGTATATCTTCAGGAGTCTGCAATAATATTTACTCAGCTATTGAATTAAAAACTAATCAGTTCACTGACCAAGCAAGAGAATGTATTATATGTATGGACGAAATGAGTTTAAAAACTAATTTATTTTATAATATCAGTGCAGATGAAGTTGTAGGATTTCAGAAAACGAATGGTTCATCTTCTGAAATAGCAAACTCTGCTTTTGTTGTATTTGCTCGAGGAATATATGTTAATTGGAAGCAACCTCTAGGATATGCCTTAGTGCACAATACGTGTACAAGTAAAGATTTGGAAGATATTTTATTTAATTCAATCCGGAAATTATTTAATATTAATATGAAAGTTAGAGCAGTAATTTCAGATGCCGGATCTAATTTTATTAAATTTAGTAAAGGAAAGGGTGTTTGTCCTGAGCAACCATTTTTTTATGTGGATGGTCATAAAATATTTTATTTGTTCGACACACCACATTTGCTAAAAGCCACTCGTAATACATTTTTAAAATATACTTTGCAATTTGTTTCAAATGAAGTGGAATATACAACAAATAAAGGATATGTAGAATCATTCTACAATAGAGATAAAAAAATGCCATTACGATGTGCACCAAAGCTAACTGATGCTCATTTAAATCCATCAAATTTTGAAAAAATGAAGGTAAAGTTAGCAGCACAGTTGTTTAGTAGAAGTGTTGCATCTGGAATGGAAACATACGTCAGTTTAAATGCTTTACCTTCCGCAGCTGTAGGTACAATTACATTTATAGAAAAAATGGACAAGCTTTTTGATTTATTAAACTCATCTACACCAAATTGGTCTGAGTTTAATAAATTTAGGAGAACATTGTCTGGAGAGAAATATCAACTAGATTACATTAATGACATGAAGAAATTTTTTAAACATATAAAGGCATTTGATAATAACAATAGAAATGTGTCTGCAGTAATTAAGAATTTTACGTGCTGGCAAATTACATTGCAAGGTTTATTATTAATATGGAGTGATTTCCAAAAACCATTGTGTAGGGGAGAGTGGGGTACATTCGGCACTGGGGTAGATTCGTCATATTATAAAAGAAGAACTATTTTTTAAACTTTCCGCCAAAATCGTCAAGAAATCTCTTCCGTCAATCCTCCGTTTTGTATGTATAACGTATTGATGATGCCAGTTGTGTATTAGGTATTCTTAGTGAATATTAAGTGTTATGCGACTAAACAAGGTAAGTTTTTTACAATTCTGCACTGCGAAACTATTATATTTATAATAGAAATAAATGCACTGCGATTTAGCCGTATATTACAATAATGCGCCTAAAAACAAAATCAGGTCCCACCTAACCTCAACTTAGGCATGTTTTATGTGGGTATTATGGATAGTAATAATTGTACATGTGGGGTACATTCGGCAGGCAGTAGTGGGGCAGATTCGTCATACTGCCGAATCTACCCCGTGCTTTATCTAGCTAGGCACTTCCTATTGTAATATAGCTGTAGTTTTATTACAATAAGTTTAAGACTAATTTATGTTTGCAGATGCCACGCACATACATAAAAAAAACAGATCGCGTCAGCATTAATGAAAATATAATGAATTCGGCCATACGAGAAGGTCTCGCGGGACGATTAAAAGTCAAGGAAGCAGCTAGGCAATATGGCCTTAAAAGAACTACCCTACAATCTAGAATTATTAAGAGAAAGAGGTTGTTAGACGAAGTTACATTTGTTTGTTTCCCTACACGCGTTTAAAAACACTGGATTATGGCCAATCAACAGGCTAATATTTTCAGATGAAGATTTTGTGGCGAGTAGTGTTACAGATAGGCCTTTAATTCCAGATGAAGCTTTACGAAAACCTCCACTTGATGATAACAATCCTGCCGCCCTTGAAAATAATGGACACACATGGGGATGTTTTACCAATTGATGTTAATAATGAGAATCTAAATTCACAAGATGGTACTGCTCAGGACGTTTTACAGTTAGAGCAACCTTCAACTTCCGGTCTCAGTCTGGAGAAACTGGTTCCTTATCCCAAAGCTGCCATCAGTAAACCAAGAAATAGTAAAAGAAAATCAAAATCGACAATTTACACGGACACTCCTGAATTACTGATAAGAGAAAATATAGAATTAGAGAAAAAAAGAAAGCTAGAAGTTAAGAAGCAACCGACGGTGAAAAGAAATATATTTGACAACGTGAAAAAAAGGCAGAAAATTGAGGAAGACGAAAGTCAGTCAAGCGATTCTGATATCTCATTGGACGATGTTAAATCCAGCAGCAGTGACGATTTTGAAGAACTGGAAACTGCTTCCGAAAGTGAGCTTGAAATTGGCAATTATGTTCTCGTTAAATTTTGTACAAACTCTGGAGCAGTAATTCATTATGCAGGTCGCATTGAACAAATAAATTCCCCTACGTACACAATTAGGTTTATGAGAAGAAGAGGATTTACTCAAAAAATTTTTTTCCCACCGGTAGAAGACAGAAGTGACATTAATATTGCGGACATTGTAGCCAAACTTCAAACTGTATCTCAAACTGGTACTGCAAGAACTTCTTCCATGTTTACTTTTAGTTATAATTTTGGTTCATTCATTGTTAAATGATTATTATTAATTTCCAACTTAAATATATCAGTTAAATAACATTGAGTTTATAGTGGTTTCACGGGACGAATCTACCCCACACCTTGGCCGAAAGTACCCCACCAACGGGGTACTTTCGTCACTTTTCCACATTTTGAAAAAATGCAAATAATCATGTAAAATAAGCAATATAGACGGACAAGGTTTTGTGCAATTTTTTCTTAGTCTATGTAGATGTGAACTATAAGTAAAAATTCATTTTATAAAAATGCATGTCCATTTTACGATTTTTTTAATAAAAAAGGGCCGAATGTACCCCACTCTCCCCTACAAGACGATTGCAACAGGATTGTTTAGAGAATTTTTTTGGTTCCATCAGGCAACAATGTGGTAACACTAAAAATCCTACATGCATACAATTTAAATGTGCCTTTAAAAAATTATTTTGTATGAAATATTTTCAACATAGTGAAGGCGGAAATTGTGCTGAGGATTTTGATACAATTCTTGCAGAACTGAAAGGTTCTCCTAACAACATGCAACAACTCTTCGACAAAAGAGTACTTACAACAAAAAATAAGGAATTGTCTATAGATACCAAAGATTATAAAACTTTACAACTGCCAGCACAAAATACATTGGTTTATGTTTGTGGTTATCTTATCAAGAAATGCTTACAAAAGCATACTTGTAGTAAATGTGAAATGCGGAGTGATTTCCAAAAACCATTGTGTACAAGACGATTGCAACAGGATTGTTTAGAGAATTTTTTTGGTTCCATCAGGCAACAATGTGGTAACACTAAAAATCCTACATGCATACAATTTAAATGTGCCTTTAAAAAATTATTTTGTATGAAATATTTTCAACATAGTGAAGGCGGAAATTGTGCTGAGGATTTTGATACAATTCTTGCAGAACTGAAAGGTTCTCCTAACAACATGCAACAACTCTTCGACAAAAGAGTACTTACAACAGAAAATAAGGAATTGTCTATAGATACCAAAGATTATAAAACTTTACAACTGCCAGCACAAAATACATTGGTTTATGTTTGTGGTTATCTTATCAAGAAATGCTTACAAAAGCATACTTGTAGTAAATGTGAAATGCTGTCTGAAGCTTGTAATTCTTCATTATCGGAAGCTACACTTCTCTGCCATTTTAAATCTAACGAAACCGAAGGATTGTATGGTAAATTGAAAGTCCCTCACGAAGATTTTATTTTATATATTCATCAATTAGAAACTATATTCCTTGAAAAATTTCAGGAAGTAGCTCCGCTTCCAAATGTAGGATCAAAATTAAAAGATTACTTAAAAATTATTAATTATAACGGTCCTTGCCCTGAATTTCCACATGAATATTTAATAAATTTGTTTATTAGATTTCGTATTTTTTATTCATTAAGATTTTTTAATAGGGAATGTAAAGTTCAAAAGGGCAAGAATATAAAGCTTAGTATATTAAAACATTTGTAATATAAATATTTATTTTTTAACTTTTGTCTATTTTATTATGAAACCCTGTTACCTTTGATTTCGATATTTCATGTATTTCAATACATTTTATTTTAAAAATAAACTTTAAATTAAGTAAAATGTTTATTCTATGCTGTCAAAGAAAATTTATTTTAAAATCAATCAGTTTGAAAGTTGTATGTATCTTTCAATTTCATTTAATACGAACTTTTTGAACACTCTGTATATGCACATCTTTTCAAAATGGCGGAAATGCGAACAATAGATCAAGGTCAATAAAGCAGAACATTAAAATATCAAAGGCGCCGACAAAATTGTCCCTTCTGGGTATTCTGTGGTATTACTCACCGTGCTTGCGATATCGAGACTGAAATGGATTCTTTTCTCAAAATCATTGATATCTACATGATAGAAAGTATTTTGAAATATACCAATATGTACATCGATGTTTTGAAAACAAATCACGAATATTCCAGAGAACGTGATTGTAAAAATATTGAAAAAGATGAGTTTTTTGCATACCTGGGACTATTATTCTTGATAGGAATAAAGAAATCGCATCACACAAATGTAAAAGAAATTTTTGCATCTGATGGGACTGGAATACAAATTGCTAGGGCTACAATGAGCTATAAAAGGTTTCTATTTATCACTAGGTGCTTGAGGTTTGATGATAAAACCACCCGTCCTGACAGGCGACAATATGACAGACTTGCGGCGATTCGCGAATTTTTTGATAATTTTGTACTCAACTGCAAATCGTCCTTCAATTTGAGTGAGTATACTACCATTGACGAAATGCTGCATCCTTTCAGAGGCCGCTGCAGTTTCGTTCAGTATATTCCAAGTAAACCCGCCAAATATGGCATCAAAATGTTCGCTTTATGCGACGCTAAGACTTTTTACACGTCTAATATTGAAATATACTGCGGGAAGCAGCCAAATGGTCCTTTTGCACTTTCAAACACTCCATCGGATATTGTTGATCGTCTTATAGATCCAATAGAAAATTCAAGCCGAAACTTAACAGTTGATAATTGGTATACTAGTGTACCACTAGCTGAGAACTTGCTAAAAAGAAATATTACACTAATCGGTACACTAAAGAAGAATAAAACCGAGATTCCAATAGAATTTCAGCCACAAAAGAACAGAGAAGTCGGGTCTACCATTTTCGGTTGTCAACAAGACAAAACACTTGTTTCATATATGCCTCGTAAAAATAAAGCCGTAATACTTCTCTCTACTTTACACGACGATGACGAAATTGATCCCGATAGTCGCAAACCCCAAATTATTTTGGACTATAATGCAACAAAAGGAGGTGTTGATACCGTCGGCAAAATGTGCGCCGCTTACCCCGTTTCCCGCATAACAAAGCGATGGCCTCTTGTTATTTTTTACGCCCTAATGAACATCGGTGGCATAAATGCACAAATATTATTCAAGTATGCATGTCCTTCAAATGCATCCCAATATCGGCGTGTGTTCTTGAAAAATTTATCTTTGAGTCTAATGAGGGCGCATCTCAGTTCCAGAGCAAAGCTAAGAGGGTTACCATTTGATGTGTCGGCTTTTTTGAAAAACGAGGTGTATGTCCATTATGCGTCGCAGAGAGGAAAAGATCTTCGGCATCAACAAAGTGTAGTCGTTGTAACTCCTTTACTTGCAAAAGTCATTCAAACGTCGAAGTTGTTTGTTACAATTGTAGAAATGAAGAACAAACAGATGAAGAAATTTATTAGAAACGTTTTTATAATGCTTTTTATTACAATTATGTACTTAGAATAAAAATTTATATTATATGTAATATTGTTTCTTAATAAAATTTATCCTATTGTTTTTACAATGCTTTCTATCACTTACAATTTCCTTAAAAACACACAAGCAATGTTTTTCAATATGTTAGACGTAGCTGCCCTAGCAGCTTATATAATTTATTTCGAAAACAACCCTACAACACGAAAGTTATCGCACAGCCGGCGAAATTTTCTTGAGGATCTGGGAAAACAATTATCCCATGCCTGAAATTGAAACGCGTTCAAAAACGAGCAAGTTTTTGAAACATTTTACTACTAAATCTGAAATAGAGGCTACACCAGGCCATCCTGTTATGCTTCCTCCACAGTCCTCGACAGAACCACCCAAGGTTCCTAAAGTATATAGGTTGCCTATTAACTATTCAAGGTCGTCATTGGTCGCCATATTGCGCGTCATCGTGCCTACCCAGTACCCATATTATGCTGTTAAAGCCATTGTTGTGTGTTGATTATTACGTTGTTTTTGGTGTTTATGTCGGTTTTTCATTGTAGTTTCGTGTAATATTAGTTTTTAAAGAAAGACAATTAATAGTGTGTATTGTGTTTTATCGAATTTAACATATTAGATCTTCAGCAGGGTAAGTCAACAGTTATAACCTTAAATTAAGATCATGCAACATGTGGGCATTTATTGAATTGTGTGAATTTATATTTTTGTATCTACTTGTATTTCTTATTTCACCAGATGCCTGGAGGAAAAATATGTAGTGTTGCTATTTGCAAAAGCAATTCGAAGGCCAAAGAAACTGGGGAAAACATCATGTTTTTTTCGTTTCCAAAGGACCCAGAAGTTAGAAAAGAATGGATTCGAAAATGTTACAGAAAAGATAGCTTTTCTGTGGAAAATAAAAGAGTGTGCAGCAAACATTTTAAGTCGGATGACTTTGAAGATGAGATGAAAGCCAGATTAATGGGCATTCAAGCTCAAAAGTTGAAAAAGACGGGTAATACTTACAAATGAAACCCATTTAGGAAATATTTACGCATTTATGTTTGTTTTTAGCGATTCCTTCATTGTTACTGCTCCCCCAGACCAGAGTTCACACAGAAAAACCTTTGTTGTCAAAACGATCTGAAAGAGCAGAAAAAAAACAGAGACAAGCCTGGGTGGAAAGTTTAATTGGAGAAACAAGTAAAGTTGGTGAACATGGTAAGTGCTAAAAGCTTTAAAATTGCATAATATACAATATTCATTTTAGAGACAGAGCCACAAGAGGTAGAGGTCCAAGAGCCACAAGAGAGGGAAGATGTCTATGCTGAGCCATCCTGTAGCAAAGACTCTGATATACTTGAGCAGCTACACATCCTGCAGCAAGAGAATGTTCAGTTACGGGGTAAAGTGCTGCAGCAGGAAGAAAACACCGAAATGCTTAAAAAACGAATAATGGAATTGGAGAAACAGATTAAAGAATCTGACTGCAGTTTTGAAGATAGGGCCAAAACAGCTTTTATGCACTTCTTGACCCCAAATCAGATTGCAATTGCTTTGCAAAAAAAAAACGAGAGCCCGTTGGACGACTGAGGAACTTTCCAGAGCTTTTACGATGCGATATTTGGGAAAACGAAGCTACATCTATTTACGAGAAACCTTAAAATATCCTCTTCCTGGAATCTCTACACTTCAAAAGTGGGCAGCCAACATTAATTTGAGAAGTGGAGTATTACATGATGTGCTTCGAATTATGGAAACCACAGGCAGGGTTCGAATCATTTACCAAAAAACCACAGTTTTGTCCTTTGACGAAGTGAAAGTTGCAGCTCTGTATGAGTATGATCAAAAAGATGATGAAGTTGTTGGACCTCATTCATACATGCAGATCATCATGGCTCGAGGACTTTTTGACAGCTGGAAGCAGCCAGTATATATTGGATTTGATGAAAAAATGACGAAAGATTTGTTGGAATCCTTAATCAATTTATTGCATCAAATTCATTATAATGTAGTGGCATGTGTGTCAGACTGTGGCGGAGGAAACCAGGGATTATGGAAGGCACTCAATATTGATGTGGATAAAACTTTCCATCCACACCCTGCAACCCAGCAACCAATTTTCTTTTTTGCTGATGTTCCACATCTTCTGAAACTAACTAGAAATTGGTTTATCGATACCGGATTTGTTCTTGAGAATGGGAGACTCATTAATAAAGAACCAATACAGAAATTATTAGTGGAGACAAATACTGAAGTGAGTTCATGCCACAAGTTGACAGATTTACATGTCATTTGCGATAAAACACAGAGGCAAAATGTTAAACTTGCTGCGCAGTTGTTTTCCAACACTACTGCTACTGCACTGAAGTATTATAAGCCTGGTGGAGATGATGACGCTTCTAATGAAGATGTATCAAATTTTGTACAGTTAGTGAACAACTGGTTTGATGTCATGAACTCCTATACACCATCACCAAAAGTGTCATCAAAAAAACCATATGGTTTAGACATCGAACAGCAAGACTACATTCTGGACACAATGAAATCGACTGTTGCTAATATGCTGTGTGTTGGAAAAAGAACTTTGCAAGTTTTTCAAAAGGGTGTGATAATGTCCACATCATCATTACAACAATTATTCCTTCATCTCAAGCAGAAGTTGGAAATAACTTATATATTGACCCATCGTCTAAATCAAGACTGTCTGGAAAACTTTTTTTCTCAGGTAATAATTATTTCAACATCTGAAAATAAAAGATTTACATGTATTTATTATGCTTCTAGTTGCGAAGTCGAGGTGGCCTACATGATCACCCATCTCCACTCAATTCATTATTTAGAATTCGAATGATCTTATTAGGAAAAAATCCTGGAATGGTGCAATCCCACACAAATGTTGAAACAAGCACAGATACTGGTCCTGAAGAATATTTGGTAGCTACTGCTTTGAAACAAGCAAGTATTACCAATATTTCTGTGGACCCAGCTGTGGATCCAGCAGTTGCAGGACTTCAGAGTATATTGGATTACGACAGTAATACCACCAGTTCCAGCAGCTCATCGTCAAGGGCGTCAACTCGACGAGGAGCAAGTGAAAAAGACGGGCTTTTGTATTTGGCAGGATACATAGCTAAACAAAATTTAGCTGCGTTTCCCCATCTGGGAGAGTACACTTACAAGATGGAAACCATAAACATGCATACGTATAGTATGCCTTCGTGGATACAGAGTTTATCATTTGGTGGCCTTATCCAACCATCAAAAGAATGGTCGTCACAAGTAGAAAATTTGGAAAAATATTTTCTTAAATTTCATAAGGAGACAATTAGCAAAGGAAAACATGTTGTTCGGAGAACACTGCGATTTATTTTGAACAAGGTATCTGATGTACCAGAGGTGCTGGTTAAATCATTTTGTCGGCTTCGAATACTGATACGAATACGGTACCTAAACGAAAAAAGGGCAGAACTGAAGTTCCGTAAAAGGAAGGGATCTCCTACAAGATCTGAGCGCAAAATAGCAAAAAAAATGAAAAAAATTGTCAATTAAAAGTAAAGTAAATTAATTTTTTGTAATTTGCAATATATAAAATTGGATAAAATCAAGTATTAATTATTTTCTTCCTTTGAAAAATCCTTTTTTCTAATACATGTTCATAACAATTCATTTAGCTACTTAGCAACGAATCCTCTAAATAACCATTTAATGGCAATGCAGCTTTTTTTTAAGCAAGAAACGTCGATTTTATAGTTAGGTTTCCATAACAAAGCTGTAGAGCAGTTTGAAATGGGCAGGCAGGATGACGTATTCCCGCGTATTTTATGCAAGTTTCTGATTGGCTGGAAGTTAGTAGGCAACCTATATACTTTAGGAACCTTGGTATGCACCCAAGGTTCCTAAAGTATATAGGTTGCCTATTAACTATTCAAGGTCGTCATTGGTCGCCATATTGCGCGTCATCGTGCCTACCCAGTACCCATATTATGCTGTTAAAGCCATTGTTGTGTGTTGATTATTACGTTGTTTTTGGTGTTTATGTCGGTTTTTCATTGTAGTTTCGTGTAATATTAGTTTTTAAAGAAAGACAATTAATAGTGTGTATTGTGTTTTATCGAATTTAACATATTAGATCTTCAGCAGGGTAAGTCAACAGTTATAACCTTAAATTAAGATCATGCAACATGTGGGCATTTATTGAATTGTGTGAATTTATATTTTTGTATCTACTTGTATTTCTTATTTCACCAGATGCCTGGAGGAAAAATATGTAGTGTTGCTATTTGCAAAAGCAATTCGAAGAAGGCCAAAGAAACTGGGGAAAACATCATGTTTTTTTCGTTTCCAAAGGACCCAGAAGTTAGAAAAGAATGGATTCGAAAATGTTACAGAAAAGATAGCTTTTCTGTGGAAAATAAAAGAGTGTGCAGCAAACATTTTAAGTCGGATGACTTTGAAGATGAGATGAAAGCCAGATTAATGGGCATTCAAGCTCAAAAGTTGAAAAAGACGGGTAATACTTACAAATGAAACCCATTTAGGAAATATTTACGCATTTATGTTTGTTTTTAGCGATTCCTTCATTGTTACTGCTCCCCCAGACCAGAGTTCACACAGAAAAACCTTTGTTGTCAAAACGATCTGAAAGAGCAGAAAAAAAACAGAGACAAGCCTGGGTGGAAAGTTTAATTGGAGAAACAAGTAAAGTTGGTGAACATGGTAAGTGCTAAAAGCTTTAAAATTGCATAATATACAATATTCATTTTAGAGACAGAGCCACAAGAGGTAGAGGTCCAAGAGCCACAAGAGAGGGAAGATGTCTATGCTGAGCCATCCTGTAGCAAAGACTCTGATATACTTGAGCAGCTACACATCCTGCAGCAAGAGAATGTTCAGTTACGGGGTAAAGTGCTGCAGCAGGAAGAAAACACCGAAATGCTTAAAAAACGAATAATGGAATTGGAGAAACAGATTAAAGAATCTGACTGCAGTTTTGAAGATAGGGCCAAAACAGCTTTTATGCACTTCTTGACCCCAAATCAGATTGCAATTGCTTTGCAAAAAAAAACGAGAGCCCGTTGGTCGACTGAGGAACTTTCCAGAGCTTTTACGATGCGATATTTGGGAAAACGAAGCTACATCTATTTACGAGAAACCTTAAAATATCCCACTTCAAAAGTGGGCAGCCAACATTAATTTGAGAAGTGGAGTATTACATGATGTGCTTCGAATTATGGAAACCACAGGCAGGGTTCGAATCATTTACCAAAAAACCACAGTTTTGTCCTTTGACGAAGTGAAAGTTGCAGCTCTGTATGAGTATGATCAAAAAGATGATGAAGTTGTTGGACCTCATTCATACATGCAGATCATCATGGCTCGAGGACTTTTTGACAGCTGGAAGCAGCCAGTATATATTGGATTTGATGAAAAAATGACGAAAGAGTTGTTGGAATCCTTAATCAATTTATTGCATCAACTTCATTATAATGTAGTGGCATGTGTGTCAGACTGTGGCGGAGGAAACCAGGGATTATGGAAGGCACTCAATATTGATGTGGATAAAACTTTCCATCCACACCCTGCAACCCAGGAACCAATTTTCTTTTTTGCTGATGTTCCACATCTTCTGAAACTAACTAGAAATTGGTTTATCGATACCGGATTTGTTCTTGAGAATGGGAGACTCATTAATAAAGAACCAATACAGAAATTATTAGTGGAGACAAATACTGAAGTGAGTTCATGCCACAAGTTGACAGATTTACATGTCATTTGCGATAAAACACAGAGGCAAAATGTTAAGCTTGCTGCGCAGTTGTTTTCCAACACTACTGCTACTGCACTGAAGTATTATAAGCCTGGTGGAGATGATGACGCTTCTAATGAAGATGTATCAAATTTTGTACAGTTAGTGAACAACTGGTTTGATGTCATGAACTCCTATACACCATCACCAAAAGTGTCATCAAAAAAACCATATGGTTTAGACATCGAACAGCAAGACTACATTCTGGACACAATGAAATCGACTGTTGCTAATATGCTGTGTGTTGGAAAAAGAACTTTGCAAGTTTTTCAAAAGGGTGTGATAATGTCCACATCATCATTACAACAATTATTCCTTCATCTCAAGCAGAAGTTGGAAATAACTTATATATTGACCCATCGTCTAAATCAAGACTGTCTGGAAAACTTTTTTTCTCAGGTAATAATTATTTCAACATCTGAAAATAAAAGATTTACATGTATTTATTATGCTTCTAGTTGCGAAGTCGAGGTGGCCTACATGATCACCCATCTCCACTCAATTCATTATTTAGAATTCGAATGATCTTATTAGGAAAAAATCCTGGAATGGTGCAATCCCACACAAATGTTGAAACAAGCACAGATACTGGTCCTGAAGAATATTTGGTAGCTACTGCTTTGAAACAAGCAAGTATTACCAATATTTCTGTGGACCCAGCTGTGGATCTAGCAGTTGCAGGACTTCAGAGTATATTGGATTACGACAGTAGTACCACCAGTTCCAGCAGCTCATCGTCAAGGGCGTCAACTCGACGAGGAGCAAGTGAAAAAGACGGGCTTTTGTATTTGGCAGGATACATAGCTAAACAAAATTTAGCTGCGTTTCCCCATCTGGGAGAGTACACTTACAAGATGGAAACCATAAACATGCATACGTATAGTATGCCTTCGTGGATACAGAGTTTATCATTTGGTGGCCTTATCCAACCATCAAAAGAATGGTCGTCACAAGTAGAAAATTTGGAAAAATATTTTCTTAAATTTCATAAGGAGACAATTAGCAAAGGAAAACATGTTGTTCGGAGAACACTGCGATTTATTTTGAACAAGGTATCTGATGTACCAGAGGTGCTGGTTAAATCATTTTGTCGGCTTCGAATACTGATACGAATACGGTACCTAAACGAAAAAAGGGCAGAACTGAAGTTCCGTAAAAGGAAGGGATCTCCTACAAGATCTGAGCGCAAAATAGCAAAAAAAATGAAAAAAATTGTCAATTAAAAGTAAAGTAAATTAATTTTTTGTAATTTGCAATATATAAAATTGGATAAAATCAAGTATTAATTATTTTCTTCCTTTGAAAAATCCTTTTTTCTAATACATGTTCATAACAATTCATTTAGCTACTTAGCAACGAATCCTCTAAATAACCATTTAATGGCAATGCAGCTTTTTTTTAAGCAAGAAACGTCGATTTTATAGTTAGGTTTCCATAACAAAGCTGTAGAGCAGTTTGAAATGGGCAGGCAGGATGACGTATTCCCGCGTATTTTATGCAAGTTTCTGATTGGCTGGAAGTTAGTAGGCAACCTATATACTTTAGGAACCTTGGTATGCACCCAAGGTTCCTAAAGTATATAGGTTGCCTATTAACTATTCAAGGTCGTCATTGGTCGCCATATTGCGCGTCATCGTGCCTACCCAGTACCCATATTATGCTGTTAAAGCCATTGTTGTGTGTTGATTATTACGTTGTTTTTGGTGTTTATGTCGGTTTTTCATTGTAGTTTCGTGTAATATTAGTTTTTAAAGAAAGACAATTAATAGTGTGTATTGTGTTTTATCGAATTTAACATATTAGATCTTCAGCAGGGTAAGTCAACAGTTATAACCTTAAATTAAGATCATGCAACATGTGGGCATTTATTGAATTGTGTGAATTTATATTTTTGTATCTACTTGTATTTCTTATTTCACCAGATGCCTGGAGGAAAAATATGTAGTGTTGCTATTTGCAAAAGCAATTCGAAGAAGGCCAAAGAAACTGGGGAAAACATCATGTTTTTTTCGTTTCCAAAGGACCCAGAAGTTAGAAAAGAATGGATTCGAAAATGTTACAGAAAAGATAGCTTTTCTGTGGAAAATAAAAGAGTGTGCAGCAAACATTTTAAGTCGGATGACTTTGAAGATGAGATGAAAGCCAGATTAATGGGCATTCAAGCTCAAAAGTTGAAAAAGACGGCTAATACTTACAAATGAAACCCATTTAGGAAATATTTACGCATTTATGTTTGTTTTTAGCGATTCCTTCATTGTTACTGCTCCCCCAGACCAGAGTTCACACAGAAAAACCTTTGTTGTCAAAACGATCTGAAAGAGCAGAAAAAAAACAGAGACAAGCCTGGGTGGAAAGTTTAATTGGAGAAACAAGTAAAGTTGGTGAACATGGTAAGTGCTAAAAGCTTTAAAATTGCATAATATACAATATTCATTTTAGAGACAGAGCCACAAGAGGTAGAGGTCCAAGAGCCACAAGAGAGGGAAGATGTCTATGCTGAGCCATCCTGTAGCAAAGACTCTGATATACTTGAGCAGCTACACATCCTGCAGCAAGAGAATGTTCAGTTACGGGGTAAAGTGCTGCAGCAGGAAGAAAACACCGAAATGCTTAAAAAACGAATAATGGAATTGGAAAAACAGATTAAAGAATCTGACTGCAGTTTTGAAGATAGGGCCAAAACAGCTTTTATGCACTTCTTGACCCCAAATCAGATTGCAATTGCTTTGCAAAAAAAAACGAGAGCCCGTTGGTCGACTGAGGAACTTTCCAGAGCTTTTACGATGCGATATTTGGGAAAACGAAGCTACATCTATTTACGAGAAACCTTAAAATATCCTCTTCCTGGAATCTCTACACTTCAAAAGTGGGCAGCCAACATTAATTTGAGAAGTGGAGTATTACATGATGTGCTTCGAATTATGGAAACCACAGGCAGGGTTCGAATCATTTACCAAAAAACCACAGTTTTGTCCTTTGACGAAGTGAAAGTTGCAGCTCTGTATGAGTATGATCAAAAAGATGATGAAGTTGTTGGACCTCATTCATACATGCAGATCATCATGGCTCGAGGACTTTTTGACAGCTGGAAGCAGCCAGTATATATTGGATTTGATGAAAAAATGACGAAAGAGTTGTTGGAATCCTTAATCAATTTATTGCATCAAATTCATTATAATGTAGTGGCATGTGTGTCAGACTGTGGCGGAGGAAACCAGGGATTATGGAAGGCACTCAATATTGATGTGGATAAAACTTTCCATCCACACCCTGCAACCCAGGAACCAATTTTCTTTTTTGCTGATGTTCCACATCTTCTGAAACTAACTAGAAATTGGTTTATCGATACCGGATTTGTTCTTGAGAATGGGAGACTCATTAATAAAGAACCAATACAGAAATTATTAGTGGAGACAAATACTGAAGTGAGTTCATGCCACAAGTTGACAGATTTACATGTCATTTGCGATAAAACACAGAGGCAAAATGTTAAGCTTGCTGCGCAGTTGTTTTCCAACACTACTGCTACTGCACTGAAGTATTATAAGCCTGGTGGAGATGATGACGCTTCTAATGAAGATGTATCAAATTTTGTACAGTTAGTGAACAACTGGTTTGATGTCATGAACTCCTATACACCATCACCAAAAGTGTCATCAAAAAAACCATATGGTTTAGACATCGAACAGCAAGACTACATTCTGGACACAATGAAATCGACTGTTGCTAATATGCTGTGTGTTGGAAAAAGAACTTTGCAAGTTTTTCAAAAGGGTGTGATAATGTCCACATCATCATTACAACAATTATTCCTTCATCTCAAGCAGAAGTTGGAAATAACTTATATATTGACCCATCGTCTAAATCAAGACTGTCTGGAAAACTTTTTTTCTCAGGTAATAATTATTTCAACATCTGAAAATAAAAGATTTACATGTATTTATTATGCTTCTAGTTGCGAAGTCGAGGTGGCCTACATGATCACCCATCTCCACTCAATTCATTATTTAGAATTCGAATGATCTTATTAGGAAAAAATCCTGGAATGGTGCAATCCCACACAAATGTTGAAACAAGCACAGATACTGGTCCTGAAGAATATTTGGTAGCTACTGCTTTGAAACAAGCAAGTATTACCAATATTTCTGTGGACCCAGCTGTGGATCTAGCAGTTGCAGGACTTCAGAGTATATTGGATTACGACAGTAGTACCACCAGTTCCAGCAGCTCATCGTCAAGGGCGTCAACTCGACGAGGAGCAAGTGAAAAAGACGGGCTTTTGTATTTGGCAGGATACATAGCTAAACAAAATTTAGCTGCGTTTCCCCATCTGGGAGAGTACACTTACAAGATGGAAACCATAAACATGCATACGTATAGTATGCCTTCGTGGATACAGAGTTTATCATTTGGTGGCCTTATCCAACCATCAAAAGAATGGTCGTCACAAGTAGAAAATTTGGAAAAATATTTTCTTAAATTTCATAAGGAGACAATTAGCAAAGGAAAACATGTTGTTCGGAGAACACTACGATTTATTTTGAACAAGGTATCTGATGTACCAGAGGTGCTGGTTAAATCATTTTGTCGGCTTCGAATACTGATACGAATACGGTACCTAAACGAAAAAAGGGCAGAACTGAAGTTCCGTAAAAGGAAGGGATCTCCTACAAGATCTGAGCGCAAAATAGCAAAAAAAATGAAAAAAATTGTCAATTAAAAGTAAAGTAAATTAATTTTTTGTAATTTGCAATATATAAAATTGGATAAAATCAAGTACCGTAAACTTGGGTGGCTTTAGCCACCGGGGTTGACTTTGGCCATTTTCTAATATTTGTTTTATTTATTCATAACTTTGTTGTAGTAATAATTATTAGCCAAATATGAGTTTTTTCTTGTTTTAGAGATTATATTGGACCAGAATAAAATTATATACGCCACATAATTTGTCTTGTAGATCCTAAAAAAAAATAAAATAATAAAATGTATAAAATCCATCAATTGTTACCCTCAAAAACTTTATTGGTACTTGAATGATAGGGCGTCATCTGTGATTTTCATAGTGAAACACGCACTCACGGAACCTTTTAGAAGTTTTGTGCGTGATCTGTGCAAACCTAAACTTTTAGGTTTTACCGCTAGAAGGCGGCCAAAGTCACCCAATAGAAATTCACTAATATTGGTCTGACTTTGGCCACCACCTGTTCACTCTGTTTTCGGCTAAATCGCGCTTCATATTCACGTGTTGAATTATTTTTGTGGTGAAATATTAAAATTTAGCAGGTACGGTAGGTACTGATTTTATTGTTGTATTTTAATAATGTAGGTATTTTAAATATAATGTTGAAGTTGAAAATACATGGGTATTAGGGAATAATGAAAGCAAAATCGGCTTATTTATTATTTCTAACCTCAATTTGTATGTTTAGCCTTCTCGTAACTTTAATAATGTTATTTTTTTTTTATTTTTAGGCTAATGGGACGTTACAAAAGAACCATTGGAAGCAGGAATTACTGCAATTATACAAAAGTACAATTAGAAGAAGCAGTTCGACTTATCAAATCGGGTGCAATATCTCAAAGACTGGCTTCCACAAGATATAAAATACCTCGAGCTACATTGCAAAATAAGATAAACGAAGTTCACAGCAAAACTCCAGGCGGACAAACCGTATTGTTAGAGGATGAAGAAAGGAAAATCGAAGCACATATTTTAGCAGCATCGGCATATGGATTTCCCCTAGATGCACTAGATCTAAGAAAAATTGTGAAAGGTTATCTAGATCGAAAGGGCGTAGTCATCAGAAGATTTACAGATAATCTTCCTGGTACTGAATGGGTAAGACTGTTTTTGAAAAGACACCCGACCTTGACACAAAGGTTTGCTGCAAATATAAAATCTGTCCGGGCTGCTATTTCACCTGATGTTGTTAATACATATTTTGACAATTTAGAAAGAGAGTTAGAGGGTGTTCCACCCTCAAATATTTGGAACTATGATGAATCCAACTTATGCGATGACCCAGGCAATAAAAAAGTTATCACAAAACGGGGTTGCAAATATCCTGAACGGATCCTCAACTCGTCGAAACAATCTACAAGTGTAATGTTCTGTGGAAATGCTTTAGGCACAGTTTTGCCCCCTTATGTAGTTTATAAGGCCAAAAATATGTATGACACTTGGGTGGAAGGTGGACCTGTTGGGACCCGCTATAATCGTTCAAAAAGTGGATGGTTTGAGGGCCCTATATTCGAGGACTGGTTTCAACACCTACTGCTTCCTGCGTTAAGGCGTTTAGAGGGACCCCATGTGGTGATAGGCGATAATCTTTCTTCGCATTTAAGTGTGCATGTTGTGGACCTTTGCTCCCAATATGATATTAAATTTATTTGTTTACCACCTAACACCACACATATCACACAGCCACTTGACATCGCTTATTTTCGCCCGCTTAAAATGAAATGGAGGCAAATCATAACAAATTATAAACTAAGTGGAACAAACAGCACGATTCCAAAATCGGAGTTCCCGCGTCTGCTCAAATCATTGACAGATGCCTTATTGGAACCAGGTGAGAATAATTTAAAAAGCGGATTCGAAAAAGCTGGAATATACCCTCTAAACAGAATGAAAGTATTGGAGCGAATACCATCAGATAATACTTTAGATCCCAACGTGCAATCAAATGTCAGCGCCTCCGTAATTAACCTATTTGAAGAAAGACGATTTTCCGGTCCATCAGGAAAACAAACAGCCAGGAAAAAAAAGGTCAATATTATAGCTGGGAAGAGCATCTCAATCGAAAACATTGAAAAAGAACCAGTTGCGAGTCCTAGTGCTGTTCGCAAAAATCCCTCATCAAACCAAAACAAAAAGTCTAGAACGATTTCCAGTGATTCCGATAGCTCTGTTAACGTTTCTCTTCAATCCGAGGAAGAGCTTAACTTCAATGAGCTTGATGAAGATGAGCCCATACATGACCTCGAAAGTGAAGATGAGGACACACACGAAAAGACTAGAAGTGGATGTAACGAAAACCATAAAATTAAAATCGGCCATTTTGTTTTGTTTTTATTCGAAAAAAGAATTTATCCTGGACAGATTATGGAAATTAATGATGAAAAACAATATAAGATAAAATCTCTTGCTCCTAGTGGATTGCTTCAGTGGAAATGGCCCACGCCAGATGACATCATCTGGTACGCAGAAGACGAGATTTTGCAGACTATAAAGACACCTATCCCATCCAAAAGAGGTTTCTTCAAGATACCAGAAATCGAGAATTATTCTTAAGTTTGCAGTTTGCTATTAGAGACTTTTTTTTAAACATTTTGTTTAATAATTAATACAAAAACCCATAAAAAACAAAAATAAATGTCTTTTGGTCTAGTGTCTGTGCCTCAATCCTCAAAAAAACACAAAATCTACATGGCCCATGGCCAAAGTCACACCGTCTCTTGCCTGTGTTTGCGTTTTCTAAAGAAAACAACAGTTGGCCAAAGTAACCCAACCTTGTCTTCTAACTTTGGCCACCCTCATTTTTTTTAAAAAAGTGGATTTAGAAATTTTTCATATTCTTGCCAATTTCAAAGTTAAGAGAACGAATACAGACCCATAAAATGAGACCAATATTAAAAATTAATAACATCTGGTTTAAAAGATATTACTCTCTCAAGTTCAATAGTGGACCAAAGTCACCCAAGTTTACGGTATTAATTATTTTCTTCCTTTGAAAAATCCTTTTTTCTAATACATGTTCATAACAATTCATTTAGCTACTTAGCAACGAATCCTCTAAATAACCATTTAATGGCAATGCAGCTTTTTTTTAAGCAAGAAACGTCGATTTTATAGTTAGGTTTCCATAACAAAGCTGTAGAGCAGTTTGAAATGGGCAGGCAGGATGACGTATTCCCGCGTATTTTATGCAAGTTTCTGATTGGCTGGAAGTTAGTAGGCAACCTATATACTTTAGGAACCTTGGTATGCACCCAAGGTTCCTAAAGTATATAGGTTGCCTATTAACTATTCAAGGTCGTCATTGGTCGCCATATTGCGCGTCATCGTGCCTACCCAGTACCCATATTATGCTGTTAAAGCCATTGTTGTGTGTTGATTATTACGTTGTTTTTGGTGTTTATGTCGGTTTTTCATTGTAGTTTCGTGTAATATTAGTTTTTAAAGAAAGACAATTAATAGTGTGTATTGTGTTTTATCGAATTTAACATATTAGATCTTCAGCAGGGTAAGTCAACAGTTATAACCTTAAATTAAGATCATGCAACATGTGGGCATTTATTGAATTGTGTGAATTTATATTTTTGTATCTACTTGTATTTCTTATTTCACCAGATGCCTGGAGGAAAAATATGTAGTGTTGCTATTTGCAAAAGCAATTCGAAGAAGGCCAAAGAAACTGGGGAAAACATCATGTTTTTTTCGTTTCCAAAGGACCCAGAAGTTAGAAAAGAATGGATTCGAAAATGTTACAGAAAAGATAGCTTTTCTGTGGAAAATAAAAGAGTGTGCAGCAAACATTTTAAGTCGGATGACTTTGAAGATGAGATGAAAGCCAGATTAATGGGCATTCAAGCTCAAAAGTTGAAAAAGACGGCTAATACTTACAAATGAAACCCATTTAGGAAATATTTACGCATTTATGTTTGTTTTTAGCGATTCCTTCATTGTTACTGCTCCCCCAGACCAGAGTTCACACAGAAAAACCTTTGTTGTCAAAACGATCTGAAAGAGCAGAAAAAAAACAGAGACAAGCCTGGGTGGAAAGTTTAATTGGAGAAACAAGTAAAGTTGGTGAACATGGTAAGTGCTAAAAGCTTTAAAATTGCATAATATACAATATTCATTTTAGAGACAGAGCCACAAGAGGTAGAGGTCCAAGAGCCACAAGAGAGGGAAGATGTCTATGCTGAGCCATCCTGTAGCAAAGACTCTGATATACTTGAGCAGCTACACATCCTGCAGCAAGAGAATGTTCAGTTACGGGGTAAAGTGCTGCAGCAGGAAGAAAACACCGAAATGCTTAAAAAACGAATAATGGAATTGGAGAAACAGATTAAAGAATCTGACTGCAGTTTTGAAGATAGGGCCAAAACAGCTTTTATGCACTTCTTGACCCCAAATCAGATTGCAATTGCTTTGCAAAAAAAAACGAGAGCCCGTTGGTCGACTGAGGAACTTTCCAGAGCTTTTCCGATGCGATATTTGGGAAAACGAAGCTACATCTATTTACGAGAAACCTTAAAATATCCTCTTCCTGGAATCTCTACACTTCAAAAGTGGGCAGCCAACATTAATTTGAGAAGTGGAGTATTACATGATGTGCTTCGAATTATGGAAACCACAGGCAGGGTTCGAATCATTTACCAAAAAACCACAGTTTTGTCCTTTGACGAAGTGAAAGTTGCAGCTCTGTATGAGTATGATCAAAAAGATGATGAAGTTGTTGGACCTCATTCATACATGCAGATCATCATGGCTCGAGGACTTTTTGACAGCTGGAAGCAGCCAGTATATATTGGATTTGATGAAAAAATGACGAAAGAGTTGTTGGAATCCTTAATCAATTTATTGCATCAAATTCATTATAATGTAGTGGCATGTGTGTCAGACTGTGGCGGAGGAAACCAGGGATTATGGAAGGCACTCAATATTGATGTGGATAAAACTTTCCATCCACACCCTGCAACCCAGGAACCAATTTTCTTTTTTGCTGATGTTCCACATCTTCTGAAACTAACTAGAAATTGGTTTATCGATACCGGATTTGTTCTTGAGAATGGGAGACTCATTAATAAAGAACCAATACAGAAATTATTAGTGGAGACAAATACTGAAGTGAGTTCATGCCACAAGTTGACAGATTTACATGTCATTTGCGATAAAACACAGAGGCAAAATGTTAAGCTTGCTGCGCAGTTGTTTTCCAACACTACTGCTACTGCACTGAAGTATTATAAGCCTGGTGGAGATGATGACGCTTCTAATGAAGATGTATCAAATTTTGTACAGTTAGTGAACAACTGGTTTGATGTCATGAACTCCTATACACCATCACCAAAAGTGTCATCAAAAAAAACCATATGGTTTAGACATCGAACAGCAAGACTACATTCTGGACACAATGAAATCGACTGTTGCTAATATGCTGTGTGTTGGAAAAAGAACTTTGCAAGTTTTTCAAAAGGGTGTGATAATGTCCACATCATCATTACAACAATTATTCCTTCATCTCAAGCAGAAGTTGGAAATAACTTATATATTGACCCATCGTCTAAATCAAGACTGTCTGGAAAACTTTTTTTCTCAGGTAATAATTATTTCAACATCTGAAAATAAAAGATTTACATGTATTTATTATGCTTCTAGTTGCGAAGTCGAGGTGGCCTACATGATCACCCATCTCCACTCAATTCATTATTTAGAATTCGAATGATCTTATTAGGAAAAAATCCTGGAATGGTGCAATCCCACACAAATGTTGAAACAAGCACAGATACTGGTCCTGAAGAATATTTGGTAGCTACTGCTTTGAAACAAGCAAGTATTACCAATATTTCTGTGGACCCAGCTGTGGATCCAGCAGTTGCAGGACTTCAGAGTATATTGGATTACGACAGTAGTACCACCAGTTCCAGCAGCTCATCGTCAAGGGCGTCAACTCGACGAGGAGCAAGTGAAAAAGACGGGCTTTTGTATTTGGCAGGATACATAGCTAAACAAAATTTAGCTGCGTTTCCCCATCTGGGAGAGTACACTTACAAGATGGAAACCATAAACATGCATACGTATAGTATGCCTTCGTGGATACAGAGTTTATCATTTGGTGGCCTTATCCAACCATCAAAAGAATGGTCGTCACAAGTAGAAAATTTGGAAAAATATTTTCTTAAATTTCATAAGGAGACAATTAGCAAAGGAAAACATGTTGTTCGGAGAACACTGCGATTTATTTTGAACAAGGTATCTGATGTACCAGAGGTGCTGGTTAAATCATTTTGTCGGCTTCGAATACTGATACGAATACGGTACCTAAACGAAAAAAGGGCAGAACTGAAGTTCCGTAAAAGGAAGGGATCTCCTACAAGATCTGAGCGCAAAATAGCAAAAAAAAATGAAAAAAATTGTCAATTAAAAGTAAAGTAAATCAATTTTTTGTAATTTGCAATATATAAAATTGGATAAAATCAAGTATTAATTATTTTCTTCCTTTGAAAAATCCTTTTTTCTAATACATGTTCATAACAATTCATTTAGCTACTTAGCAACGAATCCTCTAAATAACCATTTAATGGCAATGCAGCTTTTTTTTAAGCAAGAAACGTCGATTTTATAGTTAGGTTTCCATAACAAAGCTGTAGAGCAGTTTGAAATGGGCAGGCAGGATGACGTATTCCCGCGTATTTTATGCAAGTTTCTGATTGGCTGGAAGTTAGTAGGCAACCTATATACTTTAGGAACCTTGGTATGCACCCAAGGTTCCTAAAGTATATAGGTTGCCTATTAACTAT
This sequence comes from Amphimallon solstitiale, assembly GCA_963170755.1. Taxonomy (NCBI): domain Eukaryota; kingdom Metazoa; phylum Arthropoda; class Insecta; order Coleoptera; family Scarabaeidae; genus Amphimallon; species Amphimallon solstitiale. The sequence goes on along the minus strand of OY720677.1, from coordinate 47,066,421 downwards.
TCAAGGTCGTCATTGGTCGCCATATTGCGCGTCATCGTGCCTACCCAGTACCCATATTATGCTGTTAAAGCCATTGTTGTGTGTTGATTATTACGTTGTTTTTGGTGTTTATGTCGGTTTTTCATTGTAGTTTCGTGTAATATTAGTTTTTAAAGAAAGACAATTAATAGTGTGTATTGTGTTTTATCGAATTTAACATATTAGATCTTCAGCAGGGTAAGTCAACAGTTATAACCTTAAATTAAGATCATGCAACATGTGGGCATTTATTGAATTGTGTGAATTTATATTTTTGTATCTACTTGTATTTCTTATTTCACCAGATGCCTGGAGGAAAAATATGTAGTGTTGCTATTTGCAAAAGCAATTCGAAGAAGGCCAAAGAAACTGGGGAAAACATCATGTTTTTTTCGTTTCCAAAGGACCCAGAAGTTAGAAAAGAATGGATTCGAAAATGTTACAGAAAAGATAGCTTTTCTGTGGAAAATAAAAGAGTGTGCAGCAAACATTTTAAGTCGGATGACTTTGAAGATGAGATGAAAGCCAGATTAATGGGCATTCAAGCTCAAAAGTTGAAAAAGACGGCTAATACTTACAAATGAAACCCATTTAGGAAATATTTACGCATTTATGTTTGTTTTTAGCGATTCCTTCATTGTTACTGCTCCCCCAGACCAGAGTTCACACAGAAAAACCTTTGTTGTCAAAACGATCTGAAAGAGCAGAAAAAAAACAGAGACAAGCCTGGGTGGAAAGTTTAATTGGAGAAACAAGTAAAGTTGGTGAACATGGTAAGTGCTAAAAGCTTTAAAATTGCATAATATACAATATTCATTTTAGAGACAGAGCCACAAGAGGTAGAGGTCCAAGAGCCACAAGAGAGGGAAGATGTCTATGCTGAGCCATCCTGTAGCAAAGACTCTGATATACTTGAGCAGCTACACATCCTGCAGCAAGAGAATGTTCAGTTACGGGGTAAAGTGCTGCAGCAGGAAGAAAACACCGAAATGCTTAAAAAACGAATAATGGAATTGGAGAAACAGATTAAAGAATCTGACTGCAGTTTTGAAGATAGGGCCAAAACAGCTTTTATGCACTTCTTGACCCCAAATCAGATTGCAATTGCTTTGCAAAAAAAAACGAGAGCCCGTTGGTCGACTGAGGAACTTTCCAGAGCTTTTACGATGCGATATTTGGGAAAACGAAGCTACATCTATTTACGAGAAACCTTAAAATATCCCACTTCAAAAGTGGGCAGCCAACATTAATTTGAGAAGTGGAGTATTACATGATGTGCTTCGAATTATGGAAACCACAGGCAGGGTTCGAATCATTTACCAAAAAACCACAGTTTTGTCCTTTGACGAAGTGAAAGTTGCAGCTCTGTATGAGTATGATCAAAAAGATGATGAAGTTGTTGGACCTCATTCATACATGCAGATCATCATGGCTCGAGGACTTTTTGACAGCTGGAAGCAGCCAGTATATATTGGATTTGATGAAAAAATGACGAAAGAGTTGTTGGAATCCTTAATCAATTTATTGCATCAAATTCATTATAATGTAGTGGCATGTGTGTCAGACTGTGGCGGAGGAAACCAGGGATTATGGAAGGCACTCAATATTGATGTGGATAAAACTTTCCATCCACACCCTGCAACCCAGGAACCAATTTTCTTTTTTGCTGATGTTCCACATCTTCTGAAACTAACTAGAAATTGGTTTATCGATACCGGATTTGTTCTTGAGAATGGGAGACTCATTAATAAAGAACCAATACAGAAATTATTAGTGGAGACAAATACTGAAGTGAGTTCATGCCACAAGTTGACAGATTTACATGTCATTTGCGATAAAACACAGAGGCAAAATGTTAAGCTTGCTGCGCAGTTGTTTTCCAACACTACTGCTACTGCACTGACGTATTATAAGCCTGGTGGAGATGATGACGCTTCTAATGAAGATGTATCAAATTTTGTACAGTTAGTGAACAACTGGTTTGATGTCATGAACTCCTATACACCATCACCAAAAGTGTCATCAAAAAAACCATATGGTTTAGACATCGAACAGCAAGACTACATTCTGGACACAATGAAATCGACTGTTGCTAATATGCTGTGTGTTGGAAAAAGAACTTTGCAAGTTTTTCAAAAGGGTGTGATAATGTCCACATCATCATTACAACAATTATTCCTTCATCTCAAGCAGAAGTTGGAAATAACTTATATATTGACCCATCGTCTAAATCAAGACTGTCTGGAAAACTTTTTTTCTCAGGTAATAATTATTTCAACATCTGAAAATAAAAGATTTACATGTATTTATTATGCTTCTAGTTGCGAAGTCGAGGTGGCCTACATGATCACCCATCTCCACTCAATTCATTATTTAGAATTCGAATGATCTTATTAGGAAAAAATCCTGGAATGGTGCAATCCCACACAAATGTTGAAACAAGCACAGATACTGGTCCTGAAGAATATTTGGTAGCTACTGCTTTGAAACAAGCAAGTATTACCAATATTTCTGTGGACCCAGCTGTGGATCCAGCAGTTGCAGGACTTCAGAGTATATTGGATTACGACAGTAGTACCACCAGTTCCAGCAGCTCATCGTCAAGGGCGTCAACTCGACGAGGAGCAAGTGAAAAAGACGGGCTTTTGTATTTGGCAGGATACATAGCTAAACAAAATTTAGCTGCGTTTCCCCATCTGGGAGAGTACACTTACAAGATGGAAACCATAAACATGCATACTAGCGTGGAGCGAAAAAACGAAAATTGGAAATTTTAATTTTAATAGTGCGGAAATTATGCCTATGTTAGATTAAATCATTTTGACATATTATTTTTTCTAATTCGATTTTTTCTTCTGCCTCCCCAACAGCCCTAACTTTTTTAAAAAATTTAATTTTTGGGAATAGTTAAGCCTCCATCGGTATTTTAAAAAATATATAATATAAAATTCTAATAGGACTCAAAGCTATAACAAAGGAATGCTTTACCATGCACCATAAATAATTTTAACAAAAAAGTGCGCCTTTTGCCTCCCCAAAGGCCTTAAAATATAAGAAAAATTAGTTTTTCCGCACAGTAAATTTTGACCGCCAATAACATCAATAAATTGCTTTAGTTATAATAAAACGGTTAAGAAGCAAATTTTCGCACCTGTAAACTGTCCGGACTCGTCTAAATGAATAATTTGCGCATGCGTCGACAAGATCTAACGCGCAAAGGTGCGTTATTGTGCCGGCGCGGCGTTTCCCCCACCGTCGCACCCTCCTACTGGCTTTGTTTTTAGTCTACATGAGAACTTAGTCGCGAACGTTTAGCGTTTTGTTAGTGCGTGTTTTGTTTTTTACGTGTAGTTCTGTTTTTTAAAAATGGCCAAATCAGGGCCATCCGGATTAACAATATGTGCTGTAAACTGCCCCGTGTTTGGACAACCGTCGAAATTGCCTGAAAATGTTCTACCAACCTACGAACAAGTTATGAAGTTTTGTGCCTGGATTAGGTTCAATAAAAAAGTAAGTAAAAAAGAACCCGTATTCTCTGAAATATCCCAAGAGGTTGCGGTAAAATTGGGAGAACTTTGGCATAAAGCATCTATTGCTACAGTTTCTCATGCCAGGATATTACAGCTTCTGAAATCATATCATGACAAATTTATGAAACTTATGAAGCCGTTTAAAAACAGACAAGTTAGTGAAACTTACAAAGCTAAAATAGAACGTTTTAGAGACGAAAGTAAAACACTTTTTGATATAGCAGCGTGCAAATGCAAAGTCTTTGCTTCTTGTACCTGTGAAAAAACTAAAAAGGTGTCTGTTGATGAGCAAGAATTCCTCTTAGATCAAAGAGGAGCAAGAAAAATGATAATAAGTGCAGTGGATGTAAAGAAAACGACAAAGCTGATAAAAAGAGAAGAAAGGCAAAAAAAGGATGCTTCTCGAACATTAGCTACCTTAGAAGTAACGGATCCGGGAGTGTCAGCTGCCTGTGAGTTATCTTCCAATTCCGAGTCTAACGAATCCTCTGATAGTGAGTTTGAATTGCTTCAAGTACCACCGCCCACGCCTTCAACATTCGAAAATATTAAAAAGAAAGAGCAAATGCGAATTCAGCTCACGACATTTGCAAAAACATGCGACAGACATGGAATATCAGATAGATCAGCCGCTGCTCTTGCGTCTGCCGTTCTAAATGATATTGGAATAGTAACACCAGAAGATCCTTCTAAAATTATCGATCGAAGTAAAGTTAGGAGGGAGAGGCGTAAAACTCGTTCTAATCTCCGGGAGCAAGAAATGGCTCCGAATATGATTAAGTTACGTGGTATCTACTTTGACGGGCGCAAAGATAAGACTCTAGCCCAAGTCAAAAAAGGAAGCAAGTTCTACCGTCAAACGATTATAGAAGAACATATAAGTTTAGTGCAAGAACCAGAATGTAAGTATATCGGTCATGTGTCTCCTACTTCTGGTTCAGCACTAAGTATTAAAACAAGCATCGTTCAAATGTTAGAAGAAAACGACATTGATACTACGGAATTAGAAGCTATTGGCTGTGACGGGACAGTTGGAAACACCGGTGTTAAAGGCGGTGTAATAAGACTCTTAGAAGAACACTATAAAAAACCGCTGCAGTGGTTTGTTTGTATGTTACACGCAAATGAACTTCCACTTCGACATCTTTTTAATCATTTAGATGGAGACACTACCGGGCCTCGTGGGTTTGCAGGTGCTATCGGAAAGCAGCTAGAGAAGTGCGATAATTTGCCAGTAATTCAGTTTAAAACCATTAAAGGCAATTTACCCGAAATACCAAAAAATATTTTGGAAGAGTTAAGTACTGATCAAAAATATTTGTTTGAAATATGTCAGGTAATTGCTAGTGGTCGCAATACGTCTGTTTCAAACCGAAATCCTGGAAAACTGGCTCATTCGCGGTGGGTGACGACTGCGAATCGCATTCTTAGACTTTATATTTCAAGTGTAAATCCAAGCCCAAACTTGACCAAGCTAGCAGAATATGTAATGAAGGTTTATGCCCCGATGTGGTTTACTATAAAGTCAAAGCCAACATGTAAAGATGGTGCAAAACACGTCTTGCAAATGATACAGTTATCTCGATATTTAGATGAAGAGTTGAGACAAATTGTAGACACTGTAATACAACGAAATGGCTTTTTTGGACATCATGAAAATGTACTTCTTAGTATGATTACTGACGAAAGAAAGCATATACGAGAACTTGGACTTCGTCGAATTTTAAAAGCAAGAAGTTCTTCGCCGCAAAATAGTGTTAGAGTATTTAAACTTTCTCCTTTCTGTTTTAATGCAAATGAGTACTATGAACTGATCGACTGGCAAAAGTGTAACCTAACGGAACCTCCCATACTTTCTAGAGTTTCCACAGAAGATCTGAAAGAACTGATTAAAAATCCAGAGTCAATTGATATTGATTTTGGAAAGTACCCTTGTCACACACAGTGTGTTGAACGGTGTGTCAAGCTCGTCACAGAAGCTTCTGCTGCAGTTTGTGGTCCTGATTCTAGAGATGGATTTATAAGGACACGAGCCGATTCTAGAAAAGACATGCCTTCCTTTAACACAAAATCAGAATTTGCATTTAAAAAGTAGCATGTTTTAAAAATTTTTTTTTACTATAACTGTAAAATTGATAATTTTGTTAATAAATATCAAAAGTATGCTTTTGTTGTTAAATTTTTCCTAGAAAAAAAACTTATAAAAAGTATTCGAAATCACTAGAAATTGCGTCTATTTGGGAAGACGGAGAAGGCAGCTAAGGTAAGTATTTTGTGGAATATTTTTTTAAAAGACCCAGGAGACTGTTAACTAGCTTATAATTTGTATAAAATGATTTTTTATGCAACATTATAAAAATTCCAATTTATTTACAGTACTGTAAAAAAAATAATTTTTTTCTAAATTTCACAACAACTGGGGAGGCAGAAGATATTGTTCCATTTTTTCCAAACTCTTACAGATACTTAAAGGTAGTGTTAGGCAACTTTTCTGAGGTATTACATTTCGATATATACATATTTTTTTTACCCCCTCTTTCACTCCACCCTAATGCATACGTATAGTATGCCTTCGTGGATACAGAGTTTATCATTTGGTGGCCTTATCCAACCATCAAAAGAATGGTCGTCACAAGTAGAAAATTTGGAAAAATATTTTCTTAAATTTCATAAGGAGACAATTAGCAAAGGAAAACATGTTGTTCGGAGAACACTGCGATTTATTTTGAACAAGGTATCTGATGTACCAGAGGTGCTGGTTAAATCATTTTGTCGGCTTCGAATACTGATACGAATACGGTACCTAAACGAAAAAAGGGCAGAACTGAAGTTCCGTAAAAGGAAGGGATCTCCTACAAGATCTGAGCGCAAAATAGCAAAAAAAATGAAAAAAATTGTCAATTAAAAGTAAAGTAAATTAATTTTTTGTAATTTGCAATATATAAAATTGGATAAAATCAAGTATTAATTATTTTCTTCCTTTGAAAAATCCTTTTTTCTAATACATGTTCATAACAATTCATTTAGCTACTTAGCAACGAATCCTCTAAATAACCATTTAATGGCAATGCAGCTTTTTTTTAAGCAAGAAACGTCGATTTTATAGTTAGGTTTCCATAACAAAGCTGTAGAGCAGTTTGAAATGGGCAGGCAGGATGACGTATTCCCGCGTATTTTATGCAAGTTTCTGATTGGCTGGAAGTTAGTAGGCAACCTATATACTTTAGGAACCTTGAGAACCACCACCAAAGCATGCTTCTGGACGCAGCAAACATGCTGACAGCTGTTTTGTTTGTAGGTCAACATCGTCATTTCAAAGGAAGACCCGAAAATATTGCGAAATATGTAAACGACCGATTTGTAACGAACATTGTGTAACAATAACGAAATGTTGTCATTTTAATTTGTAAATCGTGCTTATATGCAATAAATTATTTTTTCTCCAACCGATTGCGATAATAAAACGAAGTCTATTTTTTATTCAACCGAAATCATGCACTGGAATAATAAAACGAAGTAGGTAGGTAAGTTATATCGACGTTGTCATGGATATGTTGTCAAACATTAGTCATACATTAGTTGTCATTGCGTTCATTGGTAATTATTAGTGGTCCAATTTGTTGAAAACTGTGTAAAAATGGACACTAATGAAGATTTCGGTGTTCCTGAAGACGTACTGGAGTGTGCGAAAATAGTTTCTTTGAATCTACTCCCGCAGAAATCTAGAGAAATTTATGAGTACGCGTACCAACGGTTTATTGATTGGTGCAAAGGAAAAAATGTTCAGGTGTATTCAGAAGATGTAGTTATAGTGTGTTTCTCAAACTTAGCAAATAAATCAAGCCGTCTACGCTTTGGTCACAATATTCCATGTTGCGGTCAACGTTGGATATAAAGAAGGGTATCGATATGAGTAAATATTCAAAGTTGCGTGCTTTTCTCAAGAGACAGAGTGAGGGATATTTACCAAAAAAGTCGTGAGTATTTACAAAGAAGCAAGTGGATAACTTTTTGAACAATGCACTTGATAATTTATATTTGATGCAGAAGGTAGGTACTTTCAAAATAAAAGAATAACATTTCTAAAGATTTTCTTTATAGGTTGTTTTAGTATTGGGGGTTGCAGGAGCAATGAGGTGTGATGAAATCGTGAAATTAAAAATTGATAATGTTGAAGATGTGAAATCCGCCTTAATTATAAAAATTCCCGATACCAAATCGAAGAGGTCACATTCCTTTACTGTGTTGGGAGAAAATTATTTAAGTGTTTATCGAAAATATATTGCTTTACGTCCACCCAGATTGGTAGAACGTCGATTATTTCTCAGATACGCTAATGGAAAGTGTCATCGAATGGTGGTTGGTATTCATAAAATCAGTGCCGTCGCGCAAGAAGTAGCAAAATTTTTGAAGCTGGACAACTGGAAAGAGTATACCGGACACGCATTACGACGAACGTCTGCTACTCTTTTGGTTGACGGCGGTGGTGACTTCAGATGTCTTAAAAGACACGGAGGTTGGAGATCAAGCACTGTGGCGGAATCCTACATTGAAGAGTCACGTTTGAACAAAGAAAACATTGCGATAAGAATATTGGGAGATGTAGATGATAGTGGTAGTACTGGACCAAGCGCCGATATCATTTCTGATATCACATCTGAAAATAATATCACTATTGCAGAAAACGTGTTGGACCGCTTAGATCGCTCTAAGAATAAGGCTACTGATGGCAGTGGTTTATTTAATTTTAACAAGTGCTTAAATTGTACATTCAACATTAATGTAAATAAATAAAAATCGTTAAATAATAAATTAAAACTATGAATACTTTTTTATCCTAGGATTAAAAATAACCACTTTTAATTACTAGAATTAAAAGTGAATATTTTTGTTGCTTAGATACCACTTTTTTGGATCAGTATGGAAAATGACAACCTTAGATACTCCTGACAGTCAAAATATGTCATACTTCTTTTACGGTTGGAGACAAAATAGCATGTTCCATTCGGATTCGTACAATTTTGCATTCGCTCGGCTACGCTACGCTACGCCTCGCAAATGTAAAATTGTACTCGTCGAAAAAAGAGACATTTTTAATCCTAATACAATCTACTATTTTTAGAGCAATAATTATTTTTATCGCTAACCGTCAGTAAAGCGATGCGTTACCATAGCGTTTTACGGAGGTAAACAAACACTTTATCGTACAGTACAATAATAGTTATTTACGTGGCAAGCTTAGTAAATTAGTCTTTACGGGTGAGCCGGGAAGATTGTGAGGCGAGCGACGAAGGAGCGAGTCCCATAACCCGGTGAGCCCAGTAAAGACTAATTGCAAGCGAGCTGCGTACAACGTTTTATTTCCTCTTGTAGAAATAGATAAATATAAATAAATGATACAGTAATACGAAGCCAGTCTCTGCACTGTAGAAAAATTAGTTTGCTGTGATGGTAACCAAGGAGATTCGTATGTTTTGTAATTAAAATTACAAAAATAAAACCCTTTGTCGCTCTTTGTAACAAAAGTGTTATTGTAATGGACTTAATCGCGGATGAAGACTTTCGGGGAGATTTTACTGCTGTTTGCAAAGAAATTGAAGATACGGTAAACGCAGCCAATGCCTGCCTAATACCTAAAAAATCCAAAGAACGGTATGAGAAGCAATTTAGGGTTTTCAGTGAATGGCGAAAAGAGAAAGGAATCAAAGGTGTTAATGAAAATTTAATTATGAGCTTTATTTATGAAAAGGTAAATAAAAATTACGTTTGTATGCCAACACATCTGATTATATTCCTTTTATTAGTCACTTAAGTACAAACCATCGTCACTGTGGGCTTTTATGTCTATGCTGAAGACCACGTTGTTAGTGTACGAGAACGTTGATATTGGAAAATTTACTAAAGTAACCAGCTTTTTAAAAAAGAAGTCATTGGGTTATCAACCGAAAAAGTCTAGAAATTTGAGCAGACAAGATATTGATAGGTTTTTGACAGAAGCACCAAATGACAGATATTTAATGATAAAGGTATGTTTCGATAACTTATCGGCGTAGTTATCTAAAAATATCTTACTCTACACACAGGTGGCAACAGTATTTGGTGTAAATGGAGGGTGCCGTCGTGAGGAATTGTATAAGATGCGAGTTAACGATATTAACCTTTGCGTGACCAAGGGGGTCACTCTGTTACCCCAGTGGGTATTATTTTATAATAACTTTTTTGGGAGTTTTCGTTTTTTTGTAAAATCTTTGCTATTTGCATTTAAGTTAGTGATAAACACATTTCAGAATGAATTTGTAGATATAAATTTCTAGATAGTTATAAATTTTCTATTTTGAAGCCGTGGGGTAACTAGATTACCCCCTTGGTATTTCTTGGTTCGAAATGTTAACCATACTACGCGTGCGCTATCACAGCTGATGACTCTACAGCGCATCTCATAACTAGTGTGTGCTATATTGTTTCACGATTATCACCATTTTTCATCAAGATATCACAAAAATAATGTCAAAAAAAAGGTACTGTAATATCTAGAGTTTTTTTATCCATAAGTAGTATGGTTTCTGGTTTTCACATAGGTATACTGCAGAAGAACTAGAGGCCATACTCAATGCTGACGATGTAGAAGATTTACCGGCTGAGGACAGAGACATGTACTTTGCAATAACTGAAAGTGATGTTGAGGATAATTTGTCTGAAAATAGTGACTATGACGATGAAATAGATCAACGTGATATTGATGTAGAATTGGACGATAACGAGACGCCTGTGTCACAATGTGATGTAGCCGAAAATATTACTTATAAAGGAAAGAACGGATGTGAGTGGAATTCTGTTCCTCCTAAAGGAAGCAAGAGAAATGTTCACAATATAGTTACTAGTAAACCTGGTGTAACAAGTACTACTAAAAATGTTGGAAATATCATTGACACTTTTTTTCTGTTTATACCACAAAATATGGCGGCACTAATTTGCGGGTATACTAATATACATGGTAAAATGATAACCCAACATTATAATGCAGAACATCCTTCAAATCAACGACAGTGGATTGACATATCTGTTGAGGAACTCAATGCTTTTATTGGAATTCTTATAGCAGCCGGTGTAACACATTCAGCAAAAGAATCGATTTTTGAGCTATGGACATCTGATCCAGCTTTCAGAATACCGTTTTTTTCGGCAACGATGTCTAGAACCCGATTTATTACAATTTCATCTGCACTACGATTTGATGATAGGAAGACTAGAGCTCAGAGAATTGAACAAACTGGGGATAAACTGGAAGCATTTAGAAAGGTTTTTGATACATTTGTTTCGGCTTGTCAGGCACATTTTAGCCCGTACGAATCTCTAACTGTTGATGAACGTCTTGCCGTGTTTAGAGGCCACTGTCCATTTCGTGTATATATGAAAAGTAAGCCAGGACGATATGGGATCAAAATATGGATCTGCGCGGATAGCAGTTCAGGGTATATTTGCAATTTACAAATTTATACTGGTATGAAAAACAATCAGCGAGAAGTGAATCAAAGCCAAAGAGTTGTAAAAGACATGACAAAACCCTTTTTTGGTACGGGAAGAGGAATTACTACAGACAACTTTTTTACCTCTGTTCCATTAGCCGAATTTTTGTTACAAAACAAATTGACTTTGACAGGCACTCTACGAGCAAATAAAGTTGAAATTCCCAAGGAATTTCTTCCTAATAAAACAAGAGAAGTTGACTCAAGCTTGTTTGGGTTTACCAAGAATATGACTTTAGTCTCTCATGTACCAAAGAAAGGTAAAGCCGTTATTCTTCTCTCCACGCAACATAATGATAAATCTATCGACAATGAAACCAAGAAACCTACAATCATTTTGGATTACAATAACACTAAAGGTGGTGTAGACGTGGGTGACAAAATGACTCGACAATACAGTTGCGTACGACAGACCAGAAGGTGGCCTTATCGTCTTTTCATGGAAGTCATTGACATGGCAGCACTCAATGCTTTCCTAATATGGAAAGAAAAAAATCCTGATTGGGAAAAAAAGAACAAATCTAACAGAAGAATGTTTTTGCAAAAATTAGCTCTAGAACTAGTACGGCCTCATATCAAGACTAGATATAGTAACCCTACAGGGATTCACCACTCGATAACTACGGCAATGGAAGCTGTTTGCCCAGACTTAAAAAATGAAGCAAGAAACGTTGCTGCTGCTGAACAGTCATCAAACTTATTGTCAGGCAAGCGATGTGAGTTTTGTTCAAGAGCGAAAGACAGAAAAACTAGAATTTGTTGTGCGGAGTGCAAAAAACCAGTATGTAAAAATCATCGCACAGAAATGATTTTGGCAAAATGTATTTCTTGCAATAGTCATTAATAGTTTTATAATTTCACAGTATTTTTTTACTCAATTAATGAATAAATGTTCAAAATTTACTGTTGTTTTATTTTCTTAACAAAACAGTATAAATAAATCTAAAAATATGTTATTAAAGTATGGGGTAATCAGATTACCCCCTTGGTATTAAGCGTATAAAAAATACCTTGATAACGCAAAGGTTAAGGACAAAGGAGAGTATATTGTTATTGAAATTCCTGATTCGAAAACCCATGTGCCCAGAAAGTTCACTATTGTTGCCGATGGAGGTTTGAATTGTTTGGAACTCTACCGTCAATATGCATCATTAAGACCGTGCCATGTTGATCACAATCGCTTTTTTATCTCCTACCGTCATGGAAAATGTACCGTACAACCGGTAGGAATTAAAAGTTTTGGCAAGTTCCCGAGTGTCATAGCATAGTTCTTGGGATTGGAAAATCCTGAAAGCTACACTGGCCATTGTTTTCGCCGGTCTTCAGCGACCATTTTAGCAGATGCAGGTGCTGATGTGTTAACCTTAAAACGCCATGGCTCTTGGAAGTCATCGTCTGTCGCTGAAAGTTACATGGCAGAGTCTGTTACAAACAAAATTAAAATTGCTAAAATGATACAAGGAGACAGAACAGTTAAGAGTGCATCTGCATCTGAAACTTTAGATATACATAATTCGAATAATTATAACGATCAGCTGCAAAGTACTAGCCACTTGACTGTTCCTGGCGCAACATTTAATTTTCATCCCGAATCGAAGTGTACTGTTAACTTTTATTCTTGTAAACATTAATAACATATTTTATTAATTAAATTATAAATTATTATAAATAGATAAGAATTGTGAACGTTAAAAATTGTACAATATTAAAGGAAGTATTTATTATAAATGTTTTTTTTTTTTTGAAAGGTCTTGACAGACAGAAAGGGCCTGTAAAGACGCCATGGCAACCCTTTACAGGAACCGTTCCTGTAAAGAGTCGTCTACTTAGGTAGTCTAGACGACTGTAATTGGTATCTAACAAGACAAGAGGAAATAAAGTACTTTACCTGCCGCTAATATCTGTTAATGTAGACATGACTGATGACTTTAAACATAAATCGTTTGTCACGTCATTAACTCTCATAAGTTATTATATCTTATTTTTAAAATTAACAATTTTCACGGTTGACGATAAAATTTTGTATGCACCACGTGAGTAAAGTATCTTTATCGAACTCGTCTTTTACTCGCCGCGCTTGCTTCACTCGCTTGGCTCGTAAATCAGACTCCTTCGATAAAGTATCACTTTACTGACTTGGTACATAAATAACTATTATACTACTTCTTTTCTTGTTTTGCGACTAGTTACCTTATTTACAGATAATACTGTTATATACATGCATAAAAATAGGACAAACCTATAGAAAATCCTTATAGGTACCACGGTATCAAGACTGCGTTTAAGAGGTAAACTTTTATTTTATGCAAAAACTCAATTTTTTATCGAGTTGTATGATTGTATCATTATGTAATCAACATAAGAGGGATTGATTTAGGCTAAACAGACGTTTAAACAACGTAGTTCGTCGAAAAGTTGTAAAAAATAGGACTTGAAAATGCGAAAGGTCCCGGGTACCTTACTGTGCACGTGAAGGTTAATGTTCTTTTTACACATAGGTGGAAAAAACCACATATAACCGGAAAGTATTGATAGAAAAAACTGACATACGTGAGTTGCGATGTAAATATATCCGAAGTATAACTAAATATCGAGCAGACGGACGACCTATAATATACACAGGTGCGATTTGATCATTCTGTGTCGAGCCCTCGTTTGGAGTAGAAGTGCGCTGTTATCTTGCAGTTGTAAAAGTTCGTGTGTCGTGTGTAGTGAGTTGCTTGAGGGTATTATTCCAATTATAATAATATCTAGCGATCGAATGCTTCGTGATGATACTACAATCACGAAAATTGTAGAAAAAGTATTAAAATTCGATGTTTTGTTGGACAAAATCGGACACATTATAGCTGAAAAAGTTTCCCACATCATCGAGGGGTGCGAAAAAAAGGTAGGCGAACTTGAGACTAAATTGGACAAGGCGTACGAAATGATAGATGCCCTTGAGCAGTTTTCACGTCGAAATAATTTAAGACTTTATGAAGTGCCTGAGAACGCTAATGAAAACACTGCGGCGGTAGTTATGGATATATGTAAGGAGAAACTTGGTGTTAACATTCCACTGAAATCTATTGACTCCGGTCACCGTCTTGGGAAAACGGAAAATGGTAGTAGACCAATTTTAATCAGATTCGTTAGCCGTAACTCCAGGGATAAAGTGTTTTAACAACAAGAAAAAGCTAAAAGGCACAAAAACCATCCTTCGGGAGGATCTAACAAAAAGAAGATCAGCGTTGATGAAAAGCGTTCGTATGAAGAGTCCGATGACCTGGACTAGTAGCTGTATTATATACACTAAAGTTGATAACACAATTTACCGAATAATGAACTATCGCGACTTAGATAAAGTAAGTATTAAATAAATCCTGCAGTGACCGTTTTCTATGAAACTGTTGAACTTGCCAGATAGCGGCTTATTTCTTGTGTAGTAGTTTTTATTATACGCATTTCTATCTGTGTTTATTCACCTTTAAATATTACAATATACATTAGGTATCACTTTGTTTTGGTTGCCATTATGGGAAAATGCAGGTAATTGTTCGTGTATTGTAGGAGCATCGACGTTTTCTTGTTGTTATTGTTATCTTATGCATATACTGTGTGTTATATTTCTTTCCTAGGTTTAGTTATTTAAGTTTTATTTGGTAATAACCCTAATTGCCCCGAGATATAGTTGTGGCACACTTGAATGTCCGATCGTTGCTCACGAAATTGAGCGGTGTCATTGATTTGTTACGTGATAATGATTTAGATGTGTTTTCTTTATCAGAGACGTGGCTCTCGCATGAGGTTCCCGACAATTTTATTAATATAGATGGATACGATGTCTTTCGCGAGGATAGGGCGGGGCGGGGCGGGGGAGTTGCAATCTATGCTCGTACGAATTTGCGCTGTGAGCGGGTTATGGCTTCACCTGTAGTTTTCGAGCAGGAATGGAGCAGTAACTTTAAGAACTATTTTTTTGGTTGTATATACAGACCACCAGTTGTGAACAAATCTTTATTTCTTGATGATCTTGAGTCCCAGCTTTTGCAATTCAATTTGGAGTCTGATAGCGTGTTCTGTGCGGGAGACATTAACATAGACTTGCTTGTGGGAGGTGGGGATGCTGATAGGCTGTTTTCAATTCTGCATTCTTTGTCAATGGTTCAGTTAATTCAGGAACCTACGCGTGTGTAGGGATGGCAACGATATATCGATATATTTAATATATCGATGTTTTTTCAAATATATCGATAAATAAATATCGATATAATAGTTTCGATATATCGCAAAATATATCGATATTTTTGTTGAAATATATCGAAAAATTAAGAAAGTGTGAAACTCAATGAAACTTCAATTTAGTTTGTTTTAAAACCAACATTTGTTAAGTTACTTAATAGTAGTACGCTCTAGCGTCGAGGAGCGAAAGTAACTTAGTTACCTACATTTCATACGATAGGTATCAGAATTATCGACTATAATCGGGATTCCTTTGAACTATTGCAACAAAATCAAGTTCTTCCCCGAACATTTTTCTCGGAGAATTACCATACAAAGTACAAAGTTTATAAATAAAGCTCGACTTTTTCCGCAGTCTCCAAAGAGCTACAAAAGTGTTCACTGTGAAAGAGTATAGTGCGATTGTTCAAAAGTTTAATGAAGTGGAAATTGAAATCAACTTTATTTATTAAATACTAAGTGACCGATTATTAGTCTTGAAAATATGGCTCCTCCGAGAAGTAACATTAGGAAGCATTTTAAAAAAATTGCTCCAAATACTGCTAAATGCAGTCTGTGTGCTAAGGTACTGAAAACTTCGGGCAATACAACAAATTTAAAAACACATTTCAAACAAAAACATTCCTCCGTTCTAAAACATTTAACTGAGGAGGAAAAGAAGGCTGATGAAGCAAAAAAGAGAAAAGGTCCATTCCAACCCGAAAGCTGAATGGATGTAGAAACGGCTGGAACTAGTAGTTCACTACCTCAAGATGAGGTAAGACCAATATACCCCTAATTTTTAATAAATTATTATTAAATATTTATAGGAAAATCTTATTGTTTCACAATAAAGTGATGATCATCCATCAACTTCAACAATGACAGTTTCTGAATATGAGGCTGAACCAAGCACACGTAGAGAAATAACAAGCTCGTTATTCAAGCAAGCTACAATTGTGTCTGCCTTCAAAACAATTTCATCCTTCAAAGGTAAAGCTGACATTTTTAATAATCGGCATGAATTTCACCGTTTATTTCTATTTTTAGATGGTGGCTCTAAGAATGTGAAACTAACGGAAGCATTAGTAAAATTTGTTGTTCAGGATAATTTGTCATTTAATATTGTAGAAGGTAAGGGTTTTCTGTCTTTGATGAAAGAAGTGGCACCTTTATACAAAGTACCAACCAGAAACACCATCAAAAATAATATTGATAGAAAGTACGAGCTGGTTTCAGCCGCGTTTAAAAATATGTTAAAACAATCAAAGCATTTAACACTTACAACGGACATATGGACTGCCGATATGCAGACCAAAAGTTTTATGGGCCTCACTATCCACTTTGTACATGATATGAAGTTAACATCAGCGACAATAGGTATTATTGAATTAACAGAGTCTCACACAGCGGACTATATTGCTTTAGAATTGGGCAAAGCTCTCGAAATTTGGGGAATTGATCCTAATAATGTTGTTGCTGTAGTGACGGACAATGTCGCCAATATGGTCAAAGCTATACATGACAAATTTGGGAAAAACCGACACATCCCATGCTTCGCACATACTCTCAATTTGGTATGTGACAATTCGCTAACAAACACCGTGGGTTTGAATAATATTATTATTGACAAGGTGCGATCCATAGTAGTATGGTTCAAAAGAAGTGTTAAGGCTAGTGATCAGTTAAGAAAAGCACAAATCGATGCAGAAACGCTAGAAGGAAACATAAAAAAACTGATTTTGGATGTCAAAACTCGTTGGAACTCCAAATATTACATGTTATAGAGATTTTTACAAATGTCACCATTGGTCAGCAATATTTTACTTTCCGATGTTAATGCTCCAAATATGATTACTGCAGCCGAAGTTGAGCATTTACGCGAAGTATGCAAATATGTAAAGCCATTAGAAAGGATGACA
This sequence comes from Amphimallon solstitiale, assembly GCA_963170755.1. Lineage (NCBI taxonomy): Eukaryota > Metazoa > Arthropoda > Insecta > Coleoptera > Scarabaeidae > Amphimallon > Amphimallon solstitiale. The sequence continues at coordinate 47,049,222 of OY720677.1, read as the reverse complement.
GTAGAGATAAGTGGTGAAAATTACCCAACAATAGGCAAAGTAATACCTATGATTCGTTGTCTGATGGATCAGTACAACAATTATGTGCCCCGGTATGAAATAGGTAAAGAATTGAAAACAACCTTATTAAAAGAAATTGAAAGGAGGTTTGGCGCTATCGAAAAATCTTATATACCACCAGTTTCCACAATATTAGATCCTCGATTCAAACAAATACACTTCAGAGATCCTCAAGCCCTAGGTACTGTGATGAGACACATAAAAAGTGAGATCACGAGTTTGCAAAAAACCTCTTCTTCATCCGAATCTTCTGATTCGTCTGCTGAAGGTCCTGAATTTGATTTGTGGGCCCATCATAAAAGATTAGCTAACACTAAAAAAAGTGGACAAGGCAGATCAAATAAGGATAGTGAACTTAATCAATATTTAAGCGTGCCAGTTAGAAACCTAAATGATGATCTCTTGGATACCTGGAATGAAATGAAAGTGGTATATCCCAACTTATTTAAATTAGCGGCAAAATATTTTGGTGTTGTGGCAACGTCGGTCCCCAGTGAGAGGTTATTTTCAAAAGCTGGAGCAACCGCTACAAAAAGTCGTAACCGTCTCAAGGGAAGTAGACTTTCCAAATTATTATTTCTGAGCTCTTTGCCTGATAGCTTGCATTTATGGAACTGATGTACCCACAAATGCAGGCAAACACCTTACTTATTGTCCTGTGGCTACGAGACAGTTATGATTTGTAAAAAAAAATACATTTTATTTTTCATAAAAAAATTCAATTTTGTAGAACTGGATATTTTACCTACTTGTAAGTTATAGTTAATAAAAATTACTTTTTTTATTACATTATTCTTGAGTATTTTCTCGGTAGCTATTAAGAAAACTTGAATTTTGGAAATAAAAAATATATATATATACCTACACACGTACATATATTCGATTTTTTCATATATTGATGTATTTGTTCTGATATATCGTATGTATCGATATATTTGTTCCGATGTATCGCATGTATCGATATATAGCTTTCGATATATCATATGATGATTATATCGATATATTTATATTTTTTGCCATCCCTACGCGTGTGACCTATTCGTCAGCTACTATGTTGGATGTGCTTATTACCTCTAAGGAGGTCTTGGTGCGGGATTCGTGTGTTGTACATTCTGAGGTCTCCGATCATGACCTGGTTATGTCGCGCGACTAGTTCATTTTGGGACTTCCAGTCCACATTTCGGACATATAGAGACTTTTCGCACTTTAATTACCGAGGTTTTCACTTCTGATTTGGCTGATATACCTTTCAATTTAATTTTTGGGATGGGCGTGGACGATAAAATCCGCTTCTTTAATTGTCAAGTATTAACTTTATTCGATTTGCATGCTCCACGAAGAACCGTTAGACTAACTAAGCCTAAGAAACCCTGGATTACAAATAATATTAAATTCATGCAGGACCTGCGTAACCGTGCAAAGGCTAGATATAGACGAACGAGATCTCCGGCTCATTGGGATTATTTCAAACAGCTGCGTTATTATGTTACGTTGGCTGTTCGAAGTGAGCGGAAGGCATATTTCGAATACTTGTACGGTCAGCATGATAGCAAGCGGCTGTGCCATGAGTTGAAGGAACTCCAAACAGCGCCAAATAAAACTCGCACGTGTTCGGTTCTAGCGTGCAGTGCCAATTATATCAACAATGCTTTTATAGATAGCGTTCCTGTATTGGATTGTGACGACGACACTTTACGCTCGTATCAGGGGGGTGTCCGCGGGGGTATAGGCTCAGTTTTGGAGTTTAAAACAGTCGGTAGTAGTACGGTAATGAAACATCTCTCACCCATTAAGAGCGGGGCTGTTGGTTCTGATGGGATTGGAATGAATCTCTTGCGCCTTGCCTTATCCTTCCCCACACGCTTCCCTATATAACTCATATTGCGAATTGCTGTATTGAGAACTATTTTCCGTCTTTGTGGAAGTCTGCCATAGTGTTGCCTCTGCCAAAATCGAATAGCGCAGCTAACTTTGGGGATTTGCGGCCTATTAGTATCCTGCCCACAATTAGTAGGGTGCTGGAGAGGATACTACAGGATCAGTTAAAAGAGCATCTGACCACTTACAATATCATTCCACCATGTCAGTCTGGGTTCAGACGGGGACACAGTTGTGACACGGCTCTCCTGCGGGTTACGGACGACATCACTAAATCGAGGGATCAGGGTAGGCTTTCTCTATTGGTGTCGTTGGACTTCAGCAAGGCCTTCGATGCTATAAATCATGTTGCTCTCTATCCTCCACTATATTCGGTGCGGTGATGGTGTGGTAAGTATGATGCGATCATACTTAAGTGATCGCTATCTGGCCGTTCTCCTTCCACACGGTACTTCCGCGTGCCCCCCAGCTGTTTTCCGTTTACACTCATCTTATGCCTAGGTGTATCACTCATTGTAGCATTCATATGTATGCGGATGACACCCAAATCTATTTCTCGTTTCCGGTTGGCGAGGTTCATGCGACCATGCAAAAGATTAACAGTGACTTAAGGGCTATTGATCAATTTTCTGTTTTTGTGTCGTAGGTAGAGCATATAATAATTTGAAGTTGCTCTATCCCTACAGATCTACCTTCAGTGTAAAATTGAAGACTATTTTGACTCAGAGCTATGTTTTGTCACTGTTTACATATATGTCGGTTGTATACGGTCCGTGTTTGAACAGTGTGGATGCTCGCAGGATGCAGGGGGTGCAAAATGCTTGCATGAGTTATATTTTCTCTATTCGGAAATATGACCGCATCTCGTGTAGGTTGGCGGAGTTGGGATGGCTTAACATGCGTAACCGCGTAGCTTTTCACTCTTTAATCTTATTTCATAGTATTCTTTGTAATCATACTCCTCCGTACCTCTACAACAAGATAAGATTTCAGTGTGACATCCACAATATAAAAGTCAGGAATAAGAACCTGATAACGCCTCCCGCTCACAGAACAGCCTTTTACACTAGATCATTTGCGCATACGATTTTCTCCTTATACAATCCACTACCGGAATATATGAAAACTGCGAGTGCGTCGGCGTTCAGGTGTGCTGCCTGGTCTCTTCTTTTTTCAAATCACTAGTGTTGTAATGTAATGTACAGTGGGCTTATTTATATATTTTTGTTAAACATTTTTGTGACTGAATTTTCAATGCTGTTATTGGTAGGATTACTGTTGTTCTTGCGGTGCTCTCACAAAAACACATACTTACAAGGTATTAATGTTGTTATCTGTATGTTTCTATTATTTCTATTACTTGCATTTCATTTGGGCAATCGTGTTTTGGGGATGCACAGAATTTTTAGTTTAGGTTACATTTTAGGCACATTCAGTAGTTGTATAATACTGATTGGTACGAATATGGTAGAATCGCTCTCGCAACCGACATGCGCCACCAAAATTAAAATGGCGTCAAATTTGAGACGTTGCAAAATTTGATCTGTCAAGTAATATTAATTTTGACACTATAACCCTAAATGATCAATTAGACTTGTGGTTTTAGCACTACCGACAATAATTCTAATATGTAACTATTAATTTTATAATAATTTTGCTTAAGTACTATATATATAATATAATGATTATTTTATATTTGTATGAACTTGTCTGCTGTTAGTAATTAGACATAAATATAAAAAAGGTTAGATTTTCAGAGAAAATTGAACTTTTTGAAATTCATTTAAACATTCAAACAATTGTTATTTTAGTTAGTCATCTACTTCTTCGATTAGACAGAGTTCTTTCTTCAACTGATCGATATAAGTACAAATTATTTTAACTATTGTAATCTTCTGCCGAAGCATTATGAACAAATATGTTAACAGGCTCCAGGCAGGCTCTCTTTGACTTTTGATATAGATACTGAATTTAATCCGTCTTCAATCCTTTATAAGCTACATTCGTTTTATCAGTTACGTGATTATTCTAAATAACCTTGTTGGAACCACAACCTTTAGATTGTTGTCCACCTCTGGCCTTGAAAGTGTCAGACGTTGTACGGTATTGATGGTCATCCATATTAACCATATCATATTCCATCGTTTACAAAAAAGTATGGTCCAATGATCCATTCTGCGGTTACACCGCACCATACTGTGCAAGTAACCAGGCGTATTTGATGTTTAACAATTACGCTTGGATTTTCAATGCCCCATATCCTGCAATTTTCTTTATTCACGTGACCATAAGATGAAAACGTGCATCATCGCTCATTATGAGGTTGTGAGTAAACTAGTTTTGCTCTCGGAACAATTCTTGAAAACGCCAAGCATATTCAATGCGACTTTGTGGATCATTTTCTTACAAGTCGTGTACCAATTGCCATCTAATTTCCTTTGCAAAGACCGCCTAGATATTTCCCAAGTTTTTTAAAGCCAATACTAGAACAAAACAAGAAAAATACATTAAAATAAAGAAGTTATTCACTACTTTAACCGTAACTCTAATTAAGCGCCATCCACTACATATAGGTTAATTATCCAAACAGACGATACACGTCATAAACAGTTACTTCAGGGAAGTAACATTAAATTACAATAATACCTACAAATCCTAGCAAAACTCTCGCTCCAGTGAAAATATTGTTACCAGAACTGTACGCCGTTGCAACTTTGGTTGCGACACTTGTGACATACAAGATTTACCATTTTATTCTGTCAACTGTCATAGTTGTTTACATCTTAAAACCATTTCATTTTCATAAGTTTTTACTCCTTTCATTTTCACTATGTTTACTCAGCGAAATTATATACAAAGATAAGTTGCTTTTACAACTAAATTATGCCTAAACCATTAGGTAAGCAAAATAAAGAAATAATTCTCTCCTTAACGGGGTATTTTGAAGAAGAACGCGATAATAATAGGCCACTGTTCCCACTAACAACCGTTCGAGAGGTAATATTTTCTGTTATTTATAGTTTATACCATAAACGTTTTAATAATATGTTTTTATTTAGAGAGTAGCAAGTGCTGTAGATATTCATATTGCAATTGTAAATAAAATATCTACGTCAAAACAGAGGGTTCAGCGCGAAGAGGGCCTAGAAGTAAGCATGTTGTACATATTGATGATTTTACTCTTTGTGCAATTAGAAATACAGTATATGACATGTATAAAAACAGTAAGTTTAAAGTAATTAAGAATTTACATTTATCAAATTAATATCTGAATTTATTACAGAACATGAACTTTTTTCTGGTTGTAATAGGTACGTCTTTACGGACAATATTACATAGTATTGGTTTTAATTATAAGAAAGCTGGCCTGATACTAAATGAGTTTTAATGGAACTACCACATATTGTATTAAAACGTGTTACATTTTTGCAACAATATGTTCGTATGAAACATGAAATGTATGCCAGTTTGTTTCCCTTGATGAAACCTGGGTTTACCAAGATGGAACTATTTGTAAATCTTGGCAAAATGACTATAAAAACCACAAAAGCATCGGAAGTGAATGGTAAAAGGTAAAATATATTTTGAAGAAAAACATATTGTAACGAAATGAATCTACAAAAAAAATGCAGACGTCTAGGCGACAACAAAAACGTGCTCATAAAGCCATAAATCTTCTACCCGCCTGGTACTGTGTCGGCGACGGAAAGTCTGCAGATTCTTCTAGTATATTCCGAGCGTATCGAGAGTTCGCTCGCACCTTTCGAGAAATTTTATCTGCGTATATAAAGTAGCTGAGCCCAGTAATGATTCTTTCATTGGTTCAGTAGCCATCGTGCGGTATTTACTGAGCAGATTAAAATAAATATAGTGGTGCGATGTTATATAAATAGAAGTGATATAAATACGGTAGTGTTATATAAATATACGGACATAAATATTAGTAATAGAAAGAAATACCTGTGTTAATTTAAATCCTAGTAGTTTTAAGTGTGAAACATTTATTTTATATTTTTATATTGTAATTAATTTTACGTGTGTGAATATACAGACTGTTTTAAATAAATAAATTGCACGAGTTGTTTATTTCGAACCCGAAAACGCAACAATATTTTTACGCATTTATCGTGTTTTAGATATATTTTATACATGCAGGTAGTTCTAATAATTCTAATACCTGGAGAATTAATATTTCCGACAAATAGTCAGTATCTGGATTATCATGGTGACATAAACAGAGACAATTTCGTATACTGGTTTGAACATCAACTTCTTATCAGTTAAGAAGAACCGCCCATAATTGTTGCTAGTTACCACGATACTGTTAAAAATAAAAGTCCAATATAATAGGTCACCAAAATTGAAATTCAGGCATGGCTCACCAATCATAACATTTAGCACAGATGCTTTAAAAATACAATTATTTAAAAATACAATTATTGGATTTAGTTAAGCAGTTAGTACATATATATTTAATTATTTCATATATATAATTACGTAAATGCATAAATCACCAACTAGATATATGAAGCTGATGATTTATCAGAAAAGTATGGGTACATACGAGGTGTGTCTCAGAATTAATGAGAATGATTTGTTTTCAAGAGTTTTATTGAATGTATCTACAAATTAATATTGTTCCCTTCAAAGTATGTCCCTTGGGAATGCACACAGCGTCTTTAGTGAGTTTTCTATGCCTGGTAACAATTCTGGAAGTCTTGTTTCGTTAGGTTGTTTAGAACCTGTGTCGTGACTGACATGCGAGCTTTCTTCGGCCGCGGTGATGCAGGTGTGTGTCACTCAGCGCTTTGTCGCTTTGTTTCTGGATCATATTCAAATACCCATGACATCACCTGTTATCACTCTGTGCATGAAGTTGGATTCGGTTGTTAAGCGATCCCGCAATTGTTTACTAATGGAGAAGCGATTTTCCTCTTGTTTATTAGACAAGTTCTTGGGCACCAGCTTTGCACAAATCTTCCGCATGCCTAGTTCATTTGTCACAATTCGATAAACAGTGCCCTTACGTATGCCGACCTCATGTGCCATCAACCTGAGTGTCAACCGTCTGCTAATGCAGAACGCGTATTCGCCACGCCTTCATCGTGGACAGCTGTTCGGAGCAATGGTCATCTTCCATGGTTTCGCGGCAATCTTTGAAAGCCTTGTACCATCTGAAAACTTGTGCTGATAACAACGTAACATCTCCATATGTTGTTCTTACCATTTGTAGTGTCTCTGAAGCAGTTCCCTTTTTTAACGCAAAATTTAATTGCATATCGATGCTCGATATTTGCCTGCATTTTACATGTAACGTGGTATTGGAACTTAACGGTAAATACGTGGGGCTCATGCCACTAACACTAGACTTAGTGGGCTGCGCCTGTTATGGTTGCGTTCTTAGATATTCCACTCACATGTAGTCGACCCCAGTCGGCTGCAGTCGTTGTCATATTTAGCGTAAACAATTCATTCTCATTACTTGTGAGACATACCTCGTATGTCTTCGACATCCATTGTATTAAATATACAATGGAAGTCGAAGAACTACATTGGGTTAAATACTCAATAGAACTAGTGCGGGGTATAACAAACATATAACAATAATATTGGCAAATATGGTAGAAAAATGAATGAATGCAAACAACTGTGGAAAGAGGCATTAACGCAAGTAACCCCAGATATTTAGGTAGATAGCGTTAACCATGTATTTGTGAAAATGGAAAATGGTAGGATAGGGAGAAAGGTTTCCAAAGACAAGATATATTACCTTTTATAATTAGTGTAAATGACTCTGATTCAGGAGACAGTATAAGTGATGAAGAAAACTACAGCTAAAGCCAAAAAAATCAGGAAATAAAATTTATCCTATTTTAAATTGGGTTCTATTTGTCAATTGCCTACTTGACAATACCTGTAAAAAATATTTAAATCAATGTTATTAAATTTATACCAACTTGTACAATGCCTCATTTAAATGTAGAAGATAGAATCGTTTCTCACTTGGAAAATGGTAGGGCAATTATGAATTTAGCGGTAGATTTTGGAGTGGGAAGAAGTAGTATATGGAGAATTAAAAGAAAATGAAAAAACGATAAAACTATAAAACGAAAGGTGGGTTAGGGTCGGCCTAAAACTACAAATGATCAAGAAGATGAGGACTTCATTTTAGGTTAATTTTTTGAGAGAAAGGCCTACATCCACTGCTGTAGAAGCAATTAATCTAACGAATTTTCCAGTAAGACAAAGCACTGCACGTCGACGAATTCGTTCTACTGAATTGGACAACTATTATGCAGCCATGAAATCTTTACTTACCGATTTCCATAAAGAACAGAGGGTAGGATTTGCTTTAGAATTTCTTGAAAGAGAAAAGTTCTGGAATATGGTTGTATTTTCTGATGAAGAAACTTTCAAATCTAATAAAGACGGTAGAGTAAAAATCTATAGACCCAGAAACACACGTTTTGAAGAAAAATATACTCAAGAATGTAACTCTAAACGTTTTTCAATTAATGTGTGGAGTTGGTTTAGTGCGCTAGGTCCGGGGATACTATGTATTGTAAAAGAAAGGCTTAATGCAAACTACGTTAACATTCTTCAAGATGTTATGTTACCATCAGTTGTTCCGTTCTTGCCTGATAATAATTTTAAATTCCAACAGGACAATTGTCCAATACACACATCAGGACTTGCACAAAACTGGTTAAGAACAAATAATATTAATGTTTTGCCGTGACCTTCGAGAAACCCAGATGTTAACCCCATAGAAAATGTATGGAGCTTAATGGTAAATAGGATGCGCCGGACAAATTTTCGCCCCCAAAACTGGCAAGAGCTTATAAGTGACATAAATCAAGAATGGCAAAATTTAACACAAGCCAGCCAAAACCTGATTGTGTCTATGCCTAGACGGTTAACATCCCTCATAAAGAAGAACGGAGCTATGATTAAATATTAATTTGTTAAGTTTGTTACTATTTATAAAATATTATTTGTTCAAATTTAACCTATTTATTTTTATACTGACATACCGTCAACGTATTTTAACCTATTTTTAATAAAAGATGTTCACACTATACAAAAATTGAAAAAACTTATCACATTTTTTTGACATTTCCCGTCTTTTTTTGGCTTTCGCTGTAGCGTTTCAGATTAATATTTTTTTTGACGTGTATTACTTTTGTGAATGTGGTATAAAATAAATGAACTCACATGTATTTAGAATTTGTTTGTATTTTTTGTAGATATAGTCCTAATAATTTAAAACATATTAATGGTATTTGTTAATATTTTAAAATGTCAAACTAACCCTAATCTCAAATTAGTTTCAAAATACAGCTTACTCAAAGTAATGTAATTTATCAACACTGTTATGACGTTGCTTACGACGTGTGTCCTCTGTTTGGTTAATTGACCTATAATAATTTTGTTAACCTGTCTAAAATAAAAGTTATTCCTTCTAAGTGAACACCCCTATAGAGTTAATTGGCTTAACTGGAATTAGTTCAATAAATCGCGACTCTGTAAGTGTATATGGTCGAGGCGCGTTAAGTTCCGTTGCACGTCATCGATGACGTTTACATGTTGTCATAACTGTATTAGAAACTAAAAAAGTTACTTTATTAAATTATACTTGAGGGCATTTATTTCATTAGCTTAAATAGAAGATTTATAAATTGATCGTAATATACGCATTCATGGCAAATAAACATATAATTTCCTTTTCAATATTAAATTTCTTTATTACATATTTTTAATAGACTAATAGTTCAATTCGGTGTTGACAGATAAATCATATCTGTCAAAAAGACGTGCGTTGTGCATATTCTTCCTATCAAATTTTTCATGTTTATTTTTACGTTGATATAAATTGTATAAAAACAGTGCTTCTTCGAAGTGTATTTATTATTTGTTTGCGTCCATTGAATATAATGCCGAAAGGTTTCTGTAAACAGTCGAAGCTTTTTGCAAACTTATCTATAATCATCTGATTAACGAAAATAGCGAAGTAATGTTTATTTTAAATTTTTATTATGGATACGTTATGAAACATTTAAGGGTTTTCGACAATCTAAATCAATATAATAAATAAGTTGAGAAAGACTGAAGTCTTAGAGCATTTCAATTACTAAATATATTACGTTATAGTTATTGTATTGTGAATAATTTTTTTCTTTGGTTATATCAAATGTCACTGACAGAAATAAAAATAGATCCGGCAACATATACAAGGCGAGTCGTCATGGATCTAGTATGACGTGCAACGGAACTTAACGCGCCTCGACCATATATTTATATTAATCAGTTATGTATGTTACGTACACTTTATGTGGCTAGATGTCATTGTCATTACAGCAGTTAATAATGGCCAACTGTTCACTATATAGTCCATTAAATCCAAGCAATTTAGAAGATCTGATAACTAGGGGGCGGACACGAGCGGTTGACTCATCGCCCTTCTGTGCACTAATGAAATGTTGTATTTTCAAAGGGGTTCTAATTTTATTTATATAATTGGATAACAAGTGGCTGATGATCTATAAAATCCAAAATACCTTATTATTTGTTCATTTTCGCTTCTGTAAGACTTGCTCTCTTTGAATTAAGTACATCCTTGTAGATAGAAAACGTCCTTTCTACATCGCAACTGGTTATAGGTGCATATTGGAAATATTATTTTATAACAGCGTATTTAGCATACACAATTGCCGCAATGTTATTAAATCTGGATTTCTATTAAAAAGTACGTCTACTTTTGCCGAAGGCCACATCCGAAGTCACTTGGAATTCTTTTGAAATTATTAATAGCCACATCTAATGTGGTTAATCCATCTTTTAATTTGAGATTTCGATTTTGAAAATATGTGATTAGTTTAGGCAAATTTCCAAAGTGTTCCTGAAGGAAAAACAACTGATTTTTAAATTTGGGATTTGTGTTAGTTCCTTGCACACAGAAATACTTCGAGCCTCGTCATTTAAACATGTAACGAAATTTTGTAAACTATCGAAATTCTCTGCATAAAAACTATTTCTGTATATGTTTTAGCAAAGCTAAGTGACGAACGTGCGATATTTTGGCATTGTGTAACGATATTTTACAGACTTTGTAATAAATTTCGGAATCACTGACAATTCATTTTCATATCAGAAAAAGTAACATAAACAACGTTCTAGATCTAAATAAATGATAACTAAAAACTATTGAAACTAAATAACAGTAAGTATATACATACATATTTACATTATTTCTCTTGCGAAATATAAGGTAAATATAATAAATTTTAAAAACCCCTCACGCTCCTATCTACGCCGATGTAGAAAGGATTTTACTCATAAATTCCTTATTTTATGGGCATTTTTTGCTCTCATTCTCGGGCGTAAACAAATGTTGCAGTTCACCATATGAATTAGTGCTATTCAGTAAGTGGGTGTTGTTTACATTATTTCTTTGCTCCGTTGTAACTTCGTCGTAGTTTAAACCGGTCATGTCCGCCCCCTACTGATAACGGAGAAAATTGGAGATGATTTAAGATTATGTGTCCTAGTAGTGCAGGCAGAGTAATTATTTAAAATGATGATTATATAGGGTTTGCATGAATTTTGCATAGGTAAACAATGTTACATGTAAGAATTAAAATAAAAGAGATTATTATATAATAATATTATAATGTATAATTCTATATAACAAGGAACAACTCCTGCATAGTTAAAATAACAACTACATAAGTATAGCTACATGAAATATATTAACTTGCATAAAAAACTTACAACACACAAAAATTAAAAACATATAGGAATTTAAATAAATATAAACTAGCTTAACGAAGAGCCTGACATAAATAAAAAAAGTAAATAAATGTATTATTGTAAATAAAAACGTGTTGTATGCCAATATAACGAAGGAAAAGCGATTTTTTTTAATCAAAATGTATAAAGAAAAAAAGAATTGCAAACACACGTTTTGCAGTGTATATTTCATGTGGATGCAATGGATTGCAAGCAAAATGGTATTGATATATAAAGCAGAAAAAAATTGTCTTTGATGAAAGAGAACACAATGATGCTGATTACATTCCTAGTGAACCTGAAGAAAATTAAAGTGAGATCAGGAAAAGGAAAAGAAAACATCAACTTTAGATGAAGGGGAAAAAGTCTTCAATATAAAGGAATCAAAAAGGAAAACCTTTGGGGAAAAGAATGTAGTGGTCATTATAAAACCAAAATTAAGTGTTTTACTATTAACAAAGAAAAGAGAAACACTGTTTTTTTTTCAGGAAGCTATAGTAGGCAAAAACAAGACTTTTGTGAATACACTATTCGCGATGAATGGGCCAAAACACATCGCGTAGAAACAATGTAAATAAATCAGCAGCAAAATCATGAACCAGATATAGCAAAACTCAATAAATTTTTTGATTCTGTTCCAAGGCCCCATTAATGTCGGGCAAGCACCTCAAAATTATATGTAGAAACGACATGGTACTCGAATTCTCAAGTGACCAAAGCATAGTGCAAAGAATTACAACCCATACATAATAAAAAGTGACAGGTGTAAGTTTAGCTCCAACATCATTCAAAGACTTAGTAAGTCCACTAATAAAAATGCTCTGTGTAGTGTAACTATATTACACTGCTTAGCACTGATAATTTAAATGGGGAAATTTTATTACAACTCATCACTGGACCACCGAACTATGAAACTATGAAATCGAATCTCTAAATCTTTCTGAATTGCATCAGATAACAATTGTGACAAGTCTACAATTAGGCATATGTTACTAAATTTTGAACTACTGGTACGTACCTCTCATCAAATATTTATTGCCACTCTAGAAAAAACAAACGTATTTTGAACACTCACAGACGCGATGGATTCGTTAAAAAATATTTCTTCCTAATTTGTCTTCGTTAACCAATCCGATTAGGAACGACAAAATATACTGAACATTATTATTAACTTTGCGCGCAAGTCACATTTTCCAAAGTTAATGAACCTATAAGAGATACTTGACGTCACTTACCCTGATGCAGCCTGATATGTTGTTGTACATGGCTCAATTGCTTAAATCTGCAACGGCAGTAGGGACATTTGTACGGCCGTCCTGGCATGTCGCGCTCTACTTCTTGGTTATTTTGCAAAACCTTCTTGCATTTATGGCACTGACAATTGTGGTTGATGGACGGTTCCCATCTGCAAGCGCAAAGCAAAACGGACAGATGATAACAAGAGTCGGAATGACGGTTTTGCATAACGTGTTAGTGTAGTGGAACTAATGTAGTGAGTATGTCCAAATAAGTGCAGTTAGTGTTTCAAATATATTCTTTTTAAATGTTACTGAGCTTGTTTAAATTGTTTCTTGTCACTTTTTCGTTGCCTTACTTTCTTCTTCTTCTTCTTCTTTTAATAGGCGTATCGCCTGTTTAGTTCCGGTTTCTTTGCAATGGCGATTCTTGTGAGTTTGATTGCCAGCTATAAAGCCATCGCTTTGGTGGTCGTCCTATGGGTCTTCTTCCATGAGGTGTGTTATTTCGCCTTTATTCCCCCGAACTTTACGAACATAAATTCAAGTGCCTATAAAGCACAATGTAATTGTAAGCCAACGGCAATATTTCTTCAATACATTTTCTACTTCTTCTGTTTGATATGCTGAGAAACCAATGCCACTATCCTATAAAGACAAAAAGTATATGTATTAATAAAGGTCTTATTGGTCTTATTTTCAGAATAACATCAATGTTTTAAAACTATTTCATTTAACATTTATCAAAATGCGTTGTGCCTTCTTAGATATTAAATTTCGTTTAAATGGGTCAATACATTAGATAGTTCTTATTTTTGCAGTCTTCTAATGTAGCAAGGTAGCAAGACACTCCATGTTTAAGGCTCTATTACAGGGCTCTTCAAACTAGTGTCATGGGCACATGAGCACGACCAATTTGGCTTGCCATAGTTTATTTTGATTACATTATTGTAAAATTTACAATGTAAGTCAATTTTATGAAAAAATGATAATCACATACATGTATTTAACTATCAAACAATAAGTGACAGTTGATACACATAATCAAATTAAACATCATAGTTATGATTAATAAGATTTATGCAACTGTAACTTTCCACTGACAATTGTTGGCAGTTGTGGATCAAGTTTACTGAAGGTTATTATCAGTAGCGACTTCAAATGCTCATCAATTAACTTGTACCTGCAAATAGGGTTGCATGTATACCTTTATAAACGCGTACATATTTTTGATTGAAAAACTTTCTTCCTTTATCATTATTAAAAATTGCTTAACTTCATCAATATTTTCTTGTAATTCAATATCAGTCCAATAAGTTTTTAATATTTTATTAATACTAGTTTTACACTTGTCTAGATCTGTAGCTAAGATATCGTACTTCAAAAAAATGCCAAACATTTTCCTTATTCATTAATTTCCAAAATTAGCTTATCACAAATGACATTAAAAGTGTTAACAATTAAATGAAATTTCCTTTCCTATGTCATATAATCTCATCTGAATTTCGTCACACATTTTTCGTTTTTTTACTCCTTTCTTCTCATCTGTAAATTTTTTCTCGTCTATTAATAAATTCGCAAAACTATTTCTCATATCTAATATAAAACTAACTAAAGACTGTAACAAATTATTAGCTAACAACAAATCTTGTAGACATTTACTTGTAGCATTTATTCGTTGTAGAATGTCTCACACAACTGGTTAAAATTGCTGTTTCTGAATTATCAAAATGTTTGGTCAATGATGAGCTCTTTAATTTAGAAACAGGTTTTTCATGAGCAGAAATGGACAATTCAAGTAATGCCTCTTCAATTTGTTTATATCCACGTTTCAAAACCAATATTGCGTCGGCTCTTGCGGACGACTTCGTTCCACTTAGTCCTTTAACTCTTAAAGATTTTTTTTTAAATGTTTAAGGAGTATACTCAATCTTCTTGTTCAAGACGAAAAGTAGTTATTTACATTAAGAATAAAACAAAAATATTGTAATGCTTCCGGACAAGATTCGGTGTCATAGTTACTCAGTTAAATTTAATGACTGTATATAATGTGCTGAGGAACTATGTTTTTCTAACATAACTTGTAAACCTGTATAGACACCTTTCATATTGGCAGCGTTATCATAGCTTTGCCCCCTGGAAATTTTTATGTCCAAAGATAACTCGTCTAATTTCTTTAAGACTACATCTTTAAGGAATTATGTTGTGTAGTACTGATGAACCCGATAAATATTTCTCCAATGAAAGAAGTTGCGGTAACATACCTAAATATAATAGCTAGTTGGTCATTATAGGCAACGCCTAGCGTTGAATTGAGTATTATTGCAAAATAAGACACTTAGTACTTAATTTCTGATATTAATACTTCTTTTGTTTTATAAGCTAGTAACGCAATGAATTCATCACAAGTGTGGTAAGAAAGATAATTTGATCAGCCAGAACGACAGTTGGCGTACATTTTAAAGTGATGTTTTAAAAATTCATCAAATTCACTTAAGTAATGCAAACACGATAAATAATTTCCCCAAGAATCAGAAAAAATATCATTTGTGTTTCCTCTAAATGCCTAGCCCTAGTTTACACAATAATTTAATGATAGCTATTATTCTTTTCAAAACCTCTCTCCAATAATTTTCTTCAGATTGTATTTGTTTAATCAATTCAGAATCAATTCGAAGAACTTGATTTTTTTGCGATATGTGCAATCGCTCGTATATGCTAGAACACTCGTGATCACATTAGGTTTGTTTAACATAGAAAACAACTTACTAGCAAAGCAGTAAATTGCTTTGTTGGTCTCTGAAAAAATTAGCCACTCTCGTTTTCCCTTTGTTCCATTCGCCTTAGTACCGTAAAAAATGTGATTCATTTACATTTCTGATACATATTCTGTGTATTCTTTTTGTAAATTTACAATATACGATATACCAACATTCTAAGGCATATTTAATAAAATATGCTCGATAAATTGTTCATTAATACTAATCAGACACACTGCCATATCGGTAGGATAACAGGTAGCTTACTTGCTAGTTAGTATAGACTACGATTAAAGATTTACTTCAAAACCCTCTTGATTTGTTTTATTTACTTCTTTCTCTACTTCTATGTTTTCCACATTATTTTGATGGTCTTCATTTTCAATTTCGTCCCCCTTGAAAAAATAAAGGTGACGAAAAAAATAATAATACACATTTAAGTTTTTGCACTGAAGATTATTTTTTTGAACAGCATTTTTAATTCCAATGAAAATATCTTCTCCAGTGGTCGCTCTGTGAATGACATGAACCCTCGAGAAGTCTTCATACACGAACAAAAAAATGAGGTGTGGCCACCACACGACTTTCTTATACGTATGAGTTTCAATTATAGAATTTTAAGAATTTTTTTATACAAAAATTATTCAAAATCCTATTTTAAGTACTTCTATTCTCTTCATAAATCTCTATAGAATACATACTTTGCAAGATATAAAAAAAAGTGCTACTCGCTAAGAGGAAAAGTGCCACTTCCGGTCCGAATTTTGAAATTTCATTTATACAAAAAACATTGCAAATCTAACTCTAAATACTTTTGTATTCTTGATAAATATATACAAAATGCATAATTTACGACATATTTGCTCAAAGTCGCTATTCGGTAAGAGTAAAAGTGTTACTTCCGGTCCGAATTTTAAAACTTTATTTCTACAAAAGATATTTGAAATTATGTTTTAAATACTTTTGTGCTCGTAATGTACCTGCCTAGAAAGCATTACTTGCGAGATATTCGGAAAAAACTGATTTTCGATAAGAGTAAAAGGCCTAGTTCCGGTAGGAATTTCCAAAAACTTTTTTAACACAATTTTTCTCAAATTTAATTTTGAGTACATTTGAATTCTATATAAATTTGTTTGAACTTAGTAGTTGACGAAATATTGGCCAAATTTGATTTTTTCACCGAAGTAAACAACTACTTCCGGTCTGCCGATTTTACTGAAAATCTAATCAGATCTCAAGAGGGAGATTCTACTCGAAGATGCAAAATTTGGAATTGATAGCTACAGCGGTTTGAGCGCTATCGTGGTCACACACACAGAGACAGACAGACAGACAGACACAGACATTTTTTAAAAAAATGAGGTGTGGCCACCACACGACTTTCTTATACGTATGAGCGTTTCAAACTATACAATCTAAAGAATTTTTTTATACAAAACTTATTCAAAATCCTATTCTAAGTACTTTTATTCTCTTAATAAATCGCTATAGAATGCATACTTTGCAAGATATTCGAAAAAAAGTGCTACTCGCTAAGAGTAAAAGTGCTACTTCCGGTCCGAATTTTGAAATTTCATGTATACAAAAAATATTGCAAATATAACTCTAAATACTTTTGTACTCTAAATAAATATATATAGAATGCATAATTTACGACATATTTGCGAAAAATCGCTATTCGGTAAGAGTAAAAGTGTTACTTCCAGTCCGAATTTTGAAATCTTTTTTATACAAAAGATATTGAAAACTATGTTTTAAATACTTTTATACACGTAACGTACCTGTCTAAAAGCTTGACTTGCGAAATATTCGCAAAAAACCGATTTTCGATAAGAGTAAAAGACCTACTTCCGGTAGGAATTTCGAAAAACTTTTTAAATAAAATTGTTCTCAATTTTAATTTTAAGTACATATGAATTCTTTATAAATTTGTATAAACTTGGTATTTGACGAAATATTGGCAAAATTCGATTTTTTCACTGAAGTAAACTGCTACTTCCGGTCTACCGATTTTACTGAAAAACTAATCAGATCTCAAGAGGGAGATTATACACGTAAATACAAAATTTGGAATTGATATCTCCAGCGGTTTGACCGCTATCGTTGTCACACACAGACAGACAGACAGACAGGCAGACAGACAGACAGACACACACACAGACATTTTTTAAAAACCACTTTTTTGGTATCAGGGGACCTCAAAACGTGGACATCTGCAAAAATCTCGAGGTCGAAAATTTTCGTCATCACAATACTTCCTTATACTACGTATAAGAAAGTAAAAACACTTTTTCGGTATCAGGGGAGACTTCAAAACGTGGACATCTGTTAAAATCTCGAGGTCGAAAATTTTCATCATCACAATACTTCCTTATACTACGTATAAGAAAGTAAAACACCTGAAACACCTGAGTAGTATCTGAAACATCTATTGACTCATCCAGGGCCAAAGAGAACCACTCTAAATTTCGATTTTTGTCAGACAACTGAGTTAATATATTCCCTAGAATATCAGTTACTCTTCGAGTCACAATGTCTGCGGACAAACTGATGTTTTTGAGTAAATAAGCTTATTTTGGATACATTTCTTCTGCTGCTGCAATCATGGGATCCTTGATTAATTCGCAGTCAATGAACTACATTTTTTTCTGTGAAATAAGAGGCGAAAATGATACTACGTTTGAGGTGCACTATAACGAATTTATTGAATTTAGTAAAAGTAAAAAGTAGGCTGCGACACCTTCCCTAATTCTTCACTTACTCCATGGGCAATCATGTCCTTCCTCTATTGTAATGACTGGACACACGGTGTCCATCAGAGGTACCATACATAATAGAGCAGGTTTAGCAATATATAGGTACTTCTTATACGAAGACTAACTGATATTAAACAAATTTTGTATAACCACAAATTATGCAATGCTTCTGTGAACGTAACGTATTGTTACTTAGCAAACAACAGCGTTAAATTTAATTTAAAAACGGAGCCAATTAACAATATTAAAACCGCCTTATTGGATAAATGGAACACTATGACATGTTACAATTATAAACTGATTAATCAAAAGTTGTCTGTTTTCTCATAAGAACTTGAGTGTTATTTATATAGGCTTTGTTTGTTTGTCTTTACTCTTCAATTTCAATCACCCGATTATTAGCATAAGCGTTGATTGAAGGAATACATAAAGATGCGCAACGCTATAGCAAAATAGCGTGTCTTACCGCTAAATACCCCCGCACACCCCTTGCCTTGAAACACAGTCGCTGTCTCGTGGCGACACCATACGACCATACCTATAACTGCTAGAAATTGACGAAAAAGCGATGGTTTTGCCGTTTGCAGTAATTATAATAGCTCTGGGCGAATTTACATGCTTTAAAATCTCCTGGACACATGAATGTATATTTGTTCAATATACATTAAACATGCACATAAATATGTATTGCAATAATGTGTTTCATTTCCGCTTCTTGTAGGTATTTAATTTATTCATTGAAATAGATGTTCATTTTAAATATTATCGGATATGTATACAAAAAATCGTATTGTTAGATGTTTGTATATTCCAAGAAACACAGGTGTGCGATTATGTGTCTTGGTTTTATTTCTTAATGTTTAATAAAAGTCGGTTTTCCCTAATACCTATATTTCGCAATTGTACATGGCGGTAATAAATATCTTGTTTGCCTAATGAATGCGTACCTGTAAAGATAGTTCTAGGAAAATAATCCGATCATAAACCGTTACCTATATGTGCATAATTACATCTGGGAATATGAAATACATAGAAAATGCCCAAAAATTTCTTAATAGTTTTCTGGATAATTTAAACTTAAAAATTAACTATTGACATTGTTTTAAATGTAAACTACGTAGGTATTGGTGTAATATGGAAATATACGTAAAATAAGAAGTAAATAAACAAATATCTGAATACGACAGCTATTTATTATTTACCAAAAAGGTGCTTGACTTAGAGAAATATTACTTACCTACCTACCTCAGTTTATATAATAAAATTTCATATTATAAAATAAGAGTATTGCTAGTATACCTACTCACCTTTTTTATTACAAAGAAGCTTATTAATAATGTATTTTTTCATTAGATGGGTGAATAAAATAAAACTATTATTGTTAAAAATAATATATTGTAATGAAACCTTACAGAAATATTGTCACATTGTTTTTACTAACATATATATATTAATAATATAATAAGAATCGCCACAAATACATATACAAGAACAAAAAAAAAATAAAGAACTAATTGCTTGATTTGTAGTTGTTTAGGAAAATAAAAAATAATTGTGGTATTTATTTTTCATGTATGAAGAATGTTTATTTAATTCAGAATTAATTTTTATTGACACAATGTTTTATATTACAATACCTATAGACATCCGCACGTGCACAAAACAGTCTAATCTTTTGTAAAGAGTGAAATAAGAAAAGATGTCATAAATTGTTATGTTAAAATTCTTACTTTTCTATGCGGTTTCACAGGTTTAATTGTGTTTTGTATATCTGTATGTTTCTCTTAGAGCCATTTTAAGCAGCGAAATACATAAATTCATTTTGATCAATAACTGAATAATAAATTCTTTATGCTTAGTACATGATGCATGTTCATTTTCTTGGTACCAATATGAATAATGCACCTTTTTTTCCATGTCACTTTCGATTTTCTTTGTAACATTTGCACCACATTTATATTTTTCAAATGATATGTAAAACTGTTGCAAAAGTTGAGATGTAAGATTTGCAAAATCCACTGAAGGTCTCTTTAAAAACTGGATATTACTTTCCCGAGAATAGTCTTTATAAAATAGAAAAAGCTCATTTTCATTTAATATTAATTCATTGTCACCTTTAATGAATTTAGATGAACAATTACTTCAATTATATTTTTTTTCAACACTATGTGCTAAGTAACCAGCAACATAAACATTCGAACATACTTCCAAACTATTGCACCTGCTCAATGTACACTCTGGTAATTGTTCAGATATGAAGCAATCATCCTTTGCGTCTTCTTCAATATGTCGGTGATAAACATTCACAGTATCATCAGAGTACTCTACATTATGCTCATTCTCAACTTCTATATCAAGAACGTTGTTGTCATCTACTTCACAATTTCCTGTGCCAGCAGCCATTTGAAGTCGAATATTTATATTTTGTTGCATTGCAATGCGACACTCTCTGACTGTAGGGGTGGGATTGTACCCGCCTCTAATTCTTATAACAGAAAAAAATGTTCCAGAGGATCCTGATTTAAAAACCCTGTTATTAAATACCGAACTCCCAATTCTTTTAAGTAGTCCCATAGTAAAAGGATTGATTTCACTGTCCACTGAAAACCATTTATACAATAGATATTGTTACTCCTGTTACTGCCTTCAAATATTTCTATGTTATTAAAATATTTTAATGCATTCTGCAAAACATTTAGGCTTATTATTGGAAGCGGACAATGGTCGTCTATTAGGGTTAGGATCATTTAAAATCCTGCTATTTAGTGCATCAAATATACAATTAACATTTTCAATAAACTCTGCTGTATCTAATGCTGTGCTACTCTGAAATTGTTTGATTACAGAATCAGTTTTTATAGCTGAGGCAACAGTATGAGAAAATACTTGAGCTGCATACTTCACTCGCATTTTTTGAAAATTATTCGACGAAATATGACTAGATGTAATTTTTATCATTGCTCTAGTGGTCCCGCTCTGTAAGTCAGCATCATAGGTTCTCTTTATATCCGCCCAAGATATCAATTTATTGTTTACTATAAACTATAGTTTACAATTCAAAAAATTATTCCGCAAAGATTTCAATAAATGCCGAGTGTCAAAGCACATAAATATTTTATGCCCTTCTATATAAAATATGGGTTCTTCTTTTGTTGCTCCTAATAAACTAATCGCCGCACGATTATTTGCTCCCTGATCACAAACTAGCACTGTTGGCTGAAATGACAATTCTTGCACTTTTTTAATCACAGAAATAATAATTTTGTGCAATGATATGGAATTAACAGGACCCGCAGATATAAAATAGCACAATGGCATTTTCCAATTATTTAGTAGGCCACAAATATAAAACACCACAGCTGTATTAGCTAGTTTATTTTCTCGGCCCAAAAATGCCAGATCCTGATAGCCTTCAATGATGTCTTCGTGTTGGTTAAATTGTAACTGTTTTTTCAATTTTATTTTGTCAAACAAGACTACACACATTTTCTCTGTGTCAGTCATTGTGTTAGCTTTAAGACCAACTTTTTTTTAGTAAATTATTATTGAATCCTGTTCTTAAATTACATACTTTTAACCAATTTTGAATTGTTCTTATACCAGGTAGCTTGAATTTAAGATTATGTAACATAAATTTATAAGCAGCTGGTGATTTATTATACAAGGAAAGGGCTAATTCTCTTTCTGCTTTAAACCACTTACCTCGAGTCTTATGAAATAATTGCATATTAATAAATGTTTTTAGTGGCTCACTTTTAAATTTTAACAAATTTTGGACTGCTATTATAACTGAAAGAGAATTTTTCTTTTTAAGTCTGTACACCTGCGATGTCTTTTTTTTTTTTTGGTTTTCCTATTTAAATCCTTAATTTTAATTGACCAACTTTTACATTTTCTCTTTGTTGTTGATGGCATTTCAAGGATACGATCGCTCAACACAGAATGGGAACTTCCACTACTACTAAAGCTTGACGTCCTTGGCAGATCATTTTTACTTTTACTCACAAATTCTCTTTTATGCGAATCCCCTCTCGGATCACCCACCCAGTAAATAGATTTTAAGTTCTAATACTAAAAACAAATTGGTGTACCTACTTGAGTAAAAAATGTTTCTTACCTATTTCGTTATACTTCACAGGAATTGCATTTTTCGTTAACAACTTTCGTTGATTATTTGCAGTAACATGTGTCGGCAAAAACTGTTCCTCACAAATTAATTTATTGTGTAAATTATCGATATCCATAAGTACGATATCAATATTGCAACAATTTTTTTTCCATTCCTCTACTCTTTTAATGTCTTTCACAGGAAACTTAAAAAAACTAATTTTATCGCCAACCGTCAGTAAAGTGATGCGTTACCATAGCGTTTTACGGAGGTAAAGAAACACTTTATCGTACTGTACAATAAAGTACTTTACCTGCCGCTAATATCTGTCAGCGTAGCATGACTGATGACTTTTAAAAATAAATCGTTTGTCACTGTCATAAACTGTCAAAAGTTATTATATCTTTATTTCTTAAATTAACAATTTTAACGGTTGGCGATAAAATTTTGTATGCACCACGTCAGTAAAGTACCTTTACCGAACTCGTCTGTTACTCGCCGCGCTCGCTTCACTCGCTTGGCTCGTAAACCAGACTCGTTCGGTAAAGTATCACTTTACTGACTTGTTACATAAATAACTATTATCTTTTCTGTTATTTTTTAAACAGTTTTTATAAACACAGTTATGATTAGTCGTGTTATTCATTTTGACTTAAATACGTAACAAGTCGACAATCTAACCACAATGAACTTAAACCACAACTTAAACGTATGCCTGTTAGACGCTAGACCTGTGCGTAGATGCTAGAGCTCGATATTGTAAACGCAACGTGTATCCCACAACGGTCAACGCAAAACTAAAAATCTCGGATCCAAATGACTAGTGCTGCCGCTCTAGATGTTGGATCGAGTTTGGGTACGCGCAATGCTATGTGGTGGCGCATCTTTATGTGTACCTTCAATCAACGGCATAAGTCTGTCAAGTTCAGAACTTAATAATCTAAGGGCCAGCTGTACGAAAGATTCTTGAACGTTAGATCACTTGATCGGACGATCACCGCTGAACCCAGTTCAAGAAAAAGCGAGTTGTATGAACGATATTTCACATCGGTTCAACAGAACTCTTGATAATGTGAATTGGTAGCATTGACATTGCGTTTAAGCATGCGCATTTAAAAGAAATTTTTTGGCGCGGTTTAATGTTTAGCTGCAATCTAATCTGAATGTAATTATAGTGGAATAGATAGAATGAAAATGTGTCGTTATTAATTTTTAAGCAAAATTGCAAACGGTAAGTATATATGTCTTCTTAAAAAGTAGGTTTTAGGGGTATATTTTTATTTATAGCGTAGTTTGGTGGTGGTTAAATTTTTATCAGATTCTGATTAGCAATGGAAAAAAATTCTGTAGGTCATGCAATTTTAGAGGATTACTTGCTAATAACGCTTATTAAAAAATATAAAAATGAAGTGGATTGTAAGCGATCTGGTACAAACACTAACTGACTCAAAAAGCAAGCGTAGGAAGAAATAGAAAGGGAATTTAATGGCTTAAGTGGAGAGAACTATAGGAATGCACAAACGCTGCGCAATAAGTTTGACAATATTAAAAAAAGAACAGCAGAAATTAGGTGACATAAAAAGGAGGTATTGAAAACAGGTGTGGGGCCTGCACAAGAAATCGTATTAACAGAAGTAGAGAAAGACATGGAGGAGATAATTGGTTCCCAATTTACTGGATTTCCTTCTGAATTTGATAAAAATGTTGCAATACGTATGTTAAATGTGTATAATTTGCATACCATTTTGTTACAAGTACCTATTCTTTACAGAATTTGTCCTACCAGAAGTATCGAATGAAGTTACAGTAATGGATACATTAAACAATTAGGAGTATTGTACGTAGATCTGTATTGTTAATGAGATACATATTTGTAAAATTGTAGCTACTCGGCAAGAATTTGTAGATGAAATGGATATGAATTCTAGTGAGAATGGTGAGTTACATAAACTAGCTCTAAATGTTATGAACTTTGAATTAATTCTTTTTCAGATGTAGTACGCACTCAGTCAGTATCAACTAGGTACTCTTATAAATCTAATTTTTTTTGTAATTAATAATTATGTAGCATTGTACTTATTATTTTTAGATTCTAAGTACCATATTTTCTGTATTATTTTCAATTTCAAAAATGTATATAGTGATTATTTTTTAAGATAAATAGCTCTAGTTGAATTTAGAAAGTAAAATGTATATATTGTATTATTGTACTATATTTTCAATCTTCACTGTGTAATGTATCAATAAAAATCCATTTCGTTTAATAAATAATTTGTTTATACTACAAACAGCACTGTGCAAAATGATTACAAAATGTAGAACTTGTGAAGTGTGTAATAAGATTTATATAATTAAAATACAACCTTTGGAATCTATCGCCTTATTGGTCAGTGGATTAAATAAATTAGGTATTGCAGTAACAACTTAATTTATAGGTATTTAATAAAGTTTCAAAGTAATCAGCTTTT
This sequence comes from Amphimallon solstitiale, assembly GCA_963170755.1. NCBI lineage: Eukaryota > Metazoa > Arthropoda > Insecta > Coleoptera > Scarabaeidae > Amphimallon > Amphimallon solstitiale. Next base: position 47,024,169 of record OY720677.1, on the reverse strand, counting down.
AAGAGTTTGAAGTGAGTTATATTTACTGTACGAAATTTAAATTTACATAATTTTAAATTATAAATTAGTTTTTCACAATGTTTGAAAATTATAATTTCCTGCTTGGCACTGTGTTAAATGTATAATTTGTGATATGTTCGCAAGAAAGTGTTTTTGGAAAAGAATAGAAGACCTCGTTTCAGTGCAAGGTAATATCTTAATATTAAATTTTAACCATTTAACTGCGATTATTGTCAGACACTGACATGATTGGAAAACCACTTTTTTGTGATCGGGATTTTAAGAGGTGGAAATATACAAAAATCTCAATGTCAAAAATGTTCATCATCACAATACTTCCTTATACTACTTACAAGAAAATAAGAGCATTGAAGATGAAATTTCAATGGAATATTACAAACACTAAAGAAAATTGATATTTGTTTATCTTCAGGTACTTTTCTCTCTACATTTTTTGCTAATATATAGAATGAATAAAGTTTGGGCACGTTTTAATTTCAACTAATGGTTTATCCACTTTTAAAAAAGAAATAAAATGAAATTTAGCAACCATTTCCCATACAATACAAAAAATGTTAGCAATGTTGATCAGATTTACCACTCTTCTGGAAATATTTGTATTACTTACATATGTTTGGTATTGTTTATACATTTTGTAACAGCAGATATAGATTCAAATTAATCATATTGATTTAATATCTTGTATATATAAATGCAGTAGTTATAATTGTTATATGCATAAGAGCTTTTGGTTCTACATGTGCTTCAACAAAATCTGAAGTAAATATAATGCATCTCACTTTTACTGAAATGTTTCATATAACCTAAACAAGCATTTCAATATCCGAAAAGAAGCGGAACTTTCATCTAGTTACGTTTCACTTGCAGTAGCATTTCCATGGAATTTCTGTTGACGTCATAAATGAAGTGAAGCACATGTAAAACGAAAGGCTTTATAGTTATGTCTATGTTTTGTATTGATCTCTCATTATACATATTACCAAACAAGACATTTCAGTTTAATCATTTAAGGCAGGGCAGTGCCCTTGTGAAACAAAAATGAATTATATTTATTTGGTTTTGGGTTGAATTTTTTAAGTACGGATAATCTCATGTATTAATAATAAAACACTAACCTGCTATTGAAAAGTTCTCAACACTTTCAGAAACGGATCTACTTCTACCGCAGTTTGGATCTCTATCTTCAATAGAATTCTAACAAATTTTGTTCATTTCAGAAAATGACCCAACGCACGTAAATCACTAAAAAGGAGATAAATACCTCAGTATTATGCTCTTTGATTTCATCGTCCAAACAAACACCATTAGAATCTTACTTACCGATCTTTCAATATCGAAAAAAAATAATTTAGGTTTAACATCTTTAATGAATAAACATGAAGCTTGAATTCAATAGATATGTATATCCAGATCCATGACCCGTAGGTGTAAAGGTTGTTTGAAATTATCGGTATAATTTAACATCAAATAAAAATAGGCAAACAAATTCTGTTTAAACATGGCAACCACTGATCAAAACCGAATAATTCCGCTGCTACAACCATAGGCTACAACTACGCTCTAAATATCCCTAGGAGCAAAATCACTATATGCACACTTGTCCGACTACATTAGCAAATTAATATTTTCATCCTTCTCTAAAAATGTGATTTTGCTGCTTGGGAAACACAAAGTATGCATGTAAATTAGAGATGCGTGCGATATATCAATTATCAGTAGCAGTTATTAATCACTGTTATACGACTGCCGGTAAGCTCCGCTCCATAGATAGCGTACGCTACTTCGACAACACTTGAGCGGACTATCTTCTTATACATAATCAATGCACTTGAGTGAAATTCAAAATGTAATGTTATGTTGTTGGATGTGTGCAGTGTTGTTAAGTATTTAACTATAAGTAGTTAGAAATGTAATTAAACTACTTTTTATGTATCTAAATATATATTTAACTATTTTTTTCTATGCGTTAACTTAATTACAAATAATTACATTTTTCCTATCATTTAACTACAGTATTTTAAATACTGTAGTTAAATGATGTTAAATACTGTATTTAACATCGCCTAGTCCAGGTATATTACTTCGAAAAGCTTTCACTCATTAATTAGTCGTTATAGATAACAGTGCGGTTCCTAATCCCTACACCAGGGATTATAAAATAGTCATTAGGAAAGACCCGAAAATATGTGCATGATGCAATCTAATGCCTGCTGTAACTAATTATTATAATATAATAAATTGTGCGATAAGACATTTGAAGCATTATTGTTTTTAAAGCATAATAATAATAATCATAATAGTTAAAAACAATAAGGTTTGAAATGTCTTATCGCACAATATTAATATCACATAAATTCACATAATAATAAAAAATAATAGGAGTAATAGTTTGTAATTATTGTAAGTATTAGTATTAAGTTTATAAACAGTAAGTACCTATGTAACAAAATTATAATTTTTTTATTTTTGTAAATATAATACTGGTGATTTGTAACCATCAACAATTATTTTTATTTTTTTCCTATACCCTGCTTTCCTGTGATGTAGTAAATAATGATAACTACATTTCAATGTATTTAAAATTTGTAGTTAAATAAGTTTTCAAAAAATGTATTTAAGATACGCTTAGTTACATTTTTGGAAGAGTAGTTGTAGTTGAGCTTAACTTCATTTTAGAAAGTAGTTTTAACAACACTGGATGTGTGCTACTTGGTAGCAAACTTGACAGTTGTCGGCTGATCAGCCCCCCGATTCCGAACATACGATACGATATTCGAATTCGAAAAGCGAGCGTGGTAGAGATGGGCAAGACCAAACAGTAGTCTGTCTAGCCACATTGAAAAGTACTCGTACTCACCTAACTTGCCCATCTTCACTACGCTCGCGTTTCGAATTCGAATATCGTATCGTACGTTCAGAATCCGGGGACTTCTTGTTTGTTTTGATTAGTCTTGACTGTTCACAGTTGTCATCAGTTGTCATTATTGTTGTCTAAAATGGCTGAAGATCAGATTTATAATACTGCACGCCGAAATGAAATTAATATGCATGACGTAAATCCTTATCTATCCAGAGCTGTAAGGTTGTGAAATAAATAGTACCTTCTAATGAAATTAAATATCTTCTTATTTAACCTCTTAAAAGATTAATAAATTGGAAATAACCACATATAAACATGCCAAATTACCTTGGCTTGTCACCACTGGTGATACATTACATTAAACAGAATATTTACGTTTTATGTAATCCGCAAAATACTCTTCATCTGCAAAAATTAGTAGTAATTAAGTTTTACATAGAATTACCTGAGATAAAACAACTACCCAACGCTAATCTATTGTGGATCTCATCCACATGTGTAATTTCATACAATTGATTTTTAAATTCATATAGTTAGCCGCTATCTGACGTAATTCGATGTAGCGCAAATGTAGCGTATATACATGGGCGAGATAGCGGAATACGGTTCTCTTTCAGTCAGACTAGACCGACTCGTGTTTTGTCGGCTCTCGGGGAAACCGGTAGGTAATACGCTGCCCCAGGCCCGACAAAACACAAGTGGGTCTAGTTCAGAGATATAGAGAGGGGCGAATGCTCTTACAAATGCGCGGAAGATAGAATGATTGCAAATTATGATGTGCGCCATTTTGACCCAGGGTTGTCAAAAAGCACCAATCATAGGCAGAATGAATTTTCAAACAAAAAATGAGAAAGGGATGTGGAAAAAAACGTTCGGGTGATTGGTTTATGCACATTATGCATTTAAACCGCAAACTAATCGCCTTTTGCTTATTTTGTCAAACATTTATTTATTGTATTTTACATAGTTTATTGTTTATTATTAACATTCTTAAAAAATAGTCCTTTTTTGGAAGGCGCAAGTAAAATATTCTCTTTATGAAGGTATTTTGTCACTTTCATTAGCTTTCTTTTTGTAATCGCTAATATTTTATAGTATGGTGGTAGCGCTTTATTGGGTCCTACAAAAAATCGTAAAGGAAAACGTATAAGGGGTATAAGGTTTGGACAAAGGCAAATGGCTTATAATGTGTATTTTAAGCATAAATATATTTAATCGTCCTAGACGTAAGGATCTTTTAATTGGGGCAGAATTATTTTGGCGCCTTCTGTGCGTGGGACAAGTAAAAATAGATAATTCACAAGTAATTATGCAAAAACTCAGTTAGGATGGATAGTAGCAGGAGCGCTTAATAACAATCTTTTGAATACAAATAATACAATTTGTAACTTAGCAATGAAACAAACATTAGATTTACAATTAACAAAATGCTGGCAACTTGAAGAATGTGTGAATAAAAACAATTATAACATAGAAGAGAGAGGGTGTGTGAAGAGCACTTTCTTAATAACTACAGATGAAACGACCAGGGCAGATTTATGGTAAAACTACGAATAAGGGATACCCCGGAAGTAATGCTAGGAGATTCAAAAGAATCAGCTGTCAAGCATTTTTATGCTGTGGAAAGAAAACTGTCAAAGCAACCTGCGTTAAGGGAGCAATAAGTGCAATTTATGAATGAATACTTGAGTTTAAGTCACATGCAGCCGGTGAGTGAAAACGATGCGCGAACAGAAACACATAACACATTTTATTTACCGCATCATGCTGTCATAAAGAATGAAAGTCTACTAAGTCAACTTCAGGAAAATTCTTGAATGATATGTTAATGGTAGGTCCAACAGTCCAAGAAGACCTATTTTCCATCATTTGTAGATTCCGAACACACAATATTGTATTAACAGCGGACATAGCTAAAATGTATCGGCAAGTACTAGTTGACGAATCACAACAATCATTGCAAAGAATTATTTGGAGGTCAGATCCTGCCAATGATCTGCAAACGTATCAACTTACCACACTGACAAACGGAACCGCTTCGACGGCGTTCTTAGCGACTCGGGTTATGAAGCAGCTTGCAATTGAAGAAACTGTCAGGTTTACCCGACATCAGCGAAGATAGTTCAAAGGGATTTTTATGTTGACGATTTGTTAACGGGTGCAGAGAACATAAACGACGTTCAAACAATTTGTAAAGAAGTCAATACACTCTTGGACAGCGGAGGCTTTCAACTTAGAAAATGGAGATCTAACAACTCTGATTTATTAAACAAGTTATTTCCAAATGCTAGGGAGTCTACTTTGTTATGCTTAGACAATGATAATACAATAAAAACGTTGGGATTGCAATGGAATTCAACCTGTGATAGTCTGCAATACACATTGCCCCCAACTAAAATCGAAAAACGTAGTACCAAGCGCTCAATTTTGTCGCATATTGCACAAATCTTTGACCCGCTTGGACTAATTAGTCCCGTCATAATCAAGGCGAAAATGATGATGAAAATACTTTGGCAATTGAAAGTTTCGTGAGACGAATCAGTACCGTTACATATTCACACTGAGTGGGTGCTGTATTATAATAGCTTAAGTCAAATAAGCGATTTGAAAGTTTCACGGAACGCAGTCCCTCACAAGACAACGATAGATCTGCACGGTTTCTGCGATGCCAGCGAAAGGGCATATGGCGCGTGTATATATGTGCGTACCATGAATCAGCAAGGGCAATTTTCATGCCATTTGTTATGTTCAAAATCAAAGGTGGCACCAATAAAGCCTACAACTATACCAAGGCTGGAATTGTGTGCTGCGCTATTGCTAACCCGACGAATGCAAAATGTGACCAGATCTCTTGACCTGATTATTACAAACGTTTACTACTGGACAGATTCGACTATAGTACTGGCTCGGATCAGGGCAGTAGCAATACAGTTAAAGACATTCGTCTAGTTCTGACGACTGGCCGCAGTCAACATTAAGAATATCTGAGGTGGAACTAGTAGAAAAACGAAGCGCTACCATCATCAGTACCGTGAGTTCATTCAACTTTGACCTGTTCCACAGATATTCCAGCTTCTTAAAACTGCAGCGAATTATAAGCTATTGTCGAAGATTTATAAAGAATTCACAAATGCGCGTAAGAAAGTCAGTGCAAACAATAAACACTGGCGCACTAACTGTCAATGAATTGAATAGTACCACTGAGTTTTTAGTAAAAACAGTTCAAGCTGAAGACTTTGCAGACGAATTGCAAGCTCTCAAAGCCAACAAAAGGGTGCATACTTCAAGTAAATTAAAGCAATTGGATCCGTTCTTGGACTCAGATGGCATTATTCGAGTGGGTGGCAGAATACGTAATTCATTATGCAATTATGACGAAAAACATCAAATGATATTACCTAGCAAGCATGAATTTACAAAGTTATTAATGGAACACACGCATAAATCTGAATTACACGGAGGCACACAAGTAACACTCGCTAGATTGCGAAGTAAATTCTGGCCGCTCAGCGGACGTAACACCGTACGTAAAATAATAAGACAATGCATAACATATTTTAAGGTAAATCCTATACCATTTCAACCAAAAATGGGAAACTTACCCTCGGATCGAGTACAGCCCGCACGACCTTTCATTAACACGGGTGTAGATTATTGTGGACCTTTTTTAATAAGAAACCATGCAGGCAGAAAGGCTTCTACATCAAAGGCATACGTCGCTATATTTGTATGCATGGCCGTAAAAGCAGTGCATATCGAACTAGTATCCAGTCTTACCACAGACTCCTTCATAAGTGCTTTGAAAAGATTCATATCAAGGCGTGGTATGATCGCTAACATATACTCCGATAACGGAAGGAACTTCGTCAAGGCAAATAAAGACTTGATAGAATTAAGAAAAATATTCACTACCACTCAAGAATTTGAAAAGGTATCTAATTGTTTAACCAGCAATGGAATTTCGTTGCATTTCATACCCCCAAGGGCGCCTAACTGTGGTGGTCTTTGAGAGGCAGCAGTGAAATCGTTTAAATATCATTTCAAAAGAGTTGTTGGTAACGCTTTCTTAACATATGAAGAGTTGTATACAGTGTGCACACAGATAGAAGCAATTCTAAACTCCAGACCCCTTATCCCGTTATCCGAAGATCCAAATGACATATCCATTTTGACACTCTCACACTTTCTAATTGGAGACTCACTTAGATCCAATTTAGAACCAAGGTTAACAGAACTCAAGTTAAATAGCTTATCCAGACTTCAGCATCTCCAGCGTCTTCAGCAGCATTTCTGGCAAGTATTGTCAAAAGAATATCTACACACACTTCAACAAAGAGGTAAATGGCTGAGGAGTACCGGTCCATCTCCGCAAGTTGGACAGTTGGTTGTGGTGAGAGAAGATAATGTGCCGCCTATGCTCTGGCCCACCGGAAGAATCGTAGACGTTCATCCTGGTTCTGATGGAGTGGTGAGAGCAGTCTCCGTGAAGATGGTAAATGGTGTAATAAAACGAGCAGCAAATTGCGTGTGCATATTGCCAATTGACGCGGATATTTGAAATCTGTATAGTGCATCAAAAATATTGAAATTCGGTAATTTCAACGCGGGCGGCTTTATGTTCAGTGTATAACCCCGCTTCTACAATCAATGTAATGCAGTTTCTATATAGCAACCGTTAACGTGGCAACAAAACAATTTTAGAGTTGTCAAAGTCTAATTAAGCAAAAACATACAATGTTTGTCTGATTTCTGTATTTAATCGTTATTAAACTTGAATAAAATAATTCAAGTGTTGCATGTGTTTCATTTAACACGCATCAGGTCCTTCGATTCAACAATACAAAACATAAAACTAGTGCCTGGAGTAATCATCTACAGTCCAAAGTAAATATTCATCATACACGAAACATAACAAAAATATTAATTGTAACACAGGTACATAAGAGTTTAGATTTTTCATAGTTCGTGTTGTGCCATAAAGCTTCTTGCTTGATTTTGCTTGACTTCTTTTCCAAGCTTCATATTTTCTTTTATATTTACCAGAAGATGCCATAAAAATAAATTGATTTTGTTTTACATAATATTTCTTAAATACAATATAAAAACTTGAAAAATTATGAAAATTTTAAGTCTTTGTCAACTTTGCCTTTTTTTCTGCAGCTCGTGTCAGAACAAGTCTCATAACCAGAAAACATTCTGAAAAAAGTGTGATATAGTATAGTCGCTCTCGCAACCGACATGCGCCCCTAAATTAAAATAGCGTCAAATTTGAGATGTTGCAAAATTTTACCCGTCAAGTAATATAACCTATAAAAGCCATTTCAGGACTGTCATAAATAATAACAATCATATACCTTTCGACATTTGTTATAATTATCTTTTGACGTTTATTATAATTGTAATCTAGGCATTTTAAATTTGTCAGCAATGCTTGCCTCCTAAACAGTATACTTAGCCAAATGTTATATAAAATATAGGTGTAGAAAAAACAATATTTAATAGCTTTATTTATAATATTATATTATTATAATAATTTGTAACTGGCTTTCATGTAATAGTATTTTACTATGGAAAGATATATATCCTGAAATATTAATTAAATACTTTAATATTATTGTTTTGAAATTGTTCAGGCCGATCGAAATTTGTAGTGGTATTGAATCATCGTCTTTAGTTCGTACTTTGGCCGTGTCGGTTGCCAAAACGACTCGACTATATTATATACTTAATATGATAATCATTTTAATTAATTTATTACATTTTAGTGCTCTCAATTTTCTATCTAATCTTCGTCTAATGGGATCATCCGATCAGGCTCTCTCCTTTTCAGAACTTAATGAAGGCACTTCATGTGTTCCTGCTAACGATTCATCAGTGAGATTTTGTCCACTACCACCAGCAAAACTAATACTTGAAACTTCATCTACATCAGATGTATCCAGTATTATTTTCAAAGATGCTACAGCATTGTTACACAATCGAAATTGCTGGTGTTCCATTGGCACATAATCTTCATCTCTGAAATGTTTTAAACAAACATATTTATTCTCTGACCATAGCTAATCAGTTGCTATATTCAAAACTTTCAAGCATATCGGTAACAAGGCAAATTCTGAAAATCTGATATAATTTTGATATTTGAACAAATTTAAAATGATCTTGCCTTCAATCCTGTGAAAACTTTATCCTTCAGGTTTAAACCTCTTAATATTGGGACAGCTTTTAGCACTGCACGACATGTTTATATGGATATTTATGGGGTTCCTATTTATGTATTTAATATCTAAAAGATTACGAATAATTTCGTAATACACCACAAACATAGCCTAGATAAACATAAGGTTTGTTTGTGTTTAATATTACGAACGGTTCTAACACAGTTCTGTTACTGCGCAGAACTGATGCGTCATAGTACACCGTTCGGAACGGTTCCGAACGATTCTGTAACGATTCGATGCCTTTAGCCCGAATTAGTTCTACAGTTCTAGAACGGTTCCAGAACTACCAATCACAAACCAAAACACGACGTTTTTTGTTCCAGAACAGTTCCGGAAACCCGAACACTTAATATAATTCTGCGCATGACGTGAACTGTTCTGGAATCGTTCTTAGCGAAACAAAAACAAACCTATAAACAAAACCACTCATGACATACCTGGGTCAAAATGGCGGCGATCATTGCGTCGCGTAAAAATTAGATGCGCAGTGGTTCAAGAGCATTCTCCCTTCTCTATATCTCTGCTTTGTGCTTTTTGCCCTTATTTTCTTAAAGATTTTCTATATAATTAGAAATTTCTTCTTAGTAAATACACTGTAGGCATTTATTTTGTGAATATACTGCATATGCACAGAATGCATATGAGAATGTCTGTGTACATAGCACATAAGACACGTTTAAAATTTCTATTACAAAAAAAGTAAGAATGTGCAACAAACACTGAGTGAAAATATTGTAAAACAAAATCGTAAAAGTAGGAAGAGTTTGTTTAAAAAGAAAAATCTGCATTTAGGGTCTTAAGCTGGTTTATCAATCACATTCTAATGGTATAAGAAATTGTACTTTCTATTGCCAAGTCTGAGACTATTTAACTTTTAGAGTAAGATCATATATAAGCTGTTTATTATAAATAATACACTAACTAATTTTATGTCCTTTAATCAAAGTAGGCTGATTGAGAAAACCTTGTTCCCAAATTAGTTTATACGTATTTAACCTCGATTCCAGCAGAATATAACATTAAAAATGTTATATTCTGGTGGAATCGGGGAGAGCTTGACACTGCCAGCAATAATCATTAGTGTAGAATTTAACTGCGCGTCAACTTTACAAGCATATATGTACTGTCGGTTAGCATAAAATCTTGGGACATCTGAATTTTTCCTAATGTAAATTTCATTGATAAAAGGGAAATATAATATCAAATGACAGCGGTTAATTTAAAGCATATGACAGCAGAGTACTCTCACAATATGAAAATTTTAGAATTTTGATAGTGGCTAACGCAACAACATGTCCCAAGATTTTTTGCTAACCGACTGTACATTATTCAACCAAACCCGTTTCAGCTAAAAGTATTAAAGTGTCTGCATAAGCTATCAACGTGAAACTACCAGCTTCTGCAGAATTTCTTCCATGATGTCTGTTTCATAGGTAATTCTTCAATATAATTTGTGATAATAACATATCTCTGTTTTTTAATTCCGCGGACCACCAAGTAGAACTATATACCGCATGTGTAAAATCATATTGGGGATAGGATATGTATACTAGGCACACCGGCAACAACGCCCAATCGTGGCCGTAGTCATGATACAAGGAAACAAGGTATGCTTTTGCGCATCTCTGAATGACGCGCATTCGACATCTAGTACTACCAGTTCAATAAAGTTGCGAATTCACAGGACACTATTTCAATAGTCCTTTTTAACAGAAATATAATACAACACAGTAAGAAAATAAAAGAACAATTCTAATTAAACATTAATTCTTAGTAAATTATTATATAAATTTATTAAGAACGGCATTCTAATGAAAATAAAAAATATACTCTAAACAATACTAAAAAATAAAATGATATTGCATAGGTTCAAAAATGCCTCCTTCAGCAGCAAGACATTGTCCGAGCCTATCATACAAATTTTCTCGCACATTACGAATCACATCGACTGTTACGGATTCAAAAGCCTCTATAATTAGCCTTCTCAAAATATCTAAGTTTTCTAGCCTGCCAACTTGTGCACTGTATATTTTGTTTTTGATGTATCCCCACAAAAAGATATCATTTGGCGATAGATCAGGAGATCGCGGAGGCCAACGAATGTTTCCTGTTCCACTAATGAGACGATCAGGAAAAGTATTCATTAAAAAATGCTTTACTCTGACCGCATTATGTGCAGGACAACCATCCTGTTGGAACCAAATAATAGCCCGATCTATTATGGTATTATCAATAGCGGGAAGTATCTGATTCTGTAGCATATCGAGGTATTTGTCCGCATTTAACGTACCATCAATAAAAAATGGACCACGCAAATAGTCACTCAAAATACGTGCCCAGACATTCACTTTCTGGGGATATTGAGTGTGTTTAACAAAATATCTGTTCTGTTTTTGTCCGAGCCCAATATCGACCAACAGAAGGATTGTGCTTTCCATTTAATGGAAATGACGATTCATCTTTGAATACAATATTTGCGATGAATTTGTCTTTTCCATTACGGTTTCACAAAACTCCATTCTTCTAAAATTGTCTTCGAGAAATATTTCTTGCGTTTTCGAGTATTTGAAACATTTTAATTTATTTCGCTTCCATATGTTCGCGACGGTTTTATTACTCACACCCAATTCCTCAGCAACACTTCTGGTAGATAGCGTATCCTCTACTTCGAGAGTGAAACAAATCATTATATCCCACTCTTCTCGTTCCTCAGCTTTTAGTGGATTTACCTCTCTAGGATTACACTTTGTGCAATTATTTAAACAAAGACATTTTTCAAAGCTATACAAAATATGTAATATGCTTGGCTCACAGGGTACGGGTCTGTCTGCAAACATTTGCGGAAATAAATTTATGCAATCTTTTGCAGAATGACCACTATAGTACCATTTAATAATTTGCAGTTTTTCTTCTGGTGTGTAGCGAGGCATTATTACCATTGACCCCTCCTCTCACAAACACAGAACGACGCTGTTCGACACGATCTCCAGATACAATTTTAGTTGTTAAAGGGAGTCTTGGAAAATGCTTTCTGTCAGAGTTGTCAAGTGACATTTTTTTCGCTAAATGCGCGTCATCCAGAGATGCGCAAAAGCATACCTTGTTTCCTTGTACCATGACTACGGCCACGATTGGGCGTTGTTGCCGGTGTGCCTAGTATACATATATCCTATCCCCAATATGATTTTACACATGCGGTATATCTATGGAATATATGATGACATTTATTTTTGACAAATTTGTGATATAGGTTATGTACATTATGTTAAGTGGTGCACACTTTACAAAATATCGTAAATATAATACTATAATAGTTATTTATGTAACAAGTCAGTAAAGTGATACTTTACCGAACGAGTCTGGTTTACGAGCCAAGCGAGTGAAGCGAGCGCGGCGAGTAACAGACGAGTTCGGTAAAGGTACTTTACTGACGTGGTGCATACAAAATTTTATCGCCAACCGTTAAAATTGTTAATTTAAGAAATAAAGATATAATAACTTTTGACAGTTTATGACAGTGACAAACGATTTATTTTTAAAAGTCATCAGTCATGCTACGCTGACAGATATTAGCGGCAGGTAAAGTACTTTATTGTACAGTACGATAAAGTGTTTCTTTACCTCCGCAAAACGCTATGGTAACGCATAACTTTACTGACGGTTGGCGATAAAATATTTTTATCGCCAACCGTCAGTAAAGTGATGCGTTACCATAGCGTTTTGCGGAGGTAAAGAAACACTTTATCGTACTGTACAATAAAGTACTTTACCTGCCGCTAATATCTGTCAGCGTAGCATGACTGATGACTTTTAAAAATAAATCGTTTGTCACTGTCATAAACTGTCAAAAGTTATTATATCTTTATTTCTTAAATTAACAATTTTAACGGTTGGCGATAAAATTTTGTATGCACCACGTCAGTAAAGTACCTTTACCGAACTCGTCTGTTACTCGCCGCGCTCGCTTCACTCGCTTGGCTCGTAAACCAGACTCGTTCGGTAAAGTATCACTTTACTGACTTGTTACATAAATAACTATTATCGCCAACCGTCAGTAAAGTGATGCGTTACCATAGCGCTTTGCGGAGGTAAAGAAACACTTTATCGTACTGTACAATAAAGTACTTTACCTGCCGCTAATATCTGTCAGCGTAGCATGACTGATGACTTTTAAAAATAAATCGTTTGTCACTGTCATAAACTGTCAAAAGTTATTATATCTTTATTTCTTAAATTAACAATTTTAACGGTTGGCGATAAAATTTTGTATGCACCACGTCAGTAAAGTACCTTTACCGAACTCGTCTGTTACTCGCCGCGCTCGCTTCACTCGCTTGGCTCGTAAACCAGACTCGTTCGGTAAAGTATCACTTTACTGACTTGTTACATAAATAACTATTATCGCCAACCGTCAGTAAAGTGATGCGTTACCATAGCGTTTTACGGAGGTAAAGAAACACTTTATCGTACTGTACAATAAAGTACTTTACCTGCCGCTAATATCTGTCAGCGTAGCCATGACTGATGACTTTAAAAATAAATCGTTTGTCACTGTCATAAACTGTCATAAGTTATTATATCTTTATTTCTTAAATTAACAATTTTCACGGTTGGCGATAAAATTTTGTATGCACCACGTCAGTAAAGTACCTTTATCGAACTCGTCTTTTACTCGCCGCGCTCGCTTCACTTGCTTGGCTCGTAAATCAGACTCGTTCGATAAAGTATCACTTTACTGACTTGTTACATAAATAACTATTATTTGGGCACGAAAAGAACCAATCGAATTGCAAACTTTTAGCGCTAAAATTTAAGAGTACAGAGTGAGTCCAAAATATGTTGGACTAAAATAATGTTTTAATAAAGTGCTGTTAAAGGCAATTGCAAAGAAAAGAGCAAACGCAAGCAGAAATTGCCACAGAATCTTTCTTCATCTTCCAGCTAAAATATATAGTTAATTTAATTTATAGAAGAAGCAATACAATTACTAAACCACTGATGTGAATTCTTAATTCCAAAAATTACTTTTATACAGCAAAACAAATACGTATGAAAACATAACAGCTGTCAATGGTCGCATTAAGCAGACGGATCGGCAACCGTTACCGCTACAACAGTGTTCGCTGGACAGGACTGTTCACCTTTATGTGATCACCTTCCATTTGGTACATTTCACTGCTGGCATATGTTAGAATTATACAGATTAAACCAAATAAATAATAGCAATAAAGTGTTCTTCTGCATCATTAAGTTTCGGCGTAGTTTTTAGTATTAGTGCCGGTTTTTTCAATGCCGATTAAAATACTCGGTTAATACCAATATTATGTATAATACATTAATTTCTGCACAATGCCTTTAATTTGCTTATCTTAGTTTTCTAGGAACTTTCTTCAAAATTGTGTGATACGTTGGTGTTGAAATGGGTTAATGGCGCATGCGGACAGAATGTGCTCACTAAGTGGGGTTAGTATTTTTCCGCTCGCAAAAATGGCGACCGCTCCACTTCATGTTGAGAGTGAGCGTACGTCTTCGGGACATGATCACGGAACAGTTGCGCAACTGTTGTCTGCTGAATGCGACTAAAGATTACGCTAACGGGCATTTTAATAGGAGTTACAAAAACCGGCCCTTAAAATATGAAAAATTAAAGCATAAATGGAATCCTTATCTTGTTATATCTATTAGATATTTCAATACATGAAATACATGGAATTGTAAACAATAAACACGCACACACTTAAAATCAGTGGCGGCCCGTGATTTTTTGGGACGGGAGGGCACCGGGTGGGGGGGGGGAGGTCTGAGTGTTTAATTTCAAAAATTAAGTACAGACAAAAAAATAAACTCAATATGTTATATAATTAATTTGTTTGAAAATAAAATCCATTCGCCGTTCCTTACGATTAGCAAAATGATTAATAACTAATTCATTGAAGTTTGGTGTTCATGAGTTTATCTTTATTATAAAATTCATCTAGATATTTTTGGTTTGCTGTAAAATTGTATTGTATATTTAAAACATGTGTTCCTAGTTGCTTTAACAAGATGTGATACATCAAAAGAATAAAATATTTTATGTTCTAAGTAAAAGTATGGTGATTCTGGAGTAACTCCTTTTTCTTTTAAATATTTACAAAAATTTGAGCCGACATCAGATACTAGTGCTCGGACAGAAAGCCCAACTGCAAATAACTTTAGTATTGTATTATCTACAGTCTCCTCTAAAGCTTTACCACTACATGTGCTGCTGACTAATACATAACCAACTGGCTGTTTCCAATTCATATGAATGCCCTTAGCAAAGAGAACCATAGCAAATTTTGCTGGTTTATATGTTGTTTGACCATTTATTTTATGAAATCCTACAATTTCATCTTTAGTTATATTATAAAATAAATTAGCTTTTAGTCACATTTCATCAATACGTGGAATGCATTCACGTGCTTATGGTGTAAAATGAGCAGTTTTTATTTCACTTGCAGAATACACAAAATCAACACTCGTGGAGTTATATTCCAATTCTGTGTTAATCTTTGTAATGTTCTTACGCTTTCCAATTGAAGTATTTTACTTAAGTATTTATAAACTCTTGATCTCAAAAAATAGATATTTAAAGCAAATTGTTTGTACTGTATGCTGTATCTTGCAATATTCTTATTTTTATTAACTGCATTAAATTTAACAACAGTTGCCAGTTCATTTGATAAATATCTGTCACAAAGCCCTAGAAAATATTGTAAATTCGCCTGTTTAGGATAGGATTTCATTTTAGATTTAGTAGCTATAACTCGATGCTGTTTTAGAGATTTTCTGTCTTTCCTTTGTAGGTGTTTGGGCAGAGATTTTTTTTCTGTTTGAACGCCAACATAGGGTAGGCATTTCCATAACTGGTAAAATAAAATTAAAAAATTATACATTTCGTTAAAACAAATTAATTGTATGTTTGTAATTGAAAAGTTCTAAATTATTCTACTTTATACTAGATTAAATACATATGTGTTGAATTTTTGTTCAAAAATGACTTCGAATTCTTCAGTTAACAACTAAACGTATTTTATGTTTTGCTCATAAAATAATTTTGTATTGTAAATATTAATTGTCATACCTATAGGTGGGTTCACATTCACTTGTGCTATGAACATTCATAGTTTCCACACATACTAAAATACATTTTGAAATTAGTATGCTTTTAAAATTTCAAATAATACTTAGTTCTTATAAAATAACATTTTATAATAAACATTTACCTTTAGATAGTTTCTTAACCAGTGAGGTTTGAATTGGTTTCTTTTCATTATGGTTATGGCTGTGAGAGATAACGATGTTCTCTAAAATTCTTATTTTCGAAGGAAGTTCCTTCACTATATAAAAAGTTTCATTCAAAGTGTTTACTACAAAGATGAATTATTACAAACTATCTGTTATAAAACTTACGGATTTTCTTCTTTAGGAAACGAAAAGAAATTGTAGAATATACTTTGTTGCTAAACATTTTTACAAGCAAAATGCAACATCTATGTACTCCGGATTTCTTCTTTCGTACAGTTTCTATTATATATATCAACAAAAATTTAACTGGCACCTTTATTTTTTCGTAAATTATAAGTTATAAAATTAAGACAGGTTATATTTAGACAAGTGCATACACAACAAAAACAAAACACGCCATTTTGTTTGATTTTGCGCACAAATATCGGAATTATGCAAGTGACGCTTTTGTCACTTCTGTTATTTTGTGATATTACATACTGGATGTCATCCGGCATCACAGTCTAGTGCCCTATCGTGACATATACCGCTCTCGCCCCGCGACACTTTTTATACGCACGATTTCTAGTACAAACTGGGCAGTGGCCCAAGATGCCCCGGAGCCTACGTCAGACTGTGATTTTTAAACGCGCTGAAGAGACGGACTGTTACTTCCGAAAAAATACCCAAGCAGCAAAATCACAATTTTAGAGAAGGATAAAAATATATATTTACTAATGTAGGACAAGTGTGCATATACTGATTTGCTGCTAGGAATATTATTTGTTATCAAACAAATCAGAAAAATTACATACAAATTAGGTATTTTAATTTATCTGTTAAAAGAAGTTTATCACGGAGGGCAGTGCCCCGTTGCCCTCCCTGCAGCAGCCGCCACTGCTTAAAATGAATATATATAATTGTTTATTTGGTATGAATTATCCTTATATTAAGGCATACTTATATCATGCAGAAATTAATCTATTTTAAGGCTTTCAATATTTTTAAATTATCAATATTAAAAAGCTTTCACCTCATTATACATGTAATGCAAAAGAATTAGCCAATAGGTACTACTAATAGTGCAAGAAATTTCATTCATGAACTAAACTTATGCATAGACAGAAAGGCCGTGATTTTAAAAGTATTATTTTATTGCATTATAACTGATGGCCGATTGCACCATGAAGGCTCTACGCTCAAATTAAACGCTTAAGTGTAGTTTACTTTCATTGCACCACTGATTTAATCTTAGCTTAAGAAGTAAGAGCTTAAAGATTTTAAGTAACTCTTAAACACGTAAATGGTTATGTGCGATTAGTCCGGCATCGGAAGAAGTTGATCTTAAGTGAGTTTCATTATTAACTATTACACTATAAAGGATGTTGGACTTGATGCTTATGATGATGATATGGATGTATTGGAATTAATAAATGCAGGAATATCGCGTCAAGTACATCAAAGAGCTGATTTCTTTGATATTTTAGACGAATTATCTTTTTTAAAGAGATTTAATTTGGGTAATATCCCTAGGTTCCACATCCAGGAAGATTAGAAAATTTGAATAATACTAGACGGATATTTATTAATCAATATTTTAATCGAATGTAATTTAGGCACATTATTAAATATATAAGTATACCTTTTACTTTCTTATACGTAGTATAAGGAAGTATTGTGATGACGAAAATTTTCGACCTCGAGATTTTTGCAGATGTCCACGTTTTGAAGTCCCCTGATACCAAAAAAGTGGTTTTTAAAAAATGTCAGTGTGTCTGTGTGTGTGTGTGACCACGATAACGGTCAAACCGCTGAAGATATCAATTCCAAATTTTGTATTTGCGTGTATAATCTGCCTCTTGAGATCTGATTAGTTTTTCAGTAAAATCGGTAGACCGGAAGTAGTACTTTACTTCTGTGAAAAAATCGATTTTGCAAATATTTCGTCAACTACTAAGTTTAAACAAATTTATAAAGAATTCATATGAGTTTAAAATTAAAATTGAGAACCATTTTATTTAAAAAGTTTTTCGAAATTACTACCGGAAGTACGTGTTTTACTCTATTCGAAAATCAGTTTTTTGCCAATATTTTGCAAGTCATGCTTTTTAGGCAGGTACGATACGAATATAAAAGTATTTAGAACTTAATTTCCAATATCTTTTGTATAAAAAAAATTTCAAAATTCGTACCGGAAGTATCACTTTACTCTTACCGAATAACGATTTTTTGCAAATATGTCGTAAATTATGCATTCTATATATATTTATTAAGTGTACAAAAGTATTTAGAATTGGATTTGAAATATTTTTTGTATACATGAAATTTCAAAATTCGGACCGGAAGTAGCACTTTTATTCTTAGCGAGTAGCACTTTTTTTCGAATATCTTGCAAAGTATGCATTCTATAGCGATTTATTAAGAGAATGAAAGTACTTAGAATAGGATTTTGAATAAGTTTTGTATAAAAAAATTCTTAAAATTGTATAGTTTGAAACGCTCATACGTATAAGAAAGTCGTGTGGTGGCCACACCTCATTTTTTACTAATGTAATAAATTTCCATATGTATTCCAGAACACATTTCACAGATATTTTACATATAAATTTGTTTTTGAGATATTCTAAAATTTAAAAATGGATAAAATCATGTTATATACATCCACACTTTCATATACATTTCTCAGCAGCAATAAATAAAACAAAAACAATGTTAATGAAAATTAAACTTAAAATGAAGAATAGGTAGGCAATAAAAAATTCAAACCCAAAATGAAAAATACAAAAGTATTTATTTGAGAATCTATACAAATATTACAATTGCTTCTTGAGTAATTGTATTTGTAATTATTACTTTCTTATACGTAGTATAAGGAAGTATTGTGATGATGAAAATTTTCGACCTCGAGATTTTTGCAGATGTCCACGTTTTGAAGTCCCCTGATACCGAAAAAGTGGTTTTACTTTCTTATACGTAGTATAAGGAAGTATTGTGATGATGAAAATTTTCGACCTCGAGATTTTTGCAGATGTCCACGTTTTGAAGTCCCCTGATACCAAAAAAGTGGTTTTAAAAAAATGTGTGTCTGTCTGTCTGTGTGTCTGTGTGTGACCACGATAGCGATCAAACCGCTATAGCTATCTATTCCAAATTTTGTGTTTAGTAGTATAATCTCCCTCTTGAGAACTGATTAGATTTTCAGCAAAATTGGCCGACCGGAAGTAGTAGTTTACTTCAGTGAAAAAATCGAATTTTTATTTCGTCAACTACTAAGTTTAAACAAATTTATAAAGAATTCATATGTACTTAAAATTAAAATTGAGAATAATTTTATTTAAAAAGTTTTTCGAAATTCCTACCGGAAGTAGGTCTTTTACTCTTACCGAAAATCAGTTTTTTGCGAATATTTCGCATGTCATGCTTTTTAGACAAGTACGTGACGAGTATAAAAGTATCTTTTGTATAAAAAAAATTTCGAAATTCAGACCGGAAGTATCACTTTTACTCTTATCGAATAGCGATTTTATGCAAATATGTCATAAGTTATGCATTCTATATGTATTTATCAAGAGTAGAAAAGTATTTAGAATTGGATTTGCAATATTTTTTGTATATATGAAATTTCAAAATTCGGACCGGAAGTAGCACTTTTACTCTTAGCGAGTAGCACTTTTTTGATATCTTGCAAAGTATGCATTCTATAGAGATTTATTAAGAGAGTAGAAGTACTTAGAATAGGATTGTGAATAATTTTTGTACAAGAAAATTCTTAAATTCCTATAATTTGAAACGCTCATACGTACAAGAAAGTCGTGTGGTGGCCACACCTCATTTTTTGAAGTTCTATTAACTTTATTTGAATATCTTTTTCTAAGTTTTCTTTTTCTAATTGATGCTCTTCCTTTTTCATTTCTTGTTCTTATTTTCTTTGTAAAATATCTAAATTAACTAATTCCACTTGCAGATTAGCTAATTCTTATAAACTACCATTAATAGTAAATTAGCTATTGTTCTGCGGTAAATTGTCTGCATTTCTATAAACTGCACTTGGAGATTGTGCATTAAATATTTTTTCAGTGTCTACTTATAGCCATGCTGCTTCCTTTTCTTTACTACTTACAGCATCTGTTTTCTTATTTTCTATAGCATATGTTTCATATGATGTATTATGTTAAACAAACAGTATTTTTCTTCTGCAGAAAAATGTACTGATCTGATTCTTTTTGTTGCTGGCTCATTACACATTTTAATATTTTATTGGAAATTTTTATTGAATAAAATAGTAACTGCAATAGTATACACATTGAACAGTCACGGCAAAGTGCCAAAGTGGGTATAACACGAGGGGTAATTCGCTCACAATATTTTGTACACCAATTCCTAAATGCGAGGTATTTCACATTAATACCCTTCAAATTCCTTGCAATACCCAGTAATACTAATTTAAATACCTTGCACTACCCTGCAATAACCATTAAATTCTTTGCAATACCCAGTAGTACTCATTAAATTCCTTGGAATACCTGGTAATTCCTAAAAAATCCTTCATTATCTCAATACCTTAATATTAAGAACGCTACAAGGGCTAGAAGAAGCGGTCACTGAAGAGTGGAAGCAGGTGGGTCAAGACTACATCAGACGTCTTTATGAGTCTTTGCCTAGGAGGATGGCTGCCGTAATACGGGTCCGAGGCGGAAATACTCATTATTCACGTTTCCATTAATTAATTTTTTACGTTGGTGTTACTTTTTCAATTGTTATGTTTATCAAGTTGCGGTCTTTGGGTTTTCTTTTGCATGTTGTTTTATTATTAATATGTTTGTGTACTACTTAGTTAGAGAACATAAAATTTTGAAAAAATAAAAAATATTGAAAAGAAATAGGTGTCAATAATTTTTTCGCAGTATATCGAAATTTCAAACAGGTTGTACAAACCTAAGGGTTAACTGTTAAAAGAACTTCAAACTGCAAAAAAAAACAATACAAACACTTTATTAACACAAATTTCACATCATTATATGAAATAGCAAAAACTTAAACACAAGCATAATAAAATATTTGAATAAGAAATAACAAATCTCTAATTATTTGAGATAAAAAAATGAGGTGTGGCCACCACACGACTTTCTTATACGTATGAGCATTTCAAACTATACAATTTTAAGAATTTTTTTATACGAAACTTATTCAAAATCCTAGTACTTTCATTCTCTTAATAAATCGCTATAGAATGCATACTTTGCAAGATATTCGAAAAAAAGTGCTACTCGCTAAGAATAAAAGTGCTACTTCCGGTCCGAATTTTGAAATTTCATGTATACAAAAAATATTGCAAATCTAATTCTAAATACTTTTGTACTCTTAATAAATATATATAGAATGCATAATTTACGACATATTTGCAAAAAATCGTTATTCGGTAAGAGTAAAAGTGATACTTCCGGTCCGAATTTTGAAATTTTTTTTATACAAAAGATATTGAAAATTAAGTTCTAAATACTTTTATATTCGTAGTGTACCTGTCTAAAAAGCATGACTTGCAAAATATTGGCAAAAAACTGATTTTCGATTAGAGTAAAAGACCTACTTCCGGTAGTAATTTCGAAAAACTTTTTAAATAAAATGATTCTCAATTTTAATTTTAAGTACATATGAATTCTCTATAAATTTGTTTAAACTTAGTAGTTGACGAAATATTTGCAAAATTCGATTTTTTCACTGAAGTAAAGTACTACTTCCGGTCTACCGATTTTACTGAAAAACTAACCAGATCTCAAGAGGCAGATTATACACGTAAATACAAAATTTGGAATTGATATCTACAGCGGTTTGACCGCTATCGTGGTCACACACACACACACAGACACACACACACACAGACAGACACACAGGCATTTTTTGAAAACCAATTTTTTGGTATCAGGAGACTTCAAAACGTGGACATCTGCAAAAATCTCGAGGTCGAAAATTTTCGTCATCACAATACTTCCTTATACTTCGTATAAGAAAGTAAAAAGAGGTTTCAGTTCTTCAAGGGTAAACAATAGTCCCTCTCTTCTATGCAGAATAGGATTTGTTAATTGTGTGACTGAATCCCCTCGCGGTATATATACTTCATCTCGTACATCAGGTCACACAAACTTATTTTCAATTTTCCTAGAACGTCTTAAAGAGTTTACCTGCATGTTTTGGTCATCAATTACTGACGTAACTTTACCAACGTAATAAAATGTATTATTTCTTAACATAAATTTAGCTATATAGAAATTATTAATAATAGGTTCAAAGTTAGTTATTTCGGTCAGTTTAAAAAAAAATTCAGATTTATTTTCTGAATTGGACTCCTCATTGTCGCCAAACTGCGAGATGGATTCAAATCTCTGAATATTTTCTTCTTCAGTGCCACTACTTGACTGATTGCTCTTTTAAATCCAACGTCTTTGATCTTTCGGCGTTTTTGCTAATTTTGGAATTTTATAACTGTTATTACAAAAACACAACTGAGCAATATATATTTTCTGGATTTTCGAAGTTCGACGCTACTGTAATCTGCTCAAAATCAATTTTATAAGTTTGTCACTTTTCAAGAGGTAGATGCCATTGGGCCCATAATTTAATTGTTTCAAATATATGTACATTTTCCGTCGAAAGATTGATATTTTGCTTGGTTTCCGTCCAAATTTTACGGGATCCTGTTGCACAATAATCTAAATTCTTAACTGCAACTTCTTCCTGCTACATTGAGAATTAGAGGCATTCAGGTTTATATATATCTTAGATTCATTTTCTTGTTTTCCTTTGAAAAATTTTGCAATCATGAAAATTAATTTTGTATGTCCACTAACTATTTTAAATCTTCCAGGATTTTTGGCGTATTCACCGATATAAGTGTGTAGGTGTTCGATTTCAATTATGTGAGATAATTCTTCTTTACAAAATAAGTTCAATTTCTGAAAATTTCTAATTCCGTTATACTTCACAGAAGTAACCATTTATGATTAAAATATTTTTTAGGCATGTGGGAATATTTACATTTAAATGTTTTTCAAATGCGTCGAAAGGAGAAAAACCCGAAGGTAAATGTGTGTTAGAGAACTCTTCATTTGGTTTTTCTCGTATTTCTAACTGATTTTTCCTCGGATTTTCCGATTCACTTTGTGACGTCTAAAAAAATAAATTGAATTTATAGAAACTTACAATTTTTTAGTTACAGCAGGTGTGCAGGAAGATCTATCAAAAACGAAACAAAAGGGTTTTCCTAGGTTCATTCATTTCTCGGAAAAAACAAATACTTATTTTTTATGTTGTAAAGCAATCATTTAATTTTCCGTGTATTTAACAAAGTAGTAAACTGAACTTTATATACTCGGGAGAGGATTTCTCTTTTCCCCGAATTTTTCCCACGCCTAGCACGCATAAGAATAGAATAATGCACCATTTGAATCATTTGTTAAATAAAATTAGGTATTAAGATGTTACGTACCTGGATTTGATTGCTTATTGTCAGATGAGAATTCGTTTTACTAAAAGGTTAGCAATATATACTATACTATAGGTAAATACATAAATGTATTTACCTACCTATTTATTCGGGGCATTGAACTGTATAATAGTACTGAACGAGTACGCAAGCGTAAGCACTGGCCGAAAACTGTGACCACTAAGATAATACGGGCACGCTGCATTTCTATCATATAAGCGTTTGAATGGAATAAAGATAGCCACCCCCACCACGGCAGCTATAGTTCAATGAATCAGGCTATAATATGTAACAATGGCGCATGCGCAATAGAAAAACTTATGAAAAATTCCTGAATAATACCTCATATTTCCTCGCAATACCTAACAATTCCTTCAAATTACCTTGCAATTCCTTCATAATATCCTCAATTCCTTTTTAATACCCCACAATTTCTTGTAATACCCAACATTTCCATCATAATTCCTAACAATTCCCTAATATTTCCCCGTAATACCTACTAATTCCTGAAACGTGTACACCACAATACCTCAGCGAATTACCCCTCGGTATACCAATAAAATATATTACTATCACTATGCATTCGTAATGAACCTTTGGAAAAACCTACAAAGCAATAAGACATGAACCGAATATGAAAAAATGCGTTTAAATTTACAAGATGGTAAACCTATAACCACTAAAAGATTCATCAAAATTAAATGTAGCCAAATATTTTCGCAAGCTTAACTAAGTAGCAAAATTAAACCGTTGTTGGTGCAATGCATTTTTTTAAAGCCGAGCTTTAATGTAAGTGGCGCTTAACTAAACCTGATATTAAGTAGCGATGGTGGAATCGGCCATGAACTCAGCAATTATTACTTCATCTGTGTTAAATTGTTTAATTTTGAATTTCTTGTATGATTTAGGCCGCCGCCGTTCGCATTTTAGCGATGTTTACTAGCAGTGATCGATTTTGAAAATTATCGACATAAACTAATCAACTTTAACACAGTTACAGGCATTCCTATGAATACACAAAAAAAAATATACCGCATGTCCAGAATGAGGGAAGAATTTAAAGTTCAGCTTCAATTGCCAGCGATGAACGAATGCAGTCCCCATGACACCTCAAGCGAGAGCTTGAAGATCTGCTGAACAGCAAAGGCAAAGGTAAAACCTCCCACCTTCGATGGAAAGACGTCATGGATGACGTACCTGAAATAATTCGAATGCGCTGCAGGAGCAAATGGATGGACGTAAGCAAAAACAGTCTGTATCTTCTCTTGTATTTACTACGAACATCGAGAAGGAAGAAAGAATTTTCTGGTATATTTCAAGGCTTTTTTTGTATGTGGATATAAAAAGCCGCTGTGGTGCTGGAATAATTCATTCATGGAATAGTATTCGTGCAGTCAAATAAACATAAATAGTGCAGTTTTATTATAGTTCAAGAAGTACTTAAATATTACGGACATAAATAGTAGTGATAAGTATCTGTGTTAATTTATTTGTAGTAGTTTTAAGTGTGATACATTTATTTTATATTTTTATATTGTGATTAGTTTTTAAGTGTGTAAATATACAGACTGTTTCAAAACATTTGCACGAGTTGTTTATTGCGAACCCGAAAACGCTACAATATCAACAGAAACTAATATACTATGTATATCTACTATTAGCAAGATTAAAAAAAAATATATCATCACTACAGTATTTCTTTTCATCAAGAACTCTTGGGGCCTGATTTAGAGACTAAAAGGACGTTTTGCGAATGGGGTTTAGAAATTGAAAGGATAACACCTAACTTCTTCCAAAAGGTATTATTTACTGACGAATCGACCTTTACTCAGAGTGGTAGCCCAAACCGTCATAATCTTCATGATTATGCAATAGACAACCCAAGAATATTAAGAGCGATTGATAAGTAGAGGCAATGGACTATAAATGTTTGGGTTGGTATTATGGGCAACTTTATAATTGGACCACATTTCTTTCACGGACATTTAAATGGTGCGCAGTATATGAATTTCTTGCAATATGACTTGCCTCAGCTTCTGCAAAACGTTCCTCCAGTTCTAAGAGAGAATATGTGGCTTCAGCACGACGGTAATCCAGCACATTTTGTACTAAATGTCCGACACTATTTGAATCAAGAATTAGAAGGTAGATGGATCGGCCGCGGTGGTCCCATTAGTTGGCCATCTAGATCGGCAGATTTGACCAAACTTGATTTTTTTCTATGGGGGTACATAAAAAATATTGTATACCAGACACCTCCAACTACAGCAGACGGTATGAGGCAACGTATAATACGTGCTATTGAAACAGTTTCCATTGAGAAGTTGCAACACGTAAATAGGTCCTTTCTGTCAAGGCTGCAAATGTGTTCTATTCACTTTGAAAACTTATTATAAATAGGTATTGCTTCTAACAAAATTTCAGTTTGATACTTTTAGTCGTTTATTTGTTTTTGTTTGTCAAATCGTTTACCCAGTACACTAAATGGAACCGAAAACAAATAATTTAGCGGTTTGTAATGAAAAATTAAAAATAACTCCGAAATTATTGGGTTTGGGTATAAGACCTTATTAACAAAAATTAAGCGCAATTAATGCATCATTCCAAAAATTTAATAATATACGGGGTGTTCCATTTGAAAAAAATCAGTAAAAGCTCTTTGACGATAGCCAAATTGATTGTATCGTAACAAACAGCCTGTATAATAAAATGAATGTTTGATTATTTTGTAGGTTCAACACATCCCTTGGCTGCATACTTACTAAATAATTTTGTCTTAGATAATCGTAATAGTACCTACCGCATAGAATTATTACGGTAAACATTGTCGCGACCATTTTTTTCCATAATTTTCATTAATAACTCAACAATGCGTCATCCAAAACCAAAACCCCAGATATCGATGAAAACACAAATTAAAGTAGACAAGGAAAAACAAAAGATATACAGAGTGTTTCATTTAAAAGAAATGTCGGATGTGTGCCATTTTAACGCACCACCCTGTATAATTCAAATTATTTTCAAAATGTGTGTTTTTTGTTACTGTGCCACTTTTATAAAATAAATTTCTTCAGTACTATTTAATAACGCCTATATTGGACTTTGACGCAATGAGCAACCCTGTATTTTAAACATATTAATTAATTAATTAACAGTCTGTAAATTTTACAGCAGGTGGAAAAAAACTGTTTCGGTCGTTTGTTTTTGCCAGTATCGCAGATAATCTGCAGAACACCACATCATTTAATATTTTTCATAAACTAGCGCATCCCTTTTAATTTTTGGATGATGTTTTTTGCTTTGACACAAACAACAACTTTTTCGTTTTTAAGAAACGATGACAATGCTTCTTCTATCTTTGTAGTACATGTTAAGAAGTATGTACATTCTAAGTTCAGAAATATATTTTATAATTCTAACAACTAATTAAAATTTAAAATTATTATAACAATTTGTTTTGTGTATTTTAACGTTTTCCTACGTATTATAGGCGCAAAATTACCGGCAGTTCTTTCGGTGTAAATATAATTAAGTTTTCTGAGTGTACTTGCTGGTTGTTTATCACTCAAACACGACGAGGCGAAAGTGGGACACCTTGCATCAAAAGATTAGACCATACCGTCGCTTCTTGTAGATCGTTGGTATTTAATTAATTTTGTAAATTATGTATTTGTTTGTATGTTAATGTCTCGTCACCAATATATTATATTATTTTGGCTTATTATTTTGACTTCAAGTCGATATAATGCAGTAAACTGTTCTAATTTATTATAATAAATCGTGTTATACAAATGTATATACGTAATTATCCACTTTGCTCTACTTCAGGGTCACTAAACGAATTTATTGGTTTGAATTAATATGTTAACAGTTGCCTTGTGTCCAAAGCCAACGGTGTTCATATTTCCCTACGGTTGCATTGTGTGTATGTTTCTTATTACTCGAAAAGAAATTGAATTCAATCAATTGATAGTAAGTAAAGTCAAAAATTACAAATTTATTCTTAATATTTGTCGCCACTTGTATTTGTTAAACAAAAACACCTTGAGAGAAAATAATATAATAAAAAACTATTAAACACAGGAATTTTGTAGATGGACAAATAATAACTTTTGTGTGTGTTGGGGAATATTTTTTTATTGATGAAGTTAATGCCAATTTAAGGTCTTTGCATTTTAGCCATAATTAGATACGGGGAACACCAAACTGAATCCTATTTATTTGTGAATCGGTAAAAACAGCCGAGTTAAAACAAACATATTGAAACGTAGATCAAATGTTTGATTAACAAATTAATTAAATAACTGATTGATTGGGGAATTTCTTGTTGAAACTTCATTTCATTAATTAATAAGTAAATAACACTAATAAACTTTAGTTTCAAAAATATTTAATGTAGACACTACGTATGTTTCACCACACTGTAGCTTCGTCAGGTGATGAAAAGATGCACATTCAATTTCTGTTACAATAGAACTTATAAATACAGATAATAGAGATGACACAATTATTGTTGTTAGGAAGGGGTATTCAATTACAGTTTTAAATGTAGTAGGAGGGAGCTATTTAGGTTGACTTGATTGTTTAATATTATACCTATTTTACTAAATTTATTTATTTCCAAACTTTCCAGCAAGTTTGGTTTTTTACTTTTTTCTTGTACTTATATGTTAAATTTCAAACAGTTTGTTAAATTTATGATTCGAGTCCAGGCAGTGGTTAGAAAAGGTCGAGTCTGTTTATATTTCTTCATACCGGCTTCAAAAGTCCCCCCTGTCTGTCGGTTGTAGACTTTTTCACAATCTTCACAAGGTACCTAACTTATAAATCCCTGAGTTCAATTTTTTGTTCGTTTTGTCTTTCTTATTGTTAGGAGTTCTTAGCATGGAGTTGTTAGTTTTGAAAGAAGTAGATTCGTTATTCGCTTTCTTAATAATAGTCCCTATTTTACTTGAAATGTTTCCCAAGTATGTGATGAGATTGTAATTATTAGATGGTATTGTTTTTGTTTTGGGGTAAATTGAGGAGTGTGTTTGTTTAGTTAAAATGCCCTTTATCATGTCTATCGAATACCCATTATTGACAGCTATTACTGATGAATTAACAATGATTGTGTCATCTATTATATGTATTTATAAGTTTCATTGAAACAGAAATTGAATTTGTATATTTTCATCACCTGATGAAGCCACAGTGTGGTGAAAGATATGTAATGTCTACATTAAATATTTTTGAAACTAAAGTTTGTGTTATTTATTTATTAATTATTAACAAATTAACTTTTAAAATTTTGAGGTATTATTTTAAAATCCAAACATTCAAAGAAGGCATTGTTCTGCTACAAAATTACTTGTGTTAATAATTGAAAATGATGTAATAAATAAACTGACTACAAAAAATTCTAAATTTGGTTACAATTAAGATAAGTTTTCGGTTGTAGAGCTATTTTATTTAATAATAATGAATAGAAAAGGTAAATAACCAACAAATCACTATAATAACGCAGACCATCGTACTCTTTTCATTTAATACGAGCACTCGGTTATTTTTAAGTATGGAGACTGTAATTTATTAGGTGTTGTTTATTTGTTCGCCGGATCAGATAATTTCATAAGTTCATAAGTTACCTCACTCAATTGGTCTTGAAGTGAGCCAAACCATAAACCAAACGGCTTCAGTCGTGATCTAGCTATTTCAGAGGATCATTTCGTGATTCTGAAGTGATCTGCAAGTGGAAAGGCAGGCATTTATTGACGGCAAATCGCATATGGGGCAATCAAAACCCCGTGGTCCAATATGGCGTATGTGGACAAATAATGAATGAACATTAGTTTTGTATACCATCATTAATAGTTTTGATCTGGTTTTGCTTTTTATGTGTGTTAAGTTTATAAACAATATAATGCATTATGATTACTTGAATAAATTCTTATCTCAAAATCCATAAGATGGAATAACTTCTTGTTGTCTGTATTAGAGTACCTTTATAATCATTATAAAGGCACTCTAGTCTGTATACTATAGAGTGCTCATATTCAAATGGGAAATGATTTAAACAAGCTTTACTTATTGGTGCCGATTCTCTCTTTGGTACTTTTTCTAATAAGCCAGAAATAATTAGTGCAATAAGCGATTTACAGTTGTCACGCAATACAATCAAAAGAACTGCGGCAATATCAACACGTATTAAAGATCAACTCGAAGCTGATATGAATAGGTGCAGTTGGTATTCACTTGAAATGAACGAATCTTTCGATGTAACAGGGACATCTCAATCAATAGTAATAATAAGAATGGTTTTCTGTAAAAGAAGAAATACTGTGCCTTTTGCCAATGAAAGAAAGAACGAGAGAGATATTTATCAAGTTTTTAAAAATCGTGTTTTGGAACAACAACTTCCCTTACATAAATTATCTTCAATTACAACTGAAGGAGCTCCAGCAATGATCGGTAAAAATGAAGGATTTATAACTTTATGTAGAAAAGATGAATCATTTACAAATTTGTTTGCCTACCATTGCATAATACATTGGCAAGTTCTGTGTACTAAAGTTCTTTCATTTAGCCACATTTTGGACCTGATAACAAAAATTATAAATTCTATAAGTGCTGCTCCATTACAACATATACTTTTTAAAAAGCTATTGGAAGATGATGATGCCGAGTTATCTGTATTAATAACTTACACATAAGTGAAGTGGCTTTGCAAAGGCAAAGCATGAGACCGGTTTTTTAATTTGATTACTGAAATAAAAGAATGTCTTGAGCAAAAAGGGGAAATTCATAACGAATTTGAAGATCCTAATTGGCTAGGGGACTTATTATAGCTTTCTTAGCTGATATTTATCAGAAATTAAAGCAGTTAAATCTTGAACTGCAAGGTAAAAATAAAGATCTGGTAGATATGGTAAGTACCATTGAAGCATTTAAAGGTAAATTAGCCCTTTGGAGTTCGTACTTTCAAAAAAATTCTTTGACACATTTCCAAACATGTCGAAAATATTTCTAGAAAATCATTTAGATTCTCTAACGTATTGTAACGAAACCAGTCGACATTAAAAAGAAAGGCAAATATTCGGCGCGACTGGTAAACAAGTCGTAAAGCAATAAATCATCCATTTTATATGTACTGCGAAGAGACAGAATGACTGCGAAGAGATAGAATGTCTGCGTATGTTCTACAAACATCGAGAAGAACACTAGCGTTTTTCTGGTGTGTTCCAGATGTTTTATATGCGTATATAAAAGCAGTTGAACCGATGGATGAGTCAATTCCGGAATAAGAAAGTCCTTAAGTAGTCATCGCGCGGAACAGACCAAAGTAAAAATAAATATAAGAAATAAATAAATAGTTCCTTGAGTGGTAGTCGAAGAGTAAACATAAACATAAATAGTGAGCGGTGCAGTTTTTATTATAGTGCAAAATAAAGATATAAATATTAGAGACATATAAATAGCACTGGTAAATAAATACGTGTGTTAATTTTAATTTATTAATAGTAGTTTTAAGTATGATACATTAGTTTTATATTTTTATATCGTAATTAATTTTACGTGTGTGAATATACAGACTGTTTTAAATAAATAAATTGCACGAGTTGTTTATTGCGAACTCGAAAACGCTACAATTGGTGTCAGAAGTGGGATAAACAAAATAAGTGCAAAATAAATAAATAAATAAATGGCTACTAAACGTTTGGAAGAACTAAAGGTCTCCGAGTTAAGGGCAGAATTGGAAGAAAGGGGCGCAGATACGTCTGGAAAAAAAACAATTCTCTAGGATCGGCTTCGTGACCTTTTAATAAATGAAGGTAAGGATCCCGAGAAATATTTGTTTCAAGTACAGGCTGATTCGAGCTTAATTATGGAGACTCTAAAAGAAATTGCAAATAATTTAAAACAAGTCGAGACTACTATGGAGACTCTAAAAAATGAAATTGCAAATAATTCAAAAGCTTTCAGAAATGAAATTGCAAGTAATTCAAAACAACACGAGACTACTTTTAAGAAAGACATTCAAAAAAATTCATCGAATGGGAGACATGAATTTTCTGGGGCCATCGAAGCCGTAGAACAGAAAGTTGAGGAGCGCGTGTTCGGAATGGGGGACGAGTTTGGGGTTCAGCTTCAGTTGCCAGCGATGAACGACTGCGGTCCCCATGACACCTCAAGCGGAAGCCTGGAGATCTCCCGAACAGCAAAGGCAAAGGTAAAACCTCCCACCTTCGATGGGAAGACGTCATGGATGGACGTCCCCGGAGAAAGCTACTGCTCTGATTGTGTTGTTAAGAGGAGAGGCCAGTGACATTCTGCAGACCTTACGTCCGGAAGAGTGTCAAGACTACCTTAAATTAATCAAGCGTCTTGAGATGAAGTATGGGCATGCACACCTGGAACAGGTAGTCCGACAATTAGTGAATCAGGTGCAACCTAAGAGAAGAACGCTCCGATGCTGGAATTGGAAATGGAAATCGGCCATGTGCATAGTAAATGCGGGAAGGAGCCCAAGAAAACCATAGCGGAGCAGCAAAAACTGAAACGGGTCGATGAGAAGAGGCAATCGTCGACCCAGTATCGTAGAGCCTCAAAATCAATAGCGCGAATTGCATCTCTGCAACACCAAAACGCTGATGCTGTTGCAAGGAGACCACGTCCAGAAGACTGCAGGCATAGCAACCGACTAGAAGAAAAAATCGGCTAACACATTCAGAACTACCGTGGTTGACGATCAGTGGCAACCTGACAATTTGCGGATCGATCAAGAAGCTGATGAAGACCTTGGTTCATTGATAGTTTGGAAAGGCACTCGTCGCGGACCGGCTTGTCAAGAAGTAGCTCCTCGTTCACAGGGACTGGAATCCTGCTGGGCTCAATGGGACTCTCTGAAGGTGGAGGGTGGCCTACTCAAGCGTGTTGTAGAGTACCCAAATGGAGAAGACTACGTCAGCGGATCCAGGCGAAGGTTGGAGGATGCCCACGAGCGAGTACGCCATCACACTCAGGATGCCAGCGACAGGACGAAGAATCGTTACGACGTGCAAGCGGAGAGAGGTAGTTATCGAGAAGGGGACCTTGTTGGTTATATAATCCTCAACGTCGCCGAGGCCTGTCCCCAAAGCTCCAACAATACTGGGAGGGACCATGCGAAATACTAGAGCGAATAGATGACGTGGTTTATCGCATAAGACTAACACCCCATAGTGAGCCAGGGGTGGTGCGTTTCAACCAATTGGCCCCATACCATGGACGTGACAGCGATGAAGTGGCGGATGTGCGACAAATTACCGGAAAACCTAGAGAGCCAACTTATGGGAATCCCTTGTCGATTTACGAGGACGAGCACTCGAGCAAAATATAAGGAGGCTGGCAATTCCGAAGCTGGGCTGCGGATTAGACCGTCTGGAATGGAGAATCGCAAGAAACATGCCGGAGGTGGTGTTTCGGCATACTGGGGTGGAAATGGTCTTGTGCGGCTGTCGGCCCAATCAGCCCGTTGTGCTGCCTGGGACGGTGGATTGTCATTTCCACAAGACGGCTGGGTGCACCCGTGGGTCCCGGTGTGGATTTCGTTATCCGCCAGCGACAAGAACATGGAATAGCGTGTTTCGGGGCGAAACGCAGTTTTTAAGAAGGGGGCAATGTAACGAATCCAGTCGACATTAAAAAGAAAGGCAAATATTCGGCGCGACTGGTAAACAAGTCGTAAAGCAATAAATCATCCATTTTATATGTACTGCGAAGAGACAGAATGACTGCGAAGAGACAGAATGTCTGCGTATGTTTTACAAACATCGAGAAGGACACTAGCGTTTTTCTGGTGTGTTCCAGATGTTTTGTATGCGTATATAAAAGCAGTTGAACCGATGGATGAGTCAATTCCGGAATAAGAAAGTCTTTAAGTAGTCATCGCGCGGAACAGACCAAAGTAAAAATAAATATAAGAAATAAATAAATAGTTCCTTGAGTGGTAGTCGAAGAGTAAACATAAACATAAATAGTGAGCGGTGCAGTTTTTATTATAGTGCAATAAAGATATAAATAGCAGTGGTAAATAAATACGTGTGTTAATTTTAATTTATTAATAGTAGTTTTAAGTGTGATACATTAGTTTTATATTTTTATATTGTAATTAATTTTACGTGTGTGAATATAGAGACTGTTTTAAATAAATAAATTGCACGAGTTGTTTATTGCGAACCCGAAAACGCTACAGTATGTTGATTATCTAAGATTAAATAATGAATTTAATGAAAGATTTAGTCAATTTGACGACTTTATTTTTATTTCACAATCCTATGATTACTATTTTGTCAATACAACTTAAGTGGAGAAATAAATGGATGTTATGCAACAAAATTTAGAAAATTTAGACCTGGAAATTGTATAATTACAAAATTAGGTCGCTTGAAAAGTTATTAACAAGGGCAAGGAATTTTGGAAATTAGTTGAAGAACATAAATATACAATATTTAAAAATTGTTCAATGAAGCTAAAATCTTTTTTTGGATCGACTTACTTAGTGAAGCCAGATTTTCTTCAATGCAGTTTATCAAAAATAAGTTTAGATCACGTCTTACGGCTTGTCATTAGAATATTTTATTATTATTTTAACCTATAAAATAAAATCAAAAAGAATCAAAATTAAAAATGATAAAAAGTAGGAAAATGAAAAAAAATCTTTAGAAAAAAATTATAAAAGTAACATTAACAATAACATATATTATATGAATTTTTAATTGCGCCCTTGCTTCCAAAAAGGTTGACTACCCCTGCTGTATAGTATAGTCTGTGGTACTACCAAATGAGAGCGTTCAAGAGTCTCACCGCTTTAAATTATTATAAAACTTATTTAATTTTTATGAAAAATTATGTGTTTCTCATGAGGAAAAACATTTATAGCAAGCTAATTTAAAACAAGTGGATATGTGGGTGAATCAATACTCCCAGCGCACTGTACAACATGCATTACTAGTAACAACTGAAGTTTGCAGGCATGTTGGTGCATTGTTATTTGCAGTATACAAAGAAAAAGCAATCCACTGCATGCACTGTATAAAGTTAAATTATTTAGGTAAACAACTTTTCTTTAAATTTACAAAAGCTAACAAAACATTATTCAAGGATATTTATTTATTAAAAAGTTTGACTTAATTATTATGCAATCAATAGTAGGTAAGTGCCCAGCAAACACAGTACCAATGGACAATCTCAGGTAAAGTGCTGGCAACGACGGCATGTTGCTGGCAACATTTGCCATTAATGGCTGGTCGACTAATAAATAATGGCAAATCCCACATATTATTGGAATGCTTTTTCAGCAACCTGTCGTCGTTGTATTGGTTATGGGATTTATTGATATTTTTACCAGCAATGGTTCGACTGCGGACCAGAGATGGTCAACAAGCCAAATGCGGTCATACTCCTGACATACAAAATGTAAGTGGAGGTGTGGGAAAGACAAACACTTTTTTTTTGTGGTGTTTGTTATGATTATTTTATAAGAGTGACACACTATCAACAATTCGTATGTGATTTCTGATAACATCACCGTCGGAGTCAACAT
This sequence comes from Amphimallon solstitiale, assembly GCA_963170755.1. Lineage (NCBI taxonomy): Eukaryota > Metazoa > Arthropoda > Insecta > Coleoptera > Scarabaeidae > Amphimallon > Amphimallon solstitiale. The sequence goes on along the minus strand of OY720677.1, from coordinate 46,988,779 downwards.
AAATAACATCAACAATCAGTAAGTGCGAGTTTTTCTTTGTTAGGTTTATAGTTTGCCTGTTTTAAGCGGGTTTTTATACCGTAGGATCGAAGATACCAATAACATGAAACTAACAAAAACGCAAAATAATTTTGTCTTAATAGGTTCACCAAGAAATTATGTGTGTTAAACCCCATGGCCTTCTCCATTGTCTTTGATTATGAGAAATTCTTCGGTCCTATCATCTTGCAGTCAGGCCCTCACAACGAGGGTAAGAATTTCATCTTGATTTTTAATAATTGTCTGTATTACGTAAAACTACAGATCCATTTTAAAATTTCTTGGTTGTATAGGTTCTTTAAAAGAAATGGTGAAATGTCTGAATGAAGTATAAAGTGAAATTGGTGTATTGGAAGAAACACTAACGTTACTGACAAACATTATACCCTTCCTGAAGCAGCAGCTGAACTATCCAAAATGTAACAACAAAGAAGAACTTGAAGAATTTGATCAAGCATTAACCAATGTGGAAAAAATGTTATCAGTAGTAAGTTATATGTATTTAATATAAGATACAGATTTGGCACAGCACATATTATTTTTTAAATTAGGAACACTTAAACAAAAAAAGAAAAATAGTTTAGAAAATGAACTTAACAGAAAAAAAAACGTTTTCTTCATTCTAAGACATGTATATGATTTTTTCAGGATTTGAATTTCAGAAGACTGAAAAACCAATTAATTATATGTTTATTTCGTTTCAAGATTTTGGAATTTATTTTGCTATTATATTTTTATATGCATTGTATTTTTTATTTATTTCTTAAAAATAAATATATATAATGTATACATAATTTGTTTTTTTAAGTCGATCATTATCGGCAGGTTGTTTGAGCCATCCATAATTCCATAATAATTACTAGCATACCATCGACGATCCGTTTCTGGTATTTCATCGTAACCCAATGTAATTAGACTGCAAAAACAACGACGGGCCGGTACTAAAATTGTCAGAAGAGTATCTACTGGCCATATGACGGCCAGTGTAACCTACAGATGGAGACCCATTACACTCTTGCCCAAAGCTGGCCTTAATTCTAACTGCTGGCAAAACGTAAATTGTCCATATGACCAGAGCTACTTTGTTTGCTGGGTAGTAACTAGAAAATAGCTTTAATTATAAAAAAATTCTGTGAAAATTTATAAAAATATATAAATAATAATTAAGGTACAATGTATAACAGTTTAGGACTTAAGCAAATGTAAATAGATTTCAAAAATATTAGCAAATAAATTTAACCTATTATTAAAGTTTTGTGTTTTCCATCGAAATGTATATTTAAACTCTAAAATAATGGCCATTGAATAGGCACTGCTTCTTTTTGAGTGCACTCATACTGTTGCTATATGTGTAACATTCTTCTATTTTTGCAAAATGCTAACAATTAGTAGAAGCTGGAAAAACTAATTTGTCTCTAACACATTGTCTCTAATTGACAGAAATTTATTTTTTACCGCAATTTTTTGTTCATTATCTACATTATGCCAAAAAGTATTGTACTTGCATAACGGAGCAGTTACGTTGTATCATTCAATAATGTGGTAAGAGCACCTCTAATTTCTTGTCTAGTAGTTTTTCGTCAAGAATTTTCTAAAGGAAAACTCTTGTTCTAATGCTCGTTTGAATTGATTAACAATATCTTCTTTATATATAAAGAGATTTAAAGTAATTTGTTCCCAAGTAGTCAGTCACTCATTAATAATAAAGGTAGACTGAGCAGTTACTTAGGTATAATTAATGCACAAGTATAGAATTAATACTAGTCTATAATTACCAATTTATTACAACAACGTTGCATCTTTGAGACTATAATTTAACTTAATTTAATATTAGAACGATCTATAGTTCATGTATGTATTTTAATTTATCACCAACACATTTGTTATGTTTTAGGGCATGGAGGCCTACCACTAGGCTTCGATGTTGACTCTAGACGCTGCCCAGTTTCAGTAAATAAACTTCATAGTTCTTCTACATATCTTGAAGATTTTCAGAAGAAAGGACGCAATCATTATTGTCACCATTACTTATAAAGTAATTTTTACATGTTGGTTACATTATATTCTTGTATTATAAAATTCGAATTTACAACTCCGGTTTCGGTCAGATCTTGTGCCGTTGATTTAGTTTATCCCATTTTTATCGAATGTTTTCATTCATGGGCTTCGAAAAATATTACTGTTTAAGTTTTAATACTTATAAACCATGTTGTTCTGTGAATATATTTATTCTATCTCATTGTTTTAATAAATCAGAATATACATAACTTAAACTAGAACAGTGTGTAATGTAGATGATACCAACATTAAATACTTACATATAATTGCTTACATAACTTGCCATTACATTAGTATGCATATCTTAGGTAACTGGGTTTATTCAAACTGATGACTAAAGGAAATGCAATGCAGTACACTATACAGGGTATTACATATCATTTTATCACGTACAGCAGGTATGGGCAACCTTTGCTTGGTTGTGGGCCTAACTTAATCAAGTCGCGGGCCGTAGGTAGATAATAAGTACATAGTAGTAAATAAAGAGCGATAAAAGTTTACACATTTATTTATAATACATACATAATACAAGAGCTCCCTAATGAAAAGAAAAAGATAAACAATCAGAGGAAATTAATGAGAGGCCTGAGATTGAAGTTCAGAAACAAGATGATCAATATTGGGGCCAATTCTACTGCTACACAGGCGCAAAGTATTTTCTAAATTCTCGTCTGTAAGCCTAGTGCGATGCTTAATTTTATTAATTTTCACAATTGAAAAAAATTGTTCACATTTATATGTGCTTCCAAATGCTCAAAGAATTTTTTGTGCGAAGCTCTCAGCTGTTGGTACTTTTCTTCAGCAAGGTATGTTCTGTAGATTTCGCTTAGTTCCACATCATCAAATTTAGACTTCAAATATGCGTCTTCCTGAAGCTCGATCAATTCCAATTTGCAGATGTAGCAGAGGTTTCTCCACATTACTTTTACTCGGATTTGCAAAAAGGCTAAAGGAGCTATCCATGTTCTTAAAGTCGGAAAACCGATCTGTATATTTTTGTGACAGTTTGAGTTCTTCACCATAGCGACTGTAAACAATATTTTCATAACTGGATAGTGTTGACAAATGAAAACAGTTTTCATTTCTCATTTTTCTTTTTTCCACAAGCGAATTTTGTTCTGAAACGCTTTTAGATGGCTGCACAACTCGTTTACCAATTGACCTTGATTTTTAAGCTTCAAGTTTAAGTCGTTTATGTGTCCTCTGATGTCTACCAAGAATGCTCAGCCATGTCGGATCACGTATTTCCAACAATGGTTTTTCCTTAATTTCCATAAAATCGGCTATTTCTTTTCTAAGATCATAAAATCTTTTTAGCATTTTACCTTTGCTTAACCACCTTACTTCGCAATAGTATGTCACATCTTCATATTCTGAAGAGAGTTCATCCAAAAATGCTTTAAACTGACGATGATTAAGTTCGCGGGATCGAATGAAATTGATAGCGTTTATTTCTTCTTCGTGGTACTCCAGTCCCATTTGGACCTGGGCCTCCCATATTTTCTGCCGCCAGACATCTCGCTGCCTTGCTGTTGCCTTCCAATTGCGCACTTTCAGCGTCCTCCTCAATGTTGCTCACCCATCTCTGTCTTGGTCGTCCTCTTCCCCTGGCGCCCTCCATCTGACCGTTATATACCTTCTTTGTGATTCGATCCTCACCCATTCTTTCTAGCTGCCCCGCCCATTTCAATCATTGTAATTTAATAAATTCGACAATATCTGGTTGTTTGTACTTCTGTTTTAATTCAAAGTTGTATCGGATTCTCCATTCCCCATCCTCCATCACCGGCCCATATATTTTTCTTAGGATTCGCCGTTCCCATCTTGCTAGTAACTTCTCTGAGTGCTTAGTGATTGTCCACGTCTCGCATCCGTATGTCACCACGGGTCTTATCATGGCCTTGTAGATTGTAATTTTTGTTTTTCTTGTGGCTGATTTGGAATTGAATATATGTACGAGTGAGAAGTATGTAAGCTCTGTTTCCAGCTAGTATGCGTTCTTGTATTTCCTGTTTGATGTCGTTTTCATTATTAATTTGGGATCCCAATTATTTAAATCGTTGCACCACTTCGAAGTTATTATATCCTATTGTGTAATTCTGGCCAATCCTTCTTCTTGGTTTCACTGGTAGTAGTTTGATCTTTGTTTCATTGACCTTCAGCCCGATCTTACTGACTTGTGTTTCTAGTTTGTTAAACACTTCATTGATTTCTCGTTCTGTTCTGACCACTAGATTAATATCATCTGCATAGGAGATTATCTGATGTGACTTGCGCATTATTGTGCTGTCAAGGTTCTCACTGGCATTTTTTTATTGCATTCTCCAGCACAATGTTGAATAGGATCGGTGCAAGTCCATCTCTCTGCCTGACACCTTTGGTAGTTGAAAACTTTTCCGTCATTTGGTCGCGTATTCTCACTACGGCCTTCGAGTATGTCATTGATGTTCTGGTTAATTTTACCAATTTGCTTGGTATGCCAAAAGATCCCATTATATCATATAGCCTATTCTTGTCTATACTATCGCAGGCCTCCTTGAAGTCAATGAATAACTATAACATAGATTGGTATATTATATTCCCATGCTTTCTCCAGTATTTGCCGAGTGGTGAAGATTTGGTGAATGGTTGATCGCCCCTCTCTGAGACCTGCCTGATGCTCCCTATGATTTTCTCTCCATACTCTGTTATTCTTTGTCGCAGTATGCTTGTGAATATTTTATATGTTATACATAGTAGCGATATTCCTCTGTAGTTCTTACAGTTATGTTTGTCCCTTTTTTTGTAGATGGGGCATATGATCGCCGTGCTCCATTCTCCTGGCATTCTTTCTTTTTTCCATATCTCCGTGATCAATTTGTGTATTTGTTTGGCTAGTGCTTCTCCTCCGTTCTTCATTAATTCTGCCGGGATATTATCTATTCCAGGTACCTTGTCGTTATTCAACTCTCGTATTACTTTATTACTTCCTCGTAGGTAGGGTCTGTTACCAGTGGCTGTGCTGTCGATATTTCTTCCTTTTCATAGTTGTTATTTTTCCTCACCCCTTGTTTCAATAGGTTCGCAAAGTGTTGGCGCCAGATTTTCATAACTTCTTCTGTCTCTATTATGCATTTTCCATCTGCATTCTTACAGATAGGTGGCCTTGGGTGGAAGTCTTGTTAGTGTCTTAGCACATTATATAGCCTCTTAGTTTCTTTCTTCTATGTGATTGTTCCAGTTCTTGTATTTGGGAGTCCAACCGTGCTTGCTTTTTTTCCTCATTAATTTCTTGCTATTCTTTCTTAGTCTCTCGTATTCATCCCTTCTGTTCCTTGTTGGTCTTTGGATTAGTTTACTTCTGGCTTCGTTTCTTTTATCCACTGCCTCTCTGCATTCTTCGTCCCACCATGTTGCCCTTGGTTTTCTCGTTCTATACTCAACCTTTGTTTCTGCTGTTTTTGTGATACCTTCTTTTATTATTTCCCACCTTCGTTCTACTGTTTATATTGGCCTCCGCTACCTCTAACTCTGTTATACGTTCCTTGATCATTTGCTGGTAGTTTTCTTTCACTTTTTCAGCCTTCAGTTTATCCGTATCAATACTTGTTATTCTCATCGTGGGTATTGATTTTGCATTGTCAATTCGTTTCCTCAATGTCGCCTTGACCAACATATGATCGGACTCTGCTATTGCTCCTCTCATTGTTCTAGTGTCTATTATAATTGAGCTGTGTCTGGCTGACACTAATATGTGGTCTATTTGATTGACGGTTCGCCCGTCCGGCGAGATCCATGTTCCTTTATGGATCTGCTTATGAGGAAACATCGTACTTTTAAATATCAGTCCTCTCGCTGTGGCAAATTTAATAAGCCTCACCCATTGTCGGAAGTTCGTTCGTGGAGGATGTGTTGTCCTATAATTGGGGCATATAACGTTTCCTTGCATATCTTGGGATTTAGGTCTCCCATTATTAGTTTGATATCGTTGTTGGGTGTTCCATCCACTCCACTTTTTAGGTTTGTGTAGAATTCTTCTCTCATCAGGTCATCTTTGTCTTCGGTTGGTTCATGTACCGAAAATATCTATAGATTAAAGAATTTCATTCTGATTCTGATGTGGCATATTCTTTCATTTGTTGGTTTAAATTCTTTGATTTTGTTCATTAGGCGCTACCCTATTATGAACCCTGTTCCGAATTCATGCCTTTCACTGTTTGGTCCACTATAGTATATGTGGTGTTCTTCCCTTGTGAGTCTTCCACTTCCAGACCATCTCATCTCTTGCACTGCGGCCACATCCACCTTGTATTTGTGTATTTGCTGAATCAGTGCGTCCAGGGCTCCTGGCTGGTATAGAGTTCTTATATTCCAAGTTCCAATAATCATATCCTTTTCTCGTAGTTTCCGTCTTCTTAGCATCCGTTCTGGTTTTGTCCGAGGCTCTAATTGGGTTTTTGTAACGGTGAAGTTTTTACAGGGTGGGGTCGTTAGCCCTATGCCCAACCCTCCTCCTTTACCCGGGCTTGGGACCGGCAACAGCGTCTACTGGGCTACTCAATCCACCCAGCGACCACTGCAGGCGGAGTTGAAAGCGTTTACTATCACATCTATAACATTCTAAGTCGAATGAACTTAGAGCACAAGCTTTGTTTGTGAATAATGCAATGCAGAATTGTGAAATTATCATTTTTCACATTCATAGCGGTTGCTCTTTCTTTCAGAATTCCAATAAAACCTTTTCATGAATCCACCATAGAAGGTGCACCATATGTCCAAACTCCAACTAATTTACATCACTGCAAACCATATTGCATTGCAAAAGTAGTTTGCACTTCGGCAAAAATATCTTTTCCAGTAGTGGTTCCTTGTAGAGGACGTAAAGCCAGTAATTCCTCCGTCACAGTAAATTCCTCATCAACATCTCGTATAAGAACAGGTAGTTGAGTTGTATAAGATAAGTTGGTATTATCGTCCAAAGCAATCGAAAATGCTTCGAAAGCAGTCACACGATCGCCTAACGTTTTTTAGATATCACCAGCCATCATATCTATACGTCGAACAACAGTACGTCGAGATAAGGTTACTTCCTCTAATTCTTCCTTCTTTTCCGGACCCAAAAGTTCTGCAACATCTACTATGCATTATTTGAGAAACTCTCTTTCAGCGAATAGTTTCGATGCCTTCACTATTTTGGAACTAATTATAAAGCTAACTAACAAGATTATCCAGATATAATCTTTGTTTATGGAACATTTGTTGCTGTTTGCCCAACTCGGTTATAAACTTTTGAATTTTTCTTTTCTTAACTGACCCGTGACTGAGTTATGTTGAGCGATATGCTTACTAAAATAACACCATTTGATATTATATTCTGTATAGGAACCAATTGTTTTATTATTAAGTGAATATAATTTAATGTTATATAAATTTTGGTTATTAAAGTAACAAAAAAATGATTATTAATTTGCTAATTAACATTCGACTTAATCTCAGGGCCGTTGATTATGGATACGAAATACTTAATAATACAATTTATTCCCAGACATTATTGTAATTTAAATAAAAAGAATTTTTTATAGTAAACTTTAAATATATCGTATATTTCAAATAGATAATTATTATTACATATAACAAAATAAAAAACACAATAAAATATATCTGAAACAATTCTAATACAATTGTTTTTCTTTTATACTTTAAATCATTAATGGTTAAAGATCTTTACCTATTTTGTTTGAATTTGTTAAGCATCAATAACGTCTGCCAGAATTCAATACCTAGGTAGTATACACATTTTATGTATAATTATATGAACTAAACAATGCTTGTCCAGATCAAGTTACTTATACATGTACTTAGATTCAGTTTATTCAATAACTTTGCTATGTTCGTCTTTTCTTTAAATGGGTTTTACCAATTTATTAACTAGTTATTACTACTTAAACAATCTTTTACAATAATTGCTTAAAGAAATACCTTATAATACAGTATTTTTATTCTTCTCTCTTCTATGTGGTTTGGAACAGGAACTTCCCTGTATCAGGTTTTCTTCACCTGAAGTTCGGACTAATGCTGCGTAATATGTTCTTTTATCACTTTCACACTTTACTCATGTACTACTTTAAACACTATTTTTTTAAATAATAGTAACACTTTTTTTTATAATTGTAATTTAATTTTTGATTGGAGCTTTTTGGTTTCTCCCTTTGAAATAATATTTAATGTGCAGTCGTTTTAACTCTTTTTTTCAACTATATCACGCCTATATCCGTGATTCTCTACCAGTTGTCGGTCGACGATTGTTTTTTGGCGACCGACTGTCGGGTGCTTATCAACTATAACTTGTTGACTGCCTCTCTTCCGACTGTCTGTCGTGTAGTTATGTTTTTATTTTATATCAGTTCCTATGGGATTCCCCAGAACCTTGGAACTCGGGGATTTTCTCTAAAGTTTCAAACACATCCACACCCGGCGCCAAGGTTCTGGTGATTAATATATACTATACTACACTGACACACAATATTTATATTTTATACATAAATAACAAAGTAGGTACTTATTTAAATTCTTAAATTATCTATATATATATATATATGAAATATAAGAAATTATCGCGGATACATAAAATATCAGAAAAAGAAAAAGAAAAATATTGGGTATAATCCGCTGTAGAGCAACCGTAAACACGTGTTTCTGACTAATTGGTCGTCATCAGTACGGTGTAGCCAAGGAATAAGGTGGGATAACCTTGGAGATGTAAGCTAAACGGAAGACCATCAGGTGACAGACCACCATTTGCAGCTTCAGCTAGAAGATCCTCGGTTTTGAGGACAACAACTAACGTCGCCACGAGGAAGACAATGTCAACCTGCGTGCCATCCGAGACCCAGGAAATGTAAATGAAATATAAGAAATTATCGCGGATACATAAAATATCAGAAAAAGAAAAAGAAAAATATTGGGTATAATCCGCTGTAGAGCAACCGTAAACACGTGTTTCTGACTAATTGGTCGTCATCAGTACGGTGTAGCCAAGGAATAAGGTGGGATAACCTTGGAGATGTAAGCTAAACGGAAGACCATCAGGTGACAGACCACCATTTGCAGCTTCAGCTAGAAGATCCTCGGTTTTGAGGACAACAACTAACGTCGCCACGAGGAAGACAATGTCAACCTGCGTGCCATCCGAGACCCAGGAAATGTAAATGAAATATAAGAAATTATCGCGGATACATAAAATATCAGAAAAAGAAAAAGAAAAATATTGGGTATAATCCGCTGTAGAGCAACCGTAAACACGTGTTTCTGACTAATTGGTCGTCATCAGTACGGTGTAGCCAAGGAATAAGGTGGGATAACCTTGGAGATGTAAGCTAAACGGAAGACCATCAGGTGACAGACCACCATTTGCAGCTTCAGCTAGAAGATCCTCGGTTTTGAGGACAACAACTAACGTCGCCACGAGGAAGACAATGTCAACCTGCGTGCCATCCGAGACCCAGGAAATGTAAATGAAATATAAGAAATTATCGCGGATACATAAAATATCAGAAAAAGAAAAAGAAAAATATTGGGTATAATCCGCTGTAGAGCAACCGTAAACACGTGTTTCTGACTAATTGGTCGTCATCAGTACGGTGTAGCCAAGGAATAAGGTGGGATAACCTTGGAGATGTAAGCTAAACGGAAGACCATCAGGTGACAGACCGTTTAGCTTACATCTCCAAGGTTATCCCACCTTATTCCTTGGCTACACCGTACTGATGACGACCAATTAGTCAGAAACACGTGTTTACGGTTGCTCTACAGCGGATTATACCCAATATTTTTCTTTTTCTTTTTCTGATATTTTATGTATCCGCGATAATTTCTTATATTTCATTTACATTTCCTGGGTCTCGGATGGCACGCAGGTTGACATTGTCTTCCTCGTGGCGACGTTAGTTGTTGTCCTCAAAACCGAGGATCTTCTAGCTGAAGCTGCAAATGGTGGTCTGTCACCTGATGGTCTTCCGTTTAGCTTACATCTCCAAGGTTATCCCACCTTATTCCTTGGCTACACCGTACTGATGACGACCAATTAGTCAGAAACACGTGTTTACGGTTGCTCTACAGCGGATTATACCCAATATTTTTCTTTTTCTTTTTCTGATATTTTATGTATCCGCGATAATTTCTTATATTTCATTTACATTTCCTGGGTCTCGGATGGCACGCAGGTTGACATTGTCTTCCTCGTGGCGACGTTAGTTGTTGTCCTCAAAACCGAGGATCTTCTAGCTGAAGCTGCAAATGGTGGTCTGTCACCTGATGGTCTTCCGTTTAGCTTACATCTCCAAGGTTATCCCACCTTATTCCTTGGCTACACCGTACTGATGACGACCAATTAGTCAGAAACACGTGTTTACGGTTGCTCTACAGCGGATTATACCCAATATTTTTCTTTTTCTTTTTCTGATATTTTATGTATCCGCGATAATTTCTTATATTTCATTTACATTTCCTGGGTCTCGGATGGCACGCAGGTTGACATTGTCTTCCTCGTGGCGACGTTAGTTGTTGTCCTCAAAACCGAGGATCTTCTAGCTGAAGCTGCAAATGGTGGTCTGTCACCTGATGGTCTTCCGTTTAGCTTACATCTCCAAGGTTATCCCACCTTATTCCTTGGCTACACCGTACTGATGACGACCAATTAGTCAGAAACACGTGTTTACGGTTGCTCTACAGCGGATTATACCCAATATTTTTCTTTTTCTTTTTCTGATATTTTATGTATCCGCGATAATTTCTTATATTTCATTTACATTTCCTGGGTCTCGGATGGCACGCAGGTTGACATTGTCTTCCTCGTGGCGACGTTAGTTGTTGTCCTCAAAACCGAGGATCTTCTAGCTGAAGCTGCAAATGGTGGTCTGTCACCTGATGGTCTTCCGTTTAGCTTACATCTCCAAGGTTATCCCACCTTATTCCTTGGCTACACCGTACTGATGACGACCAATTAGTCAGAAACACGTGTTTACGGTTGCTCTACAGCGGATTATACCCAATATTTTTCTTTTTCTTTTTCTGATATATATATATATATATATATATATAAATAATTCTAAATTTTTCTTGACCTTATTCACATATTCATGTGCATATATATAATTAAATTTCTTGGACGATTTAGAGGTCAATACTAATTTCAAATTAATTTAAAATTAGTTTAATTGTTAATTAGGTAATTTTTAATCTTTTTAAAAATTACCCAGCGGTCCAGGAATCGAACCCGAAATCTCCTGATTACTAGTCAGGTGTGTTATCCACTACACTACCACGGGCTTTCGGTCTTGACTCCTTTAATTGTACTGATATACATATACATATACATATAGCAAGTAACAGATGGAAAGTATTGCTGGTATACCAGCGTATATAAGCACCGAAACGTCCATGTGCTGTATATGATAAATAATTCTAAATTTTTCTTGACCTTATTCACATATTCATGTGCATATATATAATTAAATTTCTTGGACGATTTAGAGGTCAATACTAATTTCAAATTAATTTAAAATTAGTTTAATTGTTAATTAGGTAATTTTTAATCTTTTTAAAAATTACCCAGCGGTCCAGGAATCGAACCCGAAATCTCCTGATTACTAGTCAGGTGTGTTATCCACTACACTACCACGGGCTTTCGGTCTTGACTCCTTTAATTGTACTGATATACATATACATATACATATAGCAAGTAACAGATGGAGATATATATATATATATATGATATTCCTGATGTTTTCGCGGTCGTATGATGAAACAATGGTTTCTCGGGTTCTTGGCCGCGTGTGAGATGTGTCCTGAGAAGGACTGTTGTCTCGACGTTTCGACGAGATCGCACTCGTCATTTTCTAGAGATAGTCTTCTGCTGGTTACAGTTGAGAGTTATCTGCTGTTCGCCTTGTTGTACGCCTGCTTTTATATTGCTGAGTTGGAGTGGGGTCGGGTGGGGGATGTTGTACTGTGGCGATCGCTCGCAAGCGGCTGCGTGTGATTGGTCCGTGTATTTGCGAATCCTGTGTATGGGTCTGCTTCGGTTGTGGAGTGTTGCGTTTATCGTGAGTTCTAATCTGTATGTCGGCCACGAGCGGTTTCCATGTATGCGGCAGGCGTAGGCCACCGTCTCTTTTATTTAAACTTCTGGGCCTCTTTTCAATTTCTATCGCTTCTCTAGTGATTCTAGTAGCTAGATTTTCGCTCTTTGCTAATAACTTTGTATTGTCGAAGTCGATATTATGCCCCGTTATCACACGATGTTGTGCTAGAGATGAAGTTGGTTCTTTCTTGAGCACTGCGTTTCTATGTTCTTCTTTTCTTACGTTTATTCGCCTATTCGTCTGCCCTACATAGGATTGGTCGCACTCCAAGCATGGTATTTCGTACACGCCCTGATCTTCGAGTGGAATTTTATCTTTCGCGTTGATTAATTCATCAGCTATTTTTCTCTTTGTTGTAAAAACTGTGTTGATGTTGTGTTTTCTTAGTATTCGGCTGATTTTATCTGTGGTACCTTTTACATATGGGAGAAAGGCTCTTGAAATGAATTCTTCTTTCTCTTTCTCTGTTCTTCTTGTTTTGTTATAGGTGGCTTCCTTTATTATTTTGTGCGAGTAACCGTTTGCAAGGAGAGCGTTTCTAATATTTGTTCTTTCTTCGGATTTATGTTCTTTATCTGTTAGTCTGTCGGATCGTAGTACTAGTGTTTTTACTACTGCGTTCAGTTGCGCCGGATGATGGTGAGATTGCGCTTTTAAATATCTATTTGTGTGTGTAGGTTTCCGGTAAACAGTATGTCCCAATGTCCCGTTTTCTTTCTTGATCACCAACACATCTAGAAATGGTAGTTTCCCTTGTTCTTCTACCTCCATTGTGAATTTAATTTTCGGATGTTGGGCGTTTAGGTGGTATAGAAAGTCTTCTAGTTTTTCTCTGCCATGTGTCCATATTACAAATGTATCGTCAACATACCGCAGCCACAGTTTTGGTTTATTCGCACAGGTGTTAACAAACTTTGTTTCAAAGTTCTCCATAAATATGTTGGCTATTATCGGTGACAGAGGTGAGCCCATCGGTGCGCCTTCAACTTGTCGCTATTTTTGGTTGTTGTAAGTAAAATAGGTATTTACTAGGCAGTGTTCTATCAAGTTGATTGTAGTCTTTTGTACTTGATACTGGTTTTCTAATATGGACATGGTTTCAGCGATTGGCACCTGCGTAAATAGGGATGTTACATCGAAACTGACTAACAGATCCGTTGGTTCGAGATGGATGTCTTTTATCAATTCAATGAAGTGATCTGCATTCTTTACGTAGGATGCCATTTGTTCTGCGTGTACTTGAAGTTAAAACCGATGTACCACTCCGTCCGATTGTAAGCTCAATTGGATCACCAACACAAGCGTTAGCACGATACCTGGCACAAGAACTTCAAGTACACGCAGAACAAATGGCATCCTACGTAAAGAATGCAGATCACTTCATTGAATTGATAAAAGACATCCATCTCGAACCAACGGATCTGTTAGTCAGTTTCGATGTAACATCCCTATTTACGCAGGTGCCAATCGCTGAAACCATGTCCATATTAGAAAACCAGTATCAAGTACAAAAGACTACAATCAACTTGATAGAACACTGCCTAGTAAATACCTATTTTACTTACAACAACCAAAAATAGCGACAAGTTGAAGGCGCACCGATGGGCTCACCTCTGTCACCGATAATAGCCAACATATTTATGGAGAACTTTGAAACAAAGTTTGTTAACACCTGTGCGAATAAACCAAAACTGTGGCTGCGGTATGTCGACGATACATTTGTAATATGGACACATGGCAGAGAAAAACTAGAAGACTTTCTATACCACCTAAACGCCCAACATCCGAAAATTAAATTCACAATGGAGGTAGAAGAACAAGGGAAACTACCATTTCTAGATGTGTTGGTGATCAAGAAAGAAAACGGGACATTGGGACATACTGTTTACCGGAAACCTACACACACAAATAGATATTTAAAAGAGCAATCTCACCATCATCCGGCGCAACTGAACGCAGTAGTAAAAACACTAGTACTACGATCCGACAGACTAACAGATAAAGAACATAAATCCGAAGAAAGAACAAATATTAGAAACGCTCTCCTTGCAAACGGTTACTCGCACAAAATAATAAAGGAAGCCACCTATAACAAAACAAGAAGAACAGAGAAAGAGAAAGAAGAATTCATTTCAAGAGCCTTTCTCCCATATGTAAAAGGTACCACAGATAAAATCAGCCGAATACTAAGAAAACACAACATCAACACAGTTTTTACAACAAAGAGAAAAATAGCTGATGAATTAATCAACGCGAAAGATAAAATTCCACTCGAAGATCAGGGCGTGTACGAAATACCATGCTTGGAGTGCGACCAATCCTATGTAGGCCAGACGAATAGGCGAATAAACGTAAGAAAAGAAGAACATAGAAACGCAGTGCTCAAGAAAGAACCAACTTCATCTCTAGCACAACATCGTGTGATAACGGGGCATAATATCGACTTCGACAATACAAAGTTATTAGCAAAGAGCGAAAATCTAGCTACTAGAATCACTAGAGAAGCGATAGAAATTGAAAAGAGGCCCAGAAGTTTAAATAAAAGAGACGACGGCGAACGCCTGCCGCATACATGGAAACCGCTCGTGGCCGACATACAGATTAGAACTCACGATAAACGCAACACTCCACAACCGAAGCAGACCCATACACAGGATTCGCAAATACACGGACCAATCACACGCAGCCGCTTGCGAGCGATCGCCACAGTACAACATCCCCCACCCGACCCCACTCCAACTCAGCAATATAAAAGCAGGCGTACAACAAGGCGAACAGCAGATAACTCTCAACTGTAACCAGCAGAAGACTATCTCTAGAAAATGACGAGTGCGATCTCGTCGAAACGTCGAGACAACAGTCCTTCTCAGGACACATCTCACACGCGGCCAAGAACCCGAGAAACCATTGTTTTGTTGTGGTTTTCCGGGTTTGGAACCGCGTAGTATTTGCTCTATAGTCCCAAGAAGGACTGCTTGGTCGACGTTTCGATGAGATCTCACTCATCTTCTTCTGGACGATCGTGTTCGAGTTGCAATCGGAGAATGCGGCTGGTTGTTGGTGCCTATATTTATATAAGTTGGCTCGCCGTGTGAACTGCCAATCAGAGCGCGCGCTTGAGTGGTAGTGGTGGGAGAGTTTGTGTCATTTCTTCGGTGATTGTCGTCAGCGCCTGTTGCCTGCGCTTGAGTTCTTTTACGGGATGTCGTTTTTGCTATATACGATATTATCGGTTTCCACGTTTGCGGTAACCGTTGAGCATCATCCCGTTTATTAAGATTATGCGGTCGCTTCTCTATTTCTATGGCTTCTCTTGTTATTCGAGTAGGCAGGTGTTCGCTCTTAGCTATCGTCTTTGTGTGTTCGAAGTCGATGTTGTGGCCTGTCATTAATCGGTGTTGGGCTAACGACGATGTGGTGTCTTTCTTTAATACTGCATTTCGTTGTTCTTCTCGCCGAATATTGATTCGTCTATTTGTCTGACCGATGTAGGAAGATTCGCAGTCGCCGCATGGTATTTCGTATACTCCTTGTTGTTCCAGCGGAATATTATCTTTCGGGTTAGGTAACACTTGGCTTATTTTCTTGTGGGTGGTAAATATTGTGTGTATTTTATGTTTCTTCAACGTTCTTCCTATTTTATCGGTTGTTCCTTTTATATAGGGGAGATATGCCTTTGTGGTTACCTCTTCTTGCTCTGCTGTCGTGCTGTTTTTAACGTGAATGGCCTTATTGATGCTTTTTTGCGAGAAACCGTTTGATGTTAGAATGTTTCTGATTTTGTGTGTTTCTTTTGCGACGTATTCTTCGTCTGCTAATCTTCGTGACCTACTCACAAGGGTTTTAACTACCGATTGTAGTTGTCCCGGGTGGTGATGTGAGTGTGCGTTCAAATAGCGGTTCGTATGCGTGCTCTTTCTGTATACGGTATGCCCTAAACTCCCGTCCTCTTTTCTTATTACCAATACATCTAGAAATGGTAGTTTTCCCTCTTTTTCCGTTTCCATTGTGAATTTGATTTTAGGGTGTGTATTGTTTAGGTGTTCTAGGAAATACTGTAGTTTG
The DNA here is from genome assembly GCA_963170755.1 of Amphimallon solstitiale. Lineage (NCBI taxonomy): Eukaryota > Metazoa > Arthropoda > Insecta > Coleoptera > Scarabaeidae > Amphimallon > Amphimallon solstitiale. Next base: position 46,972,496 of record OY720677.1, on the reverse strand, counting down.
TCTTGTCCGTGTGTCCAAATAATGAAAGTATCATCCACATATCTGAGCCACAGTTTAGGTTGGTATTCTGCTGATTCTATTGCTGTAGTTTCGAAATGTTCCATAAATAGGTTGGCAATGATTGGCGATAGTGGAGAGCCCATAGGTGCGCCTTCCGTTTGTTTGTATCGTTGGCCATCGAACATGAAGTACGTGTTTGACAGGCAGTGTTTCACTAAATTTATTAGATGCTCCGGTGGTCGGTATTTCTTCTCGATAATCGATATCGCTTCTGTTACTGGCACTTGTGTAAATAGAGAAGTCACATCGAAGCTCACTAATAAATCTGTCGGTTGAAGTTTTTGTGCTTTTATCACTTGTATAAAGTGCTCTGCATTCTTTATATATGATGATACCCCTTCTGCAAACGGTTGCAGTTGTTCGGCGAGGTATCTAGCAAGTGCCTGTGTTGGTGACCCTATCGAACTTACTATTGGTCTCAGCGGAGCGCCCTGCTTGTGAATTTTCGGCAGGCCGTACAGTTTCGGACATTTCGAGGATTTTTCTCTCGGTATGATTTTCTTCTTAATGTCATCACTGATAGGTGTAGCGTTGATTTTGTTTTTCGTCGTTTTCTCTAGGTATGTAGTTGGATCCGTCATTATCGGTTTGTAAGAAGGATCTTGTAACATTGTTTTTATCTTGTCGTTGTAATCTGTTTTGTTTAGAATAACCGTCGCATTGCCTTTGTCTGCTGGTAAAATCGTGATGATTTCGTCGTTACTAAGTTCTTTCAGAGCTAGGTATTCATCTCTGGTTACGTTTCTCCTTGGTGGACGGGAATTTCGTAGAATAACGGACACATCTTGTCTAACTGTTTCTGCGTCATTAGGGTCTAATGCGTGAATGGCTGATTCTACGCCACATATGATGGTTTCTATCGGTATTCGAGAAGGAGCAATAGCGTAGTTGAACCCTTTCTCTAGTACACTTGTCGCAGCTGATGACAACGGCTTGCTTGAAAGGTTGTGAACTACTCGTAGAGGTTCTTGTCCGGGTACATTTGACTGTCGGTTTGTCTGGAGATAATTTATTTTCTTAATTTGCCTCTCCGTTCTCCAAGTAGCGTCGTTTTCGGCTCTAAATGCGGCCGATCTTTCAATTTTGTCCCATAGTGTGGCTCAGATATGTGGATGATACTTTCATTATTTGGACAGACGGACAAGACAAACTACAGTATTTCCTAGAACACCTAAACAATACACACCCTAAAATCAAATTCACAATGGAAACGGAAAAAGAGGGAAAACTACCATTTCTAGATGTATTGGTAATAAGAAAAGAGGACGGGAGTTTAGGGCATACCGTATACAGAAAGAGCACGCATACGAACCGCTATTTGAACGCACACTCACATCACCACCCGGGACAACTACAATCGGAAGTTAAAACCCTTGTGAGTAGGTCACGAAGATTAGCAGACGAAGAACACGTCGCAGAAGAAACACACAAAATCAGAAACATTCTAACATCAAACGGTTTCTCGCAAAAAAGCATCAATAAGGCCATTCACGTTAAAAACAGCACGACAGCAGAGCAAGAAGAGGTAACCACAAAGGCATATCTCCCCTATATAAAAGGAACAACCGATAAAATAGGAAGAACGTTGAAGAAACATAAAATACACACAATATTTACCACCCACAAGAAAATAAGCCAAGTGTTACCTAACCCGAAAGATAATATTCCGCTGGAACAACAAGGAGTATACGAAATACCATGCGGCGACTGCGAATCTTCCTACATCGGTCAGACAAATAGACGAATCAATATTCGGCGAGAAGAACACCGAAATGCAGTATTAAAGAAAGACACCACATCATCGTTAGCCCAACACCGATTAATGACAGGCCACAACATCGACTTCGAACACACAAAGACGATAGCTAAGAGCGAACACCTGCCTACTCGAATAACAAGAGAAGCCATAGAAATAGAGAAGCGACCGCATAATCTTAATAAACGGGATGATGCTCAACGGTTACCGCAAACGTGGAAACCGATAATATCGTATATAGCAAAAACGACATCCCGTAAAAGAACTCAAGCGCAGGCAACAAGCGCTGACGACAATCACCGAAGAAATGACACAAACTCTCCCACCACTACCACTCAAGCGCGCGCTCTGATTGGCAGTTCACACGGCGAGCCAACTTATATAAATATAGGCACCAACAACCAGCCGCATTCTCCGATTGCAACTCGAACACGATCGTCCAGAAGAAGATGAGTGAGATCTCATCGAAACGTTGACCAAGCAGTCCTTCTTGGGACTATAGAGCAAATACTACGCGGTTCCAAACCCGGAAAACCACAACGTCATACTACGACCGCGGAAACATCCGAACAAATTTATATATATATATATATATATATATATATATATAAAAATAAAATATTTTTCTTGGTTTGTTAGGCCATTGTTAATGTATAAAATTTAAGGGAACTAAAACAACATTCTCATCGACGTTTCGGTTTTATTATAACATCAAAACCTTTTTCCAGATAACTGCAATATGACAAAAACTGTACATTTTCATAATATTAACAATGTGTATAAGAAAACATTTCCAAGAAATTACTTAAATACAAGGAACAATTATTAAAAACAATGTCTAAAAAACATGTCTAAAAAATACATATGTTTACTATAAACAATAAACGCATATAACAATCAGAAATACTTACATTAAAAATAAAAGTAATTGCCTATATACAATTTTTTTAAGGGAAAAAAAACATTTCCCTAACTCATGTTCTAACTACATTTTTGATAATTGTAAAATTAATTTATCTGATCGGCTAGTTTTATGAACTTATGTGATTTCACCAAGTGTAATGCCTATGGTTTATAACATCGAACTAAATGTATATCTGTGATAAAAGGTCTTAAAATATTTTAACGTACAAAATTTTATACAGTTTTTTTGGTCTAGTGTTTTGAAATTGTTTCTTTAAAGTATTAAACTAAAACTGCGATACACATTAAGAGAGAACGAGAAAATGGAAAAACATACATATAGGAGAGAAGAACAGCTTTAATCTTATCATATAATAGTGTTGTAAATTTTAGACAAATTTTTTATGTCCGATCTATCATTAATTGTTTTGTCATTTCCCCTTATATGCAGCATCTCCAAAAAACATCTCGGTTTATATTTGTTCTCCACCTCTAAAATTTTAACATTTTTAAAATCAAAAGTGTGCTTTAATGAATCACAATGTTTTTTTAAGGCTGTACTGTTTTTTTGGAATTTATGGCCATCAATTTTAGTTCCCTTAAATTTTATACATTAACAATGGCCTAACAAACCAAGAAAAATATTTTATTTTATATATATGCATTAAAGGCCAAGAAAACGTTTTATTTTTAAATATTATATATATATATATATGATATATAGTGTTTTCTTTTTTCTTTTCGTTGCCGTGTAGAAATATATTGTGATTTTTTTCCCCTTTTTTTCGTGGGTATTTTCGGCAAATTACAAATTAAAAATTAAAACAATTCATGTAGAATAAGAAATTTTGTTTATTTTACGTTTCGCCATTTTTTATGGCTTCTTCAGAAATATAATGTTATCTTATAATCACTAGAAAGCTTTTAGGTTGTAAATTCATTTTTTTTCATGTTGTTTTCTTTTTTGTGCTTATAGCATTTCACTTTTCACCAAGAAAATAACAATTTTCATTTTACTAATGACTATAGAAAACATTCTTATTTTTATTATTTTGCAAGTTTATTTCGAAACTATTAACGCTAGAGCGTTATCATTGCATGTACTTCACACCACATTACTTGACACTACAATACGCCAACAGTTTCACAATTGCATGCACAGTTTCCGAGATAAAACAGAAAAATTTCGTGAAAATATTGCAAGTTTATTTCGAAACTATTAACGCTAGATAAATCAAAATAATAAAAATAAGAATGTTTTCTATAGTCATTAGTAAAATGAAAATTGTTATTTTCTTGGTGAAAAGTGAAATGTTATAAGCACAAAAAAGAAAACAACATGAAAAAAAAATGAATTTACAACCTAAAAGCTTTCTAGTGATTATAAGATAACATTATATTTCTGAAGAAGCCATAAAAAATGGCGAAACGTAAAATAAACAAAATTTCTTATTCTACATGAATTGTTTTAATTTTTAATTTGTAATTTGCCGAAAATACCCACGAAAAAAAGGGAAAAAAAATCACAATATATATATATATATATATATATATATATATATATATATACACAAAAAAAGGAATTAATCGCGGATACATAAAATACAAGAAAAGGAAAATTATCGGGTAAATTCCGCTGTAGAGCAACCGTAGACACGTGTTTCTGACTCATTGGTCGTCGTCAGTACGGTGTAGCCAAGGAGTAAGGTGGGATAACCTTGGAGATGTAAGCTACACGGAAGACCATCAGGTGACAGACCGCCATTTGTAGCTTCGGCTAGAAGAGCCTCGGTTTTGAGGATTCACATCCAACCTCGCCACGAGGAAGCCAATGCCAACCTGCGTGCCATTCGAGACCCAGGAAAGAAAAATCACAAAAAAAGGAATTAATCGCGGATACATAAAATACAAGAAAAGGAAAATTATCGGGTAAATTCCGCTGTAGAGCAACCGTAGACACGTGTTTCTGACTCATTGGTCGTCGTCAGTACGGTGTAGCCAAGGAGTAAGGTGGGATAACCTTGGAGATGTAAGCTACACGGAAGACCATCAGGTGACAGACCGCCATTTGTAGCTTCGGCTAGAAGAGCCTCGGTTTTGAGGATTCACATCCAACCTCGCCACGAGGAAGCCAATGCCAACCTGCGTGCCATCCGAGACCCAGGAAAGAAAAATCACAAAAAAAGGAATTAATCGCGGATACATAAAATACAAGAAAAGGAAAATTATCGGGTAAATTCCGCTGTAGAGCAACCGTAGACACGTGTTTCTGACTCATTGGTCGTCGTCAGTACGGTGTAGCCAAGGAGTAAGGTGGGATAACCTTGGAGATGTAAGCTACACGGAAGACCATCAGGTGACAGACCGCCATTTGTAGCTTCGGCTAGAAGAGCCTCGGTTTTGAGGATTCACATCCAACCTCGCCACGAGGAAGCCAATGCCAACCTGCGTGCCATCCGAGACCCAGGAAAGAAAAATCACAAAAAAAGGAATTAATCGCGGATACATAAAATACAAGAAAAGGAAAATTATCGGAATTTACCCGATAATTTTCCTTTTCTTGTATTTTATGTATCCGCGATTAATTCCTTTTTTTGTGATTTTTCTTTCCTGGGTCTCGGATGGCACGCAGGTTGGCATTGGCTTCCTCGTGGCGAGGTTGGATGTGAATCCTCAAAACCGAGGCTCTTCTAGCCGAAGCTACAAATGGCGGTCTGTCACCTGATGGTCTTCCGTGTAGCTTACATCTCCAAGGTTATCCCACCTTACTCCTTGGCTACACCGTACTGACGACGACCAATGAGTCAGAAACACGTGTCTACGGTTGCTCTACAGCGGAATTTACCCGATAATTTTCCTTTTCTTGTATTTTATGTATCCGCGATTAATTCCTTTTTTTGTGATTTTTCTTTCCTGGGTCTCGGATGGCACGCAGGTTGGCATTGGCTTCCTCGTGGCGAGGTTGGATGTGAATCCTCAAAACCGAGGCTCTTCTAGCCGAAGCTACAAATGGCGGTCTGTCACCTGATGGTCTTCCGTGTAGCTTACATCTCCAAGGTTATCCCACCTTACTCCTTGGCTACACCGTACTGACGACGACCAATGAGTCAGAAACACGTGTCTACGGTTGCTCTACAGCGGAATTTACCCGATAATTTTCCTTTTCTTGTATATATATATATATATATATGATATTAAATTTTTATTGACCTTTAATTCATATATGTAAATATATATTAATTTTATTGGACGATTTTTAGGTCGTTATACTAGTTTTAAATAATTTTAAAACTCGCTAATTTGCAGTGTTTGAAAATTACAATTTTCTAATTTTACCACTGAATATTAATTAATTAAGTAATTTTTTTTTAAAAATTACCGACACGGCTGAGATTCGAACTCAGGACATACCGATTACTAGTCGGTTGCTCTACCACCTGGGCTACCGTCGGTGTCTGACTTCGAATTTCTAAATCGTACTGATATATGTATATCAAGTAACAGATGGAAATGAGAATGTATATATTTAGCACTGAACGTCCATGTGCTTTATATATGTGATATTAAATTTTTATTGACCTTTAATTCATATATGTAAATATATATTAATTTTATTGGACGATTTTTAGGTCGTTATACTAGTTTTAAATAATTTTAAAACTCGCTAATTTGCAGTGTTTGAAAATTACAATTTTCTAATTTTACCACTGACTATTAATTAATTAGGTAATTTTTTTTTTATTATTTTTTTTTTAAATTACCCAGCGGTCCAGGAATCGAACCCGAATCTCCCGATTACCAGTCAGGTGCGTTAACCACTACGCTACCGTGGGCTTCGGTCTTGATTCCTTTAAATTGTACTGATATACATATACATATACATATAACAAGTAACAGATGGAAAGTATTGCTGGTATACCAGCGTATATAAGCACCTAGACGTCCATGTGCTGTATATGATAAATAATTCTAGATTTTTCTTGACCTTAATTCACATATTCATGTGCATATATATATAATTAAATTTCTTGGACGATTTAGAGGTCATACTAATTTCAAATTAATTTAAAATTAGTTTAATTGTTAATTAGGTAAATTTTAATATCTTTAAAAATTACCCAGCGGTCCAGGAATCGAACCCGAAATCTCCCGATTACCAGTCAGGTGCGTTAACCACTACGCTACCGTGGACTTCGGTCTTGATTCCTTTAAATTGTACTGATACACATATACATATATATATAGCAAGTAACAGATGGAAAGTATTGCTGGTATACCAGCGTATATAAGCACCGAGGCGTCCATGTGCTGTATATGATAAATAATTCTAGATTTTTCTTGACCTTAATTCACATATTCATGTGCATATATCCACTTTTCGTTTTTTTACACCAGGCATCTTCTTATTTATATGGATTCTTTTGCTTCACTATGAACTGAATTCAAAAATGAACTGATGCGTTCGCTGACCGGAGCGGTTTTATATACCTGCCGCAATAGGCAACTAGAATATTCTCGAACGTACGCGTGTGTTTGTGAGCGCTTCAAGGCTATGGGTAATCCCCGGGGGCCGGGGATTGCCCATATATGATGTATGTACAGTATTACAGCTAGGATACTTTTATTTTGTTAGTGCAGGGAACAGAAGATTTCAATGCAGAAGTGGAAAAAAGTATTAATTTTTGCATATTTTCCAGGTGTTCGAGATCCTAGTGACTTGAAAATGATAAACCCACCGGATATGTCGTCCATCGAAGAAGTGTCAATAATTAACGAAGGAAGAGAACATGAGAAATGGAATACGTCACAGAAGAAATTACTAGCTCTGATGTCCGTGCTCGTTATGCTCAACAGCTCTTTGTATATGCACATGGCGGCCAATGCAGAGGTCTACATGAGTGCCGGTCAATTACGAACTAGGCCAGGCGCGTGCGCCGTCCGCGGCTTAACATGCATATTGACAAATTTAGTCGCCGCAACCATCATGGATTATGTTGGCTGTTATAAGATTTTATTGCTGGGGTCGCTGCTCGTGCCTGTAGCGCCAATAGCGATTGCTTTTTTCGATAAATCCTATTTAGCTGGCATTGCAGCGCTGGGTATAGTAACGGGCCTCATCGATACCACTGCTTCAGTCACAATCGCCAGCACTTTCAGGCATAGGATAGAACGGTACGAAGCTTTCGCCGTCATGTGGGCCGCTCGCTATTTTGGAAATCTAGTGCTGGCACCTCTCGCTGCTATTTGGCATTTCTTCTTTAACAACATATTTATGGCCGCTTATTTCTTCATCTATCTGATAATCTTTCTAATGTTGGCGGTCTGTCATAAATCAGTCGTAAAACATCTGACGAACGTATCGAAGCTTTCCAATCCATCAGTGCCGATGTCGAGCGTGGTGGCAAACGGCAAAGTTCTCGCCAAGATGGCGCTACTGATATTGTCCATGGACGTTTTCACGCTTGCGTATTTTACCCATGGCCGACCGCTTTGGGCTTCCGGCCGTTCCGGAGGTTTTAAATGGACCTGGATCGTAGTGTGGCTGCCATATTACGTCCCGTACGTTCTGGGTGCCATCCTGATTGTGACGCTATCGAAGAAATACCACCATTGCATGGGGCAGACGTTGCTTCTCTCTTTGGCCGCAGGAGGTGTCTGCTGTTATGTGAAATACTTTATACGAAATTCCTGGTACAGCATAATACCTATATCGTGCATTCCGGTGTGTACAGCGATCATAGATGTGGCTGTGTCAGTCAGTTTCGCTCAGCACATGGAGGACCACCATGGCGTTTCTTCGTACGCTGCCATCTATGGCCTTGCCAATATAGTATACTCGTTGTGTTCTATCACGACCAATCTGACAGACTGCACTGTGCTGGAAATGATGGTTATTGTATGTTTTATATTGGGCAAATTTATAGAGAATTTCCTGAAGTTTTTAGTGAAACGACATTAAGAACAATTCGTTTTGAATGCACAATGCGATCGACGCGTAAAGGGATGGGGAGCTGACACTATTTATGATATTGAATCTTGCTTGACTCTTGCTTTTTGTCTAAAACTCATATAGAGGAGTGTGGGACACAGAGGTTTTAAGAGGGGGTTTGACCTAATGAAAATTATCGAACGCCGCATGTCGGGTTGTCTAAAATATATGGAATATACTTGAGCAGTTTAATATGCAAGGGGTTTATTACAGAAATCTTGATGCGACAAAACTAAGGTAGGTATGCCTGGTCAACTCTAGTAAAATTTAACAGGAAATAAAGAGAGCTTCATAGGCGTAGCTAGGGGGGGCAGGGGGGGCAGGGGGGCCTGACCCCCCTGATGGCCCTTGCCCCCCCCCCTGAAATATTCAATAGAAAAAAAATTGCAAATACAATAATGTAAACAAGAAACAATAAAAAAACAAACGTGTGTAATAATTAATATTGATTAATGAATCCACTAGATCACGCCGCACGCGTTGATTCCCAAAATCGGCACGTGGCGAAATCTGTCAGTCAGTTTCTAACAGAGATTTATAATATCGAGAACAATATACATAATCAAAGAATTTTTTTAATGCATATTATATTGTTATGGATCGCCTATAGTCATCGGAATACAATACTACGCATTTCGATTTCGTGTTCCTATATCACCAACACGGGTTCAAAGATCCCAAGTCTAGATTGTTGCGGAATAGAAGAGAAAACAACGCGGGGAATTCCCGAAAGTTCGCGTCTGTTCCTCCGTAGTATTATATAAAGGCAAGCTGGGCCGCTAGAAGTCAGTCAGTTAGATAGTTTGACAGTGTACAGCAAATAATAAAGCGGCGATCGATAGAGTAGTGATACAACAAGTGTATTTGTATTACTGAATTAGAGAAGTACTGGTGAACTGTGTTTAAGCGTATTACTACCGAAGTACCAAGTAAGTGTAGTAGTTAGTAAATTTGCTTTATTGCAAGTTATCAGTTGTGTTTTGTTTTTTTTAACGCTTATTAGTTATTTTTAACAATTTATTCAGTATAGCTTTTATCGCCAAACTTATGTGTCAATTTGTTTTTTTTTTCATTAATATAAACATTAAAATGCAATATCAAATAAGTATATTTCAATTTTTGATTTGATAGAGTTTCTGGGTTGGCAACTTGCTATCTGTCTGTCGGTCTGTAACCAAACGCGCATAACTCAAAAACTATCCACTCGAATTTCGAATTGAACGAAATTGAAATTTAGTACGCAATTGTCTTTATCATAAGACACAATGTTTTGCTTGCTTGTCAGGTGGTATATATCATATAAATATATATGGAAAAATTATTTCCTGACCACTTGAAGATACCTTATACAATAAGGATAACCAAATAGTGCTAAACAGCTATTCTCCGGGCTATGGATCCCGACGAGCGCTGAATTATAAGCAAAATTTGCCGTATTTTTACTAACACTTAACACTGTTAGACAAAAAAATACAAATTCCGATTGAATGGTACTACTAAGAAAAAGAAGCATACTCTATAGGTAGGATTCCTACCCTGTACTGACGAGAACAAAAGAGTTCGAAACCGGTCTGCAGGTGGTGACATCCTACCTATAGAGAATGCTTCTTTTTCTTGGTAGTACCATTCAATCTGAATTTATATTTTTTGTCTAACAGTGTTAGTAAAAATACGGCAGATTTTACTTATAATTCAGCGCTCGTCGGGGTCCATAGCCCGGAGAATAGCTGTTTAGCACTATTTGGTTATCCTTATTGTATAAGGTATCTTCAGGTGGTCAGGAAATAATTTTTCCATATATATTTATACAAATGTCTTTAGTCTCTCAATTTTTTTGTTGTTGTAGATTATGGACATAAGAAAATTTTTCAAAAGACAAACATCTTCACCATCTCTACAACCAACTACACTAGAAGAGGATAATAATAATCAGTCTGAACCGCAGCCCGGTACAAGCAAAGATCTGGATCAGAACATTCAACCAAAATCAATCATGCACCATTACCATGTGAAAATAGACGCTTCTGACTTGGGCCAACTAGAAGAAAACGCATCGCAACCAATTCTTAAAAGATTTCCACAAACTATGTTTGGTAATAAAAAAAGGTCGTTCAGCGCAAACTATTATAAAGATTTTGATTGGTTGGAATACAGCGTCAAAACAGATTCCATTTCGTGCTATGCTTGTCGTCATTTTGGAGCTGTTATGGATGAAGAAGCTTTTAGAATGCTGGGATTCCGCAACTGGAAAAAAACTGGTGAGAAATTAAAAAAACATGATGTATCTTTGCATCACATTGAAAGTCTCAATAAATGGCATAACTATAAAAAGACAATAAAAAGCGGAAATGTTTTATCTCATCTTTCACAAGCTTATAGCACCCAGATAGAGAAAAATAGGAATTACTTGAGAATATTGGCAGATATAAGCTTAACACTGGCTCGTCAAGGAATGGCTTTTAGAGGTCATGACGAAGGCGAAAGTTCATTAAATAAAGGAAACTTTAAGGAAATATGTAACCTAATAGCAACGTATAACAAGGACTTTGACATTCTACATAATTCGCATAAAAACTATACCAGTCCCCAAATACAAAATGAAATTATTGCCCTCTTGTCACGGGCGTCTTTAAAAAAGATACTCGATGAAATTAGGCATTCCGGAACTTTTTCAATCATGTGTGATGAAGCTCGTTCTTTCAAAAAGGAACAATTGTCTTTATGTGTTCGCTACGCATCGAAAGATCTAGAAATTCGTGAAAGATTTCTTGCATTTCTTGACTGTTCAGAAGATAGATCGGCCACGGATTTATTTACTTTAATCTACAAAAAATTGGAAGAGCTTAATCTTAGCGACTTGCAGATGGTAGGGCAATCCTATGACGGAGCTGCGGTGATGTCAGGCAATATAAGTGGTCTTCAAACACAAATGCGAGAGAAATATCCAGCTGCAATTTACACGCACTGCTTAGCTCATAGACTTAACTTGGCTCTGGTAGACTCCTGTAAGAATGTTCCATCAATATCGACATTTTTTTGTACTTTGGAGGAACTTTACGAACATTTTTCAGATCCTCAAAACCATAAAAAATACAAACAAATATTGAAGGACCTCAATATTGTCCCCAGGGAGTTGAAAACTCTGTCAGATACTCGTTGGGTGTGTCGATATACAACTTGCCACGCTGTTAAAACATGTTTCGAGGGAATCGTCACAGCACTGGAAAGCGAAGTTTCTCATACAAGTAGCAAACAGTCAATCACAGCAGTCGGGATATTATCCAGCATTAAACAACCATCATTTATAATTCATCTTTTTGTATTGGGCGAGGTGCTAAACATTTTAAATATATTATCAAAGAGCCTCCAGGAGAAAGGTGCAACTCTGGGGAAAGCAGTTAAGGTTATTAAAAGTGTTATGACTTCATTAAATGGAATGAGAAATGAACAATATTATACCGATCTTCATACAAAAATATCGAACTTTGCCACAGAATACGAAATTTCATTTGAAATTCCCATTCCGTCATCCAAAAGAAAAAAGCAAGCCAGTAGCAAGCTCGTTGACTTCGTCACCGAAACAACCGTAGGATTGGGTTGGATAGACGCCACATGCTCCAAAGCTAACGTAAGAGTCATTGAGTACTGGAGGGCACACATATTTTACCGAATTATTGATACTGTAAGAGAATTTCTGAACAAAAGGTTCTCACCAGAAAGTATGGCGCTTGCCAATTCAGTAGATAATTTTTTTCAGTTAGATTTTGAAGGTTCAGAGAAATTCATTGAGCAATATCGCAAAGTTTTGAATATCAACACTTTTGCCTTAAGAGCAGAAATGACCGTATTAAAAAATTGTATTTTACAATCTAAAGAGACTGTTGGTCATGAATACATCAAAAAAAAACTTAATTGACTCAGAAAAAACATATCCCAACCTCTACCAACTTTTTAAAGTAGCGATTATTTTGCCTATTTCAAGCGCAACGTGCGAGAGGTCTTTTTCTGCCATGAGGAGGATTTTTAACTGGTTGAGAACGACAATGACTCAAGATAGGCATTTAGATTTGGCTTTGTTGTATATAGAAAAAGATGTCGATATAGACTTGGAGAGTGTTGTAAATTCTTTTAGTGAGCAGAGTAGGAAGTTTGTCTTGTAAGTAATATTTTGTTTTTGTAAATATTTATCGCAGTGTATTATATTATATGTATTAGGTATATTAAAAAAAATAAAACCACTATACTATTATAAGGCATTTTTTCTATTTATTTTTTCATTGCACGACAAATAAAAAATATATATTTTTTAATCCACCGTACACTGGGGCCCAGGCCCCCCCTGAAAACTCAGGCTGGCTACGCCGATGGAGAGCTTATGTTAAATTTTTTTAATACCCAAGTTCGAGTAAATATATTTAACAGCTTTGTACAAGAAAATACAAGTGGGATATGGAAGTAATATATTTCAAATATTTTTCATTTATGATTTATTGCATGATGACATCGATGTCTCCAAATTATAAAGGCTTTATTTTTTTATTTTTCATTCTATGTATCAGTTTGAAACAGGTAATTTAATTAAAGAGACGTTAGCTTGATACTCCTTACATTTTTTAATAATAGCTATATCTCGCTCTGATTAAATAACACTTAAAATATAATTGATTATAATAAAAAGTATTAAAAAATGTTGATATTTGAGCTACATCTCGATTTAAGTAATGTTTCAAAATTTAAATTCCGCTAATAATTGCGCAAAATAAGAGAGATAAATACTAAGGAAATAGTGTTACCAGAGGTCAAAAAATCTTAGAATGCAGATATAGTACCTAATATAATTAAAAAACTGATTTTCGGTAAGAGTAAAAGACCTACTTCCGTAGGAATTTCGACAAACTTCTTTCATAAAGCTTATCTCAAATTTAATTTTGAGTACATATGAATTCTTTATAAATTTGTTTAAACTTAGTAGTTGCCGAATAATTGGCAAAATTCGATTTTTTCACTGAAGATTTTTTGAAATCCACTTTTTCGGAACCAGGGGACTTCAAAATGTGGACATCTGCAAAAATCTTGAGGTCGAAAATTTTCATCATCACAATACTTCCTTATACTACGTTAAGAAAGTAAAACGGGCACTGTTATTGTTACAACATAAAATTGTTTTTGTTATCTTTTTGTTATCCAAAAAACATTGCGAGAAATAATAAGTAACAACTCGTAAAATTTAATTATATTAATAACTAGCTGACCCGACAAACGTTGTTTTGCCATATAAATTATTTCTAGTGAATATTTTGGTAGTCTAATAAAAAATATGTAACTTATTGTGTGTGGGGATGTGGTATATGACTGAAAGAGGAATGGAGCGCTGTGAACGATGAGGGCCTATAAAAATAACAAAACACCAAGAATTTTTTTTTAATTCATTGTACTTTTATTATCTTAACTAATATATTTCTAATTACATCTCTATCACAAATAATGACAATTAAAAAAAAACTGTATCAGTCTCAACACAAACAAACTGGATGGTCTACCCACGCGAGAACCCATGCCACCTATAATTGTCCGTGTGAAAAACACGGTGTGCCCAAATCTAAGCCACAAATAAACATCGTTTGGCCTTGATGAGGATATACTTAATATGAGAGTTTTACTGAGAAAGTAAAATGATAAGTATAAGCGTCACTGCTACGATCGACGCACAATCAATAATAATGGCCGAAGAGATTGGAATATATAGAGAAAGCATGAGTACAGTTTGTAGGCGAGGTAAGTGGTCGCAACAACTGCAGGTGGGGTAAGGGGTATTGATAAACAGCCAAGCGATTATAGTCTTTATTAGTCCTTAAGAAAATCCGACGGCGTGCTGTCATTGGTCGAAATGTCGTGCTCGTACTTGGTTCGTAGAATTTAACGAAATCATACGAACTAAGTACTAGAACGACATTTCGACGAATGACAGCACGCCGTCGGATTTTCTTAAGGACTAATAAGGAGTATAATCGCTTGGCTGTTTATCAATTCGCCTTACCCCACCTGCAGTTGTTGCGGCCAAACAATGCAACTTGATACTTCCTCTATATATTCCAATCTCTTTGGTTTAGGCCCTAAACTTTAGTGAGTGAGAGAAAGCTTACTGTGTGAGAAAGACGGGAGACCGGCTTCGTTCTCATCCCTACTCTGTGCTGTTTACGGGGTGAGAAGTGACACCAGTAGACGCCTGGCGGGAATAACTGATCGAGTTGTAACTGATCAATTATCGACCGCCGAGAGTGGAACATTATTAAAGTACCTAATATCGCTATTAAAAAATTGGGGTTGGTGGTAGAGGGGTGAAAATTTGGGGTTGTATGTATTTTTAATGCCAAATCATAAAAAAATAAAATACAAAAATTTGTCCAAAAAACAAAAAAAAATTTTTTGAGGTGGACCACTCTTATCAATTAGGGGTATGAAAAATAGTTTACGTCCTATTGTCAGACCTGCTGAATATACACACAAAAACTGGATTAAGTTACATGACACATGTTTGTGATTTTTTGATATGGAACAGCGTGTATATTGGTTAATTTTTGAATTGCTTACTAAATGTCGCACCAAATACATGTAAGATGGTATTATTTTAAGAGTGACCATTACAACAACTAAAGTAAATACAAATTACTGCAAGAAATAATAAGTGAAAACTCGTAAAGGTTAATAATAATAATAACATATTCCAAAGGAAAAATAAATATCTAATTCATTCCCGGAAATATCATTCAAATAATTACAAAATAAAACCGTTATCTTAATAAAACATTCGTTTCCTCGAAAAATGAAAGCCCATTAGATCTGCAAAAAGATTTTATTCTAATAAGTCAATCTTATCATGCTATAAATCATAAATAAACACTAATTCTAAAATATATCTGCTGGAATAGGCTTGAGGAACTTTCTTTTTTCTACTCCCGTATTTAAAATTCCATATATCGCATGACGCTCCTGACTAATATGGGGTTTACAAAACTTTTGCATAATGTATTGATATAGACTAGTTAACACACTGCTTAAAGAAATTTGGGGAACACTTTTTTCAAAACCTGCAACTTTTTAAATAATTGTTCTAGGCAAATCAAATTTGGTATGTTTCAACGGCATATATTTAACTTTAAAAAAATACTAAAACAATTTTACAACTCTAAGTTACACTTCAAAATGTAAATTAATAACGCAAACTAAAATGCAAGAAATTATAAGTATGATTTGAATTGACGTATGAAAGCCTATTAAAGGCGACAGATGATTCAGTTGTCAATCTTCGTTGATTAGAAGTAAAATGAGATATCTCAGTAATGTGCAAGTTGCTCGGGCTGTCGCCCTTTTCAGCACGGCCACTCTATTCGACATGTTAGCAGGGACCTTGGAATTTCCCCTTCTGTTATTCAGCGTTTATTGAATCGATTTCTGGGGACTGGCCAATATGTAAGAAGAGCTGAACAAGGTCGAAATCGAAAAAGTACTCAAAATCAAAACCGATTTCTTGTCCTTTCCTCTCTACGTAAGCGTATTGCCGCAGCAAGAGACCTCCTAAACAACCTAAGACGAGCACATTGAATAGAAATTTCTGGTCAAACTGTTAGAAACAGATTAAAAGAAGAGAATTTGAAAGCAAGAAGACCTGTACGCGCACCACGCCTTACGCAGCACGAATGAGGTTTGCTCTGGATCACAGAGATTGGCAACTTCGTCACTGGACGTCAGTACTGTTTGCAGACTAGTCCCGATTTCGTTTAACTCGTTGCGTGTATATAGACGTCCTGGTGAACGCTACTCAGCCGCTACTATACAGGAAGTGGATGGATTTGGTCTTGGATCTGTGATGGTATGGGCTGGAATCGGTGTAGACAACAGAACTGATCTTGTTGTGGTTCCTAATAAACTAAATGCGATGAATTATATCGAAAGCGTCTTGGAGGACCATTTGGTGCCTGCTGCATATGGCATATTGAACACTTGTGGGATCTTCTTGACCGACGTATTCGCAAGCGCCCCAATCCACCACTAACTATACAGAAACTGACACAAGCCTTGATTGAGGAATGCGAAAGCATACCCCAAGAATATCCTCGCAGAATAGTGCGAAGCATGCCACGCAGGTGTTAGGAAGTGATTCGTGCTCGTGGAAGACATACACGGTATTAAACCTCACCAATGTACAGAAAATCCTACTTTCATCGACACTAAGGCAGTTGTTTCCATTTTGTTTTGCGTTATTAATTTACATTTTTAAGTGTTACTTAAATTAATTAATTAATCAACTAATGAGTGTCTGTGTCAGTTTTAAGTTTCTATTGGCCTAGTTATTTTTACGATTTAATCTATATTTCTTTAATTTTATTTGATTTTGGTCGATGGTAACCATCTTTACGATGGTCCAAAATGAAGAATATAATGTTGTCCATAATAACCATCACTTGGAAGACCGCACAAGATCCCCAAGGTCCTCACGGTCATATGACAGGTATACCTTTTCAAGTTTGAATTCATATTGTGTTTCTTTTAGGAATATTAATCCAGTTGTTAAGATTTGTCAACTTAATATCGAAGGTATATCCAAAGACATGTAGCATCAGTGGATCAACTGGTTCTAAAAGGAGAAATTTGTGGTTTTACTTTGGTTGACTACATTCTTAGCCCTGTCTATGGATTGGCAACTTATGTAAAATCAGACATATCAAATATCCAGACAATTGAAAGAAATAGTGTAAGTGACACATATTATTACTATTAAAGCCGAAATATTTATAATAAATATTTATAAACCACCAAGTATTCGATGGCCAACAAATCTTAAAGTTAATTACAAACACCCTGCTGTTTTTGTTGGAGATTTCAATTGTCATCATGAAATTGGGGATATACTGATATGAATGGAATTTCCTTAATGACTTGGTGTGAGGCGAATAACTTACATCTGGTTTTTGATGCAAAAGATAATAAGAGTTTTCATTTGGCTAGATGGAAAAAGGGCTATAATCCCGATCTTTGTTTTGTACATCTGATGATAAAAATAATTTATTGCCTACAATACGGTCAGTTTTAAACGACTTTTCGCGAAGTCAACATCGTCCAGTTTTAATTAATGTTGGAATACAAATTCTGTTAGTTAAATCTACGGAAAAACCCCGGTGGAATTTTAAAAGTGCTGATTGGAATGAATTTAGGAGACAAGTTGATTCGAATCTTTGATGGATACCACCAAGAGGTTTTCGTAAGGAATACATTCCATGCTGGTCTGAAAGAACAAACGAATTATATAGAAATTGCTGATGAATTATTAACTTTATTAAATCAAGAAAGAAAGACTAAATGGTCGCGTAATATGGAAGACATGAATTTCACACATTCTAGTCGTAGCAGTTGGAATCTATTAAGAAAACTAGGAGCGGCAACCCAAACTAGTATTGCAGGATCAAAAGTTTGAAGAAATTATTGCGTAAGAAAAGAAAATCTATTAATACAAAAAATGATTATCTTACAAAACCCTTTTCTATGGAGGAATTGGATATAGTGATAAAATTATTAACGATTCGTAAGGCTGCTGGTTTTGATGGAATTTATCCTGAATTTATTAAACATCTAGGTCCTTTAGGACGTAATTGGCTTTTATGTTTCTATAATAATATTTTAAATAATGGTATTGTTCTTACTGAATTTAAAAAGGCATAAGTTGTAGCTGTTTTGAAGCCAGGAAAGCCAGCAGATGTTGCTTCTAGTTATAGACCAATTTCATTATTATCAGTATGTTACAGGATGTTAGAGAAATTATTATATCATAGAATTTCTTCAATTATGGAAAATATCTTTTCCATAGAGCAAGCGGGTTTTAGACCAAATCGTAATTGATGTGATCAAGTTTTAGTTTTAACAAATTATATAGAGAATGGTTTTCAAAAGAATTTGAGAACAGGAATTAGTTTCATTGATTTAACAGCTGCTTATGATATAGTTTGGTTAGATGGATTATTTTTAAAATTATATAATATGTTGCCTAATGTCAATTTATTTAAACTTATGGAAAATATGTTTACAATTCGTAAATTTAGAGTTTTTATCAATGGAGAAAGTAGTAAATTTAAAATATTATATAATGGTTTACCTCAAGGATCGGTATTATCTCCTCTTCTTTTTAATCTATATACATGTGATTTACCAGATACGACTTCTAGAAAAGTCATCTACTCTGATGATATGGCAATTGCTTATCAACACAATAATTTCAATCAAATTGAAGTTAATTTAAACGAAGATCTATTAATTGTGAGTGATTATTTTAGAAAATGGAGGTTATGTCCTAACCCATCTAAGTCAGAAGTTTCTTGTTTCCATCTTAAGAATAACGAAAAACTTAAAAAAACTTGTAGTATCTTTTAATGGTACCGTTCTAAGACATAATTTTAATCCCACATACCTTGGAGTTACTCTGGATACATCGTTAACATATAAACAACATATTGATAAATTGCGTATGTAGATTAAAACAAAAAATAATATCTTACTGAAGTTGGCTGGTTCAAATTGGGCAGCTCATGCAGACATTTTACGTAAGTCCGCTCTTGCATTGGTGTATTCTGCTGCTGGATATTGTAGTGCAGTTTGGATGAATAGTGTACATGTTGGTAAAGTAGATATTCAGTTATATTGTACACTCCGAATTATTACGGGCACAGTAAAATCTACTCCACTTCCTTGGCACAACGTCCTGGCTAACATTTATCCTCATCAGTTAAGAAGAAAATTGGCTTTAAAACGTTCTTGGGATAAATATCAAAATTTTCCTAATTTATATTTAATTACTCAAGATCTTCAGAACTTACCACCTTATAGATTGAAATCACGTAGTCCAATTTGGAAGGAAGATTTCCTAAATCAACAATTTTCGATTAATGACCTCTGGAAATCTATTTGGTTTGAATGTGAAGTGTTTAATAAACAATTAATAGATGATTTTTTGATTGAAGTGCATGGCTTTACACAACCAAGAAAAATTTGGTGTACGTTGAATCGTCTTAGGACGGGTCATGGAAGATGCAATAGTATGTTATTCAAGTGGAATGTGATTGCGGAGCTGAGATTGAAACAGTTAAATATATTGTTGAAGAATGTCCTCTGGCTAAGTTTGAATTTAGATACACAGATTTACATAATTTAACTCCAGAGGCTGTTGCTGGGATCTTAACAACTAAAGACCTCTAGTATTGTGACGCTCTGATGGAGGTTTTATATTCTGCAGGTTTTTTCCTACATCCTCGACCAAATGGTACAGTATTTTAGAGGGTCTTTGCAGTTATGGCCCTTTTAAATATATTTCTACTTTTGTTATATAATTTATATGTTTCTTTTTTTTGTACCTGTCACATAGTTTCATACGAATATACATACATATACTTATGTAGAAGTAACTAAGAGTTGCAAAATTATTTTTGTAATTTTCTTTAGTTAAATATATGCCGTTGAAGTATATCAAATTTGATTTTTCATGACCTCTTATTTAAAAAGTTACAGGTTTTGAAAAAAGTGTTTCCCTAATATTTTTGAACAGTGTATATACTCACTTAGGTAGCAAAAACTTGAATGCAATCTCTTTTATTTGGTGTTCAAGCTTAGTAGAGTTGACCAGGCATAATTACCGTATCGCTGGTCTTAGGACACGACAAGATTGCGAATAGATGGTTTGAATTGTGTGTTACCTATACCGTATGTGTCAATTTTCATTAGGTATAGGGATTCAATGTTTACGTGCGATTTATACGTATACAAGTAATACGTGGCAATGTGGCACCCCTACTGTCCGTCACCAATCCCGGCAACAATCGACATCACAACGATTTTCTCCGATCTTCCTACTTCTCTCCACCAGATTTTACATTCAATGTTTAGCTGCGAACACGTTGCGATCTAGTCTGCAATAAAAACCGTCTTATTACTGGAACGGGAAACATCAAATGGCCGCCGCGATCTCCTGATCTAGTAGTTTATTATTATTTTCAGAATCCTTTTTTATTTACCTTATTTTTAATTTTATTAGAATTACGCTTTTGTTTGTGTCATGCAGCGTGGACGCAGCTTAATAATTATCTGCATTTACTGAAAGGAAAAAGAAAACCAAATCCTTGCAACTCGTAAATATTATTTCTGAACGCATTACAAACACCCAAGCCGGTGGTCGAATAGTTACTGCTAACATGCTGCTAACCACGCTAACTTGTATTTACGAGCATGCATCGGTCGTGCTGACATTGGAAAGGAAAGAAGGGGTACTATGTTGCCACGTACTGTATGGATTAATCGCCTATGGCTAATGAAAATTGACACATGCTGTATATGCTATTCTATTAATGTTCAGTTTGTGATCAATGTTAACAGTTTTATTCTGAAGATCAGTGTTACTTTAAAAATAAAGTAAAAGCATTGTCGTATTCAAAATGAAAATATCTAGTATCTCAGATTCAAAAAAGTACTTTATAAGCACTGTAAGCTTTACATCACTTAAAAAACGAAAGAATTTTAAAATGCTAATTTTTTATATAATTACAAATTTGAACCGTGAGTTACTAGAACAGATATTGATAATTCGTTCATGTGCCTTGTTTAAGCAATTTTTTCTGTGAGAGTTGCCCGTTTTGTGGCATCCCTATATAGCAGCATTTTTCGAATTTGGCGCGTGTTTTAAGTTTGCACTGGACGCAATAAAATAAAATTATTGAATAGGAATGCAATTTTATAAATAAATGTTTGTATATCTATTTTTTGACAAATCTTCTACGCGGGTACACGGTTTGTCTACTAATTTCGCAATAAAATGTGAATTAGCCTGCCTGTATTCTATTCGATTGTCTTTGTAGCCAACTTAAAATACCCGCGAATTTCAAAAAATGCTGTTAGGGATACGCGAAACAGGTAATTTTTCAATTTTTGTGTCATACACATTCATATTATTATGTATTTCTTATATACTAATAATGTCTATTGTAAATCTTAACAGACGTTGATATTGTCAGCACGATCACAAAATATAATCAATCTCTACAGACATTATTACTAAATATTATTTTTGCATATGGGAGTACATATACAAGACGCCTAAAACAATTTGTAAATAACTATCTATGTATCTATTGCGGAAGCATGTTATTCTTTATATTACTATTTTGTTATTTGGATTATACAATTTATTTATCAGTATATTGTACTAACTCTAGTATTAAGTTAGTTTATTTGCTAAGTTTATTTTTCTTTAAGTACATTTGTGGAGTATTTAGAGTAGGTAAATTAAGTAGGAAGACAAATTATATATTTCTTTATTTTTTTTGTGAATTTTATTTTATTATTTAATGTAATTTATTTACCTTACTGTTAATGTTACGTATAACAGGTATCTTCTTCTTACCCATCGAAAATAAAGACTTTATTATTATTATTATTATTATTATTATGTCTCAATAAAAAATAAAACAATATACATGTCGAAGGCTAAATACAGATTCAATCGTTTTATAAAATATCTAGTCATTTTCTGAATGACTAGGCACATTACACTATGATGACTAAATACTAGATTTTTACAATTTGACTTATCATTTTAGTTTCATAGAGCGTCGCATGCTCGGTCTTATTGTAACATGAACGAGTTGACGATTACCTATCTAAAGTAAACATATTGAGACAATACTCTTAATTAATATAGAGTATCATGACATTCAGATAAATAAATTAACTTTAAATCTTTATTATATAATTTTATCCCAAAAACTAGCTCAGATATTATAACTTTCAAAATATTTACAAATTAATAAGCAAAGATTTTGTACTAATTGAGTTGCTGACTATCAGTAATCTGTATGTTTAAGCAACTATTAATGTGCTATATGGGTTGCTGACCTACAGTGGCTTGTATAATTAAAGCAGTTTCCTATATCTTAATAGGTTCAGTAACCTTATTTGATAGCTTTTTTACCGATCTTTAAAATTAATAATTTATATCAATTATTAAATAATACCAAAACTATGTGTAATTGTGCAAGTACCTATTAAGATTAATTACATCAATTTTTCACACAACTATACAAGGTATGTATTTCAAAAACAATTTGTACCATTTACAATTACTGACATATATATTTTCTCCTTTTAGGTTAAGGTTATAAGCGTTTCTGTATCTTTTCCCACTCCACTCAAACTAATCATTTATTTTACGATGCCAAATAAAAGAAAATATCAGTATAGATTTGTTTAATTCGTTGAAATTATATAGAAGTAATTATAGAAATTTATAGACAATTATCAAAAATACACATATGGAAATTTTTCCTCAACACGTCTAATTAACAATATGAGAAGAATTTAATACGAGATTGTCACTTGACTACAATGGTTATAAATGCAATAACGTAAGTATTAACCTTTACTACTATTTAATTCAATATCTGAAACCTGTTTGTTTCTATTCTTTATAGAATTTTAATAAAGTATTTATAAGCAGAACCTTAATATTTCGGGTAAAACTAAATTTTGTCATTCAATTATGTAGTTTGATTATACAAAAGCCTTTTGCTTTCCAAACAAATTCTTATTTGAGATTATGATTTTATATCAGAAAGTAAAGAATTAGATTTACTATAAATAAAGATGAAATACAATAATTCACACGATTATTACAACGATTTATAATTTCTCTTCAGAAATTATGCAATAAATATTACTTTAACTCCGAAATTAATTTCAATGTTTATACGACCTGATATAATTATTATAGAATTTCTTTCTTATTCTTCAATGTGTTTCCTTCTAGTGTACTTTCTTCTCACTCTTGTGATGATGTTAGTATAACAAACTGGATTCTTCGGACCTCGAACAGTTATCCTGTCGTACCTGGATGAAATCTCTGCACTCTCGTTGTTACCTTTGCCGTCTCCTGGATACGAATTAAACGACGTGCTTGCGATAAATTTGAGCTAATAAACATTACATATTGTTGTTATTAATATTTACTAAGATTGTGCGGACTTAAAAATCATTTCGATCCGTGAATGAAATTGTTATAAACAAACCTAACAAACGATGCACATTTCCCATAAATTCCCATATATTTCTAACAGTATTAATAAATATAATAATACTGAAAATCTTTACCCAACCCAAACAGTCGTTATTGTGACCAATGATGAACTTACCGCGCACAGGCTCCACCTACCAATTTTTCACCAATGCACTAAGTGGAAATTAATTGAATACGACTCACAGGCTCCACCCACTAATTTTGTTCGAAAATTTATCAAGTGAAAAATATTTTACACGAGAAGCAAGGGCTTCTGCCAATCAAAAGAGTCGTTATTCTGACGAATAGAATGCGTCTTTTGAAAGAACACCTGCAACCGCGTCATTTGTTTACGTCGTTACAGAAGTTATAAAAGCTAAGAAATTTTATATTAAGTCAGTCAGTCAGCTCTAGCTGCTGAATCTAGTCGCCTCTAAAGGCTTAGAGCGACAACAGCACCCTTCTCTGGAGAGAACCGAACTTTCGCCAAAGTGACTTCAGAGTTGATACAACATTACGAGCGAGCTCAAACGCACCCGACGAAAAGCCGAAGCCGGGAAAAAGTTTCCCGAAGATCTCTGAAACGTGCTCAATCGTTTCAGAAGATACCCGAAGGCGCAGGAAGGCTTCCACGAGCGACTCGAAGCAAACCCGAGCGTTTCCGAGGCAAAGCCGAACATACCCGAGGATAACGGACGACGTAGGAAGACTTCTACGAGCAAGCCGAAGCGACACGAAGCAAACCCGAACGTTTCCGAGGTGACCCGAAGATACCCGAGGGCGTAGGAAGGCTTCTACGAACGAGACGAAGCAAACCCGAACGTTTCCGAGGTGACCCGAAGATACCCGAAGGCGTAGGAAGGCTTCTACGAACGAGACGAAGCAAACCCGAACGTTTCCGAGGTGACCCGAAGATACCCGAAGGCGTAGGAAGGCTTCTACGAACGAGACGAAGCAAACCCGAACGTTTCCGAGGTGACCCGAAGATACCCGAAGACGAGGAAGGACCTTAAGGGATAAGCCGAACACTTACGAGGAGGACCAAGAGTCCGAATCAACAGCAGTTGCGTGCTTCAACCAACATCCAAGGAGCATTCGTGACCTGTTAGTGAGGCTGTGAACAAAGTGACCCAACCAAAAGAGAGGTTGTTGAACAAAGTGACCCAACCAAAAGAGAGGTTGTTGAACAAAGTGACCCAACCAAATACGAGAGGTTGTTGAAGTTGTGAGTGCCACTTAGTGCTTCAACAAAGATCCAGACCACGGATCGTTATTCAAGTGTCAGACCTGTGCCGATACACCATCCCAGTGACTTGTGACGTGTGGCTAAAGTGACCTCACATCGTACCCATTGTTACAACCGTAAGTACTGAACTGATTCCTAAGCTTGCACGGTTGGCAATCTCAAGATAGCCCCGTCACGTCACTCAGAAGTAGTTAGTTGGTTTGGTACCCGAAGGCAGCCTTACCCATTCTAGGCGTTAATTGACTAGGTACCCCGAAGGGAGCCTTATCCCCTAGAACCCCAACTGAGTGTCTCAATATCTCTCTCTATTTAAACTGCCAGTATCTAGCGACCACCCCCTTTTTATTATCCCCCTGTGTGTGGGATCATTAGCCCTTTGGACAAGGGGTATATAATTTCAATCTATGTATATATCTCTTAATATTTAGTGTTGCCTTAAGCCATTTCTTTATAGTCCTGCGTGGCTATTGTTATTAGTGACCGAGTTGTGGTAATAAATTCATGTGGTTTGAAACAACTCTTTCATTAACCCCCGACACTAATATAAGCCCTATCCTGGAACACCCAGTGAATAAGTGTAGTGCCATCCTGAAGGAAGGACGCCACGTCTCCCCGTAATAGAGTACTACAGCTATAAGAGCTCAGGTAATTCGAATAACCTTATCTTGAGTAATTCCTATAAGCTGAAAGGTAACATCGTATACGTTTTGGAATGCTCGAACTGGGACGGTTTATAGTACGATTTCCTGTCGTACCTGTATGAAATCTCGGCACTCTTGTACACCTGTAATAAACACACACTATCTTGATGTTCTCTGGACTTCTACGTTCCTGGAATGCTCGAACTGGGACGGTTTATAATACGATTAGCCTCGGATTATTACACTCCTGGATTAACAAACTTGTGCACCATAAATTCTCACTTGTATATTAATTCTTCAATTCAACTGGTTCAATGATTCATATGCAGGAACTCCTAAACGATGCTAACGGGATGGTTATAGCTGTATTGGATTATACTTCTTAAATATCCGCTTATAAGGTAAGTTCGAAATAAATCACTCTTCTCTTTACTATATGTTCTAAATATTTATCCTTTCCTCCTTCCTTTATGTTATCCACCAGTAATATTAATGGAAAATTTCTAATTATTAAATATTTTCCTGAAATAAAATCTCACTATCTTCTCCGTTAATTATTAAACACTTCTATTACTCTTTGAAGCGAAAATTATGAACATTAACTGTATTTAATGATAAAATTCTTTCTCTTCTCGAGAAACACGTTCGCGTTTTCCCGAAAAAATTAGAATTGTTATTTTTTTCATTTCCCATTTCCTTGACAATTATAAATTAATTTTCATTTACCAATTATATTGTTCCACACAGTTTATTTATTCAACAAAGTTTCTATATTATTTTTGAATGTTTTAAATACCTATTTAGAATTTCCCAATCTTACTATATAAAATCTCAATTGAATATTTTAGTTTGTTTTCTCCACTTCTACCTATTAATACCCATTTCTAGTAGTATGTTTTTATACATGTCAAATCTGACATTTCCAACATTTGAATTTTGGCGCGTTAGCTATTCATTATTTTATTGCATTTATATTTTTAAATTTCATTACTTATTACTATTCTCATATACTTTGTTAATTAAACAAGTTTTCACAAACATTATATTACATATACAAACAAATCAAGTAATATTTAAATCTTTACTTTCAGGATGAAGAAAACTAAACATCAAAGTATCCTGCCACAACTATCTATGCAAATGCATGAAGAAAACAGAATAAACTACACATTTGATGACATTAACCTCTTTATACATTTGGTATACTTTAAATATTTTATTAATATAAAAATTCTGCTATATAAAAAAACACTTTAAATTAAATTCCTCTAATTTATTTATCAACCATATTGTTGCCTAGTCATAGTTAATGGCAAACCATTACATATGCCCCTTTTTTAATAAATTTAAATTTCCACATGTGAAATAAAATTTACATTTATTAAACAACTGAACTAAATTAATTGTAATGTCAATTGTGTTATCTTTAAAAGAAAAATACTTCTAAATTCATTTTAAACATTCAACTAATATTTTTTTTTAACCATTTGGCATATTTTTAAATCTTTTTGTTCTTTAACTCTCTGCTTCAATTAATCTTTAAGAACTCAACTAATTAAGTCAATACATTTTAAGTGACTAAACTTTTTAAACAATATCAACTGTACTATAAACTTCACTTCTATATACTATGTCGATTTATATTTGTTATAATTTATGTAACTATAATTATTTTTTACACTATATACAAGTAACTTAATCCATTTTATATAACCTTTATTCAGTACTCTTTTTGAAAATGTAATCCCTATTTAAAACTTTACCATTTTTTTTAAACTTAACCCTTCTTGGTTTCAACTAATTCATGACTATTTTAGCCTTATCAAAATTTGTTTCGAAAATATATTCTGTATTCATTCTTACAATTATTGGTGATTACTAATAAGTTTCATCTGTTACTTTTTCAGATATCTAGTAGCCTCTACAAATATACTTTACATATGCTCACATCTTCTTTATAATTATATTTTCTTTTTATACTGTTCTCATCTGAACAAATCCCCTATACCCCTATTTGAACATTTTCGTCTACCTATGTACTTTCATCTTTGGAAAGTATCTAATTATATTTTCGTTTTATAAGGCGTACGTTACCTACATAATACTTTTATGACATTTTCGTCCTATTAATATTTATCATCACTTTGGGTTATATTTACCCTATCATACATATCTTCTATAATTATTCCATATTTTCATGGTACCTTTAAATATTTATTATTTATTGTAAGCATTCTTTTTAATCTCTTTTAACATATTTTATTATAAAGACTTTTCCTATCTTTGTATACTTTTATTTGTACATCACCTATTATACTTCATATACCTTGTTTTTTATATTATTTCTTACACAGAATTCTGCCATTATTTAGATATCTTCTATTTATTTTTTATAAGGCTCCTATTTGTTCTTCTCTCATATATCTTCTTCATACATTTCTTCAAATCTTTGTACTTGTACAAATTTTACCAACTGGAAAGTTACTTATATATTCTTCTATTATTTATATTTACAAATTGTATAATGAAAGAAATGAGGAAAACTAAATATTACTAACTTCTTTATACTATCTAATATTTACACTCTTATTCGTCTAAATTAAACTATCTTGATTCTATTATCATAGAGTAAGGAAATAAAACAAAATCTTTGTTAGAATATCTTGGTGAATATTCTTATATTATAGTCTCAATCATAAATTATTTGAACGAACATATTCGTATTCCTCTTTATTATTATATTCTTTTGTAGTATCAAATGACATTAAACATGCCCCTTGCTTGGTACTCCCTTATTAGTTTAATTTTCCAATTTAATAATCCCTATTTTATCTTCTTCAATTCTTTCCATGAATTCATGTTATTCTTGTAATAGTTATACCTTTTTTATTTAATCTCAAGTGTTTAGGTGATTTTCTTAATCTTTGAAGTATTTGTTGTTACTCTGGTTTATGCAATATTTTTATCATATAAACGTGAACAAGTCCTTCAGTGTAACTGCTATATCTCTTAATATTTGGGCTCTTTTCTCTATTCAGTGTGTCTCTGGATATGGGTAGTGTCTCCGGTAACAACGGTTATTTTCCCTATGTATTTCAACCGCTTTGTTCCTAAATTTTGGGCTTTATTATATTCAGTGTAGCTCTGGAATGGGTGGTAGCGCTATTTACCAACGGTTACTGGCCCTTCAGTACCGCCATGCCCCTAAATTTTGGGCTTTTTTTTTAGTTTAATGTGGCTCTGGATTTGGGTGGTGTCGCCGGTACCAACGGTTGTCGCCCTATGTAAAACAACCGCCATGCCCCTAAATTTTTGTAACAATTTATACTTCATCAATATAATCATGTAACATAGAAATATGATAAGTTCCTTTAATATATCCCGTTTCTTCATCAATTAATTCATAGTTATTCAATCCTATTCTTCTATGTATTAAATATGGTCCCGAATATGGCCTTATGAGTTTAGCTATAATTTTATTCCTTCTATCCGTTACTCGTAACGCGCGTACAATAACTTTATCGTTCTCATTATAAACCTTATATTTTCGTTGTTTTTCCTTTTTCTTCTGTTCCCATTTGATTTTTCGTTTCATTAATTTTTGTTTAATTTGTTCATATCTGTCTCCTATTTCTGCAATTTCATCATCTTGCCAAGGCCTTTGTGGAGGTTGTCCTGTGAAAATGGTTATTGGATGAGTGGACATTTTATCCCCACTAAAATGTGTGATATTCTCAATTCTAATACCAGTATTTAAAATATTGTAAGCCGGAGGACATGTTACATGAGAATTTTTAATATTCTGAGTCTTTAATAAAAGATCTTGTATTTTCGTCTTCTGTTCTTCACATTCTTTCAGGATATCTTCCATACTTAATTTCTGTGCAATCGTAGTATCATTTGATAATTTAATTTCTTTCAGACATCTGTCTTCTGTATTTTCTATCCTCTTACAAAAATTCTCTTCTAATTTTTCTGTTTTGTCAGAAACTTCTTTATTTACCTGATCAACTTCCTCCCGTATGCGTTTAGCTAACTCCTTATATTTCTCACTACTATTCTTTTCTATTTGTTTTACATTTTCTTGTATTACCTTTACGTTACCTTCAACCTCTTGTACTTTATTTGTAATAATAGTTTTAACTTCCGTATCCTTAATCTTCAATTTATCATCCATCTCTTTCCGCATTTTAACTTCCCTATTATCCATTTCTGTAGTAAGTTTTATAACCTTTTCTTCTGTATCTCTCAGTAAAGTTTTCTTTAATTCTTCCAGATTTCTTCTATTTTCTTCTCTAGTATCAATGCTCGCCTTTTCCAACTTATCCAATTTTTCTCCTAATTCTTTTTTATCCTCATCCCTATTTTTCTTATTCTCTTCACTAGCCTTGTCAAATTTACCACTTAATTTTACCTCTAAATCCACTAAATTCTTCTTACTCTCTTCAGTCATTTTTTTCATATTTTTATTATTCTCTTCACATCTCTTGTCAATTTTTTCGAACATTTGTTGAATAATCCTCATATCTATTGATACAGTCGACATTTCTATTTTCGAAGTCTCTCCTTGTATTTCCAACTTATCACCTCTATCCTGTATCTCTCCTGTCAATTGATCTCCTACCTGTACCTGTGATATATCTTCTCCTCCCTCTAGTAAATTCACATTCTGTCCTACCTCCTCTTCACTATCACTAGAAGATTCCGTTCTATATAATCCAGAATTACTCTTAGATCTGGTATTCATTTTAAATAATTATAGTACACAATTTCTTATACCTTTATACAGGGTGTTTCATCGGTTGGGGTATCGCGAATTAAAGTGCCTAAATATAAAAATGTCGACTTCAAATTTTAACCACTTATAGAACTTTTAAACCGCTACCAGTAGGTTAGGTTGTTTTTGATAATATTATTTTATTTAATGCGTAAATAAAAAAAAACCTTCGTTCAAAAAATCAAAAGTACTCAGATTTTATTGAAATTCAGGTGTTAAAAAGATATGTCTATAAAATCAACTATGCAATTGAAAAAAAAATTAAAACTTAATCAATTATTGAATATTTTACAATAATTTCAAAATTAAAGGCAAGACGTTGAAGAATTTATGGGTTTTTTATTACAGTGTTGTGTGTTGAGTTTATAAGCGATTCAAGGTAAGAAAGTTAATATAAATTAGGAAAAATTAGGTATTACCCAGCTTTTTTTGGCGCTAGCTGTAAATTCCACTAATTCAGATCAACAT
Source organism: Amphimallon solstitiale (assembly GCA_963170755.1). Taxonomy (NCBI): domain Eukaryota; kingdom Metazoa; phylum Arthropoda; class Insecta; order Coleoptera; family Scarabaeidae; genus Amphimallon; species Amphimallon solstitiale. The sequence continues at coordinate 46,941,571 of OY720677.1, read as the reverse complement.
GACACTGTCACTGTGCGGATGTCAAGTGAATGGGTAATACCAGGTAGTAGAAAGTAAATATTTATAACAAATGTTCAAAATGGTGACCTTCTTGCTGCACACACAGTTCTAACCGACGCGTGAAGGAATTAAGAACTGTAGCGCCTCTGTTTAGCTGGTTAAGGCGTTCAAACGCATTTGTTATTCTTGCCCTCATATCCTCGGCGGTAGTTGGCGGTTGTTGGTACACCATCTCCTTCACAGCACCCCATGTGAAAAAATCCATCGGTGTTAAGTCGGGTGATCTGGCTGGCCATGGAACTGGCCCACCACGTCCGATCCAGCGTGCAGGGGACTGATTATCCATAACCTGACGAGCCCTTAGTGCGTAGTGCGGAGGAGCCCCATCTTGCTGCAGCCACAAGTGTTGGCGAACATTTAACGGCACATTTTCTAATAAATTGTAAAGATCATTTTCCAGAAAATTTGCGTAAAGCTCGCCGTTTAAATGCTGGTCAAAAAAGAAGGGGCCAATTAAATGGTTATCAATGATTCCCCCCCCCCAAACATTGACCGTCCACCTATTCTGAATGCGTTCTTCACGCATCCAATGAGGGTTCACTGGTGCCCAATAGTGTATGTTATGTCTGTTGACATGTCCACTGCTTCTAAAAGAGCATTCGTCAGTAAACAAAACATGTCTAAAAAAGTGCTCATTTTCTTCTAATTGTCTTTGTGCCCATTCACAAAATGCAACTCGATTTGCAAAATCATCCCCGTGAAGTTCTTGGTGAAGCTCGATATGATATGGGTGGTAAGTGTGTTTGTTGATTATCCGCCACACCGATGTCTTGCTGATTCCAGTCGCAACACTGATTTCTTTAGTGCTTATCTGAGGGTTATTGTCCACCATATTTAAAACAATTGCCTGATTCAGTTCATTGGTGACAGGTGGATTATTCACACTTCGATTTTTTGACGCAAGTGATCCCGTTTGCCTCAAGTTATCCACTAACCTTTTGAAAGTTCGACTTTCTGGGTGGATCCTATCCGGAAAACGTTCCGCATAAATCTGCTCAGCAACCGCGGCATTTTGTAGAGCTTCCCCATAAACAAGTATCATGTCAACTTTTTCGTCGGCAGAGAAAGTGAACGGCATTTTGAAAACAGAAAACACTAGCAAAACACAGCTTAAACAAATGAAGTTGACTCCGTGAAAATAGAATCACAACTAACATCACAAAGTACCTAAATGTAAGTTCAGAATGCCCTTGGAAACGCTTCCCGATTAGTAGAACTACAACAACAACTGAAGGCTTCAGGGTTGAATATTATCCGTCATAAATTTTTATTTATTATCCGTCATAAATTTAAAAGGACTACCTGTTTGCGGACAGCACAATTAGAAAGTTAAGTACCATAAATCTGTCGTAAGAAAAACGACATTATTTAATATTCACTTTATTTGACAAACGGTTTCGTTTATAAAAATTCTGATTGTGAAGTTAATATGGGTGATATTTCCACGTATCACCATTCAAATTTGAACATTTTTTGAGCACTTTTAATTTTTGATAATACGTTTTTTTTAATTTACGCATTAATTAAAATAATATTATCAAAAACAACCTAACCTGCTGGTAGCGGTTTAAAAGCTCTATAAGTGGTTAAAATTTGAAGTCGATATTTTTATATTTAGGCACTTTAATTCGCGATACCCCAACCGATGAAACACCCTGTATACTTCAAACTGACTTTATTACTTTTATAAAATGTATACTAATGTTACTGCTATTAAGACAATAAATAAAATATTTGAAATATGTTGTTGCGAGTCTTATTTTAATTGCTTCACGTTAGATACGTCCTAAAATGAGCTAAAGAGGGGGTAATATAAATTACAAACACCTAATCAAAGTGAATAAAATAATCAAAATACTATTTGCGAGTCTTATTTTAATCGCTCCACGTTGGGCACGCCATAAAATGAGACAATACTCTTAATTAATATAGAGTATCATGACATTCAGATAAATAAATTAACTTTAAATCTTTATTATATAATTTTATCCCAAAAACTAGCTCAGATATTATAACTTTCAAAATATTTACAAATTAATAAGCAAAGATTTTGTACTAATTGAGTTGCTGACTATCAGTAATCTGTATGTTTAAGCAACTATTAATGTGCTATATGGGTTGCTGACCTACAGTGGCTTGTATAATTAAAGCAGTTTCCTATATCTTAATAGGTTCAGTAACCTTATTTGATAGCTTTTTTACCGATCTTTAAAATTAATAATTTATATCAATTATTAAATAATACCAAAACTATATGTAATTGTGCAAGTACCTATTAAGATTAATTACATCAATTTTTCACACAACTATACAAGGTATGTATTTCAAAAACAATTTGTACCATTTACAATTACTGACATATATATTTTCTCCTTTTAGGTTAAGGTTATAAGCGTTTCTGTATCTTTTCCCACTCCACTCAAACTAATCATTTATTTTACGATGCCAAATAAAAGAAAATATCAGTATAGATTTGTTTAATTCGTTGAAATTATATAGAAGTAATTATAGAAATTTATAGACAATTATCAAAAATACACATATGGAAATTTTTCCTCAACACGTCTAATTAACAATATGAGAAGAATTTAATACGAGATTGTCACTTGACTACAATGGTTATAAATGCAATAACGTAAGTATTAACCTTTACTACTATTTAATTCAATATCTGAAACCTGTTTGTTTCTATTCTTTATAGAATTTTAATAAAGTATTTATAAGCAGAACCTTAATATTTCGGGTAAAACTAAATTTTGTCATTCAATTATGTAGTTTGATTATACAAAAGCCTTTTGCTTTCCAAACAAATTCTTATTTGAGATTATGATTTTATATCAGAAAGTAAAGAATTAGATTTACTATAAATAAAGATGAAATACAATAATTCACACGATTATTACAACGATTTATAATTTCTCTTCAGAAATTATGCAATAAATATTACTTTAACTCCGAAATTAATTTCAATGTTTATACGACCTGATATAATTATTATAGAATTTCTTTCTTATTCTTCAATGTGTTTCCTTCTAGTGTACTTTCTTCTCACTCTTGTGATGATGTTAGTATAACAAACTGGATTCTTCGGACCTCGAACAGTTATCCTGTCGTACCTGGATGAAATCTCTGCACTCTCGTATACGTTTTGGAATGCTCGAACTGGGACGGTTTATAATACGATTTCCTGTCGTACCTGTATGAAATCTCGGCACTCTTGTACACCTGTAATAAACACACACTATCTTGATGTTCTCTGGACTTCTACGTTCCTGGAATGCTCGAACTGGGACGGTTTATAATACGATTAGCCTCGGATTATTACACTCCTGGATTAACAAACTTGTGCACCATAAATTCTCACTTGTATATTAATTCTTCAATTCAACTGGTTCAATGATTCATATGCAGGAACTCCTAAACGATGCTAACGGGATGGTTATAGCTGTATTGGATTATACTTCTTAAATATCCGCTTATAAGGTAAGTTCGAAATAAATCACTCTTCTCTTTACTATATGTTCTAAATATTTATCCTTTCCTCCTTCCTTTATGTTATCCACCAGTAATATTAATGGAAAATTTCTAATTATTAAATATTTTCCTGAAATAAAATCTCACTATCTTCTCCGTTAATTATTAAACACTTCTATTACTCTTTGAAGCGAAAATTATGAACATTAACTGTATTTAATGATAAAATTCTTTCTCTTCTCGAGAAACACGTTCGCGTTTTCCCGAAAAAATTAGAATTGTTATTTTTTTCATTTCCCATTTCCTTGACGATTATAAATTAATTTTCATTTACCAATTATATTGTTCCACACAGTTTATTTATTCAACAAAGTTTCTATATTATTTTTGAATGTTTTAAATACCTATTTAGAATTTCCCAATCTTACTATATAAAATCTCAATTGAATATTTTAGTTTGTTTTCTCCACTTCTACCTATTAATACCCATTTCTAGTAGTATGTTTTTATACATGTCAAATCTGACATTTCCAACATTTGAATTTTGGCGCGTTAGCTATTCATTATTTTATTGCATTTATATTTTTAAATTTCATTACTTATTACTATTCTCATATACTTTGTTAATTAAACAAGTTTTCACAAACATTATATTACATATACAAACAAATCAAGTAATATTTAAATCTTTACTTTCAGGATGAAGAAAACTAAACATCAAAGTATCCTGCCACAACTATCTATGCAAATGCATGAAGAAAACAGAATAAACTACACATTTGATGACATTAACCTCTTTATACATTTGGTATACTTTAAATATTTTATTAATATAAAAATTCTGCTATATAAAAAAAACACTTTAAATTAAATTCCTCTAATTTATTTATCAACCATATTGTTGCCTAGTCATAGTTAATGGCAAACCATTACAATATTTAGGCACGACTCCTCTGGGATCAGGAGAGTTATTCTGGAGAATAGCGATTCGATACCACCATTAGCGAGAGTAAATAGTGATAGCACGTGATATCGCAAAAGCGTGACTTAAATGAAGTTAGCTCCGACTACTTAACTTTTTAGTAACATTTTAAACATTATGTTTGCAGTTTTAAGAACATTTTCAGGTGCTGATTTGTGCATTTGTGAGTGTATATCGGTTGTGTCAAATATCATTAGGAATAGGAAATCAACGTATACGTATATGTATGTATGTACGATGTATATGTCGCCGGCATTGGGACGGACAGTAGGTACCAGGTTGCCATACACATACATACGTATACGTGTACGTTGATTTCCTATGCCTAATGATATTTGAAACAACCGGTAGGATGTATTATTATTAAAACATGTCACGAAATCGAGAAAAAATAACGCAGGCCCAAAAGGGGCATTTGATATTCTTCATGGAATGCCACAAAGCGTTTTGCCATAATCAATTAATAGGGGTAGAAGGACGCCGTAAATATAAATTATTATGGCAAAACTTGGAAACAGAGATAAATGTTCTAGGTCCCGCGAAGTCTGTAGCTAAATGGCAGAAAGTAAGTTGTGTTAATCAATATTTAATTTTTCATATATGTATTTTATTAGGCATGGACTGATCTAAACAAAAATAAAGAAGAAATTTGCGCAATTAAAGGGCTACCGTACTGTTACTGGTGGTAGACCACCATATGCTATTGTTTTAGATGATATTGAGGAGCGAATAATCAATCTCATATCAGAGGCAGTGTAGGTGTGGTTTACCTACAACCATGCTACTTGATACGGGTATGCCTTTCACTTCAGGACTACCCTCCGCAACTGTCATCTACGATCTCAATACCATCAACCTACGGAACACCCTTATTGCCCCAACCAGAAATCACAGACATTCATCTTTCTGATCATGTTTTTACAGTGTGTGATACTACTGATGATGAACCCATGGCTAGTATTTACTAAAACAATTTATATACACGTGGGTTTTAAAATAAAATGCATTATAATTGCAGTTTGATGAAAATACTGAAGCAGATGCCACTTTGGTACTTCCAGCTGCTGGGTTCACTACCTCAGTAACTGGTACATCAAGTCATTCAGGTATATGTAACATTCCTTGTATTCATATAAATAGTACTGATTTTATACATTTTTACAGCCATACGTAGAAGAACAATCACCGTCCAACATGCTGTGGATAATTTTACCAACTTAGGTGGTAAATGGAATGAAATTGTCGCTGATATTTGTGACCAACTACGAGAATTGGTTGCTTATTGATTGAAATGATTACACTGGCCAACAAATTTCAACTTTTGATTTTGCCATCAAATAATTTATACGAATTTCAATAGAAAACATATAAACATTTATTTTAATAAAAGGTAGAACGTAAAGTTAGCTCGATTTTTTATTGTATTACAATGAAAAGGTTTTTTAGATTAGATCATAATTTAATGTATATTTCAAATTATTATAATTAGAAATGTAAAGTAATATTGCTCTGCCTCTTATAAACAACATCTACAGCATCTCTTCTTAACGTCCAACAGTAATCTGCTAACATAATAGGATTCCATTTCCCCTGATACCGTTTTTCCATTCCCATGATGTCTTGGTGGAAGCGCTCACCGTGTTCATCGCTAACGTCGCCCATATTTTCCGGAAAAAAATCCAAGTGAGAATGTAGAATGTGCACTTTAAGGGACATATTACAGCCAGCAGCGTGAAATGCTTGTATCATATCCATTACTAAAGTTTTATAGTTGTCAGCTTTTTTGTTTCCCAAGAAATTCGTGAAAACTTGTACCATGGAGCGCCAAGCTGTTTTTTCCTTCGCTGTTAATTTGGTTTCAAAGATTTCATCATTTACTATTTCTCGTATCTGAGGTCCAACAAAAATACCTTCTTTCAGTTTTCCTTCTGTTATTTTTGGAAACTTTTCACGAAGGTATCTAAAACCGTCACCTTCGCGGTCCACTGCCTTTACAAAATTTTTCATGAGCCCAAGTTTCACGTGGAGAGGTGGTATTATGATCTTTTCTTTTTCTACTAGAGGCTGATGTTGTACATTGTCTTTTCCTGGTATAAACTGTTGTAGTGGCCACTCTTGCTTATGGTAATGTTTTTCCCTGTCACGACTGTCCCAAAGACATAAGAAGCAACAGTATTTGGTGTAACCAGATTGCATACCCAAAATAATTGCAATTACTTTAAAATCTGCACAAATATTCCAGGAATAAATAGTCTTTGTACTTTATCTTTTCTAATAAAATTTTCAGATTTTCGTAAGTTTCTTTCATAGAAACAGCATAACCTATCGGAATAGCAGGATAATGGTTTCCATTATGCAACAAAACTGCTTTTAGGCTGGTCTTTGATGAGTCTATGAATAATCTCCAAGAACTGGGATCATGATGTATTCCAAAAGCTTCAGAAAGTTTATAAATATTATTGCAGTAGACCAGATTACCGGCCATACTATAAAAATCAACAATATTTTCATGTCTGCTGCGAAAAATACTTATTCTTGTGTCCTTTGCTAAGAGATTCCATTGCTGTAGTCGCGACCCAAGAAGTTCTGCTTGTGATTTTGATAAATTCAAATCCCGCACCAAGTCATTTAATTCAAACTGAGTAATTAAATGTGGTTCGTTTGATGTAGATGGAATAAAATCAGGGTCACTTGATTTTTCATTACCTTCAAAGCTAGTGTCGCTATCGGTAGCTATTGTACTCTCCTCGCTTTCTTTGTGAATTGGCGGTCGTGAAACAGGATGCTGTTCATCATGGGGTCGAGGTTTCTGAGCTGACTCAGTTTCCACATAATTATATTTTCTTTTCTTACGGGTGTTAAGTCCTGCAGTTTTGTTAAGGCAAAAATAGCAATCTTCAAGATGATTCTTTTGTTCTTTCCATCGCATAGGAATGGCGAACGGTAAAGAATGTCGTTGTCCACATAACCAATCTCGCAAATATCTGCTGCATGTAGTACATATTACATGTGGAACCCACTGTTTGTCCTGATTTTTGACCGTCATATCGAAGTAAAGTTCATAGGCCCGGCAAATGTTCAGACTTAACTTTTCACTCTGGCCTAGTGGGGTAAATTTACCACATACGTAACAAAAGTTATTTGGATTACTTCTACACGAACGAGGCATGACTGTGTCTTTAAAGATGGAACTAAATTTTCTCAATTTTTAATTTCGTTATTAAAAATTCTCATTCACGGCTTTATGCTGTGCTAGCGCTAGTGGTATTTCAGTCAAAGATGTATCTTTTATATAGTATGTATCTGCTTATCCCCTCCCTAAGTCCTATCAACCAACCAGATTAAAGCGTAACACTGCAAACTTGAACATTCTTGAGGGAACGAGTCAAGTCACGTCTGCAACAAGTCTCGACCTGCATTTTCTCTGTAACCAGAGCTAAGCCAATACTGCCGCTTTTCGAATCATTTTTACTTTATATATGCTGTTCAATTTCATTAGTTACTAACTTAGGGTAAAAACCTTGTTGGCCAGTGTTATTATTCATCTAAAAAATACAAGATTAACAAGAACTTTGCAAAAACACGCCTTAAATTTACCATTTGTAAAATATTCTGTCGATTTTCATTCAAATTCCTGAACATCACGCGGCTTAGTAAACGATCCATTCTCGACCAAATTTCTGTCAAGATCTAGCAAAATGGTACGATGAGTCTCTTGCCGTTCTGGATACAATTGTGAATATCTTGTACTCGCTACTGTTAAATTTTGGTTACTAATAAACAATAAATAAAATGTTTGACGTATTGAAATTTCATAGCTACCTAATTTAATCTTAAAATTTATTTTTTCAATTAAAGCATAATATCAAAAACATTTGTCGACATGTAGTACATAGTTGAAATTAGAAAACAAAACTCTTTTTGAAGGTGTCTAAATCCAATATGGTGCCTATAAGAAATTAGATAGTTGATGATAAAATTTCGAGTACACCATTCGGTAGAGCTTTAAAAGTGACCATAAGAATGTGTTTTTATTTTTGCCAAGGCCGAATGTAGGTGCTACAGGTAAAAGAACAAAATGGGGTTTTTTCGTTTTTTTTTAAAGGAACGTCATTTGTCACAGGTCCATTTTCTTTACGGATTCATAACAAACACAATATTTAACAACTTCGCCAAATTTAAACCTATACTCTATATTCAATAATAATAAGCGAGATCGCCATTGTGAGGGCCGAAAATGAATCAGCCTGTATATGCAAACAATTAATCAAAAGGACGAAAAAGTTAATAAATCTGTTTTATTTCACATAGTTGCCAAAACGTTTTCAAGTACCTATCATTCAGCTTTTTATCGTTCAATTTTTCGTATATGTTTAGTTTGTTCGTATATTTTGTATTTCAAGCTATTATTTACACTCCACTGTATATCAAGCAATAAACTGTCGGGATGTACATACAATGTTCGTAATTACCCACTCTTTCCTTCAGCCAAAATGCCAATTTAATTCATTTGAATTTATATGTTAACAGTTTGGTTGTATATATGGCCAATGGAGTAGATATTGCCCTATGGGTGTGTGGTGTTATTACTCTAGAGAAGGAAAATATTAAATACATCAGTAATGTCAATTGATGATGGTAAGTGTAGTCGATCAGAAATATTATAAAACTTAACATTAATATTTGTCGCGACTTGTATTTGAAAGTACTAAATACATCAAGTGCCAGATTTTAGTATTAGATTAATAAAAGAGGTAAATGCTCACATCTCATAATAACAGTATATTAAATAACTGATTGATTGACGAGATAGTTGTTCAAACTTCATTTCAACAATTATTAACAATATCTTGTATCGAATTACTATTTTTCAATTGACAGCGTGTCTTAAGTTTCACATTGTCATGCCTAAATTAAAAATCGGTGTGGTCGGCCGGCGGAATCTTTACGATTGTAGTAACGTGTCCGCCGACAAAGGTATTAATTTGTGCAGACACGGCGAAACGGGCGTATTTGTTTTGTATATTGCCGCCCATCTGTGGTATGATAGCCGTTGTCGTAACGATCATAATTATAACCTAGTTTTCTTAGTTTTATTTATTAATGTGCTTGTGAATCTGTATCGCAGATTGCATGCATACAAAGAGATTTATTAACGGGGCGACGAATTCAAACGAAAATTATTAGAGGACGTTTTAGCAATATCTAACTTTGGACATATTACTTGGAACATAAATATAATTTATGTACATACTTAAATTACCTTTATTACAGAATGTGAATTCTCATTATCTAAATTATCTCATTTGCAAGATAATTTTACAATTCTTATACTACAGACTATCCATAAATGTGAAAAACAACAATTTTGAAAGTTACAAGGATCGTAAGTAACATAAAAGTGTTTCGGCTTTCCCTAACTTGCATAGATATTTTTTTTTTGTTTTTTGGACAAACGTTTGTATTTTATTTTTTTTATGATTCGGCATTAAAAAATACATCCAACCCTAAATTTTTACCCTTCTACCGCCAACTCCTATTTTTGAATAGCGATATTAGTACTTTAATAATTTTCTACTCTTGGCGATCGATAATTGATCAGTTACCACTCGACAGGTATTCCCGCCAGGCGTCTACCGGTGTTACTTCTCACCCCGTAAACAGCACAGAGTAGGGATGAGAACGAAGCTGGTCTCCTGTCTTTCTCACACAATAAGCTTTCTCTCACTCACTAAATTTTAGGGTCTAAACCGTTTTCGGCCATTATTATTGATTGTGCGTCTATCGTAGCAGTGACGCTTATACTTATCATTTTACTTTCTCAGTGCATCTCTCATATTAAGTATATTCTCATCAAGACCAAAAGATGTCTGTTTGTGGCTTAGATTTGGACACACCGTGTTTTTCACACGGACAATTATACGTGGCATGTTCTCGCGTAGGTAAACCATCCAGTTTGTTTGTGTTGGCTAAAGATGGACTCACTAAAAATATCGTACACTCCATTGCACTAAGAGACTGATAATTTTTTTTTAATTGTCATTATTTGTGATAGAGATGTAATTAGAAATTTATTAGTTAAAATAATAAAAGTACACTACCAAAATATTCACTAGAAATAATTTATATGGCAAAACAACGTTTGCCGAGTCAGCTAGTTTTTATATAAAAAGGTCGTTATAACAACTCGTTCTTTGTAAATGCTTTTAAAAAAGGAAAAAAAAACATTTTGTAAATACTTTGCATACTTGATTTATTACTTCAATAACAATAAGTACTATTAATAACTTACTAAATATTGATTATTTTCTTTCTACGCAGAAGACATTATACAAATAGATTTTAATAAATATATTTCTTATTAATTAATAAAATAATTCAAATACAATTAAAACATAATATGTATTTACATATAAAAAAAATAATTGCATAATACATGATATATAATAATAAAAATATAGAATATATAAGATCGCAATTATTAATTTAACTAACAAAATACTATATACAACTACAACCTACAACAAGTATCACTCAGAAACTATGCACTTTCACAATCAGATTTATTTAACCATTAGTGTACCAATTTACATTTAAAATATCTAGATAGCTGGATCTAAATGCATTATTGTCTTTATCAGTCACATCTATTGTTAAAATTTATAATATTGCTGTTAACTTTTGAAATTCATCATTCTTTGTTCGCAGCATTGTTAAATTTGTCTAGTATAATTTTACCAGTACCACACCGCACTGTTGCGCAATACAAATTGACTATATATACGCCAACTGATCTGTAATTTTTTGAATACATTTTTAGATTTTTTAATTGTTTCAGCTGAATCTAAAAAATCTAATATTAGTATATCATAATATAAGTGTATAAGTATGCCTTTAAAGTACGCGCGATACGTTTAAGAGCACGACGCGATAAAGGAGTGCTTTTAAATGCAGCAAGACAGCAATATAATGCAAATAATATCGTACCATTAAAATGAGTAATTTAAATGCAGTAATTAATATAACAAATGCCGAAATATCCATAGGTTGTTCCTTCGACACCCTTCATTTACAACACAGAAACTGACTGACAATAGTTATTTATGTAACAAGTCAGTAAAGTGATACTTTATCGAACGAGTCTGATTTACGAGCCAAGCGAGTGAAGCGAGCGCGGCGAGTAACAGACGAGTTCGGTAAAGGTACTTTACTGACGTGGTGCATACAAAATTTTATCGCCAACCGTGAAAATTGTTAATTTAATAAATAAAGATATAATAACTTATGACAGTTTATGACAGTGACAAACGATTTATTTTTAAAGTCATCAATCATGGCTACGCTGACAGATATTAGCGGCAGGTAAAGTACTTTATTGTACAGTACGATAAAGTGTTTGTTTACCTCCGTAAAACGCTATGGTAACGCATCGCTTTACTGACGGTTGGCGATAAAATAAATTACGCTACGGATTTGATTCAACTGTCATAAAATGCATTAGGTTTAAAAAAACTCGAATTTTTGAAAACTGTCTGAACTTTAGAGTTTAAATAAAATCGGATCTAGACAAGATTTTTAAAAACGGAAAAATTTTCCTGATGAAGCTTGAGTTGTAGAATAATTAGGATCCGGACTTCAATCTTCTATTTTAAAAACTGACAATGCCTTATTGCATTAAAAGCTATTTTACACTACTGACGTTCTGAAAAATTTGAATAAAATCGCTTCTAATGAAGATTTTTCAAAACGGAAAAAGTGTAATTTGTAGGACATATTGTAATATAACTGTGCAAAATCCCAGCCTTCAACAAATTGACGATTTGCTCAAGAGGGTCACTTTCATTTGATGCAGTTTTTGGCTTTGGTTTCGTGAACCCTAATTTGTCCATATCCTAGACTCGGCCCAATGGTCAGTTTAAAGAAAAGCTGAGGTAAATCGGCTCAGTATTTCCTGAGAAGCGTATGAGTAGACACCCGCCCTAATGTTAAAATCTGATTTTATGTTCAAAAAGTGGAAAATATTCACTTTATGCACAAGAAACTAAAAATATGTACTAAAACTTAAATACAAAATACGTATTTTAAAGTTAATATCATTATTTCAGTGTAGAATAGATACATTCAAAATATTGGGTTGATATTCCTAATACTAAATAATGAGGTGTAGCCACCACACGACTTTCTTATACGTATGAGAGTTTCAAATTATACAAAATTGTTTTAAATTGTTTTAAATAGTTTTAGCTTCATAAAAAAATAAAGCTGTAAGTGTGTTACTTGAAGTCCAAATTTCAAGATTTTTTTTATACAAAAAAATTCAAAATTAAGTTCTAAATACTTTTGTATTGGTAACATACATGTCTAAAAAAACATGACTTGCGAGATATTCGCAAAAAACAGATTTTCGGTAGGAGTAAAAGACCTACTTCCGGTAGGAATTTCGGAAAACTTTCATAATAAAATTTTTCTCAATTTTAATTTTAAGTAGATATGAATTCTTTATAAATTTGTTTAAACTTAGTAGTTGACGAAATATTGGCAAAATTCGATTTTTTCAATGAAGTAAACTACCACTTCCGGTCTTCCGCTTTTAATGAAAATCTAATCAGGTCTCAAGAGGAAGATTATACTCGTAAATGCAAAATTTGGAATTGATAGCTATCGTGGTCACACACACACTGACAGACACAATTACAGACACACACAGAGAGAGAGAGAGAGACACCACAGAGAAACATTTTTTTAAAAACCACTTCTTCGGTATCAGGGGACTACAAAACGTAGACACCTGTAAAAATCTCGAGGTTGAAAATTTTTATCATCACAATACTTCCTTATACTACGTATAAGAAAGTAAAAAGATTACTCATAATAATACAGAGTACAATTTGTATAATTCATGTCATCTATATTTGCCGATTTTAATAAATAAGCGGATTCACAAGCACATTAATAAATAAAACTATAATAATGACCGTTACGAAACGGCGGAATTTTCAATTAGTATAGTAACAAGCCGTCGACCTGCGGAAATTGACAAAACAAATACGCCTATTCCGCAATATCTACTACAGTAATTTAAGATTCCATCAGCCGACGGAACTGATAGTTTATACGGGCGAGACCGCCGGCGAACATTTGCCACAACGTTTGTAATATGCCGGATGCCGAAACGCGGGTCGGTGGCCTGCAGGTTTGCTGCGGGCGACAAATTTCAAGCGTTTGTAATAGCCTCAACAGAGACAACACATAAGTAAAAGAAAATACTTCTCTGCTTTCCTTCGGCCATAGCTTATATTTACGAGTATAATCGTGAGATCAAATTAGATTTTCAGTAAAATGGACGAGCTACAGTAGTAGTTTACTTCAGAAACGATATTAATAATATGTACTAATATCTCTTCAACTACTAAGTTCAGACAAATTTTCAAAGAATACAAAAGTACTAAAAAGAAAATATTAGAAATATTTTATAAAAAAAAGATTTTCAAATTCATACCGGAGTAAGCATCTTTGTCTTAGGAAGAAACGTTTAGTTTAAACAAATTTATAAAGAATTCAAATGTACTTAAAATTAAATTTGAGAAAAATTGTGTTAGTAAAGTTTTTCGAAATTCCGACCGGAAGTAGGTCTTTTACTCTTATCGAAAATCAGTTTTTTGCGAATATCTCGCAAATCATGCTTTCTAGGCAGGTACATTACCAGTATAAAAGTATTTAGAACGTACTTTTAAATATCTCTTGTATAAAAAAAATTTCAAAATTCGGACCGGAAGTAACACTTTTACTCTTACCGAATAACGATTTTTTGCAAATATGTCGTAAATTATGCATTCTATATATATTTATGAAGGGTACAGAAGTATTTAGAGTTGGATTTGAAATATTTTTTGTATAAATGAAATTTCAAAATTCGGACCGGAAGTAACACTTTCATACGTATAAGAAAGTCGTGTGGTGGCCACACCTCATTTTTTACTTTCTTATACGTAGTATAAGGAAGTATTGTGATGATGAAAATTTTCGACCTCGAGATTTTTGCAGATGTCCACGTTTTGAAGTCCCCTGATACCGAAAAAGTGGTTTTTAAAAAATGTCTGTGTGTCTGTGTCTGTGTGTCTGTCTGTCTGTCTGTGTGTGTGTGTGACCACGATAGCGACCAAACCGCTGTAGATATCAATTCCAAATTTTGTATTTACGTGTATAATCTCCCTCTTGAGATCTGATTAGTTTTGCAGTAAAATCGGTAGACCGGAAGTAGCAGTTTACTTCAGCGAAAAAATCGAATTTTGCGAATATTTCGTCAACTACTAAGTTCAAACAAATTTATAAAGAATTCATATATACTTAAAATTAAAATTGAGAATAATTTTATTTAAAAAGTTTTTCGAAATTCCTACCGGAAGTAGGTCTTTTACTCTTATCGAAAATCAGTTTTTTGGGAATATTTCGCAAGTCATGCTTTTTAGACAAGTACGTTACGGGTATAAAAGTATTTAAAACATGATTTTCAATATCTTTTGTATAAAAAAATTTCAAAATTCAGACCGGAAGTACCACTTTTACTCTTATCGAATAGCGATTTTTTGCAAATATGTCGTAAGTTATGCATTCTATATATATTTATCAAGAGTACAAAAGTATTTAGAACTGGATTTGCAATATTTTTTGTATATATGAAATTTCAAAATTCGGACCGGAAGTAGCACTTTTACTCTTAGCGAGGAGCACTTTTACTTTCTTATACGTAGTATAAGGAAGTATTGTGATGATGAAAATTTTCGACCTCGAGATTTTTGCAGATGTCCACGTTTTGAAGTTCCCTGATACCGAAAAAGTGGTTTTTAAAAAATGTCTGTGTGTCTGTGTGTCTGTGTGTCTGTGTGTCTGTGTGTCTGTGTGCCTGTGTGCCTGTGTGTCTGTGTGTCTGTGTGTCTGTCTGTGTGTGTGTGTGTGTGTGTGTGACCACGATAGCAGCCAAACCGCTGTAGATATCAATTCCAAATTTTGTATTTACGTGTATAATCGCCCTCTTGAGATCTGATTAGTTTTTCAGTAAAATCGGTAGACCGGAAGTAGCAGTTTACTTCAGCGAAAAAATCGAATTTTGCGAATATTTCGTCAACTACTAAGTTTAAACAAATTTATAAAGAATTCATATATACTTAAAATTAAAATTGAGAATAATTTTATTTAAAAAGTTTTTCGAAATTCCTACCAGAAGTAGGTCTTTTACTCTTATCGAAAATCAGTTTTTTGCGAATATTTCGCAAGTCATGCTTTTTAGACAAGTACGTTACGGGTATAAAAGTATTTAAAACATAATTTTCAATATCTTTTGTATAAAAAAAATTTCAAAATTCAGACCGGAAGTACCACTTTTACTCTTATCGAATAGCGATTTTTTGCAAATATGTAGTAAGTTATGCATTCTATATATATTTATCAAGAGTACAAAAGTATTTAGAACTGGATTTGCAATATTTTTTGTATATATGAAATTTCAAAATTCGGACCGGAAGTAGCACTTTTACTCTTAGCGAGAGCACTTTTTTGATAATATCTTGCAAAGTATGCATTCTATAGCGATTTACTAAGCGAATGAAAGTACCTAGAATAGGACTTTGAATAAGTTTTGTATAAAAAAATTCTTAAAATTCTATAATTTGAAACGCTCATACGTATAAGAAAGTCGTGTGGTGGCCACACCTCATTTTTTACTTTCTTATACGTAGTATAAGGAAGTATTGTGATGATGAAAATTTTCGACCTCGAGATTTTTGCAGATGTCCACGTTTTCATGTCCCCTGATACCGAAAAAGTGGTTTTTAAAAAATGTCTCTGTGTGTGTATGTCTCTGTGTGTGTGTGTCTGTGTCTGTGTGTCTGTCTGTCTGTCTGTGTGTGTGTGTGTGTGTGTGTGACCACGATAGCGCTCAAACCGCTATAGGTATCAATTCCAAATTTTATATTTACAAAGATAATCTCCCTCTTGAGATCTGATTAGATTTTCAGTAAAATCGGCAGACCGGAAGTAGTAGTTTACTTCAGTGAAAAAATCGAATTTCGCCAATTATTCGTCAACTACTAAGTTTAAACAAATTTATAAAGAATTCATATGTACTTAAAATTAAGTTTGAGACAAATTGTCTTAAAAAAGTTTTTCGAAATTCCAACCGGAAGTAGGTCTTTTAGTCTTATCGAAAATCAGTTTTTTGCGAATATCTCGCAAGTCATGCTTTTTAGAGAAGTATGTTCCGAGTATAAAAGTATTTAGAACATAATTTTCAATATCTTTTGTATAAAAAAAATTTCAAAATTCAGACCGGAAGTACCACTTTTACTCTTATCGAATAGCGATTTTTTGCAAATATATCGTAAATTATGCATTCTATATATATTTATCAAGAGTACAAAAGTATTTAGAACTGGATTTTCAATATTTTTTGTATATATGAAATTACAAAATTCGGACCGGAAGTAGCACTTTTACTCTTAGCGAGTAGCACTTTCTTGATAATATCTTGTAAAGTATGCATTCTATAGCGATTTATTAAGAGAATGAAAGTACTTAGAATAGGATTTTGAATAAGTTTTGTATAAAAAAATCTTAAAATTGTATAGTTTCAAACGCTCATACGTATAAGAAAGTCGTGTGGTGGCCACACCTCATTTTTTGATAATATCTTGCAAAGTATGCATTCTATAGCGATTTATTAAGCGAATGAAAGTACCTAGAATAGGATTTTGAATAAGTTTTGTATAAAAAAATTCTTAAAATTGTATAGTTTGAAACGCTCATACGTATAAGAAAGTCGTGTGGTGGCCACACCTCATTTTTTAAATATCTGGCAAAGTTTGTATTATATACTTACTGATGTATTAAGAGACTAGAAGTACTTTGAGGTGAATTTGGTATAATTTATGTATACGTAGTTAAAATTTACTTTGCAACAACATTTGTATACACATTTCAGAACGCACATAGGTATAAGAAAGACGTGTGGTGTCCGCACTTTATTTTTACTTTCTTATACGTTGTATAAGGAAGTATTGTGATGATGAAAATTTTCGACCTCGAGATTTTTGCAGATGTCCACGTTTTGAGGTCCCCTGATACCAAAAAAGTGGTTTTTAAAAAATGTCTGTGTGTCTGTGTCTCTGTGTGTCTCTCTCTCTCTCTCTGTGTGTGTGTGTGTGTGTGACCACGATAGCAATCAAACCGCTGCAGATATCTATTCCAAATTTTGTATTTACGTATATAATCTCCCTCTTGAGATCTGATTAGTTTTTCAGTAAAATCGGTAGACCGGAAGTAGTAGTTTACTTCAGTGAAAAAATCGAATTTTACAAATATTTCATCAATTACTAAGTTTAACCATATTTATAAAGAATTCAAATGTACTCAGAATTAAATTTGAGGCAAATTGTTTTAAAAAAGTTTTTTGAAATTCCTACCGGAAGTAGGTCTATTACTCTTATCGAAAATCAGTTTTTTGCGAATATCTCGCAAGTCATGCTTTCTAGGCAGGTACATTACGAGTATAAAAGTACTTAAATTATAATTTTAAATATCTTTCGTATAAAAAACATTTCAAAATTCGGACCGGAAGTACCACTTTTACTCTTAACGAATAGCGATTTTTTGCAAATATGTCGTAAATTATGCATTCTATATTATATATTTATTAAGAATACAAAAGTATTGAGAGTTGGATTTGCAATATTTTTTGTATACTTGAAATTTCAAAATTCGGACCGGAAGTAGCACTTTTGCTCTTAGCGAGTAGCACTTTTTTTCTAATATCTTGCAAAGTATGCATGCTATAGCGATTTATTAAGAGAATGAAAGTACTTAGAATAGGATTTTGAATAATTTTTGTATAAAAAAATTCTTAATATTGTATAGTTTGAAACTTTCATACGTATAAGAAAGTCGTGTGGTGGCCACACCTCATTTTTTATTTTGTAATGCAATTACCTGTTGTGTATTTATAAATGAAAAAATTACCTGTCAATCTAAATACCAAGTGATAATAAAATTTATATTTATCTTGTCAAACATGTAATAGACTTTCTCTCTTTTATGTTGCCATCACTATTTCGTGTGTATTTATATTGCAAAGATCCGTTCATTACGTAGTATTGGTATTACTTATACCAATTTCCAAAGCGCTTCACCGAATTTATTCTTACCGGCTATGGCCTAAATTACAATAGTGTGTGCAGTGGCACGTAGTTCAATACTTTTTTGGTGAACAACCTTAGAATAAAAAATGAGGTGTGGCCACCACACGACTTTCTTATACGTATGAGCGTTTCAAACTATACAATTTTAAGAATTTTTTTATACAGAACTTATCCAAAATCCTATTCTAAGTACTTTCATTCTCTTAATAAATCGCTATAGAATGCATACTTTGCAAGATATTCGAAAAAAAGTGCAACTCGCTAAGAGTAAAAGTGCTACTTCCAGTCCGAATTTTGAAATTTCATGTATACAAAAAATATTGCAAATCTAACTCTAAATACTTTTGTACTCTTAATAAATATATATATATATATATATATATATATATATATATATATATATATATATAGACTGCATAATTTACGACATATTTGCAAAAAATCGCTATTCGGTAAGAGTAAAACTGTTACTTCCGGTCCGAATTTTGAAATTTTTTTTATACAAAAGTTACTGAAAAGTATGTTTTAAATACTTTTATACCCGTAACGTACCTGTATAAAAAGCTTGACTTGCGAAATATTCGCAAAAAACCGATTTTTGATAAGAGGAAATGACCTACTTCCGCTAGGAATTTCGAAAAACTTTTTAAATAAAATTGTTCTTAATTTTAATTTTAAGTACATATGGATTCTTTATAAATTTGTTTAAACTTAGTATTTGACGAAATATTGGCAAAATTCGATTTTTTCACTGAAGTAAACTGCTACTTCCGGTCTACCGATTTTACTGAGAAACTAATCAGATCTCAAGAGGGAGATTAAACACGTAAATACAAAATTTGGAATTGATATCTACAGCGGTTTGGCCGCTATCGTGGTCACACACACACACACAGAGAGAGAGACACACAGACACACAGGCACACAGACATTTTTTAAAAACCACTTTTTCGGTATCAGGGGACTTCAAAACGTGGACATCTGCAAAGTTCTCGAGGTCGAAAATTTTCATCATCACAATACTTCCTTATACTACGTATAAGAAAGTAAAAGAGTGTTGTTGACAAATCGTTTTTATAGATAAATGTATAATTCTTTCTATATATTTCACAAACACTTTTACTTTCTTATACGTAGTAAAAGGAAATATTGTGATGATGAAAATTTTCGACCTCGAGATTTTTGCAGATGTCCACGTTTTGAAGTCCCCTGATACCGAAAAAGTGGTTTTTAAAAAATGTCTGTCTGTGTGTGTGTGTGTGTCTGTGTGTGTGTGACCACGATAGCGGTCAAACCGCTGTAGATATGAATTTCAAATTTTGTATTTACGTGTATAATCTCCCTCTTGAGATCTGATTATTTTTTCAGTAAAATCGGTAGTCCGGAAGTAGCAGTTTACTTCAGCGAAAAAATCGAATTTTGCCAATATTTCGTCAACTACTAAGTTTAAACAAATTTATAAAGAATTCATATATACTTAAAATTAAAATTGAGAATAATTTTATTTAAAAAGTTTTTCGAAATTTCTACCGGAAGTAGGTCTTTTACTCTTATCGAAAATCAGTTTTTTGCAAATATTTCGCAAGTCATGCCTTTTAGACAAGTACGTTACGAGTACACAAGTATTTAAAACATAATTTTCAATATCTTTTGTATAAAAAAAATTTCAAAATTCAGACCGGAAGTGCCACTTTTACTCTTATCGAATAACGATTTTTTTGCAAATATGTCGTAAGTTATGCATTCTATACCGTTTGACTGAAATAAAAGTAGATATAGGGAAACACAAACACGCACACAAGTGCATGCAAACATGAAATGGAGGGGTACGATAGTAGGGGAGTACAGATGAGTTCATATCGGGCGTGATATCGGGACACCGGGGTACCGAGGCTTTAGTGCACAACGTGTCTTTTAGTATGCAGTGAATTAACACAACCTTCTGTACGAAA
Organism: Amphimallon solstitiale; assembly: GCA_963170755.1. NCBI lineage: Eukaryota > Metazoa > Arthropoda > Insecta > Coleoptera > Scarabaeidae > Amphimallon > Amphimallon solstitiale. The sequence goes on along the minus strand of OY720677.1, from coordinate 46,920,914 downwards.
TTGTTTCACAATCTTATGGATAGCTGGCACAGAGGGAGGTGGACGATTTTCATACGCCGCAACAAATAAATTTTGCACGTCTTTGTACGAATTATCCTTGGCATACCATAACACAATCTGTATTTTTTCCTCGACAGTTAAGGGCATTTTATTTTAATATTTGCGAGTCTGCTCAGATACAATGTATGTACGTTCACGCTCTAAAGTTATGGAAAGAATGCCATGTCTGCGCGCGCTCTCGATCTCCCCACACCACCGGTGTTGTATACATACATACATAGGTACATGTTTATGTGTGTGTATTTGAAGATGCATATTAACTTTTAACTACGACAATCTGTATATATTTATCAAGAGTACAAAAGTATTTAAAACTGGATTTGCAATATTTTTTGTATAAATGAAATTTCAAAATTCGGACCGGAAGTAGCAGTTTTACTGTTAGCGAGGAGCACTTTTTTGATATCTCGCAAAGTATGCATTCTATAGCGATTTATTAAGCGAATGAAAGTACCTAGAATAGGATTTTGAATAAGTTTTGTATAAAAAAATTCTTAAAATTGTACAGTTTGAAACACTCATACGTATAAAAAAGTCGTGTGGTTGCCACACCTAATTTTTTTAATAAGAATACACATTAAATTTGGAAGTGCACGTGCACATGTGCACTTATTGAGGAACCGCCACTGAGTGTTTTTCAAATCAGTGCAAAAAAGTAATCGATATTAAACATTTTTGAAGTGAAAACTTCTATGGGCGCGTTGATTGTGGGCACTGAACGAGAGTGAGCCGTCACGCTCGGCTATGTAACGCTCGTTCGGGTGAAGTCGGCTCGAGTCGACTAAGGGAGCGAGAGAAATATAGTCAACGCGTCACTGCTATACTCGTTCGTTTTTAGAGTTTGATACAAATCATGATCAGACCGAGCGAAATGTACTACTCGTAGAATAATATATGTATACACAATAATAATAAATATATATTTTTTAAATGTAATATAGAACGAAAATGGAAAATGTAAATGTAAATGAATATAGAACGAAAAAAAAAGTTGTATTTTGTATTATTAAGCTCGCCTTGATGAAGTTTTCACTTCTGCCGTGTGGTCTTAAGCACACCCATTTTCTTTTTGTTTCAAGTGTAACGCGAAAATAAAAAAACACACCAATTGCACGTTCCGATCGTTCAGTAGTATTAAACTATTCTATGATTTCTAGGTGTTGAAGATCTAAGCGACATGAAAATCATGAACGCGCCCGACATATCGAATACCGAGGTAATGCCGCCAGTGAAGAAAGTAAAGGAACGTACGAAATGGAGTGCATCACAGAAAAAGTTACTAGCTTTGGTCTCCGCGATCTTTATGCTGAACAGCGTCGATTACATGCATACGGCAGCTTACACACCGATGTTTGTCACGGTCGGTCCTTTTAAAATTAGACAAGGCGCCTGTGCTCTCAGAGGCTTAACGTTTGTACTCACGAACTTATTAGCCCCAGCCGCCGTGGATTACATAGGCTGTTACCTGATATTATTATTAGGCACTCTGCTCATGTGTTTATCACCGGTAGAGTTCGCCTTTGCTAATTCCGATATGTCAGTTATAACTGCCAGCATAGGGCAGGGCATTGTAGCGGCCCTCATCGATACAACTGCTTCAGTCGCAGTCGCCAGCACTTTCAAACGTAGGGTCGAACGTTACGAAGCTTTCGCTGTAATGTGGGGCGCACGCTATTTTGGAAGGCTAGTCTTGGTACCTCTCGCTACACTTTGGAAATTCTTCCGCCGTAGCGATGCAATGCCGGCTGCTTACGCTTTAATCAATCTGACAATCTTTCTGATGTTGAGCGTCTGCGATATGTCCGTCATAAATCATCTGACAAAATTATCGAAGTTTCCCAAGCCGTCAGTGTCGATGTGGAAAGTAGTGTCAAACTGGGAAATTCTCGTCAAGATTGGTCTTCTGATTTTGTCCGCGGAAGTGTTCACCCTTGCGTATTTTAGCCACGAAAGACCGATTTGGTTATATCTACGACATGGAGAATTAGCTAGGCTCCTCGTGTGGTTGCCATGTTACGTCCCGTACGCTCTGGGCGCCATCCTGACTGTGGTGCTATCGAAGAAATTCCCCCATTACATGATGCAGGCAATGATTTTGTCTATGGCAGTAGCGAGCGCCTGTACGTACGTGCAATTTTTGATAGGGAATTACTGGTACCGCATGATTCCTATATCGTACATTCCGTTCAGTATAGCAATCGTAGATGTCGCTGTGTCGGTCAGCTTCGCCCAACACATGGAGGACCATCATGACGTTTCTTCGTACGGTGCCATCTATGCAATCGCGAACATAGCGTACTCTCTAACCTCCACCATTACGTATTCGACAGGAAATTCTATCGAGGAGTATTTGAGAAGTTATTGAGGAAATTCCACTTCGAATGTTAATAAAATGCTCAGATCGAAGCACGAATACATCAAAATATCTTCTTACGTGCGTTTTCTCCGGCTAGTCTTAACTCTTTGGATTTGTTTACGACAACCAAAATAAGATTAAATATGGGCAAACAACTACCGTGCCTTGAAATACTTTCCTCATTAGTGTAGGCTGTTTTTTAAGTAATTAATGTTGGTGTACATGCTAAGCTTTTGAAAACTTCAAATTCTGATAGTTGTCATACTTAAAATTATAGGCGCGAAAGTGTTGTTCACATCCACTGAATTTCACATAAATTAAGGTAGTAGCAAAATTAACAAAAGTTAATACACATGGCTTCTTATGTATCTGGTCACAATGAAAATTATTACAATTAACGACTTAACGTAAATTAGCATTGTACTAAGTCGGCCGAAATTCAGCTTAAGGGAACTCATTAAGACGGGCGTTTACCAACAAATAGAAACTTATGCAACTTAAATTACTCGCGGGACGGGTAGACGCGAGGGGGTGTGAGTAAGTGAAGCTACACGATATTCGGTTTTCTTCACAGCGCTTAGGTTGTATTCATAGATTAAGGAGTACTATAGATGGGAAACATATGTATAAAGAATGAGTTCTTACGGAACTGTTGATGTTTTATAATAAGCCAATTTTCGCTTGCCCATAACTGTTATATTATTATACACTCGAATATAATAGGTATATATGACATTTAAATGCCAGTGACAGTTTGTAATTAAACTGTCACTCGCATTAAAGTCTGCAATAGTTTCGATAAATTTTCGCCTCCGCTGGGACCGGTAGAGATACCGTAAAGTGGGGATAGACGACGTGTAAAATCTTGTGTGAAATGTGTGTGACAAGGTTTACTGTTTAATGTTTTTTATCTTTAAAAATAAGTACATACATTTGATTTTTTCTTTATATCGTACATCAAATGTGCAGCTAGCGCGTAGAGGTCGTTTTTTTTCTTTTGTGTACATGCCTTAGTTAGTAGACATTAATCAAATTCATGCATTTTTGTGGTTATTTCTAAGACACATAACTTTTTTAAGACAATAAATTAGTACAAAAACGGACCTTGACATTATAAATTGATGCCTTTTGCATCACCAACCCAAATTTGAGATTCTAAAATTACAAAATGAGTTTAAAAAACGCGAAACGGCGATGCCTTAATTTTCGATAGGTAAAGGCCCTCTTAATTTACGTTTATTAGTTCCACCAATCGGCAACCACCAGAAACGGCAAAGCTGTATATGAGTCCTTTTTTATTTTTTAATCTGTCATTTGAAACTAGCATAACCTAAATTTGCGAAATTTGCTGCACAATTTGCCACAGTTATTTTATTGTTTTGTATGTTGCTGTTTTATATTATCATGAACGACGGCGTTTTAATTGCGGCGTTTGGTTCAGAGTTATCCCATTTATATGACAAAAAGCCATTTTAAAACCTATCTCATGGGCACTCCAGCTGCTAATACGCCTGCGCACTTAACGTAAATTAAGGCAATGTGAACGACTTCATAAATTTTGTGTTAATTTTACGGTACGTTAAAGCCTCGTTCACATCCACTTAACTTAACTGAAACCTTAATTAACGTACCGTAAAATTAACACAAAATTTATGAAGTTGTTCACATTGCCTTAATTTACGTTAAGTGCGCAGGCGTATTAGCAGCTGGAGTGCCCATGAGATAGGTTTTAAAATGGCTTTTTGTCATATAAATGGGGATAGCTATGCACCAGATAAATTAAAACGCCATCGCTCATGATAATATAAAACAGCAACGTACAAAATAATAAAATAACTGTGGCAAATTGTGTAGCAAATTTCGCTAATTTAGGTTATGCTAGTTTCAAATGACAGATTAGAAAATAAAAAAAAGTACGCATATACAGCTATGCCGTTTCTGGTGGTTGCTGATTGGTGGAATTAATAAACGTAAATTAAGGAGTCCCCTTAAGCGTTGTTCACATCCACTTAACTTAACTTAAACCTTACTTAACGTAACATAAAATTAACACATAATTTATGGAGTCGTTCACATTGCCTTAATTTACGTTAAGTGCGCAAGTGAATGCGCAATTTGAGTGCCAATCAGAGAGATACATTCAAGCAGCTGTTTGCCTACACAATTATCTAATGCTTTCTGAAGCAAAGTCAAAACAACCTGCTGTATATTGTCCCACACAATATGTTGACCAAGAGGTTGATGGTAAATTATTATTATTATCTAATTAAAAAATAAACATAATTTTCTTCTAGGCCGTCTACATTTAGGTGATTGGCGGCAAAACGTGTATGATTGAGCAGCAATAACGCCTCAAAGAAATTCTTTGAAACTCGCAACCATCTTGCAAAATACTTTGTAACAGAGGGCGCTGTTCCATGGCAAGAAACATATATTACACGTGGTACAAAACGACAAAAAATTTATTGAAATAAAAATTATTAAAACAACTTTTATGTATTACTAATAAAATAAACATTATTGAAATAAGCCTTAATTTCTAAATATCTTCCAACATCAAATCAAAAACAGTTTTCAAAAACATTTTCTTCCTTTCTTTGTTAGTACAATCCTTTAAAAAACGCGTTACTTGTTTACCAAACAATTCATCTTGATCGTCAGACTTTTTCTTTGCCAAGTTATTAACAACATTTTTCATTGTAGCACCAATATCCTGAAGACTTTCCGTTACTAACTTATTTGTCTCCCTCTTTCGTTTTGATGGTGTTGTCAAATTTAAAGTAGGGGACCTAGAGGTGCTTGCAACTGGCGATAGCAGTGGACTTTCACTCTTCTCCACGGGCATGTCACTGAATGGTGTCTCAGATTCAAAGTGGTCCAAAATATGCTCTGTAGTACTACTGCTATCATCTTGGCCCTCCAATGTTTCTGACAATTCCTGCGTTTTGTCAGAGGTTTGCAAACTTTGCCAGCAAGACTTGGTCCTTTAAACAATTCAAGTAGGTGAGTATAAATAAAAACAAATCGTGTAGCAGTATATACTTACTTTCTTTTAGTGATGTAGTTGTCAAGCCATTTAAGGGCACTGTAATATTCTCACTCTAAATTTTGGCTTTCAGCTTCGCTGCCACTCGGTAGCTTTTTCCCACATCTAATATATTTCTCTCTTAGAAATTTCCAGCGGGCCATTACGTCTTCTTCTATGAAATTCGAGCAATTACATTTTCAACTGAATAATCGTATTAAGTTTTTAACTTACTTGAACATTTTACAAGTCTGGCGATTTCAACCCACGAGTTGTTTTTTTCCATGGCGTCTTTAAAATCCACCCGCTTTTTATCATACAAATGGGGATAACTATGCACAAGATCAATCAAAAGCCCGTCGTTCATAATAATAAATAACAACAACGTACATACCTATATCAGAATATAATGTGACAAATTGTACAGAAAATGTCAAATGTCAATTGACAGATTGGAAATTAAAAAAAGTGCGCATATACAGCTATGTCGTTTCTGGTGGTTGCTGGTTGGTGGAATTAGTAAACGTAAATTAAGGAAGTCCCTTAAGTTGAAGTTCGGCCTACTTAGTACAATGTTAATTTACGATAAGTGCAATAATTTTCATTGTGAACAGATACATAAGAAACCATGTGTTTTAACTTTTGTTAATTTTGTTACTACCTTAATTTATGTTAAGTTAAGTTACGTTAAGTGGATGTGAACAACACTTTAAGTTGAAGTTCGGCCAACTTAGTACAATGTTAATTTACGTTAAGTGCAATAATTTTCATTGTGCCCAGATACATAAGAAGCCATGTGTTTTAACTTTTGTTAATTTTGCTACTACCTTAATTTATGTTAAGTTAAGTGGATGTGAACAACACTTTAGTAAGGTTTAAGTTAATTTAAGTGGATGTGAGGCTTTATTATTATTTACATGACATAACTAAACTATCAAAATTATGCGTGTGTGTCTCATTACGTGCACTGTCACCAAGCATTAAAAAAAAAGTATAGCCATCTCTAATGAGAAAATATTTGAAGTACAGGGGATATTTTTTAAATAAGGTCCATTTTTGAATAAGAAGAAAAAGACTATAAATATAATTAAAATATATTTACTTCCATATTCTACATACTTTCTTTAATAATATTAACATTATTTAGCAGTAGGCTTTTTACATACACTTATACAATTACTTATAGTTAAATCTGTTTATAATATTACAATTTTTTATTTCATAGTGTAAACTGTTCTACATGTTTAGACCAATACCAAAAACATATGAACTAATTTCTTACAAATACGTTGGTGTAATATCTTGTTTACTTTTATAAATAAATAACATAGTCGTGTATAATATTGTTTGTCGTACATTTATTAATTTTAATGTACTCAGCATTAATGTAACTAGTGTACTTATATTTGTTACACTTGAAAATTGTTCTAATCGCCCTATTTTGTATTGTTTTGAATTACTGAGTTTCGTAATTATTTAACCTAAATAGTAAAGTTGTGCAGTATTCCAAGGTATTTTAACTATTGTTAATTCATGAACTTCCACATGAATTAATAATAGTTAAAATATCGCAATCGCTCTGCGTCAAAAAATTGTTTATCGTCATACTGAGACTCAATTTTAAATTACTTTAAAATTAGAGAAGTCATACTTAGAATTATAACTTTAGTTGAAAAGAAAACCATTAATACAAGTATTTAAATATACGTTTTTGAAAACTTCTATAACTTCCGCAATGTCTTGAAGAACATATAAGCTACTATTTTCAAGCATGCTAGTAATTATAAGTAACCATAAAACGAATTAAAAAATGTTTGGTTTTATAGTATGTTCATATTTTTGAGTATTTGAAATATATAAAATATGGAAACAAATACATTTACGGTAAAACAAAGATTGGGGATTCTCAGTGGCGTAAAAATGCTATTTCTAAGACCATTACTCTTAAAAGTAGCTTCATCACAAAACAAAATCTGAGATACAACATTGTGTTTGAGATTTATTTTGTGCAACATCGTATTACAGAAGGCAACCTTATTTATAAAAACTGTCCTCTGAAGATCTTGATATAATATAGATTGAATTTAAACTTCTTTAGGATCCTCTTCATAATGTTTTTGCTCACATCATGGACTAGAAAGATTACGCACGCTTGTACCAGGATTTTCTTGAAAGCACAACAAAAGAACCTTTTATACTGCCAGTTTTTTCAGATCTTATTAACAATTTTTCAAAAGCACTCTTTGTTCCAGCAAACAATCAAACACAGACCATATCTATTAATTCCAATTTTAAATATTTCATTTTGCACTCAACCTAAATTCATGTACATTCTTACTTCCCTTTAAATGTGAACGAAGCAATAACTTCTATAACAAATAAGGTTATAATATTGTTGCAAGGTGAAATTAATAAACTAAAAATACAAAACAACATTTTATCTGATGAGATTATAAAGTTAAAATCATGAAATAAAGAAAAAAACCTAGCGAGAGGGAGCACGTGTATGGAAAGTCTGTTTGCGATTCTAATGTTTCAAAAAAACCATTGGTAAATAATGCAAGCGATCTGGACGGCAATAACAAGATAATCGAAAATAGCAATGCAGCTGTTATTGACGGGCCGAAATCAAATGAATATGCGCTTGCTGTAAAATCTAGCGGAACATTCAAGAGGAGTACAGTCCCACCCATCATAACTAGTCCCACTTTAAGGCTGTTCATACGGTCGGATTTGTGAAGACGCGCAGAGGTTGTGCTGCCAATTGATTGTGCCCTTACTGCAGGATATTTTTTGACGAAATTTTGTCTGTAATAAAAGGAAAGTTGGTTCTATGCTTCTATAGAATTAGATTTTCAATAACTTTCCCCACTTAAGAGAAATTCTAAGGTAAAAATGTGCTAAAATGACTGAATTCTAACGTCTCTAAGAAAAAATATGAACTTTATCGAGAAAGTATTTCTATAGAAGCATACATTTGTCTTTTTCAAATATCTTACAAAAATCAGAAATAAAATACGTGCTTTAATAACTGTATAATCAATTGGCACCGTAAACCTTACATTCACCAATTCTGCTTATTTAACCCACTGGAAAGTGGCGCTGCATAGTCCATTTTAACTTCAACTACCGAATGAGTGGAGACTCCAAACTGAACGTATTATAATTATTCTAGGCCCTATGTTTTAACTGAAGCGTTTCATGTTATAGTAGAACGCAGGAAACAATCTACTTTCGTCATAAACGAAAAATAATGCCGTCTGTATTTCCAATTTCATAACAACGAAAATAATTTCCTTCTATATTACTAAATTTATAATTTTATTATGTAGAATATATTATATGTATATGTATAATAATTACAGGATTATTTGAATGATTAATATTAATTGAAAATAATAATGTTTGCTCTATTTCAACGAGTTTTACTAGAAATATTAACATCGGATGTTGGCTTACATGAAACGTAGTTTGAACTTCGCTAGTCATTTGATAACATTTGACGATTTGACAGTATTACAGGTTACGGTTCTTGGTTATTTTGTTATTTATTATCACTAAAAGTTCCTTTTCCAACTAACGATGCCTACCCACAGAAAATACTATTTTATTTTTGACAAAAATCTAGTTAATTTACTCAAAGTAAACTTCAGAATTCGTAAATTTTTGTCCACGATCATAATGAATTTTGATCACGAAGTGGATTGTTTCGTGCGTTTTAGTATACCTAATATGAATACTTATTTTCGGAAATGTTGTATAGGTATATTATAAATCAGTCTAAAATTTTAGTATTTTGCATTGTTTTAAATATAAAAACTGTATTCTAATATAGGGTACAAGTGACATTTTCAAAATCAAATTTTTAATTGTTTTCACTAAGAATAACGTAAAATCTAAAATTGCAACAAGCACGAGCATTGTCGCGGCTATACCGTGACGAACAGCGACAACTATAAAGGATACGACGTCACGTATTCCAGAGATAAGTAGCAAATTCTAATATATTAGTCAACGCGCAATATACTAAAATAGAAACTAATTGATACGTGCATATATGAAGGTTGCAGCCGACCTAGTGATTCATTTAATGTTTAGTTGCTGTGGCGGTCTGGCAAGAGGCAAACTAAATGTCACTGAATTGTCACTTAGTTAAGAAATTTTGAAGCAGTGTTCCACACGTTGTGTTGCGTGTGATTTTCAAGAATTGAAAACCGTGAAAGAGGCTGTAAAAAACTTCCGGGCAGTTTTTGTTATGTTTGTGCATTATATGTTACAAAATCGCAAAAAGGCCTCTAAGTGAATTAATTCAAAGATGTTATGAACAATATTTTGGCTTCAAAATTAATAACCACGACAAAACACAGGTAGCACATATATGCTGTATTTCGTGTTATGTCAAATTAACTCGATGAAACAAAAACAAGAATTCTTCTGAAGTCCTGTCAGAAAGGCTAATGATTTGGCGTGAACTAGTAGATCACGCTACTACGGACAGTTACTCCTGTCTTGTAAAAATTGCAGGGTTTTTAAAAAGAAATAAACACAAAGTAATATATCCAGATTCCATCTGTAAGCAAACCGTTGAAAAGAACTGATTGTGAGCTTCCAACTCCAATGCATTCATATTCTTCTGCAACTTTTGTCATTTTTAAGTGGTCTGGCGTATGTTCCTTCTGACGAACCACATCCCGTTACTCAATCAGATATGAATGATTTGGGTTTAACCAACAGAACTCACAAATTTTGGAATATCGATTAAAATAATGGAATCTTTTACATCCCACTACAAGAATCTGTGTATTGAAGAATAGTCACGAAAAATTCAGTTCATTTTACAAAGTTGAATGACATTTCTGTTACTGTAAATCAACATTTTTGTGAAATGAGTATTAAATATAACCTTGCAGAATGGCGATTGTTTATCGACTCATCGAAAACAAGTCTCAAAGCCGTTTTACTTTATAATGATAAGTCGAAACCATCAATTCTAATGGCTCATTTTACAAATACAAAAGAAACGTATGACACTATGTCAACTATATTAAATCTCATTCAATATTCAAATAATTTTTGGCAAATCTGTGGTGAAGGTTATTTCCTTCCCACTAAACATGGAACATTCGATTAACATTTCAGAAAGTGGAAACAATGTCCAAAAAATTACATCTATACACATAAATGTTGAACAAACGTTAAATAAACGTGGGCTGTTGAGTTACATTTAAATAACGTTTAATAAAAATGTACTATTGATTATCACATAAACATCATCGTAAGATGTTTATTAAACACAAAGTTAATGTACTCCTCTGATGTTATCTATAATGATATTATTTATATGTCCACAAAACATTAAAAATGAACCATCAATTGCCCATTTTGAAATAACATCAATTTACGATCATTTTATGCTTCCATCCCTAGAATCTAGAATTTTCATTCGTTTTTTTCGGATTGAAATGCGTGGTATCTTATGCAGTAGTCAGTAGAAAGAGCAAGTCTGCTTTAGCTGAGCGTCTATTACTTGCTGACAACAATAGAAAAAAACGTTGTTTTGTTTAATTATCTACCGCGGAAAAGTCTGCACCATATGGAAAAAAAATTTACTCTTTTAATTTTTAAAATTATTTTTTTGTAGTTTGTTTTTGCATAATTAGAAACCAAAAACTAACCTAAAATATTTAACATATCGCATTTGCTTCAATGCGTAAATGTCATTTAAAAATTACCAACGTCCAAACGTGCCATTATTTGTCAAAATATAAGAAGATGCCATAAGAAAAAGTTGTTTGTACTTTCGCGGACATCCTAAATCCAAAGTTTCGTACAAAAATTTTAATTTTAATTTTTTTTTCATAATTTTGTAAAAAAACGCCTGTATATTTTTTAAGTGTATTTTTCTCTCGAATTCTGATAAAAGCCTATGTTACCATGTAATGAACAAAAAAAAAAACAATTTGTATTTCAGAATGAGGTATATTTTTTTTAAATAAAAGATTTCGTTAAGAAAAGTGGAGGACATTCTTGGACTATTTTCATATTTTCGTATGTAGGGGAGTAGCGGGTAAAGTGGCTAGGGCGGGTAAAGTGGCCATTTGGTTTCATAGCGCTGGTTAGTGCTGCACCTATGCGGAAACGAAGTTAACTGGTTGACAGTTACTGCCTCATTGCCGTGTATGAGTTTGGATGTTGTGCGTTTCGCAGTTTGAGTACAGTGAAATAGTTTTAGTTTTCTTTATCTCTGAGTTTTGGTAAGTGTTAACTATTTGTTTTATTACTAAATGATAGAAAAAGCATTAACTATTGGCAATAATACTACTGAATTGGCTTGATTTCAGCGTTTAATAGAAGTTGGTTTAAAAGTGCTGTGTCATTTAGGTTAGTCTGTAGAAGTTCTTTTAAGTAATGGCGTCATTTCGGGCAAAGTGGCCACTGTACGTGACGGGTAAAGTGGCCACGATGGCTTTCGCTAATAATATACATTTAATATTGCCGAAGTAGCTTAAATGAATTAATAGCTCGTCCTATACATATTACGTCACAAAAAAAGAAAATAATATATTTAAAAATAGTAGTAATAGATTAAAAAATATTATTTTATCACATAACTATTAGGATTGATATTGTTACAGGTATTTTCAAGATGCCATACACATACAAGAGAAAGTCTACCCAACAATCATGGGATTCAGAATCAATGCGACAGGCAATATTAGCAGTGAAAAGAGATAATATGCCGTTTGCAACTGCAGCAAAGCAGTTTAACGTTCCCAGAAATACGCTGAAAAGAAGAGTACTTGAGAAGAATCAAGATGCCACTGGTGCGAAAAAAATACTAGGAAAGTACAGAAAAGTATTTAACGATAAACAAGAGGAGGAACTAGTTGAATTTATTATAGACATGGAGAGAAGATTTTATGGAGTCACGCAAAATGATTTACGTCGTGCGGCATACAGCCTCGCAGAAAAAAACTACATCCATCACACTTATAACAACGAAAAAAGATGGCTGGCAAGGATTGGGTGGCAGGATTTAAAAAAAGGCACCCAAATATAAGTTTGCGGACTCCAGAAGCCACTTCACTAGCAAGAGCCCAAGGGTTCAACAAAACCAATGTAACTAAATTTTTTGAAATATTGAAAACAGTCCAAGATGAACACCAGTTTGAAGCTCATCGTGTATATAACTGTGATGAAACCGGACTTTTAACAGTACAAAATAGACATTCAAAAGTATTAGCCTTGAAAGGAAGACGGCAGGTGGGAGCGATAACTTCGGCCGAAAGAGGCCTTCTGTCTACATTAGAAGTTTGTATGTCTGCTGGAGGCACTTTTATTCCTCCCTTTGTCATTTTCCCCAGGAAGAACATGAAGGCAGAGCTTAAAGACGGAGCTCCCCCTGGTTCAGAATTTGCATGCACTCCTAGTGGCTGGATGCAGACCGATATTTTCTTGAAATGGTTCGACCACTTCCTACATCACGCAAAACCTTCACCAGAGTCACCAGTGCTGCTTATCCTAGATGGACATTCCACTCACACTAAAAGTATTGACTTCATAATCAAGGCCAGAGAAAATAACACGACTGTGATATGCTTACCTCCACACTGCAGCCATAAATTGCAGCCCCTTGATGTATCTTTTATGGCACCTTTTAAGACCTACTACATTCAAGAATGTGAGAAGTTCCTCAGGAATAACCCTGGGAGAGCCATCACTCAGTTCCAGATTAGTCGACTTTTTGGCGAGGCTTTTTTGCGTGCAGCTACGCCTGCAACAGCTATTAACGGTTTTCGGAGATGTGGGATTGTTCCATATGACCCTGATGTGTTTTGTGATGCTGACTTCCTTCCCTCTGATGTGTCTGACATTCCAATGAACGACTGCAACATAGGTGCTAGCCTACAATCAGATGGAGAGGAACCTGACCCCGCACCACAGAAGAACAGAACAGCAGATGAACCCGAAAAAGGTCAAGATGTAATGTTCAATCCAAGAAACGGTGGTGATGATGTCGGTGAAATGGTTCAAGTTAATTTACCTAACAATGACGATTTGGCAGTTGCTGGACCCAGTGGGTTAAATCAGTCCTCTTTTGCTATCAGTCCAAGAGATATAATTCCGTTGCCAAAACAGACCCTGAAAAAGCAAAGGAAACAAAACAGGAAAAAAGGAAAGACAGCTATCATTACAGCCAGCCCGTACAAAAATGAACTGATGGAAGAAATACAAAAGCGAGAGCAACAAGAAAAAAAGAAGAGAAAGAGGCCTGAAGACAAAAAAAATTTTCAAACAGAAAAACTTAATCAACAGCTTAAAAAAACAAAGAGACTACTCACTTTTGATGTTGAAGAACAAGAAGAGCTTAAGGAGCAAGAACAAGATTGTATGTACATGTTTTTATTGTAATGACCTTTTTTCTAATTCAAAAGACAATGAAAGTTGGATACGATGTTCTGTGTGCAAAGAATGGGCTCACGAAGAGTGTGCAGGGATTGAGGGGGACAATGACGAGTTTGTATGTGAATATTGTAAATAATTTTTATTTATTTTTGTAAATAAATACCTCAAAATTAAATACTGAACCTGAGTCTATTTCAGTTCATTTATCGTACATACTTGCTTTTGTTTGACGCAATTGTTCAGGTCGGCCACTTTGCCCGACATAGGAGGGTAAAGTGGCCATTTAGCGTTTTTTTAAAAACATTTTTTTTTACACTAAAATATATAAAAAATCATGAAGAACGCTAGTTTACCTGAAGCTATATTGGATATAGTATATAACAATATTTATTTTGATTAAATTTACTAAAAAAAGAGTACCAAAAAAAACATCAAACAAAAAGGTGGCCACTTTACCCGCCTTTCCCCTACCATTAAAAATAAATTAAAAAACATAATGGTCAAAAAAGCTAGAAAATAACCTTTTAAAAATGAGAAAAAAAAGTAATTTTATTTCAACTAACAAAGTTAATTTCAAAAAAAACCAATTCTAATTCTTAAAATTAAATAAATTCACAAGTAAGCTTGTAAACATGTGGCTTCTTAATAGTATATTAAAATACAAGTTTCATAAGACACGATTTTTGCGCACGCGTTCAAGTTTAGAAAACGAGCCGCTAGGCGAGTTTTCTAAAGAACAAGTGCGCAAAATGTCTTATGAAACGTGTATTTTATACTATTTTTTCTATTTCGGTTATTAAAAGTTCAAAAAAGTTTAAAATAAGAGACATGTTTTGTTCGAATATTTTAGAAATTATGCTTTTTTGAAGTTGGTTACTCTGATTTGTAAGTAGAACGTTTTAAATATTTGAATATAGGTGGTGCTATATGTAATTGTGTTTAAAATTCAGACTGATTTATACAATAAATTATTTCAAATTATCAACAAAAAGGACGAAATAAATAACTGTACGCCCCCAGAGATTCGCAAAATAGCAGAAGACAATTTACAAAATCTTTCGTCCACAAAACCTCTACATATTTATCAAAACAAACTTTTATAACAATTGTACTATTCAACATGGTAAGTAAATGTCAATAGTATCATCCGAAAACTTATCATCCAACTCTGCTTAACAATTTATATTGCTAATTAGTAAGTGAAATGTTAGCATGTGTGCTTTTTATTCTTTGTACAATTTTATTGCACATTTTTGTTACTTTAAAGGCTTATATTTTGACATTTAAATACGATATGGTTCCATTTTTTTTGTTACCAACTTCAAAAAAATAAAATTAGCGTGCGATAAAGTAATACTTTATGCAACCAAAACGGGTGTCGTAAAGTGAACTTTATAGCACCGGAATAGAAAAAATCATTTAGAACTGAACCGGATGACTTGAACTTATCTACAATACGACCAACAGTAGAGTGCGAAAAGAATTTGTTAGGGTGTCTTTGATTAAAAATATTTGCCGTATCCCTGTTGGTTCTATTTTCTCCGTGAATTAAAATGATTTCTATTTTTTCTTCCATGGATAACATTTTAAAACAAATCTATTAGAGAAATACACAAAACTGACATTTATTTAGTTGTTTATGTCTAGAATTTGCAATTATTTTCTAGGCCTACTTGTGAATTTATCGAAGTTTAAGAATAAGCTTGTTATTTCCTGCTTTAGAGATACTAAAGGAAATTTTGCTTAAAACAGACAAGGCTAGGTACATAACATGTTCTAATCTTACAACTAGTGTTATTTTCTAGGTTTTTTGACCATTATGCTTGAAAAATAAACATTTTTAATATACGAAAATATGAAAATAGTCCAAGAATGTCCTCCACTTTTCTTAACGAAATCATTTATTTAAAAAAAATATACCTTATTCTGAAATACAAATTGTTTTTTTTTTTGTTCATTACATGGTAACATAGGTTTTTATCAGAATTCGAGAGAAAAATACACTTAAAAAATATACAGGCGTTTTTTTACAAAATTATGAAAAAAAAATTAAAATTAAAATTTTTGTACGAAACTTTGGATTTAGGATGTCCGCGAAAGTACAAACAACTTTTTCTTATGGCATCTTCTTATATTTTGACAAATACTGGCACGTTTGGACGTTGGCAATTTTTAAATGACATTTACGCATTGAAGCAAATGCGATATGTTAAATATTTTAGGTTAGTTTTTGGTTTCTAATTATGCAAAAACAAACTACAAAAAAATAATTTTAAAAATTAAAAGAGTAAATTTTTTTTCCATATGGTGCAGACTTTTCCGCGGGCACTGTATATAACGGATTTGTAGTGTTATTTAGTAGATGCAATTCCATTGTATATATCCAGTTTTTACTCTTGGAACGTATATCAGTGAGCTACTGTGAGGTTAATATTGGAATCAAGAGGCAATACCGTCATAAAAGAGTAGCGTCTATTACTTGCAGACAACAATGGAGAAAACGGTAAGATTTGTTTAATTATCTATATAACTGATATGTAGTGTTATTTAGTAGGTGCAATTCTTCTTCTTTCTTCTTCAATTGTATATATCCACTTTTTACTTTTGGCATGTATAGTTTTCTGCAATAAAATGGCGTACACGTCTTATTGCTAATTTTAACATTATTTTGCCATTGTGAAAATGGCTTAAGTTAAGTATGACAAATTGAATTATAGCGTCAATTCAATTTGTCATACATGACAGATATTCTAACAAAAGTCATATTTACATAACTAAGCTAGTGTGAGGTTAAATATCAGAATCAGGATGCAACACCGTCATAAAAAAGTAGCATCATAATACAGCTATGGGGACATATGAATTGATGAACATTTGCTTTCATTATTTTTATTAGTATGTAACTAAACTGATTTATTTTTTAAATTAAATTAATTTTAAAATTTCTGAGAAACTAGTAAATACGTTGAACAATGGAGTTATTCCAAAATTGAGATAAATTATATAATATATAAATGAAATGAATGTAATTCCATGTTTCGGTCCTAAATACTGATCATTTTCGAGATGTATTCGTATGTAGCTGTATAATGAAGTATCGCTACAATGATGGCTTTGTATATACAGGGTGTATATAACTGATTGAAAGGCGTTTGAATTTCCCGCTTTCTATTTTTTGGGTTTAAGTTGGTGCTAGGAACTAGTCAAATCTCTGAGGCTGTAAATATTGTATATCATAGGCGAAACTTAAAAAGAAAAGAGAAAACGAACAATTTTAGTTAAATATACTAATTTATTAAAAGATAAGATTCCGACATAAAAAAAGCGCGGGCGATTCAAACGTCTTTCAATTATTGTTGGACAGGAGATACTACTTTTATTGCGATGGTGCCGTTTGATTTGATGGTGAATAAAAACGGAATGAGACCTATACTGGTTTACTTATCTCTTCATTATTATTTATTAAATCTCTTATATATTGTATCTGTTCATTAAGAGAGAATGTCAACAACTGTAGTAAAAATTACTAATAGGTATACCTATGCAGATTTTAGGCAGAAGTCAAACTATTATAAAGTTAATAAAGAAAATTTGTCCATAGATATGATAAATAGGGTAATGGAGAGTAAGTTGTGTATAAAATATATATTTCCATGTATAACATACTTAAATATATACTTGCAATGATAAATAAAGTAAATTAAACTCTCTTCTCTTTATTCCTTATTAATTATCAGTATAAACACTTTACTACAGTTCTATACTTTTCAGTACATTTCTCATATTGATAGAGGGGAAACTTTATTAGGTATAGGTACCTGTATTATTTATAATTGCATTTACGACTTCCTTATAATGGATTATTTAAATTTGTAAGTTAGCGTTTCAGACATTTTGTAAATATGTTCATATAAAAGGTAAAATTGAAGTACACATGTATTTAAAAGAAGCACTTGTCTGATTTATGTCGTTTACTAATTACTATTTCTTTTTTTTTCTGTATTGGACAACTGTACTTTTTCAGAGTTCCTTGACAAAAGATAATTCCATACAACGTTGCGTAATAGAAAAAGATAATGATTTCCGCAAATTATTTCCAGATGAAGATGAAAATAAGGAACGTGCAGTTTCAAGTCCAGAAGAAAGTAATTCAGTCAAAATGGCAGTTATGTTTGCTTCCTATATTTTGGAGATGGGCTAAGTGATAGTTGAAATTTAAAAAATGTATAATAAGTACATAAATTAGGGTTCAACATCTAACTCAACATTTTTTAGCTGCTGTGAAGACAACATTCAAATCTATAACAGACAGAGAGTTTGAAACGTATGTGATGGACTTCTTTAGACACGCCAAGCAAAGGCGCATGAGGCAATCTATAAGTTAAAAGAGATAATATGTTTACTGTTGAAATATTTTTATTTTTTGTTTTTATATCATGATATGCATATTTTATTTTGAATAATAAATATGTTTAATTTTGAAATATGTGTTTATTCTTAATGCTCCTAAAAATATGTATTGATTGCTCAACAATTTTAGAGAAACGGAGATTTATATTTCTGCAAGTTCTTGTGCCTATCTAACGAAAAATAGAAAAAAAATACAGGCAAAGCAATAAAAGTGTATCAAGACAATCGAGGAACTATTGTAGAGATAGTGCGCCGGAACAATGTGACTATGAAATGCACAAGATATTCACATATTCACAAAAATTAACTATAATTGTTCTTTTCGTTTATGATACTGCACAAATTTATCTTCAGATTATAATTATAATAAAATGACACGAGATATACGTAGTGAGGGTAATACAAAATTTGTGGCACGCTCAAGGGATTTTGAAAACGTATATATGCTAAATTTTGCTACACCGTGCGGCTTTTTCTCTAATAAGAATAAAGACACAATCTTCTTTTGTGAATGCACATACTCATTGTTTCTTATATGTATATATATGTATATAGGTACAAATATTGTGGCTTTATGCTTAGAGAAAAAGCCATACAGTGCAAGGGCAAAATTTGGCATATAGGTATATGTTTTCAAAATCCCTTGAGCGTGCCATAAATTTTGAATTACCCCCACTATGTGGTATCTCGTGTCTTTTTATTAATGTTAATATGATGTTATTGAAATCACATCCAACTCACGTTATTAACAACATTAATATGAGGTTACTAAAAGCACATCCATCTGACGTTAATAATAACTACATGCAAGTGACGTTATTTAGAAGTTATCATTGCATTGTTAAATTAACGTTATTAATGTAACGTTAATGTGCTTTTGTTGAGAGGGCGGACATAAGAGGTTAAGTAGACACAGCGATGTTATTTCTTATTTCATACATGCTATTAACGTCGCACGACACACGCGCGCGTTACTGTAACGTTTATGCGATAGTTTTTTGCTTAGTGGGTTATTACTTAGACTGCAAGAACGGTTTACCAAATATTATTGTTTGTTGTGCCTGTGGGATAGCCGAGCAGTTCAGCATCATTACCAAATAAAAGAATGGCAGCCACGGACCAACATAATTTCTGGAGAATTTAATATAAAATTTGAGCCGTTAGTGGATTCTAATTTGGTGATTCTACTACCCCCCTCTACACATTAAATTAGAATTGATTAAATAGTTTGTCAAAGCACTAGAGCTAGCAGCATGGACTTCTTTTAAAAATGCTTGCAAATATTTTCTAGGAAATCAAAAGAGTTAAAACTACCGAGATATCGTGGCTAATTTGCTAGAAAATTATAAAAATTTAAGGTGTCGGATGTCGCTCAAAGTTTATTTTTTGTATTCCCATTTGCATTTCTTTCCTGCTAATTTAGGAAAGACGAGTAATGAACAGGGGGAAAGGTTCCATCAAGAGATTGCAGAAATGAAGAAACGATATCAAGGAAGGTGGGATCCCGTCATGATGGGAGATTTTTGCTGGTTTGTCATTAGACAATGCAACAGGTAACATAAAAGGCAGAAATAACTCTATTTATACAATAGTTTGATATATGAGCAATTTTTCTTAGTGTGTAGTTAAGTGTTTTTGTATTCTTGATACTAATTAAACATTCAAGTATTTTTTATGTCAAGATTTTTGTACTTATCTATTTCTTTTTATAACGTCTGTATAACAAATTTTCTAAATATAATATTATTGTTTATCTACTAGCGGAGTATGATTATAATTCTAAAACTAGATGTGGTGAAGAGATTTGGTTTTACTTTCTTATACGTAGTATAAGGAAGTATTGTGATGATGAAAATTTTCGACCTCGAGATTTTTTGGTTATGGCTTCACTTAAAGACTGTAAGAACTGTACACCCATTTTTAACACAGTTATAAAAAAAAAAAAATGTGGGCTAGTGTTATTGCATTAAATAAAGAACTTAACTGTCTTTTTCAAAGAAAAAATCCTTTTCAACACTCGGCTCACTATTTTCTTTATCCATTCTTTATTGGATAATTTACTATCATCTTTACAACTTTTTTCGCTTAGCGTAACACTTAATCTGCCCTCGAGATTACATTACACGCGATAACGCTGACTTTTTTAATTCTTTTTACTTTTACTTTCTTATACGTAGTATAAGGAAGTATTGTGTTGATGAAAATTTTCGACCTGGAGATTTTTGCAGATGTCCACGTTTTGAAGTCCCCTGATACCGAAAAAGTGGTTTTTAAAATATGTCTGTGTGTCTGTCTGTCTGTCTCTGTGTGTGTGTGACCACGATAGCGGTCAAACCGCTGTAGATATCAATTCCAAATTTTGTATTTACGTGTACAATCTCCCTCTGTAAAGAATTCATATATACTTAAAATTAAAATTGAGAATAATTTTATTTAAAAAGTTTTTCGAAATTCCTACCGGAAGTAGGTCTTTTACTCTTATCGAACATCAGTTTTTTGCGAATATTTCGCAAGTCATGCTTTTTAGACAAGTACGTTACGGGTATAAAAGTATTTAAAACATAATTTTCAATATCTTTTGTGTAAAAAAAATTTCAAAATTCAGACCGGAAGTACCACATTTACTCTTATCGAATAGCGATTTTTTGCAAATATGTCGTAAGTTATGCATTCTATATAAATTTATCAAGAGTACAAAAGTATTTAAAACTGGATTTGCAATATTTTTTGTATATATGAAATTTCAAAATTCGGACCGGAAGTAGCACTTTTACTCTTAGCGAGGAGCACTTTTTTGATAATATCTTGCAAAGTATGCATGCTATAGCGATTTTTTGAGAATGAAAGTACTTAGAATAGAATTTTAAATAAGTTTTGTATAAAAAAATTCTAAAATTGTATAGTTTGAAACGCTCATACGTATAAGAAAGTCGTGTGGTGGCCACACCTCATTTTTTCTAAAGCGATAATGCTTTCATTCAGCAGACACAACAGTTGCGCAACTGTTCAGTGATCATATCCACAAGACGAGCGCTCACTCAGAACATGTTCAGGAGCGGCCGCCATTTTTGTGAGCGGAAAAATTCTATGCTCACTTAGTGAGCGTATTCTATACGCATGCGCCATTGATGCATTCCAAGACCAACCTATACATAATTTTGAAGAAAGTTACTAGAAAAGTAAGATACAGCAAATTAAAGGTATTGTGCAGAAATAAATGTATTAAAATATTGGAGTTCACCCAGTATTTTATTCGGGGTTGGAAAAACCAGCCCTTCCACTAAAAACTACGCCAAAACTTAATGCAGAAAAACAATTTATTATTATTGTTTATTCGGTTTAATCTCTACAATTTTAACATATGGCAGCAATGAAAAGTACCAGATGACAGAGGATGACATAAAGGTGAGCGGTCCTGTCCAGCTAACAGTCAACTGTTGTGAAGTGAACGGTTGGAGCGGGATCGGTTCCCGATCCGCCTGCTGAATGAAAGCAATATTAGTTATCATCACTGCTACTGTGTAATATCAGTGATTACCCACTTGGCAAAATCACAATTTTAGAGAAGGATGAAAATACGTATTTGCTAATGTAGAACAAGTGAGCATATAGTGATTTTGCCTCGTGGGTAATATCTGCTACTGGATATATCGCCCATCTCTAGTCAATATATATGTAGTAGTTAGTAGAGATGGTCTTAACGGTGATTTTTTATTCACCGTTCTAAAGCAAACGGTGATTTCAAAATCGCAGTGATTTTAAACAGCTCTTTTAATCACAGCGAAAGCAGGAGCCGTTTATTTCCACCGTTTGTTCTCGCCGCGCATGGTAGAGGGTCCTACGAGCTGTTTACCGTGAGCGGTGAAAACAAACGGTAAAAACAAACGGTGAAAATAAACGGTTCCTGCTTTCGCCCATGTTTTGCCGTTCGATTTTAAACAGCTCTTTGAGCTGTTTCACTATATGCGTAGTGAAAATGAATATCTTAACACAATTTCGCGTTATATAATGGAAATTATTGATTTGTTGATAAACTACCGAGGTTATAAAATATTAATATACAGTAGTGCTCACAAGGCTACGTTAATATAGAGAGAGGAGAATATAAGTGGGGGGTGTACATCAGACAGCGACGAACCTAAGAGGAATCAGTTGCATGTTGCATATAACCTGTGGGAGAGCGCAGAACAGGATGGAGTATTCATTAGCGGAAAAAGTACAAATCGTAAAGTGGTATCATCAAGGTCACT
Source organism: Amphimallon solstitiale (assembly GCA_963170755.1). Taxonomy (NCBI): domain Eukaryota; kingdom Metazoa; phylum Arthropoda; class Insecta; order Coleoptera; family Scarabaeidae; genus Amphimallon; species Amphimallon solstitiale. The sequence continues at coordinate 46,898,407 of OY720677.1, read as the reverse complement.
CGACTCTATCCATTAGAGGCCTTTTTAGAAATAATTTTGAAAATCGGCCTGTTCCTTGTATTGATACAATTCGCCGCTTTGCAAATAATTTTGATAAATTCGGATGTGTTTCACCTTCTAAACATAAGAAACCAAAAGAAAATGCGAACGAAGAACGGGACGTAATGATATGCGCTAGCGTTGAAAATAACTTTGCACAAACAACAACGCAAATAAGTCGACAAGTGGGTGTGTCGCGTGCAACTGTGGGGAGGATTCTCAAAAAAAATAAATACCGCTGTTATCATATTAAAAAAAACAAATGAAATATTTCCGCACGACAATCACGAGCGAATTCAGTTTTGCCTAAATATTATCGAGAAATCTGCACAAAATGAAGACTTTATATCAAATATACTATTCACAGACGAATCAACATTTCCTTTGCATGGTAAACATAATTCTGTGCTTGGAAATAGGTGGAGGCCGATTCGAGCATTTCAATTTCAATTAGTTCTTTGAATTATTACTTTTATTTATTTCTTTTAGTTAATTTTGAATATCTTTTAAGTTTCGTTTTAATCAGGAAAATATTTGCTTTATTTTATAATACAGGAGACACCTTTAGTTTTATTTATTTTTGGGATTATTTTAGAGATATTTAATATTATTCTCCTTTCCTAAATATTCGTTTCATTTAAAATATCCTATTTACATTGTATTTTATTTACTTTGATGTTAGGAAATAGGGACAAATAAAAATAACATTGAAGAATTCACATGACAAATGTTTAGCGTTGTATGTGAATACGTTCACCGCACTTTCTCGCTAGCCAGGGTGTTATAGTATGCGGCTACGCTAGGCATACCCCACCCATATTCCCCATTCCGTATATTAACGTAGCAGTGTGCGCATTACTGTATACGCATATTATGTATATCAGTAGGTATTTGCTTTTAATTTATGTTTTATAAGTATGGACCTATATAAAACACACGAACGTGCAAAAAGATTTAAATTAATAATATATAGTAAGTAATATGATGAATTGTTTTTAGTTATATAGATGATCATGTATATGTACCGGGTGGCCAACTAAGAATGGCCGCAGGCTATATCTCAGAAACCAGTAGTCATATTGCTTCCGGGTAAAAAAATTTCAGGTAATAGTCCCCAAGAGAAAATGCTGGAAAGTATTTTGGAGTTTGTAAAATGTCCGCAAGGGGGCGTAACAGTCAGGATCGATGTTAAAATTTAGAATTTCTTCATATTTTTACTAATTAAGGGGTATTGAAAATTTCTAAACTTTATTCCTTACACATTCTTTAATACTTTTATTCTTGCACATTTTTCACTATCTAGTGAAATAAAGTGGTGGGGGCAGTTCAGATGTTTTTAATATAAACTGGGATTACTCCCGTTTGGCTTAACCGATTTGAATAAGTTTGGTCTCATTTAAAAGAGCCTTATTTGCTCTACAAACTGCACTTTGTGTTTTTGTATCTTGAACTTCTGCCGTCACCGGTAGATGGCCTTAACTGCAATGTCAACAAATATTAGGCCCTTTTTCAGAAAAGTTAAATGCAATGATATGTTTCTTTTTACATAAGTTAATAAAAAATTAAAACCTCTACATTTCGGTAAAAAAAGCGAAATTTGTATGTTTTTTAGAACAGGAGATATTGGCAAAAATAGATGAAAATGCATGAATTCTCTTGTTTTAATTGTCTTCTTTTTGGTATATATATAATTTTACTGAATTTATTATATATATATATATATATATATATAGGTATATATATATCATAAATTCAGTAAAATTCTAACACGCAGACCAAATAATAAAATGTCACAAAAGCGGAAGAAATTTGAAAGGGATTCCTGTAATACCGATGCAAAATATATAAAAATATATTAAATAAAAATATGTATAACATTTCGTTAGTTCCTGTTTAAGAAACCAAAATTACATAAATGTAATTTTATGTAAACGTTCGAAAATCATGTAAGTATTTCAAATTTTCATATACTATGATTTACTATACTAACAATTAATACTAACACTATCAGAATAAAACTAATATTAAACAATAAAATAACTACAGTTACATTACTGTAAAGATTGGTTTGCAAAATTTTTAATGATGGCCTAATTGTTCAAAATGGAGCCCATCATTGTTAATGTAAGCCTGCAACCTTTGCCGCGTGGATAAAACAGAAGATTCAATTTCCGCCTCCGATATGTTTCGTACTGCTGCTATAATTTTCTTCATTATATTTTGTCTTGTTGTAGGCCGGTTTTCAAAAACAATGTCGTTAACTCTCCCCCAAAAATAAAAATCTAGGATGTTGAGGTCTGGTGACCTGGCGGGCCAGGGAAATATACTACCCCGTCCAATTCACTTGCCAGGATATGTCTGATCTGAGAAATCCCGGACGCTTGCCGCAAAATGCGGCGGGCACTAGTGATGTCGATTATTGTTACTTTTGGGTAATCGGACACCAGCAAACAGAATGCGTTAGAGGTGGAGGACACAAGTGAGGATGAAGTAAACCAGGTAGATATGTACAATATAAGTTTTAAAGATCAAAATCCAATACATGTAAACATAAGAATAAATCGGGTGGATTTATGCATGCAAATAGATAGTGGGGCAGGGCTGTCAGTCATTACCAAAGATTGTTATGAAAAACATTTAAGTGATTGTAAGCTTTTTGGTAGCAGTGTAACTTTAAAAGGTTACACTGGTACTAAAATACACACATTAGGATATATTAAAGTAGACATTAAGTATGAGGGTAAAACATGCAAAGACTTTGCCATACACGTAGTAGAGGTAGGACGACAAAATTTATTAGGCAGAGATTTTTTAAGCAAATTTAAATTTCAACTAGTTTCCGAGACAGAAGTACTAAACATTAGTAGTAAGATTGATAAATTTCTTAATGATGTAAAAGAGATTGTTGATCTAGGTTTAGGATGTTATAAACACAAAACGTTCACACTAAAACTGAAAAATGATGTTAATCCTATATTCCTAAAACCCCGTCCACTACCGTTGGCACTCAAAACAAAAGTAGAAGAAGAATTGAAGAGGTTAGAAGAAGAAGGGGTAATAACACCAATTGAATCAAGCGAATGGGGGACCCCACTAGTACCCGTCAGGAAACAAGACGGAACCATAAGGTTATGCGGGGACTGCAAAGTAACAGTAAATAGAGGACTAGTGAAGGTGGAGTACCCGCTTCCAAAAATAGAAGATATCTTCGCGAAACTCAGCGGCGGTGAGTCGTACACTAAAATAGATTTGAGCAACGCATACAATCAACTGCAGGTAGATCAAGAAACAGCTAAGATGTTGACGTGGTCAACCCACAAAGGGTTGTACAAAGTAAACAGACTACCGTATGGTGTAACTCCGGCAAGTGCGATATTCCAGAAAACGCTGGAACAGACTCTACAAGGGCTAGATTGTGTTGCAAACTTTGTCGACGACATAATAGTGACCGGTAGAACAAGAGAAGAACATGAGCAAAACCTAAAAGCCACATTTCAGAAACTAAAAGAAGCGGGATTTAAAATCAAACTATCCAAATGTGCATTTTTCCAAGAAGAAATAAGATACCTCGGGCATAGCATTTCAAAAAAGGGCCTATGTAAAAATGAAGACAAGGTCAAGGCGTTGTTGGAGGCACCAAGACCAAGCAATGTTACACAACTAAAAAGTTTTGCAGGATTAGCCAACTATTATAGCAAATTCGTACCCAACATGGCAGCGCTAATGACACCGTTGTATAGGTTGCTCCAGAAAAATGTAAAATTTAAGTGGAACGCAGATTGTGACAAATCTTTCAACAGAATAAAAAAAGAAATAGCATCAGAACAAGTGCTGGTCCATTTCGATCCAAGTGCACCAATAATTCTGTCAACGGATGCAGCTTAGGATGGCATTGCTGCAGAACTTTCACATAAACTGTCAAACGGCGAGATAAGACCCATCACATTCATATCAGGAACATTATCAAAGGCAGAAAAAAACTATTCTGTACTAGACAAAGAAGCCCTAGCGATTTATTGGGCGGTGAAAAAGTTATACTATTACCTTATGAGTCAGAACTTCTGCATAAAAACCGATCACAAACCACTGCTGGCATTATACGGGGAAAACAAAGCTATACCACAAATGATATCCAGTCGACTGCAAAGGTGGGCGTTATATTTATCCGGATTCACGTACAAGATAGAATACATACAAGGAAAGGACAATAAAATGGCCAACATGTTAAGTCGGCATCCGATAAAGGAGACGTCAGAGGAAGAAGAAGATGAAATAGACATCAATTTAGGCATTTCAGAGGCTCTTCCAATCGATAGTAAGAAAATAGCCATTGAAACTAGAAGAGACAATACATTGAGCAAAGTACATGAGTACGTTAGCAAAGGATGGCCAGAAAATGAGCAAGAGGTGGAAGAAAATGTCAAGCCATATTTCAGAAAGCGCGAAGAAATCTCTTGCGAAAAAGACTGCTTGTTATGGGGATACAGAGTACTAATACCTAAAAAATTCAGGAAACAGCTACTAGATGAATTGCACGCCAGCCATTTGGGAACAGTTAAAATGAAATCCATAGCCAGATCCCATTTTTGGTGGCCAAAAATGGACGAAGAAATTGAAAACGTAGCTAAATCGTGTATTTCATGTGGAAAAACATCATACGACCCCAAAAAAGCGATACCGACACCATGGTACAAAGTAAATAAACCAGGTGAAAGAGTGCATATGGACTTTTTGGGACCAGTAAAAAACTATTATTTCCTCATATTTTTAGATGCACATTCAAAGTGGCCAGAAATTTTTAAAATGACAAGCATAACCTCGGAAGCGACCATTGCAAAAGTAAGAGAAATCTGCACAAGATGGGGAATTCCAGAAGTATTAGTATCAGACAATGGAAAACAATTGGTATCAGAGGAATTCGAAAGATTCCTAAAAAAGAATGGCATATGTCATATAACATCACCACCGTATCACCCAGCCAGCAATGGTTTTGCAGAAAACGGCGTCAAAAGTTTCAAGAAAGGACTTCATGCTGCCTTAATAGATCCCAGAAACAGTAAAACACCCATAGATCTGTTGATCTGCAGGTACTTATTAGCGTACAGAAACGCTAAACACGGCACTACTGAAGAAACGCCAGCAAAGCTAATGATTGGAAGGAAGTTGAGAACTGTATTAGATTTAGTAAAACCAGGCATAACTCCAAGAGAACGAAAAGGGCAACCCAACAATAGTCAGCAAGCTCCGGTCAAGTTAAAAGTTGGAGACAAAATACTAGCACGAGATTACAGAAACATAAACAAAAAGGGATGGGTAGAAGCTAGAATAACTGAAGAAATAGGAAACAAAATATACAAATGTAAACTGACAATTTGATATGGCGAAGACACGTAGACCAAATAAAAAAAATCACAGAAGCAATATACAAAGAAGACGAACAAAACATAAATGAAGAAACTACAGCACAACAAGGACCACGCAGGAAAACTCCAAGCAGCAACGCGAGAAGCCAAACAGACATCAATGCTACACCAGCAACAAACCCAAACCAAAACGTTGCAACATCCAGCGTTTCGATGGGTAAACGAGAACACGGTACGAAAATCATTCATAACAAAAGAAAAACCCAAAAAGACCTCAACACTGAAATCCCGAACCTTCCCAGTACGTCATCCAGTACCTCACCCGAAATCGACACAGGCAGACCAAAACGAAAGCAAATCATGCCTAGAAAATTACAAGATTACGAAACCGCGTAGGGGATATTTAGGAAATAAGTTTTATATCATGTAATTAGGTAGTTTTAATCTAGAAGTAGGGATATATGTAGTGTATTCAATAAGTTAAGTTGGCAACGACACCCTGGCGGCAGCGTCAGTACATAGATGATGGCGCCAAAGTCAGTGATAAAATGACATGTAACTCGTAGACAAAATTAATGAGTAAATATTAATAAACAGTGAAATAATATCAAACTGAGTATTATTGGAATCATCAAGACACAACAATTACTATATTATTTCACACTACTCCATACAATATCAACTTCCAACCCAATCTGATATATTGATAAAGTCGGTATCAGTAGTCGTTCTGGTACATATTTAAGTAATCGGAGGAAAATAAAATAAGATTTATAAATTGTGCATCATTTTATTGTAATAAAAACAGAATCGCATGGTATGGCTATTTTCTATTTTCTTACATAACAAAAATATGATGAGATGGGTAACTACTTCATACAATAAATTTAATAAAAAATATAATAAACTTGAAATAAACTATAGAAAAAAATGAAACAATATAAAATAATTGAGTTATGTTGTAATTAAAAAAAAACATATAATACCACATTAACAAAAACATATTTAATATTTTTCTCTACTCCTGTGAGTACCTAATCAGCAAAAAATTACAAATCTTTATTGTAATTGAAAAACAACATGTTTTTAACAGTATCACCTTTTAAACGGCTTCGCCTTTCTGAAATTAATTAACCAGCTTTAGAAAAGACTCTTTCAGATGGCACCGACGTTGCTACAATGCATAAATACTGGGTGGCCAATTTAGCTAAATTAGGATATATTGCTGTTCTAGCTTTCCACTAATCCAATGGATCATCTTTTCTATGAATAAGGTCTTCTGCGAGATATGACCTGATTTCTATAATTGCTGCTGCTTTAGGATCAATTTCTTTACGTCTTTGCACCAGTTTATCAAAATCTGCCCATATTAAATTCTCGTCTGTATCTGTTACGGCTTCAGTTACATTTTGTTCAATATTACTTTTTGGAATATCTGAATCTGAGCTTATTAAACGAGTTACATCGTGTTCAAGGCGCTCTTTTGCCATATCAAAATTAAGTTCAGAACTGAAAACTTTTGACTTAAACCTTGGGTCTAAGATAGCACACTTTGCCATCAAATGATTTGTTTCAATTGCTGAAAATCTTCTTAATATTTCGCTTTCGTAATGGGTTATCAAATCTTTTGTTCGTGAGTTATTTATCACCTCTTTTAGTTTTTGTAAGGCTGATTTTAAACCCTTTACGATTATAATTACTTTTGACAGCGTAACATTTTTTTCAGCGCTCATTTCATTAGTTATTTGTTCAAATGGCTTTAATATGGAGCAAATTTCTTTTAGTAAAACCCAATCGTCCTCTGATAACAACTGAATAGGACAATTCAAAATTCCAACCGTTGCTTTTAACGGTTCTTGGGTTTTTAAAAAACGTTCGAACATAAAATAAGTAGAATTCCACCTAGTAACAATATTATTTTTTAATTTTAAAGGAGTGGCATTCTCATTCAATTGTTTTTGCATAGCTAGAAATTTATTATTTGTTTTTGTGCTCTTGTGAAAATATTCGACTATTGCCTTTACATTTTGACGTAGAGGCGCTACACTTGAAAGGTCTAATCCACTCTGGACAATCAAATTTAGAATGTGCGCGAAACAGCCCACATGTCCCCATTCCGTTAATCTTATTGCTGCCTTTATGTTTGCGGCATTATCTGTTGTAACCGCTATAACTTTTTCAAAAATACCCCACTCATTTACAACTCTCAACAATTCATCACGTAAATGTGAAGCAGTATGACTTTCATCATACTGCCCACATTCTAATAGACAGGAATATATTTTCCACTCATCAGTAATAAAATGAGCTGTATAGCCAATGTAGCTAGACTGATTATTTGAAGCTGTCCAAGCATCTGTAGTTAGACACACTGAATTTGTCTTGGACAACAAAACTTTTAATTTTTCTTTTTGAGCATTGTATTTTTGGGGCAGAAACGAATTTGTAAAAGTAGACCGACTTGGCATAATATATGAAGGTTCAAGACCAACAACTAAAGCTTTGAAACCTCTATCTTAAATGATTGATACAGGTTGAAGGTCTTCAACAATCATATTTAAAATTAAATCATTAATTTTTTGCTGCTTTTGTAACGAAATTGGTCTTATTAAATGGCTTAGAAGAGAAGTTTGTAGCTGACCTTTTCTTTTTCTTAAAGATTGTCTACTGCTTGCGAAGCTAAATGATGTGGAAGGCGTATAAGGCGTTGATTCACCTGAGATAGATGTAACATCATCAACCACTTCTTCTCTTTCGGGTGTTGATAATTGTCTGGAAGATGTAGCCGTTGATAATCTTTTATCACTAGTATGGGCTGAACTTGATGCATCAGTTGATTGCCCGGGTGCTTTAAAAAATAGGTAATACATAATATATGTTATTTACTTCTTTAATTATCAAATTTATTACCTGTAATAGCCGTTGAAGTTGATGTAGACGTAGAAGCGGCCACTGGAAGAACATTTTTTTGGAGAAAAGTATGATGTCGCGATTTCAGATGCTTCTTTAAATTAGATGTTGATCCTCCTTTGTAGGAATATTTCGAACCACATAAGTTGCATTTGGCACATCCAGGAGAAATGACGGAAAAATGAAGCCAAATGACACTTCTTTTGGTTTTTTCTTCCATCCCAAATCTAAAGTAAATTATTTTGAAATTGCATTTAAATTGTTTAATTCTGATTAAAATATATAAGTTCAACAAATTATTACAAAAATTATATCTAAAATCACATGCATTAGTTTTAAAAATAAATAAATATATACTCACTTTTACAGATTTACGCAAATGCACAAATATCACACTAAATATTAAAGTATTCAAATTTGTTGTAACTCGAATGATGTTAAAGAAAATGACGCATAATCAGTTGGACGCTCTTTTATACCTTCGGGAGACAGGGTAGACCTAGACCCCCGAACTCTGAAAAAGTAATTTTAAAATGAGAAATTTGAAAAAATCCCCGTTCCGGTTCCAGTCTATTCAAAATCCGAGATCTACAATAAGTGTTATCCTCAATAGCTATCTACCTTCGTTATCTGTTCTATTCATTAATAGAGGGCAGTGGGTACGTTTTTGTACATGCGTATCAATGCGTATATTCGGAGTTTTCAATTCTTTATTCATTGCTGTATTTTGTACGGTATACCTAACTAAAAGTAATCAAACCTCGAGTAACGATTCCTCTTTCGGGTTTGTATTCGTTACTTCGGGTATGTTCGAGTAACGAGTACTCCAGTACCGAATAGTTACTTTTTTCACACTTCACACCTCTACCGGGCACCCATCGTGCTGAAAAAAACGACGAACGTCGAGAGGGACATCTTCTGCTAGAAGGAGCAGCTCATTCATAAAAAAATTTAAATAAACCGCTCCAGTGAGATTTCGGTTAAAGAAAACGGGTCCAGTAATTTTACCTCCTAGAATACCGCACCACACGTTTAGTACCGACCAGCGGCCTTCATGCTAAACTTCCTGCATCCAACGCGGATTTGTCCTGGACCAATAGTTCATATTGTGCAAGTTCACACCACCATTGCTATTAAGTGTTGCCTCATCCGTCCATAGGACGCGAGAAAGAATTTCGGGGTTTCCGCTACCATATTTAATAGCCATTGACAATAGTCAATTCGGCGATCGAAATCTTCAGCCGTTAAAGCTTAATGAAGAACGATGTAATAAGGATACATCCCGAAAATAATATGGCAAACGTGAACGAAACTGTGAGATCAAATTTATCCAAACTTGTTAGACACTGTTTTAGGTAACTTACTATTATAAAGTATTACTGTGGTCTATATAAACGGTATCGGATAAAAATGGCCGTGACCGGTAAACAGACAATAAATAGGCAGATGAATGTATAAGTTAAACTTAGGGGAACCGAGTACGGAACGTTAAAAACAACTGTTGCTTAATGCTTAAAAGTATTAAAACAAACTGTAGGAGATATAGGTAGCAAATCTAACAAAGGCCTTACAAAAAATCTCGAAATAAAGTTTGTTTTATTTTTAACTTAAATCTTTCAATATATTTGGGACCGTATTTCTACAAATGCCCAACTCTCTACTTGTGGTTTCGGTCACTACATGTGGATTAAATTCAATATATTCTAATACTTTTATAGCGTTTTATTCGGTTCGACCAGTAGGTTGCCTTCTATACACCGAAAGATTAATATTTCCGGTGGTCCAAAGCCTTTCCAATAACCTACGAAAAATACTGCTCGCATAATGTAGTCTTCCAGGGAACTGCGTAGCATACACTCTGGAAGCAAATGTAGCATTTCGCATGCATTCGAAATAGACACCAATCATATCGAATGTCTCTTCATTCGCTAACACAAAAAAGTAAACGGAATCAATCAAAAACTGACAATAATATTTATTATTTTCACAATTGCTCGTTTTAACACAGTTATTGTTTTATTTTTTCATGGCTTACTTTTTTCATTTTAATGGTATATTTTTTGGATTAAAATAAGTATTAAAAATAATCTTGCTTTATTAAACAGGGTCTTTCAAAATGGTATAACATTTTTCTTGATAATAATAATATGTTAGATAATAATAATATATGTAGCTCAAAATTGTTAGCTTTATAAAAAAAAAGGCCAGTAAAACAGGAGAACTTATGAATTTTGATCTATTTTTGTCAATATCTTCTGTTCTAAAAAACATACAAATTTGGTTTTTTTTACCGAAATGTAGAGGATTTAATTCTTTATTAGCTTATGTAAAAAGAAACATATCATTGTATTTAACTTTTTTGAAAAAAAGCCTAATATTTGCTTACATTTCAGATAACGCCATCTACCGGTGACAGCAAAAGTCCAAGATACAAAAACATAAGTTCAGTTTGTAGAGCAAACAAGGCGCTTTTAAATGAGATCAAACTTATTCAAATCGGTTAAGCCAAACGGGAGTAATCCTAGTTTATTTAAAAAAACATCTGAACTGCCCCCACCACTTTATTACACTAGATAGTGAAAAATGTGCAAGACTAAAAGTATTAAAGAATGTGTAAGGAATAAAATTTAGATATTTTCAATACCCCTTAATTAGTAAAAATATGAAGAAATTCTAAATTTTAACATTGATCCTGACTGTTACGCCCCCTTGCGGACATTTTACAAACTCCAAAATAATTTCCAGCATTTTCTCTTGGGCACTTTTACTTGAAATTTTTTTACCCGGAAGCAATATGACTACTGGTTTCTGAGATATAGCCGGCGGCCATTCTTAGTTGGCCACCCGGTACATAAATATTTGTACAAAATGTGTATGGATAATAAATTAAATATAACTTACAAAACAGAAAATAAGTAAAAAGTAACTCCTAGCAATGAAGTATATTTTATTTATTATTTGAAAGTACCTATATGCAATAATTAAATACATTTCAGTTCTATATTATATTTATTAAATATAAAGTTTACTTGGGTAATTTTTAAATATTAATTTATTAAACTACATTAATAATGATTATTAATTATTATGAAAAAAGTTTACTAGCTTTGTTAGAATGTAATCGACTTCGACTTCGACTTGCTACGTTAGAGCTTGTGTGAAACATAATTATGTCAAATTGAATATATTATTTAAAGTTAAGTAAATCTTAGAATCGCAGACAGAAATATTTCTTTACATGAAAAAGATATTTATTTGCCCCTATTCAAAAGAACCCTTTCCATCATAATAAATACGAAATTAATCACTGTGGTTCCACGAATTTGCAAACGGTGAAAACAGTGATTAGGAAATCACTGTGAAAAATCACTGTGACCAATATCTGCTCTCATCTCTAGTAGTTAGGTTAGTACTAACATAAATAATAGTGTTCACAGTACTGCTGATAAGTGATTGAATCTGATAATGTATTCAATATATGTATTATATATAATACAATACATTGTATTGTTATGGAGGTATTCACCGTAGAACAGTTACGGTTACGGCTTTAGATAGCATAAACAGAGCTTATAAATGGGGGAAGATGAATATTTTGTTTGTTTACCATCAGCTGATGGAGAGGTGATTAATGGAAAAACATCATAATTAGTTCATAATTATGTGTATTCTTGATGACGTGAATCGTCTTATGAATACGAAATTATGATAGAAATTCAAGGCATAATTAAATCTCTAGAATGTACACAGGGGACTTGAGAATATGTTGCTGGTGATGGAATAATAAGTGGAGTTTTAGAGGACACATGTTTAGTGTCGGCGAATATAATACCTCATATAATAGATACTTCAATGCAATCAGGAGTATTTCTTAAATACTGGATGTTTCATTTATAGTAAAGTAAACAGAACAAAATATTGTGAAGAATATATAGATCCATTAATACAGTGTCTTCATATGAAAAAGTGTTGGAAATGTGGGTTAAAAAACAGATATTGTGACAAAAACCATCTAATATCTTCAAATTAGCCACGCTAATGTGAAACAGTGTTGATCAATATTTGTGACAGACAATTGGTTGGGGGAATTGGGCAATAATGTGTCTGCTATGTTTTTGGATTTTAATAGAGAATTATTATTAAAGAAAGTGGAAGTCATTGGCTTCAGAGATACTGTTCTGAAATGGTGCTGTTCAAACATGACTAGCAAAGGGTGAAGTTTAATGGAACAGTGTCAGGTGTGTGCAATACAAAATATGGTGTATCATAAAGAACAATAGTAGGACTGTTACTTTGTACGTGAAAGATATTATGGTTAGAACAAAAAATTGTAAATTATATGGCTTTACTGATAATTTGATGTTATAACGAGAAATAACCTAAATGATGTGATGGATAATGTGAATTAAGACTTGCTATATAATTGGGTGTGTACCAATACTTTATGCATGAATATAAGTAAATTTAAAATTATAATCCTAGGTGGTGCCCAAGTTAAACACCATTAATTCAGACAATATTAATGTAAAAGTAAATAATAACTAAATAGGAATAGTAAACAGTATAAAATATTTTAGTAGTTAAGATAGTCGGAATAAAAATCTTGAAATGATTTTATTCCCGTTACAGAGCAAGATGCTGAAGATGTCTTTGCATTTGTTTTGTTGGCTTGTACTGAGCTTATTAGAAAACTTAGCCAAACACAAAAGGATTTGCATTAATAAAGCCAATGGAAAATTCTCAATGAAAGGTAGAACCTTTATTTATTTATTTTTTTATGATATTGAAATTAGAATTTCTTTATTTTTTATAATAAATTTTTCTTAGTTTATTTCGTTAGACGAAACTGAAGATGATCGCTCTGAGGAGTCTTCATATACATCTTTTAAATATTCACTTTCCTGATCTTTGAAGAAACAGTTCTAGAACTGTACATATATATTTCCAAGGGTGTGATTTATTCAATTTTATTTTCCTCAATTAACCTATAGCCACCAATTACAGTGTCATCATTAAATATAAACTGTTTGCTCATAATCACATGGCACAATTAAAACTTCATTTGGTAGTTTGTATAGCACTCCAATGAATATTCTGTTATTTGCTACAAGTGTGATCTGAAAACAGATATTTCACTAATTTCATTCATTATCTTGCTTCTTCTTTTCAACTGCAACTGCAGATAATCTTCGACAATGTTCCCAATTTTCGAATTTTTTTCTTTATAATACAAAAGTTATTCTTGTTTCTTTTTTTTAGGGAAAAAACTTCCAAAGATTTTTTCATAAATATATATAGGGTAAGTTCACCAGTGCTCAGCCACTTAACTCATATTTTTATTTTAAATCACATTTAATCAATTTTACTATACGATAAATAAATAAATCAAAGAGCTTCATGTTAAACAATAACCATAGTTTCCTTTAAATGCATTACATTTGATATAAAATAGCTCGGCAAGTTTTAATTCAATTTTAAATTGAAACTAGGAATATTTCCTTAAATCAGCCACCTAGTTCTCAATACCAGCCATCATTGTCCCACTAGTCAGCCACCCTAACTTAGTGAAAGTTTTGGTGAGTAATGAAACAGCAAAATCGAAAGTACTATGCAACTTTATTTAAAGACATACCTACGTATAGATTTAAGTCTATCGAATACTTCAATAACACATAAGCATTTTAAAGCTTTAATTATTTTTTGGCTCATTAAATTGATCACAAATAGGACAAATAAAGTATTGATCAGCAATTTCAAAATAATTGGAACCTTGAAAATGAGTACATTTTAGATGGTACCACCTAGGGCACATATCGCAGCCTATATTTCTTAAATCATTATCTTCTGTATCACTGTCTAAATTTTCGGCACAAACTCTGCATTGTTCTTTTGATTTCAATTGTTCTTTAATTTCACAGCTCTTCAATTCGTCGTTATTTTTTTTCTGCCGTTTCCTATCACCACCGTTTTTCTTTTCTTCTAGTCTCTTTAGCCGCTCTTCTTTCCTTTTAATCATATTATTGTCAATTTCGGTTTTTTTATCTATCTTATCTTGTAAGATTTTTGGAAACTGTTCAGAAGAAATCGCAGATGGCAGATTATCTGCTTTCCTTTTACATTTTTTTTCAAAGCAGTTGGAAAAAATGGATGTTTGCTTAAGAGGTTCGCTTCTTCATTTTTATTATCTTTAGTTTCTGTATTTTTGCTGTTGTTAGATTCTGAATTAACTTCTTGCTCAATATTGTTTTCAATTGTATTCAATGTAATATCCTGTAAAATATTAATTTTATTTAATTGACTATTGTTTCTAGTTATTTCTTGTGTGTTTTTGCTAGTTGTTTCTATTATATTAGTTGTTTCTACTGTGCTAATTGTTTCTATTAATTTAGATGTTTCTTCTAGGTTACTCAGTTCATTATTATTCAAATTAAAAGTCAAAATATCTTCAGGTTGAATATGATCAAAGCTTTCAACTTTTTTTAAAAAACTATCAGGTAGTAATCTCAAACACTTCCGTATTTTGGTCTGTTTTTGTACTTCGGCTTTCATTAATTCAAGTTGTTGCTGAATAGCAGCAATATTCTCAATGTTTCGTTCAAGCAATGTACCTTTTAGTTTTTGTAAAACGGCTTGTGTGATGTCTAGTGATGTTAAATTTCCGAAATTTATTTTTTGTTCCGAATATTTCCGAATATTTGAAATTTATTGAGATTTATAAGAACATTGAAATTTGTATCCTAAATTGATTTAAAATTAATTGTTTCAAAGGTAGGTGAAGAAATAACTAGAATTATAATAATGAGCATTAGGTTTATTAATAAAAAAAACAAAATAAAGATGTTTTTTATTATAGGTAAGTTTCTTACCTACAGGAAAGTAACATTTTCGGAACACTTTTGACTTTAGGTCAGTAATTTATAAATCAAAATAATAAAAGTCAATTTGAAAGAGTCATATTTTATGCTGTTCATCTTCGCTTTTTTCAAGATCAGAGAAATCTTCTTCGCCAATACTTGAGTTTGTGCATGTAATGAAATTGAAACTACGGAATCTGTAGCAGATTCGGAATCTGGGTCAGAACCAGAGCCATCTTTTTCTTTCCGTATTTTGGCTTTGCCAACATTTGTTTTTAATGGAATTTTAGATGTTATTGACTTTGCATCATTTTCTGGGGTATAGCTTAGTGTAAGGTTACTCTGGCTACTATCTTGGCGCAATAATTTTAAATTATGATCCACGTAGGTAAGCATTCCGGCCCTTCTAACTGTAAGCCTATTTCTTCTGGCATTGTGTAAAAACGCATATGTGCTAAACGACCTTTCGGTAGCAGCAGAAGATGGAGGTAGTGCTAATATCGCTACAGCTAAATTTTTTAATTCTGTCTTTTTACACATGGCAAGCCACCAACAAACTGGGTTCACTTTGCTTACTGACGTCCACATATACTGCATCGCCCAAATGTCACTTTTTGCGCAGTAATTCACCAATTCACCGAAAATTACTTCTTTTTTCTCTTTAAATGTAGGATGTATAGTCAAAAATATATTGATGAACTCCATAGCAGTCACGTGTTCTTCTTTATTTAAACTTTCGCCTCTGTAGTTGGGGTCCAATAAATTGGTTTAACAGCCATTTTCTTTCTATTCACTAGAACACCTGGGAAATGTTGAAGGTAGCGTCACCCTCTAGAAGAGTAATCCATTTTACAATGGGTTTTAAAACAAGTATAACTTTATGTAACCTGATCCAAAATATGTCGTCATCTAAAATGTTTTTTTTTACATTTCTTGAAAAATTCTTTTCCTCGGTTACCATTAAAACTTGTAACTACGATTTGCATGCAACTAAGCTTTCAATGCAACTTAAAATTGATCCCCATCTCGTTTTAACTGGCAACTTCAACGCTAAGGTCGCATTATTTTTCTGTAGTTGAATTTTGTTAAATGTCGCTAAAGCAATATGTGAACTCGTAACTTCTTTGACTATTTCTTTGCAAGCTGATTCAACATTTTGAAGGGAATTTATTTTCATTACATCTCCTACAAGAAGGTTAAATGTATGAGATACACATGAATAACCATAAATATGTTGATATTTGGCACTGATCAGATTTTTTGCTTTTTCCATCGCTGCAGCATTATCACTTACAACTCCGACAACCTTCTCTGGTCCAATTTTATCAATCACTTTTCCTAATTCTTCTGCAATAAATTATCCTGTGTGTCGATCAGCTTCTGTGTGTAGTGTTTTAAATAACAGGAATTGGAGTTTTAACTATAAAGTTTATTATCGCTTGATGCCTGGAAAAATATAGGTATATTATTAGGCGCTTTCCTTTTACTAGAGATCTGAGCTGAGCTAAAGTGATGTGAGTGTCTCTGCTCACTTGAAGTGAGGAAGGTTCTGACCAACCTCACTTCGTCTGTCAGCTGATTACAAAAGGAACGCGTCAAAATATAATCTCAGCTAAAGTGAGGTGATATCTGAGATTTATGTCAAAAGGAAAGCGCCTATTGGTAAATGATGGTAGTCATGGTTTTACAATGAATAGCTTTAATGTCCTAGACTGACATAAGTTATTAGTTAGATATTTGTACTATATCTCTTTAGTTTTATTTTCGTGGTATTTTACTTTTAAGTAAGTGTACCATTAGTTGACATGTTAAGAGCAAAACTACTGGTTTTATTTGAATAAAGTCATTTATTTTAAATTTGTATTTGCATATATTCTAGTACCAACAAATGAAAGGTTTCTTAATATATTAGTTCAGTCAGAATAGGACTAATGTTTCATATTACAAATATATCTGAGTTACAAAAGTACATGTTAGTTACACCTGTAGTTGACATAACAAAAAATTAAGAGTTCCAGTGATTGACAGGTGGGTGGTCCAATATTTGACATTAACCATCAACATCAATTGAACTTCTGAATATATATTTAAGGCGATCACCAGATAGAACCATATTTGGAAATTCGAGCTTGTTTATTACTTGATCAAAGCTGATAATACTTACATCATTTTCATTCAATTTAAATGTCGTTTTAGTCTCATTACAACAGACAAGAGCAACTACTTCCGCTTCGTTCATTGACAAAATTTGTTGTATTACACAAACATATTTAAGAATTTTCTTTTTGCCTGAAAAGCCAACTAGTATGTAGTTACCCTCTTTATAATTTTCATTTTCTTGGTCATCATCTTTAAAATTGAAACTAACATCATCTAAGCTATCTCCTGAATCTACCCATTCTTCCATTTCTGAATCTGAAGAGGAATCAATTATTTTGTTTCTTATTCTTTTACGTTTTGATTTTCCTTTTCTTTCTTTATTTTTTAACAAATCTCTTTCCTCTTTCTTTCTTTTTCTTTCTTCAGCTCTTATTCTCTTATTTTCTTCAAGTTCTTTTTTTGCTATATTCTTCTTCTCATGATATTGTTGCCATTCTTTGGCGGTCACAACTGATGGTATAATTTCTCTTTTTCTTCGTTTTTCCTTGGATTGCCTTGGTTCAGGCCAAAACAATGCTCTTTTGAAAGGGCTTGGGATAAATTCATTTGGCGTGTTTTTCTGAGGAGTAATTTCAGACAGTTATTTCAAGAGCATTATTATTACATGTGTTTTCATATTGACGGCTTGGCCCCGCTTCATCGTGAGTCTCAGTTTCTTCTCTATGTGTGTCTTCCTTTGCTAGTTCCACATTTTCCACCTCATTTTCTAGTCCCGATTACGTTCCTGGTCAATAACAGTTTCAGCTATATTTTGCTCTAATTCACTGCTTCTACTTGGTTCCTTGATCAGGCTTTTTAATCTGGTATATTCATTAAATATTCTTCTATAAAACTGGTGAAGAGAGAAGTCAGGTGAACTGGCATCCCATTCTTCATGTTTTTTAATTTTTTTTATTTTCTCTTGGTCCAAATATTTCTCTAAGACTTGAAATCCAGATGTTATTTCGTTCAGTGTTTGTTCCTGACTTTTTACATCTTTGTCAGGCAGGGTATGAGGAAAAGAAATAGCCTGTGGATTCCATGGAACTAGTCCATATTTTCGAAAGCCATTTTCTAACACATTTGGTTTAATTTTTTCTTTTAGCAAATCTTCTAGTAAAGGGCAAAAGTGCACGTTTTTCAAAATCGGATATGAATAATTTTTAATTCTCCACTCTTGTACTTTATGTTTCCAACCCTCTTTTAATGTCCTGAATACAGCTACATCCATCGGCTGCAGAAGATGTGTAGCATTGGGGTAGAGCGCAATCAGAATGATACCATGAGTTTCACAGTATTTACTTGTGTGTAGGGTCATATGTGACGAATGACCATCTATAAATAGTATTATAGGTGATTTTACACCACTCTTCTTTAGCCATGGATGGAAAACATTTGTTATAAACTCGTAGAATGTTTGTCCCGTCATCCATCCAGATTCTGATCGACCAATACCCCAATGGCCAGGTACACTGTTACAAAGCTCAGAAGGAATTCGCTCATATTTAAAAATCACCATTGGCGGCACCAAATCACCGGCTGCGTTTCCTGTAACTAACACCGTCAAACACTCTTTTTCGTCACTATTGACCTGCTGGTAAATAGTTTTATCCCCTTTTCTTGCAAGAACTTTACTTCCTTTCGGATTTAAGAAAAAGGCAGTTTCGTCTGCGTTAAAAACTCGTTTAGGATTAGTTAAGATGTCTTTATAGTTATGGGAATTTAGGTAGGTATTTATTTCATTGAACCATTGAAATATATTTTGCTTCTTTACAGCGGCACGACTCGCAGTTAAGTTTTGTGCAGTTCTGGTGGAAATCTCTGGGTTTCTCCTAAGAAAATTATGATACCACTTTCGACCAGGTCGGTTATTGGTAAAATTATTGTTGCGTTTAAGCTCTTTTACTAGATGCTGCACACTATCTAATAAAGCATCCTTTCCTATTGGAAATCCTGCATCTGCCATAGTTAAAATCCATCTAACTAGAGTTTTTTCCTCATTAGAAGAAAGTACAGAGTCCGGTCCCATTTGTCGACGACGTGGAGATTTTCCTGAAAGCTTATATGAGAGAGTGGCTCTTGGTACATCATACTGCTTTGCAGCTGCTGCTATGGTCATTCCCTTTGAAACTGCATCTATAGCAGTCTCCATTTGATGTTCCGAGTACAATAACATACGTCCTTTTATGGGCGGCATATTTCTTACCTGTAATACCAGTAGTTGACACTTTAATGGTCCAGTAATTGACATCCTGTCAAATACTGGTCCCGCATGACGTGGGACAGTAATATTTGTTTCAGTGCCAAAAATTCAATTTTGATTCTTATGTAGCCTAACAACAAGGCGAAAAACAATACAATCTTAAAGGACCAGTAGTTGACGCGCATGTCAACTACTGGCGCCTATACAATTTTTTTGATCCAGTAGTTGACAGGTTTTAAAAAAAATCGTTGATGATTACAAACAGTGAAATCAATGGAACAAGACGTTAATAAAATTTTAACTTTTTAGTAAGGTATAAAATACTTTAAAATAATAATACTTACATATAAAAACAGCTATTTGAAGTAAATCACTTTCTTAGTTAGTATAACAGTCTGAATCAACAGGAGCACTAGATTGAGAACACATAAATTTTAATAAAATTCGCCATATTGAAATTGTGCATTCCAGCTACATCTAACCTAGGGCTTCAGTCAATAGATGTCCCTAAAGTTTGTGATTCGAGTAAAATTGCTGTAGGTTTCTGTAGAACCTTATTTTTGAAGTACGAAACGAAGAATGTCAACTACCGGCTCAACGTCAACTATAGGTACATTTACCTTATGCTGAATATATTTTACACTATAGATTTAAAGATTTATCTGGACGTTATTTACTTTATTTTTTCAAATAGTTATATATTTTTATTCAGTTTAAGCATGGCTTTGTCAATGACTAATATGTATTGTGACAATAAAAGCTACTTTTGATTAACTGATTGATTGATATGTGTAATTTTATTATTTTTAAGAAATAAACACTTAATTTATTACCTACCTTATATTAGACCAGACACCACACTGAATTCCCACTGTGTTGGCTTCACTTATTCGTGATTGTACATTTTCCTCTATTGATTGAAACTTAGCATCTAACAGCTTATGAGAAAGTCGGTACCTTGAAGGTGGAATATAGGATGGTCGCAATTTTTCAAAAAACTCCAGCTAGTATTGATTTTCTGTCAAAGAAAGGGGGCTCCCTGATGAAAAGATTGCTCTGGCAAGTACCTCATTTAAGCGTTCCTACAAAATTTTAAAAAAATCAGCCTCGACAAACATACTGTTAAAAAAACAACTTCTAATACAAATTAATTACACATATCATACAATAAAAGTATAATACCTGATCCCTCTCATTGCAGGAATCAACAAAACTTGATAGGGAAAACGCTGATGTGGAAGCAAATGAACCGCAAACTTCAGATGCTTCTGATCTTGCAATGACAGATCCAGATGTACTTTCTCCATCTAGAAATTAAATTTGGTAATTATTTAGTTGTCAGGCACCAAGCCAAAATTAACGATTTTTTCAGGAGATACGTATTTTGGGGCGTAAATTACGAAAATGAAATCATATTTTGTCGCTCGGGCTTACTTTTTGAGATATTTCCGTTTAAAGTGTTAATTTTGGGGTTAGGTTATAGTCTATTTTTGGTACATATTTCTTGAAATGGGTCCTTCTTTTTGTTTATACATGTAAAACACTAGGTATTTTATCCTTTATGTTTCACGGATTCCAGCCCAGCAGTCATATTTAAAAATCGTTAATTTTGATTTGGTGCCCGACAAGTAAAGAATTACCTAAAATTTTGTTTCTCGTTTGTTCAAATCAGTTTAAAATCTAAACGCGACTTCCTTGTATGAAGAGATTAATTTTACCCTTTTTACGCGGCTCCTTTGAGGTGCCAGGTGCCTGCCGCGGCGTTTCTAATGGGATTAGCGCGAAACCCAATAAGCCCGCGGCAACCCTTTCGGAATTTTACAAAGTTTAAGATTTTAAACTGATTCTTCTTATAAAAGCTATAACATTAATTTTAATACCTTAGTGGCAACCTACCTTTCTTGGACGATTTTCCAAATATTCTTGTAATTTTTGTTGGACATTTAACGCACTTAATAACGTGTTCAGTTAAGCGCGTGGCATTTTTGCTAAGCGTGTAGTTGCAAAATATACACTGGTAAATATTCTCCCCTCTTCAAACTCTGAAAGTAGTCCCAAACACGACACTTTTGTTTTCCCATTTTTATTGTTAAATAAAACAAGAATCAACAATCACTATTGTTAGTTTTAAAACTGCAGTAGTAGCACTCCTTTTTTAATCCTTTATCTATGAGTAGCACTAGTACGAATCCAATAAACTGATTTACAAAACACGCTACTCGATGATTATTTGACGCCGAGGGCGACCGAACGTGATACGAGATACGACACAAACAACAAAGTTTGCGGGAAATTTAAAATGCGAATATTCGCCGAAAGTTTCGCTCCGAATTTTCGTGAAGTTCCGAATGTTCCCAAAGCAACGCCGAATATTTCCGAAATATTCGCAATTTATGGAAATATTCGACTGAAATATTCGCGCCTCACATCACTAGTGATGTCTATATTTTCTTTACTTATTTCACATAAATTGTTATCGAATGTTGTTTCTTTTTCGGAGCTCTCGAGAATGTTTTGATTACATTTTGAATAATCTACTGCATCCGAGTTGAAAGGATAAATGCCACACTTTCTAAAGCCATTTCTGATAATTTCAGGTAACTTGTCATTATTTAAAACTGTTTTTAATAAAGGGCAGAACGTGGCATTTGTTAAGACAGAGTTTATGTGTTGTGCTTGCCATTCTCTGACGGTCTTTTTCCAATCTGCTTTTAATGGCCGAAAAACACTGACGTCGGCGGGTTGCATTAAGTAGTAGTAGTGCATAGAGTATAATGCTATGATTGTCACAATAATGGCTAAGTTCCATTGATAGATGGGATTTGTGCCCATCTACTAAAGCTAAGACAGGTCTTCGAATACCATTATCTTGAAGCCACTTATCTACCCCATTCGCAAGATATTCAAAAAAAAATATCTGTTTTCATCCATCCACTTTCTGAACGGCCTAAAAACCACTCAGAAGGTATACTATCGACAATCGCTTTGTTGGCTCTAATGAATGGGAATACTACCATAGGTGAACGAGTTTTCCCATCTGCCGAAAAGAACAAGAGAACGGTAATAGTTTCCTTCTCATTACCCTGTTTTAGTTCGTATACGTTCTTATATGCCTTTGGGGTCAGAACCTTTCCACTTTTTGGACACATAGAAAAACTCGTTTCATCCCCGTTTAAAATGCGAGAAGGATCGTCTAAAATATCAAAGCATCGTGTTTCTCCAAAAAGAGTTGTAGCTCCCTAAACCACTTTTGGATGCATTCCTTAGTCACTATTCCTCTTGCTCTTGTAATGCTTTCTGCTTGTCGCAACGATAGTCTTGGGTGTCTTTTCAAAAAAGACTTGTACCATTTATGACCAGGCCTTTTATCTTTAAATGGTGTTGTTCGGCCACTTTCTAAAATAATTTTCAAGCTCTTCTTCATCTAGTAAGCTTAAAATAGTTGGAGGATCCATTTTTCGAAGTCCTATTTTTACACGGCCATGAATCCGATCTTGAAGTGTTCCCCTAGGAACTCCAAATCTTCTGCTAGCTTCCCTTATTCCTAATCCATTTTGTTGTATTTCACAAAGGGCATTTTTTAAAGCTTCTTCCGAATACTTGTGTATTTCTCTCGACTTATAACGACCCATAACACACAATCTGGAGAGAAAAAGCCTTTTAATCAAGGGGGTTGACTACTGGTTTAAGATAATCGTTATTTTAGCCATTCGACATCATGAACTTTTTGGTAGGCTGACTACTGGTTCCTCAATACCTGAATGATGTATGTATGTGGTCATATGATTTTTACATATAAATCCTATTTCTCGTGTCAATTGGGTTTAATTTCAAATATAACGTAAAAATACCAGTCGTCGGCCCTCTGGCTGAAGAATGAATTTACTTAAATATTTGTATCCAGTGGTCAGCCACCCAAAAATTCAACTAAATTTATTATCTTTTAGGTGTTAATGGCTAGTACAATGAAAATTTGTAATACATTTTATATTAAACAATAATTATTACTTTAATAATTTATTCAGGTGTACTTACATCATCTATTTTCTGATGGTATGTAACTAAGCAAAATCTTAACATTTCTCACTCTTATTTCAGCCGCTTAAACACGGCACACTATAAACTGCATGACAAAACAAATTTTAGGTTAGATATAATTCAATTTGTGAAAAGTGGCTGAACACTAGACAACTGTTCTTTAGGAAATGTTCTACTTCTTTTTATTATTATTAAGCTTTGTTTTCGAACGTGGCTGACTACTAGACGTGACTGGAATTAGTCTCATTTACCCTATTTAAAAATGACCTTTTATTGTTTCAAACTGATATAATTTTGAATTGTATTTAAGTAATTTAGTGCAATTTTATAACTTAACCATTGAACAGAAATGGATACTATCATCTTATTAAGTAGACTTGAGCGCTGTTTGTCCAGTTTTCTGTTCATATAAAAATAATATTTGACCGGCGGATCGATTAATATCACACCATACTCTGTTCACTCTATGAATGGAGTAGATGATGATCTATGCACTATTCACACATATTAAGTTTTATGTTTTGTACACAAGTAGGAAACATTTTATGCTGTTATATGTATGTCATTTGTTAAGATAGAAGACCCATTTATTGAAGTGGTGGCTGCAGTGGCGGCTTCTCGGGGTGGGCAAGGTCAGCACTGCCCACCCCACTCCCTACCGTAATCTTTTGGAGTTTGAAATGTTTTACAGGCAATAAATTTAATTTATCATAAAAATCTGCCAACAAGTTTGACCATCGTGTGATGTCGCTAGTCCTCGTGCAATATCGCGTCGTGTAGTGTTGTAAAGTTTCATGAAACTTGTTTTTTAGAAAGATTTCGTGAAATATTTTAACAATCACAGAGTATGTTAACGTTAACCTCACTTCGTTATTGTATGCCAATTGACGAGCTTTTCGTAAAAACCGCATATGTCCAAAAATGACTTTTTTGGGTAAAGCAATAAATGTTGTTAAGTGGTTTGTGTATTTTGTTTACAAGATTCTGCTTTGGGGCGTGCTTTACTTAATATTCACAGAATAAAGATTAGCTTTTGTACTGTCATTTGTGCTAACAGTTTTTGAAAGGAACTCAACAAATTGGTGGACAAGTGACGTTTTTCTCAGAAAATATAAAAAATTAAGCAAAAAATTGATTGTTTTATTAGGTAATATTAGTCCAAGGTTACATACTTTAATAAAAAGAATAAGTAATCAACACAAAAAAATTAAACTAAGAAAATTCTTGAATAAAAAAATTATTCAGCATATTTTTTAACCATGAAAGCCTAATCTTCGTAGCCACTGTCTTCATTGTCGCAATAGTCTTCTTGATAAGTTGTTCCAGCAAAAGACAAAAATAAATCATCATAAAATGTCTAGTTTTGTGGGAAATGTAATAACTGTAGCAGCTGAACTAGATCATCAACTTTTTTCTGATTAATGTGTATAGGGGCATCATAAGCTTTATTAAGGAACAACACACTTGTAATTTTAACTTTAGAGCGTACCAGAGAGGGACGTCAAGGTCCAGTGTAACTGTCACGCATCATTACAGATGGATTGTCTTTCGAAATTTTAAGTGATCTGGCTGTCTTTATCTGAATTGGTGGTTTTGCAGTTTTAAGAAAATATTTATCTGTAGCACCTTTTATGTCATAAATCATGGAAGAATCAACATTTACATCATTAAACGGCGTTGGTTTAGTTCTCGAGGCTTCTATCAGTTTAGTCCAGTCTTGAGGTACTTCGATTCGCTCTACCTTTCTCTTTTTCTTTTCAATGAACGAGACGTCTGGGTCATTGGGTAAATATGAGTGGCCTCTTACTGGAAATATGTATATTATTTCGTCAAACAGTTCAAGCCCAAACACTTAAATATACAAGAAGTGCAGCATTATATAATTTTTATTTTGCCCCGGGCATCCGTCGCTGATTAGGACCAATTTTTTTGCACATATCATGAGTGTTAAAGTAGTGGAGCAGCATAGACGTGATCTCATTTCCACCTCTTTTTGCTTCAGATTCCATATACGTGTAGATCGTCGCATTGTCGGTGACTAGGTCATGTATACCAAATACATAATACCACAGTTCTCGTGCGAAAAACACAGGCTTGGATGGAATGTGAGGTAATGGTAGGTTTTGCATGAAGTCAAAACGTATGCAAGATATCTCCCCCGTTCTTGACTTCTTTTTAAAAGCTGTCTTGGCACTATGAAATGCCTCAGCTTGCCTTAGGTGTAGTTCTTTTTCAATAATAATTGTTGTTATTTGTTCTGAGGTTTTATGTGGATGGTTTAAAGAATGCTGGAAAATATCGCACTGAGAACATCTATCACAGCGTGGATACCGAAATTTTATATTAAATTTGGTTTTAAAAACAGTCCAATTCATTTTGTATGGGATATTTATTGAGTACTTCTGAACAAATAGTTGGTGCATGATATTTACACTCAATTCTGAAGGTAAATAACGCTGGTCGGGACTACGTCTTATAGAATAATGGGACTGTCCTTGTGAAAATCCCGTTATGTGTTCCATTATCAAATTAACTGTTTCGTCGCTGTACTTTTTGGGCCTGTTCTTATGGTTTCCTCTTCTGTCTCTGGGCGAAACGCCACTTGTTACGAGGTATTCTTGCAATCTTCTGATACGAGGCAGAGTTGTCACATGATCAGCCGCGAAAGCTTTTAAACATACGGTTAGTTCGGTAGTACCACATCGTAGTTTATACACAAAAAACGCTGCGTGAGGCTTTCTAAAGTCAAAGTTTGGACGAGGACGACGTCGCGAAATATTCACAAAGCTTATAAGCCCCGATAGATACGCATCCTTCTTATTTTTGTCGTGCATTTCATAAATTTTTGAAAAAATATCTTCTCTCTCTTCAGCAGTTGTTATTTGAAAACATTGATATTTCTTACATCTATAAAGCAAATCCATTACTAGACATGCAACAAAAAAATGTAGCTACGTACCTGCAATCATCTCCAATTTAGCGAGCTTCTACAATGTGTCCCTTATGGTTTTTATGTAACAATCCTTTTATTTTATAGTCCTTTATCACACTACTTTTATGAACCTTCTTTTCTCGCTTTTTAGGCCATGCATGAGCATTATTAGAATCTGCACTCGTGGTTGTTTAAAGCGTAGCACAGACACCTTCTATTATGTCACAATAATACACTAATAAATTATTATAATTTAACCTAGAAATGCCATAACAATGTTTCTAATAAAAACCTCACATGTCCTGGACTAGCGATGGATTTACCGGAAGTTCAACGGACATGTGCTGCTTTTATAGATATGTACGATTTTTGGTATACGATATTTCGGTTGTAGTGAGGTTTTTATAAGATCCTATTATAAGATATTGTTGCGTTTTCGGGTTCGAAATAAACAACTCGTGCAAATGTTTTAAAACTGTCTGTATATTTACACACTTAAAACTAATCACAATATAAAAATGTAAAATAAATGTAACGCACTTAAAACTACTACGAATAAATTAACACATATTTTTTTCTATTACTACTATTTATATCTGTAATATTTATGTATTTATTGCACTGTAATAAAAACTGCACCACTCACTTATTTATGTTTATTTAACCGTACGAAAACTATTCAATGAATGAATGCTTTCTGGGCACCGGCCGCTTTTTTATATCGGCATATAAGACTGGAAATATACGGAAAATTCTATCTCCTTCTCGATGTTTGTAGTAAATACGAGTCGCTTACGTCGTACATGTGTGCATGATTTATTACTTATTTACATTTCGTTTTTATCGCGCCCATGTTTATTTTCTTTTTGTGGAGTTATTTTCGTTACATTGCCCCCTTCTTAAGAACTGCGTTTCGTCCCGAAACACACTATTCCATGTTCTTGTTGGTGATGGATGACGGAATCTACATTGGGACCCACGGGTGCACCCAGTTGTCTTGTGGAAATGCCAATCCACCATCTTAGGTTGTATAACGGGCTGATTGGGCCGATAGCTGCATACGACTATTTCCATACCAGTATGCCGAAACACCACCTCCAGCATGTTTCTTACGGTTCTCCATTCCAAACGGTCTAATCCGCAGCCCAGTTTCGGAATTGCTAGCCTCTTTATGTTCTGTTCGAGTGCACGTCCTCGTAAATCAACAAGAGATTCCCACAATGCATGATAGGTCGGCTTTTCGTTAGGGATTTCTTTTGTGACCAGGGCTGGGATTCTGTTTCTCCCTACCGATAAAATATCGCTACCCATGTTTATCGTAGCACTTTTTCGGTAGCTGTCAAATATGGTATTCTGTTTCTCATCGAAAACCGAAGCGATAAATTCTTACTTACCGACATAGTGTTGCGCTGTTGCCAAATCGTTTTTTCAATGCTGCTAACTTCACACACTAACATTTTGACGATTATTTGAATGTTATTGACATTTAATTTTTTAAAAATGGCTCGTTTATTACCTTTCCTTGAATATAATGATAATTTGCGTTTAAATAGGTTAAAAAGGGATTTGCGAGAGCAAAATGAAATCTTTGATTTACCAGATGAAAGGTATATTTTGATTAAAAAACTAAAAATTCCAAAACAGACACTGCTGAAAAAAGTATTTTTTAGATTCATGGAATTATTTAGGTTTGATAAAGATTCTATGAGGGAAATAATTGAATGGTTAGAACCACATTCACAGCCTGGAATTCGTAGACACAGAATTTCCAAACAGTTACGGATATTAACTGCTATGCGTTTTTTTACCACAGGCAGTTACCAGCGATGCGTGGGACAAGACTGTTTAACAAGCATGTCGCAGGCCCAGGTATCGAGGGTAATTACTGAAGTGGCAAGCGCAATTGAAATGCATTTAGGGCATTGGATACAATGTCCAATGCCTGCTGAATATCTGCAAATGAAGCAAAGGTAGTTTAGTATGACGAGATTGCATTAATTACTTTATACTTACTTTTTCAAAATAACAGATTTATGGAACAATATAACCAGTGGCGTATCTAGGTAACCAAGGGCCCTGGGGCAAATTAAAAAATGGGGCCCCACTACTATGTAAACTGATTAGGTTTTATCAAATAAAAATATGAAATATACAAATACTTTAAAAATGCTAAGCTACTTAAGCTCTTTTTTGTGCACTGCAGGGCAGGTAATAAAAATATTAAACAGTAACAACATAAATTACAATTAATACTTGGTGTAGGTTTGGCTAATAAAACGAAATAGAGAAGATTCAAGGGTTTATTATATAAAGGTCGGGCCTACCAACTGACTAAATAACAATTATATTTACAATTTCTTCCTAACTTTAGTTTTCGCAAAAGTATCAATGACTTCGTTTAAATCCAGGCTTGATGCGGTTTTGTTTTCAATTGCTATTAGCGATAAATGTCGGAGTCGAGTTTGGCCCATATTATTTCTTAAATAATTTTTTATTATTTTTAATTTGCTAAATGACCTTTCAGCTGCTGTAGAAGTGACAGGAATTGTAAAGAATAATAACATTGCTGTAAATACTTCCCTTAGGTCGCATTCTAGCACTCCATATTTGCTCATTATTTCCCTACATAATTGGTGAACAGTCCATACTTGAGCTAGTTGAGGTAAAAGTAGGTGGTAAATATTAATAAATTGAAGTGAAAAACTAGGGCCTATTATATCTGAATATTTTCTTTGGAATTCGTCACACTTTTGTAATAAAGTTGCTTGATCAACATGTAATAAAAATGTTGGTGTTAGAAAATCGAATATATGACAGACTGCACTCATACCAATAAAACGTGCATCTAATTGAGATATTACTGTGTCTAGTACAATATTGAAAATCTCAATTTTAAATATTTTTTCTCGGTTTGGAAATCGGTGATCAGCAGCTAATTCATCAAAATGTTTTTTAACTTTTCTTTGCCTTTTTTCTTGAAAATGGGTATCAATACCATATTTTCTTGCAGTTTCACTGGCTTTGCAATTGAATAATTCGAAATCATTTCTATAAATTTGCAACTTTGCTTTGGTCTTTGCTAAAACTTTACTCGCCTCGCCTAAATTGATGTCGCATTTTTGTAAAGTTTTGGATGCATAATTGATGTCGTTCAATACACTGTGCATGAATTCGCAAAGCAACACGAACTCGAAATTTAGCATTTTTGTTTTAATACTCTCTGCTTCACTACGCTCATCTTTATTAGGACTCTTTAGAACTATTTCTGATAATGCTTTGATAATATCAAAATAACGAAGTTTTATTGCAGATATCGTATTGAACCTACTGGACCATCTAGTCGGATTTAGTTTTTTTTAGAGTGGTGTCCGATTCGCCAGTGAATTTTGACAGTAGATCCCAACGTTTGATGCTGTTTCCGAAAAAGTTATACAAATCTTGCAACGTTACGAAAAAATCTGTATTTCCACACAACTGCTAACGGCATCATTTATCACCAAATTTAAATTATGCGTGGCACAATGTACGTACTCTGCGTTAGGCTGGATATCCTTAATATGTTTTTGTACACCATTATACACACCACTCATCACACTGGCTCCATCATAGCCTTGCCCCACACATTTTTTTAAATCAATATTTTTGTCGATAAATAATGTTGTCACTTGGTTGACTAAATCTACTGCGCCATGTTTGATGGCTGCATAAAAGCCTAGAAACACTTCTTTTACTTCTATATCAATTGGCTGTCCATTTTCCGATCTGGTTATTACTGCATACCTCACAACAATGCTTAGCTGATCTACCTTCGATATGTCCTGTGTCGTATCCATTATGATGGCAAAAAACGGTGACGCTCTAATTTGTTCTAGTAGATGGGTTTCGAGTTTGGTCCCCAAGCTCTCAATCATTTCATTTTGAATTGTTGCACTCAGATATCTTGTAGATCCTAAAAACATAAAAAACACAATTTCAAAAAAGTCCTGATATTAAACAGTTAATAATTATAAACAAAATAAAACGATAAAAAAACTTAGAAATAATTATTATTACCTTTGGGCATATCCAAAACTTGCCGCAAAATGTGATCATATCGGGCGACAAGCTTTACAAAGGACAGAAAATTTCCGTGGTATCCTTCCTGACTTAAGTCTTCTTGATGTCCTCTCAAAGCCAAAGAACTCTTTGCTAGGGTAAGTATGATATCGAATAACCTTTGAAGAACCATTTTCCAAAATGATGCTTCTTTGCAAATTTCATTTTCAAGTTCCTTGTCGATAGTATCAGTATCGTTTTTTTCCCAAAATTCATAAACAGCACATGCTTCCGAATGGCCACTCGAACAACTGTGTTGTTTAATTCTTTCTGATAAATGCTTCCAATCTCGAATTCCCGTACACCAAACATTATTCCTTTGTGAAGCAAATAACCAGCAGGGTTGACAATAGGCAGCGTCTAGTATTTTGGAATAACACAACCAAAAACGATTAACTGGCCCATATTTAGAACACGAAACGTAGTACGATTTTGAAAAACACCTATTGTTCTGGTTGATGTCTGTTGGAAAAGGTCCTGAAGGCTGTAAAGGCCCCATATCAAGAATTTGACGTTTTTTGTTATCACTTAGTATTTTGTTCGTGAAGTTTCCCAAGTCATAAGAAGATTTGTCGTACACATTTTCGAAAAATGTAGAGGTCTGTGGTTCCTCCAAACCCTCCGCTCTTATGTGTGTCATGCAAACATCATCCACGTTCACATGATCGGCGGCGGAGGTATCTCCAACTGCAATAATTGTCGAATCTTCTTCAGTAGGCGTCTCAACCAACACTGCAGTTACCACATTATTTGAGTCACTATCAATAGAAATATTTTGGCCAGATGTACTTGCAGAAGGCTGACTAAAAAACTTGTCAATTTTGGGCAATTTTTGTTTACTATCTTCTCTTTCTTGGCGTTGTTTGCGTTTAAATGCACCACTGGGTTTCTTCTTTTTATCCATAATTTTAGTTTTCTAATTTATTTAAACAATACAATATTAGATTGTGCTCGAGTAGGTAGGTACTCACTGTTCACTCACGACGTTAAAAGTAAAATAAAAGGAAAGAGAAACACAATAGAGAGTTATTGCAAGTATGCTAGGAGTATCTCCTTTATTACAGGCTCCTTTAATAAAGTAGCCTGTAAGAGTGTGTCATCGAGAGACTTATTGCTTGTGGCATGCGATTAGGGACTGTATGACTTTATTTTGACGTTTCTGACACTTGACCTAATCTAACAAATTACGTTGTTTGTTCTGTCAATTATTATGGAAGAACAATTACAAGTTGCTATACTGTTAGGTGCAAATGAGGAAGAAATTGAACAATTACTTCTGCACAACATTATTGGTGTTGAGGATGAACAGGAAAATAGCCTGGTGAGGCCTGTAGAATTTGAGTTAAACAACATGACTGATGAGGAAATCACAACAAATTTCCGTTTTTCAAGAATGGATATTACTAGATTAAAAAACGCTTTGGGACTACCAAATCGCATTGTGACTGAAACCGGAAATAATGTAAATGGTAACATAGTGCTGTACAACATTTAGGTCGGTACATATATATGTTTATTGATATGAAACAAAACTTGCAGGTATAACAGCATTATGTATGCTACTCAGAAGACTCAGTTACCCAAATAGATTACATGATTTAAAACGAGTTTTCAACTATTCTTCTCAATCCTTGTCACAGGTTATCAAAACAACATCAGATTTTATTATAGAAACTCATGGCCACCTTTTGGACAGTTTAAATGCACACCAGTGGTTAGATCGAAATAGGTATCAACAATATGCACAAGTAAAACAGTTTTTTTTTTATTGTAATTAAGTGTTAATTAGATTGTTTTTTAGGCTATAAGAAATATGGGCGGAGCAATTCAAAATTGTTGGGGGTTTATTGATGGTACCATCAGGCCAATTTGTAGACCATCTGTCCAACAAGAAGAGTATTATTCTGGGCACAAAAGAGTGCACTGTGTAAAATACCAATCAGTGTTATGTCCAGATGGTCTCATTATTAATTTAAAAGGAGCTTTTCCGGGAAGAAGACACGACGCTGGTATCCTCCGAAATACTGATTATTTGTATGAGCAGTTAGAAGAAAATGCTGTTTTTCCAAATCATGGAAATTATGTGTTATATGGAGATCAAGCATATGGAATCAGGCCATTGCTTTACTCTCCATACCCTGGTCAACCAGCAAATTTGTTAGACCACCAAATTGCTTTTAATAATAGCATGAAAGTTTTGCGAGTTGCCGTTGAGTGGGGCTTTCAAAAAGTACTTAGCATCTTCGCGTTTGTAGACTTTAAAAAAAATCAAAAGTTACTGCTGAATGACATTGAAAATTGGTACAAATGTGCGGTAATATTGACAAACTGCCACACATGTTTGTATGGCAACCAAACAGCAGAATATTTCAATATTCTCCCTCCACAATTGGAGGAGTATGTAGGGTGTAATAATTAAAGAGTATTTCTGAAAAAATGTATTAAATGTTTTTTTTTTACATACAAATAATTGGTTAGAACATAACCCTACCTAAATACAAGTCAAAGCCTCATTTTGTCCTATGACATTTAACAATTTATTGATAATTTCTTGCTGGCTGTCAATAATTTTTTTAAATTGCTCAGATTCAAAAAGGAATTTTTTTTCTGCCAATGCCACATTTCGTTCTGCAACTGCAACTTTCCTTTCTTCAATTAGCAAACGTTTCTCTTCCAATTCATTGTCTTTTGCATTTTTTTCTTTCAGGTACTCTAACCCACTACGCCTAATATAATTTGTCTTTTTCGCCCTGTTTTTCATTGGCCCTACGAGATGATTGATATTTTTTTATATATATTTTCAAAGTTTATACAACTTATTGATATGTAATATAAACCTTACCAAGAATATTTCTTGTAGGTTTCATGTTTTTTCCTGGGGTTGTAGCAGTGTCCACAATTTCTCCATTAGACGAATGTGACATAGCAGCGCCATTTGTAGCATTGTCGTTCATTATTGTCATGATCTCTATCACCTCAGGTACTTGAATGTCCACTATTTCAGGACAATCATTTGAATCATTCCTGTCTAATTCATCTTGAACTTCTATTTAAACAATAATGTTAATATAACCACCTTTTTACAAATGTTGCACTTACCAGAATATTTTATTGTTTCTTGTGGTTGAATTACATAATCATGGTCATACTTGTCACTAATATTGTTAGTATAAAAAGTAACCGCTGCGTTTTCCCTACAATTTCGTCCAATTTCACTGTTCATTTTGTTTTGACGTTTTAGCTGTGCTTTGAGAGGCCTCTGTTCTTTCTCTTCCTTTAGTAAGTCATTCAACTCTTGGAGAAGCACATCTTTCTCTGAATATGGTTCTTCTTCTCCAGACCTAAAATTTGTAAGTAGAATTTAAAGCTTACAACAATGCGCGAATACACAAGATACAATAGCTGGGACACTAGTTTACACAAATCTCTACCTCTTCTGCGTGGTTGTGTCCTTCAGCTTCCACTGCTCCAGTAGCATTTGCACGTGCTGTCGAAGGGTTTTTGCATTGAACTCTTTCCGCAGCAATACATGCACACTTATTCTAATTTCATCCCAAACCTTTGATCCATTTTTGTATGGATTACGTGACACGGTTTCCCGGAGAAGAATTACGTCGTCATCATATGAAAATCTCACTCGTTTCTTTTTACTATCAACAGCCATTATTTTAACAACACAGATGAACACATATGAATGAATTGCACTCTAACCTCACTTTCATCTGATATGTTTGACATTTGCACAGTTTAACGTCAAAATTAAGGGGCCTTAATTAAAAACCTCCTTTCCTGTATTTAAATTAAGTACAGGCGGCCTGTATTTTAATAAAGGCCGACCTTTAACATCGTTCGTTATGCGCTTGCGTACATGTCACAATAAGGGAATCCTTTAATAAAGGAACTAAAAATCTGCTTTGCAATAACTCTCTAATGATACGCTACAAGTGTCGTTGGGGAATCCCCGGAAAAAAATTATCACCGTTAGTGTTACCACATTTAACGGTGGAGACCATGAACGATCTCCTGCCCGCTGATGTGAATTAATGTACCTACTGCAGGTGAGTCACCTGCAGTAGGTACACAAAATGCAAGTCTTGCATTTTTTCAGGATATTTCGCGTTATACAATGAGCTGTAGCCGAAATCTATAGATTTGACACGATTTATTGACTTAACGGACATCAATATGAGTGGTAAAATCAAATAAAATTGAACCACTATATTGACCAGTACAAAAAAGTTTATTGACATTAGCTTACTTACTCCTGATACAGCATTAATTTTTTAACCGTTCTCGAAAAAAAAAATCTTAACTCGAATTCACAATAAAACGCACATCGATGAATAATAAAACGCACATGAATTTAGGGGAATTCCCTAGGCATAACTTTTGAATTTCACTCAACTGAGTTGTCATGATTAAAGTGGGGTTGCAACCTGTCATATTTATTTTGAAAATGGGAGAAATTTCCAAAAGTTCAGTTCGATCGAGATTTCTGGTAAGGATTCGAGGGCCCCCTGAGCTTGAGGGCCCCGGGGCACTGCCCCGCCTAGCCCCTAGGTAGCTACGCCACTGAATATAACATGCCTGGCGTTGTTGCCGTCATTGATGGCACCCATATCGCTATCTGTAACCCAGGCAGAAACATTGAACAGGCTTATTTTAACAGAAAGGGCTTTCATTCCAAAAACGTTCAAATAGTAAGGATTCATTTCTTTTTGAATTGTTTATATATATTTGTCTCTTCTTTAGCTGTGACATAAATTATAAAATTTTGGGAATTAATGCTTCTTATGGAGGGGAAACTCATGATGCCTTCATTTGGCGAGACAGTCAGGTAAAGGCAGTGTTAGAAAGGCGCTTCAATGAGGGTGATAGAAACAGTTGGCTGCTTGGTATAATCTATAAAATAACAATCAATTAAAAGAAGCAACTGACCTTTTTTAGGAGATTCTTGATATCCATTGATGCCTTTCCTACTTACACCATTCCGAAATCCGGCTGAAAATTCACCAGAGTTTCGGTATAATCTAGCCCATCGAAGAGCCAGATCATGCATCGAAAGATGCATTGGTGTTTTAAAAGCTCGGTTCCGGTGTTTACTTTCCGACCGGGTCTTGAAATACGCACCCCAGAAAGCAGCCACCATTATCAATGCTTGTGCAATTTTACACAATATCATGATCCATCGCAACTTGCCTTTGCCGGAGATCGATCTTGACGTAATTAAGAATGATGACGATGAAGGTCTTGTCCAACAAGAGCTACAACATGTAAATAATATTGCGTTGCATACAAGAGCACGTATTGTACGACATTATTTCAATTAAATATTTTAAGTGCTTTGCTTTTCCGTTCACTAAACTCGTTTCGTTTTGTTATTAAATCTTAAATATAAAATGTAAGGTCCCTGAAAATCGAGTTGAAAACGGTTTCAGGTTGTAGCCCAAACATGATTTTACCAATTCACACGTAATTTTTGCCACAAATTCTTGCAGATTACCAAACTCCGTCAGAGAACACACTTTCCTCACGGTCATTTGCCATTTTCGGGTTTTATTTATTAATGGTTAGATCTAAAGCGCATGCTTACCTTTAATAGCGCACATTTTGAAGTAGAAGGTATTTTCTTTAAATTCTTTAGGCAACCACATGACAATCAGATACAATACTTATTATTTCAGTCGTGTCTTATTATTTAAATTGAATAAAAATGTGAGGGATTGAATCACTAAAAGATAACACTCATAATATGCAAGCTAGTGGTAGTATGATAAATAGGCGTTTGAAATTTAAATGAAAGACACTCATGCCCATGCGCATGTTTAGCTGTCTTTGTTAAATTATTCCAGAACGTTTCCTGTGGTTTTAAGAGCTTTTTAACGGTATTTCCAGCTAATAAGGTGGCGAGAGTAAATATTCTGTTTGTTTTGTTGATTTTCTTCAGAAATAAGTAATAGGTAAGTCCACACGTAATAATGAGACATTTGTTAAAGTTTTTCAATAATTTTATTTAGGGCAGATAAGGTAAAGACATTGGTCTTTACCCACAGTAACCAAATTTTCCAAAGCAATCGCCTGGCGTTCCCGCAAACGATTTGATGTTTGTTCCGCCTTTAACAATTTGGTAGCAATGTCTTCTTTGCCTGGCGAAAGTTTTCTTTTTTGGCTCTGTGACCGGCGCGAATAGGAAGTGGAAGGAGTGGTTTCGAGACATGAAGAATTTTGATAATGAAGAATTTTGATACGTTTTAGACATTGTATTCACATTGTATTCACACCGTCTTCACATCGTCTTCCCTCTCCAAGATGGAAATAGGAGATATGGATATCGACTGAGGTGTTGGAGGTACCGGAATCACTTGAGAGGCTGAAGCTGCCAGAAACACTTGAGGTGCCGGAGATGCTGGAAACACTGGAGGAGCAGGAGCAGGAGCAGGTGCAAACGGCACAGAAAGTTTAACTTGGGTATGGTATGGATGAGGCTGTGGATTATACAAGAAAATATTTATTTTTAAATCATTTATTGCAGAAACATTTTTGTACATATTAAGGATGAAACTGCTGAAACAGAAGCTTAAATTTGTAGTGATGAATGATAAGCTTTGACACTGGAAAAAGGGTGACAAATCCACTTATCTGTGCCTGTGGAAAACCTAACTCTTTGGTTTTACCATCGCCTAAATAATCTCTCCCCATGATCTGCAGAATCCTCTCTTCCAGAGTAGTTAATTTATAGTCTTCATCAGGAGACTCTGATGGGCCTGGATCACCGGTTCTCAAGCGTTTCTTTTTGATCTCCTTAGCTTTGATTTTGGTTGCGCCACTTTTCCAGTATCACTTTCTTGACACCT
Organism: Amphimallon solstitiale; assembly: GCA_963170755.1. Taxonomy (NCBI): domain Eukaryota; kingdom Metazoa; phylum Arthropoda; class Insecta; order Coleoptera; family Scarabaeidae; genus Amphimallon; species Amphimallon solstitiale. Next base: position 46,860,980 of record OY720677.1, on the reverse strand, counting down.
TGCGAACTTTACATTTTTTTCCATGAACTGGATTAACCTTAATTTTTTTTCGCAAGATGCCTTTCCAGTTCTCTTCGTTTCCGAGTCCATCTTCACGATTAAAAGAATTATATTTATACTACTTATTGTTGGTTTAATAAAATAAAATGATACCTACAGTTTTGTTAATAATAACTATAACTTAATTTTTTATAATTTTATGTACGTTTTGTGCGTCTCACCAACGGTCAAACAAACCAGTAAAAAGTCGCGAATAATGCATAATATGACATATTGTATTTATAAAAAATTGGGGTTATGTTTGCAGATATCGGTTGGGTGTGACTAACCGATAAATATTCGTATACCGATGCGATAAATGAGAGAAACAGAATACCGTTTTTCGGTAGGTACCGATAAATATGACGTCACTAACGATATTTTTCGTTATCGTATAGAAACAGAATCCCACCCCAGGTAAAAGATAGATAGTCCGTCACGCTTTAGGTCCAGAGTTTTACCAATCCTCGGCTTTTGTTGGATCAGTTCATTGACCCCGCCATATCTCCTCTTGAATTCCACGGCAATCCCTCTACGCATACATAGGTCCTGGGCCACACAGTGAGCTAAGGCATAATCACAGGGTACCGTAGAACGATCCTGTCGCTTCTCTGTGGTAATTCCAAAACTAGCCTTCTTGGTACCAGAATATTCTTGCATGAAATTTCCATACGTTGGCTCTCAATGTTTTCTGGTAATTTGTCGCACATCCGTTACTTCGCCGTTGTTACGCCCATGGTATGGGGCCAATCGGTTGAAATGCACCACCCTCGGCTTACTTGGGGTGTTTGTCTTATGCGGTAAACCACGTCATTTATTCGCTTTAGTACTTCGCATGGTCCCTCCCAGTGTTGTTGGAGCTTTGGGGGCAGGCCTCGGCGACGTTGAGGATTATACAACCAAACAAGGTCCCTTTCTCGATAACCACCTTTTTCGGCTTGCACGTCGTAACGATCTTTCATCCTGTCGCTGGCATCCTGAATATGATGGCGTACTCGCTCGTGGGCATCCTCCAACCTCCGTCTAAGTCCGCTGACGTAGTCTTCTTCTGTCAGGTCTTCTCCAGGCTTACAGCCGAAGTTTAGGTCACACGGCAGCCTGAGCTCCCTTCCGAATAACAAATTTGCTGGAGATTGACCGGTAGTCTCGTGGACCGCAGCTCTGTAAGCCATGAGGAACAGGGGCAAATGTTCATCCCAGTTTCTTTGATGGTCTGCCACTACTTTCGACAGGTGTTTGTGCATTGTCCTGTTCATGCGTTCTATCATTCCATCCGACTGCGGATGTAGCGGCGTCGTTATTGTTTTCCTAATCCACAAAAGATCGCAAATATTTTGGAATAAGGTCGATTCAAAATTCCTCCCTTGATCGGAATGGAGTTCCAAGGGTGCGCCAAATCGACTAACAAATGCCTTCACGAGCACTTCCGCGACTGTTGCGGCTTCTTGGTTAGGCAAGGCATAGGCTCGACCCATTTAGTGAAGTAATCCATTACGACAATTATGTATTTATTCCCATTGTCAGTCTCAGGGAATGGCCCAGCCGCATATATGACAATCCTTTCGAATCGGCTTCCTACGTTGTACTGCTTCATGGGGGCACGTTGACGTCTTTGGGGTCCATTGCTGGCGGCACAAATTGCACATTTTCGGCACCATTCTTTTACGTCTCGTGTACAATTCACCCAATAGAATCGTTGGCTCACTTTCTCGAGGGTCTTGTGTATGCCGAAGTGTCCTCCGGAGCTGTCATCGTGGAGCTGTTGCAGTACATCAGGTACCCTTTTCTTAGGGATGATCACCTGTATCCTTTGCCCTTCTCTATCTGGAGAGCATGATCATATAGTTATAAAATGATATTTATATTGTAAATTAAATATATAGGCACGGCATTAGAAGAAATGAAGGAAGACGTTTCCAAGTTGCCGATGTAATAACTTGCTTAAACTGTCATACCGTAAATTTGCGCTCTAAAATTGTGCATTATTTACTTTAATGTAAGTAGTATAAGATAGCCAATGTTGGACCTTCTCCTCCTCCGGCAACGGCTCCCTCTGCAAATCTTCGATGATAAGATTTGAAAGTAGTGCTGTGTGTGATACGGGGAGCGCTCATAAGCTAGTTGGAATTTGCAGGCTACGAGCAGCTTTCATAAAGTTTTACGGCGGAAGTTACGTGACATGCTATCTATGACATGAGCTGAAGCGGGAGTTTTAGCAGTGGATCGGGGTGTCTTTTTGCGGTTTACTGTTCAGTGAGAGAGGCGTTCTTAAGATTTTTCGGGGAGGTATTTCTCTTTAAGCCTACTGACTGTAATTCTTCAAAGGATTGGTCATGTGGTTGTAGATGTTCAAAATTATTAATACTTCGGACAAACTACAAGAGTCTGTGAATCTGTGAAGATGTGTTGTTTCTCTCTCTGTGTGTTGTATTTTATCTTACAATTATCTTATATGCAAATCTTCATAATACTGACCATTAGTAAAAAATGTGCTTCGTATGGAAATTTGTTTTGTAACTTATTGACTATATAGAGGACGACACTTAATTTGCATAAAAAAATCAAGCTGAAAATAACATTTTTTTCTTATCGAAAAAACAGGAATTATGTACTACAAATGTGTTCTAACGTTAATTTGGAATAACTTTTGAAAGAGTTCCTAAAGAAGTAAGCTCTCGTTAATTCCTTTGGCTATAACCACCAAAGCATTCTTGGCTGGTAAGAATGTTTACCCAGACAAAGTTTCATGGTAGCCAGCCAATTCGTCACGAGCAACATTATAATAGAGGAATGTTTTCATAGGCATTTCATCCAAACATATAATATAATCCTTGGCATCACGTTGTAAAAGATCTACTTTGGCTTTGATAGCCGAGAAAACCAAATCCGAAAAAGTAGGTGTTATTTTCCATTTACGAGTAATTCGCAATATGGTGGATTTTGAAGGCAATCGGAATGTCTTACTTAAAAATTTATAAGCCCATAAAATATACTGTTAGAGCAAATTGTTTTAAATCGTTGGAATATCGGGCTCCTGTTGATGATTTGCTTGTTAAATCCATTTGTGTCCTAATAAATGAAGCAATTGAAGAAAAATAATTATCTTCAGGATACTGTTGTACCTAGGCAATGGTAATTTCAACGTCTGGGTTTCAATTTCCTTCCAGAGATCTCACTGTTAGCCGGAGTTTTCTGTGTTAAACTGTTTGGATTTTGGGTACAAAAATTTGTAACAAAATTTACCGTCAGCATCCCCGGTTTTAGCTAATTTGTTTTTTTATCGCCAAAAGCCGCTCTTGGTAAAAAATAAATGCAGTAGTGTTACCTGCCCTCTGCCTTATACTACGTAATGTTACGCCCTGCTTTCATTTTTGCCAATATCCCGTATGACTTTAGCATGTCGCAATGTGTTATACTATCATTTTATTTATTGACAGTGCCTGGTATGCTAAAGCGTTTAAATTTGACGTGACTCATTCCTATTATGTGTACATATTTTCTTACTTAAAGCTAGCGTTCTCAGAATTCATGTTTTATTAATTTACGAGGCATTTAAAACGTTAAAGCCACCTGTTTTGTGCTTATTTTAGAGTAGGATTTCTAATTAATACTTCCTATGCTATGTTCGACACTTATTTAAGCTACTCTTACCTATAGTTACCTTTTGATCTAATTTTGGTAAACGCTTCTTGTTTACAGTCGACATTTTATACTTTCAAGTTACGCTGTCCAAGTACATCTGCATTCATGCACACTTAGGCTTTTGTTTGATTTCCGTGTAGCCCTGCGTTGTGAACGAGAACTCTGTTCTGTTGTATTTCCTCCTAACGCCTTATTTATTTATGACTCTACGAAGTGTATATGTGTCTGTCGAAGACATTATTCTCCTTCCGGGATTTCTGTTCGTTTACCTGAAAGTTCAATTTACGTCGGGAATATTCCCGCCGCTATTTTGTGTGCGTTATTTGCTCGTAATTAATCTAATTACCTGGTGTGTAGACCATTCTCAATGTGTGGTTAGTTTGACACACGTTTTGTTTACCTGCTTTCAAGCGTGGTTACCGGTCTGTCAGAACGCATAGTACCAACTTCCTAGACATAAAATTGCTTTCTTCGTTTTATAAAACTATGTAATCTTGCGTTCGTTGCAAGTTTATTTTAAGTTATTCTGTCATCATTCGGAGTTCTAAGGATGCTTGTGTTTTATTATTAAGGTCATGCTACTGTTGATTTCTCTTACGGGATAGTTTTAGTGTACGTAAGTTTCAAATCCTTCCCGCCTTCGCAGGAAACCGTTTGTGCGTGGTATTTTGGGACCTGCGTAAGAATGTCACTCGTTGGATATCGGAAGCACGTTATTTAAAATCACTTCATGTCAATCTAACGGAAGTAATAGTCGTAGTGCGAATCTACATATTTTTTATGAATTTAATGAGTGTCTAAGAAGACAATTTATTGCTATGGCAGCTTGAGAGAGATATGTAGCATCTTATCGTTTCGTTTCGCAGAAATTTATCGCGGGTGCTTTCCGTAATTATTTAATTGGGACACCTTTAAGTTTACCTGTACGAACCACGTGGTGGTCTAATCGTTTCTTTCGCCTATTGAGGCTTCCGTAAATCCGAATATCGTGTTTTCCAGAATTGGGGAACAAGTGTAGGGTAATACTTGTTGTATGGTAATACCTACTGAATCACTATATCTACCGTTTGAATTTCCTTTTGTACCTACTGTATTTGGTTAGTACTTCTCAAGTCATACGAATCTACCTACACCAGAAGGTTCTGCTGTGGATGTATCCAAACCGAGGACCAGAAGAACTCCATTACCCCTCCAGCTTGCTAGTGGGTCTGTCGTTTCATGAAAATTCATTATACTTTTTTTTTTTTTTGGTTAAGTCATATAATTAGCCAACTGATGTAGGCGTATGTGTTTACATCTATGTATTTAAATATATCAATTTCAATATAGTAAAGTTAATTCTGTATACCTGTTACTTGGTGACCTTTGAACTGCCTGTAATAATTATTTGTAAGGCAACGAAACGTTTCCGCCGCCGACCTGTCAGCTTCGAGTGGAGCTCTTGTAATTACCAATGTTCATTATACAGATTAAATACCTAAAGTATTAATAATTTGTCAAATAAAACTAATTATATTCAAATTTATAGTATAAAAGCTGTTATCTGCAACTCTTAGATAATTTTTTTTATTAAGCTCATTAATTTAACATAAACATTATAAATCTTATTAAAATAAACAATTTTCATATGTTAAAATTTTATATTTTAAAAGTTGACTGCATACATTTTGATTAAATAATAAAGAGGTTATAGTTGTCTTGATGAACCCGGACTTTTATTTGTTTTGCGTATCCTGTTGATTTGCTAAATTACTAACATATCTAGCACTAGGATAATATTGTGCAGCTGTTCCATATACAGGTGGCCCTGTGGTGTATCCCACGGGAGGGACACAGCCAGTGGCGTTTCGTAGAGGTCGCAGGTAGGTTACCCTATAAGGTAGCATAGTGTCCTGGTGGCCAGACAACGTCGCTAGCGTCGGTGCCTTCTCGGTGATTCTCAAATACTTCCACCTCCCTGCAGTGATCTCCCTATATCGGTATTTGCCTGAAGGTTAAATATTTCCGTAGCGACGTTGTTAAGCACGTAGCAAGGTTTTGGCGCCCAACGTTTCGGCCAAGTTTTCACCATCTTCCGGAATATTTCTTGCATTTTCAAATCTTTTCTTTGTTCTTGTTGCCTCCAACGTGTCGCTTTCCAGTAGCTGGTAGGATTTACTCACCTTGACCCAGCGTTCCGGTCCTGATCATCTTCAGGCATAAATATCGTGTGCCCTCATCCTATGTTTTTTTTCTCGACTTAAGTGAGTAGGTGAACGTTAAGCCTCTCATATCGCTCAGTTTCTCTTCATTTTTGCTTACCTCCCCGCTTAATTTATTTTGGGCAAGTATTAACGTGAGACTTACCTTAAGATTCGAACTACCTCTGTTATCCAGAAATTGTTCATGTACTGTAGGGGTTGAGACTCTCCTTAATTAATTCCATTTCCGCAATTTTATACTTTCAATTTTCTTGACGCTGCAGTTAGTGCTCGTGTTTGTTTACGTTGTTCTCCATATCAAGCTTGTACCCCAGTTGAGTTCTTTTAACATTCCTTACCCCCAACTCTCACCATGGACTTCAAGCTGCAGGTTAACCGCCTTACTAGGGAAGATCTCGAGTATGTGTTGACTGTTTATGGTGCCGATCTGCCATCTACGGTGCCTGAAATGCGAAGCATGTATCGCCAAATGCTGAAATTTGCTAAGACTTCTTCATCTTATGCTAAGCCTACTTATCCCTTCTCGTATGCGGAAGATTCCAAGGCCATTCAGACAAAGTTCACTCTTATTGAGGGTCTCTTCGATCAGTTTGTGGGGAGTCGTACGTCTTCGGACTTCCAAAAGATATCTACCGCCCTTGGCTTTATAACTGGTATTGATAACGCATGCCCACAATCGGAGGAGGAGAAGAACGAACGAGCAAAGTATGCTGTGCACACTGCCGCTTTAGGAAATCGTCTTTATACTAAGGTGCGCTCTCTTGAACGCGCTTCAACACACAGTCTTCGAAATACAACTCCCGCTGGTTTGAATATCTCGCAAGGGAGTGAGGAAGAGTTCAGTGACAAGGATGTCCCTCTCAAGTCACCAGAAAATGTTTTCACCGATCCCGCTCACTCGACTTTCGCTTGTTTCACTCCTAAAGCAGTCCCAGTTGCTTCTTGGGGTATAAAATTTTCGGGTCTGAAGAAAGATTACTCTGTTAGCGCTTTCCTGGAACGCGTGGCTGAACTTAAAATTTCCCGGAATTCATCAGATCATCTATTACTTACTTCTGCTATAGATTTACTGGTGGGTCCTGCTTTGATTTGGTATCGTATCTATAATCAGAAAACATTTGATTTTTGAAGTATTCACCACATAGAGCCAGTGTCCTATGGAACATTTCAGGCATGTATCCATTAATTATGTTTTTTTCCATTGCTCACAACTACAATCAACAATATGCACATTTTAACAGTTGAGGACATTTCAACGCACTTGGGGGAATCTTACCGCATTCGCTCTTTCAGAAACCTGAAGAAACCTAATTCAGAATTGTCCTAACTATTCTTGCACCGAGGTGCACAACAATAATGGGACCAGTTTTGTTCCAAGTATTCGCTAAACGATACACTACAAAACAATTTGTTTGTCAAAATGTTGGAAGTACGTCAGCGTATATTAAATTATATGGGAATGTTTCAAGGACATACACACCAATCAAACAAAATGCTTGACAATGTTTTAAACTTTTAAACACATTTTTGGCAAATTCTGAATTAATAATATGTTCCAGTAATGGGTGGAGACTGTGGCTAAAAATCTGAAATAAAATGCAAAAGGAAAAATATATAAAAAAATATACATGTATTTCGGCAACTAAGTTGCCATTTTGTTTCTTAATAGGGTTCACACAGTAATTTAAGGTTTAGTCTCGATAATTTATTGAGTTAGTTGTGAATACAACAAGCCTGCTATACCTCCTATGGTTACGCTCAGCAGTGCCCAAGGATCAATATCATTCTGTGACTCTGCTGTTTGCTCTTCAGAGGCACTCTTAGTGTAGTCTGATCTTCTAGAGCCACGAGAGCGGTGTCTAGAATTTCTTCTTCTCTCAGACGGATAAAGAGAAAAAGGAGAGGAACGAAAAGGAGGAGGAAGATGCTGAGAAGTAAGCAATACTGGAGAGTACGAGCAAAATGCCTCATGTTGGGTTGGTCTGACAAATTTGGGGGGTTTAATTGCTTGTGGGGGCATCAGGTATTGCATCGGCTGATAGAGATCTTCCACAGATATTCCTAGTGATGCCCTTTCTTTTGATCTGCTTTTAGCTCGACTTTGGACTCTACTCATATACATGGATTTAGAAGGTCGAGTATGTTTATGACTTGATCTATCCAGCAACTTAGTTGTCGAAATACGTATATAGATTTTTTATATATTTTTTGTGGTAAGGGATTTTTTCCTTTTGTAGGGGAGAAGGGGGCAGGTTCGGACACCATTTTTCAAAATGGTATATCTCCGTCGCTTCTTAACATCATCAAAATGTATAAATATCCTGCAATAGAGCCTTCTTGGTATATGGCTTTTCTATATCATATACATACAAATTTCGACTAGTTTTTCAGAAAAAGTGATATCAGTGAATTTGAGGAATTGTCCGGAAGTGCCCCAAGACGGGGCACTTTCGGACATGAATGGGGTTGGTTCGGACGATTTAAAAATTATTGCAATGTTTATTTACTTTCCAAATAACATTGTTGATAAAGTATTAATTAACATCATAACTAGAAAAATTGACATTGAACTTTAGAAAAGATGCCATTCTTGAAGTCCCCGGTGTTGACATGGGCTTAGGTAATTTTGATACAATGTCTTTCCTCTCAATGTATGAAATATCCTCAACTTTTGGATAAACAAATCCTTTTATACACTTTTTCAAAAATGTAACTTCGAATTCCCCATTTTCCGTTACATCTATCACTTTTCCAACATAGTGTAGGGATCTTTTTTTTGTTGTGAACTTCACTAATAAATAATCATCTTTGATGATTTTCTCGTCATCTAATAGTTCAAGAAACTCATCAGCATGACTGTCATAATCCAAATCCATATCAGAGTCGGATAAATCGTTTCTAAATTTTTTCGTGGATATTAAAGGTAAATCAATATCAGAATCTGATGATGAAATATAATCTGAAAGTGCTTTCTTCTTCTTTCTCCTCTGTGGTTGCTTACTTCTTTGTATTTTCTTCGGTTTAGATTCAGATACCAATTTTTTCGAAACGTTTGTTTTTTTCCCATTCATCAATTTGGCTTTCTCCAACTCTTCGATTCTTTGTTTCTCAGGAGTACTGGTGTAAATTCTCGATTTTCCCTTGCTTGATTTCCTGTTAGTGTTTCTAGGACAAGCCTTCGGTAAGGGTTTCACATCTGATGGTTTGACAACAGATACAACAGATATTACATTAATTTTGGGTTTGGTAGCTTCATATAGTATTATATTCAATATTTCCCTTACGATATCTTCTACTTCATGATTTTTTGAGGAGCATGGAATGTTTTCATGGGAGTGAGGCTGAGCAACGATACTTGTGTCGACTATCTTTTGGGAAGACTCCCCATCTGTATTTTCAAGAGGACGGTCCGTCGCGAATGAGGCACAGAAATCATCGTCTTTATAAACTAATGAGTTAATAGGCCATAAGCCAGTACTGTTGAAACTACTTATAATGTTACAGGGAGTGAATGTTTGCAAATATGGTTGTGCTGACAACTTGGCAACATCATAAATAGTTATCGGTTTACCAGGGTTCGACAGAATGAAATCATTGAAAGAAACCTTGCATTTGGATTTGAGTGGACCATACACTGCCTTATCCAGTGGCTGCATTTTATGCGTGCAATGTGGCGGGAACGACAATAATATAATTCCGTGTTCTCTTGCATACAAGATGGCATCAATAGAAACGTGTGTCTCATGATTGTCCATCAGCAGCAGAATTTTATTTGAGGAGCTACTGTTCGTATGTTTTCTTATATGCACCAACAGTTTAAGAAACACCCTTGTCGACATCCATCCCGATTTCTCAGCATACCCAATAGCCCCAGGAACAGCACCGTATAAAAACTGATCCTTCATCCTCACACGAGGAACGATATAAAGGGGTGGAATTGAAGCCCCAACAGCAGATATTATTCCACACATCGTGACAAGAGCTCCTCGGTCAGCAGATACGCATTGTCCTACAGCTTTTGATCTTTTCTCTGCTATCACTCTCGGTGCTTGAAGGACTGTGGTTATACCTGTTTCATCAGTGTTCCATATACGATCTGGTGAGAAATTATATTTGGCTTGCACTGAGGTATAATTATTGAAAAATTCCTCCACATTGGCTCTGTTGAAAGCTGATGCTCTTGCTATACTTGTATTTTCCGGCTTGCGATTGGATGGCGCTTCATAAAACATTGCATCCAGTCAATTCCTGCTTTTTTGTTGATTTCCTAATTTCTCGGAATTTTCTTATTCAGTTTTGAGGCATATTGGAAAGCCAGTCCACGACAGAGATCATATGTCAAGCCGTAACATATCTTTGAACACTTCTTGAGATATATCTCCAGCTCGATTTCTTCCTTTTGTGAAAACACTTGCCGTGTTGCATATTTTGAGGAAGCGAGCTCTTCCACTGATTCACCACCTTCATTTCCAGAGTCTTCCATGTTATTATTGGAACGCTTTCTAGCTCTCACAACTCTGTCAAATAAAGTTGATTTAGGTATATTGAATCTCATTGCAGCAGCTCTCAAAGACATACTCTTGTTGATGACATTCTTCACCGCATTTTTCAAGATATCTCTAGGAATTTCTGGCTCAGTAGGACGTTTTCTTTTGTATGTTCGCACCATCCTACAAAACATTAAGAAATAACTAAAAGAAAAACATCATGGGGCACATCCGGACAAACACGTAAATGAAACAGGGGGCATCTCCGGACAGTCCGAATCTGCCCCACATATGTTGTCCGTATGTGCCCCAGCTGTGTATAGTCAAGTTTTATTCACACAATTCTCTTAAACTGAGCAATAACTATTCTGTTTTGAGGTTAGATGCATAGAAGTATGCGTTCTTTCTGATAGAGTCATCATTTCTCACCTGAATTTCACTCCTTGAGATGTACGATCTTACAAGTAGATAGCTCAACCTAGTATCACAAATCGGTTTTGGGAACTTTTACATTTATATTCACTTTTCAATGAAATTCGAGAGCACGACCCGGCGTCAACGATTTCAAACATATAACACAAGCACCTGCCAGTGATTGGTAAATCTGCAGTGAATGCCTGGCGGTAGATTTGAAATGTCCGGAAGTGCCCCATGTCCGAACCTGCCCCCTTCTCCCCTATTTTATTTCTAATAATGTGTTAATAAATTTATTTGACGTTAATTATAAATGCCAAATGAATGTAGAACTTAGTTTTACATATTGCTGTGACTCTTGTAAATTCATGATTATGTGTGATTATTAAAATTCTTTATTCTCAAATTCAGGAAGATTTATTTATTTATTTATTTATTTAAACTATACATCCTTGTACCGTTAGGTGTCGGATTTTATTACTACATTTCAAGTTACTATTGCATTTATTCTTTTATTCCACAAGTTTCTGTTCTGTGCCAAGTTCCTTCTTTCACACCATTGTATACCACGTTGTATTCTAGGTCTTCCTATTCTATTCTTTTCCTGTACTCTGGCTTCATACACCTGTTTAGACGGTCTATTTCTGTGCATCCGGTGTAAGTGTCCTAACCAATCCAGCTGTCTTTCTTCAATAACTCTCTTCACCGGTTTCAGGTTCCTTCTTTGTATTATTACCTCATTCCTAATTCTGTCTTTCCTTGTAATTCCTTCAATTTTTCTCAGGAATCTGATTTCTGCTGCTGTTATTCTGCTTTTATTTCTATCTGAAATCGTCCAAGACTCACAACTGTATACTAGTGAAGGTCTTACTCCTTTTTTATATATCTCTGTTTTTATTTCCTTTGATATTTCCTTTTTTCCAAAAAATGTGGCTCTAAGCATGTTATAAATTATTCCTGTCTTTCCTATTCTCTCCTGCTATTGCTTTATTCATCCTTCCATTTTCTGCTATTACTGTGCCTAAATAGTTGAAGCTTTTAACTTGTTCTAGTTGTCTTCCCTCTAAGCATATTTTGTGTTTCTTTTCCTTTCCTGACATTATTATCGTTTTTGTTTTGCTTATATTAATTTTCATGTTTATTTTCCTGAATTCTGATTGGTATATATTTAGATTCTGTTGTAGATCCTTTTCTGAATCTGCTAGTACAATCATGTCGTCTGCGAGCAATAATTCCCGTAGGGCGCTGTGGTGCATTCTCCAGCTACCAACTATCAGTTTCTCACATCTGTTTACAACTTTTTATAACATCGTCCATTAATATCGTGAATAGAAGAAGGCTAAGAACACAACCCTGTTTTAATCCTATTTTTGTTTCAAATTCTGTTGATTCTTCATTATGTGTTCTAACTTTATTTTTGTTGCTTTTATACAGGGCCTTTATTGAATTGATAATATATTCTTCTATCCCCCTTTTTTCTAGAGCTTTCCAGATGTCTTCTCTTTCAATTCTATCGAACGCCATTTGTAGGTCGATAAAGCAGATATGTATTTCTTTTCCTTTTTTCATAAATTTCTCTCCTAATTGTCTAACTATCAATATTAGATCTTGTGCACATCTACCTCTTCTAAATCCATGCTGTTCTTCTTCTAGTGTTGTTCTATTATATACCTTAGTCTCTTGTCTAGTATCCTTGTTAGTACTTTTCCAGGTATACTAGTTAATGCAATTCCCCGATAGTTTGCGCATTCTCTCATGTCTCCTTTCTTATAAAGTGGTAGTATTATTGCCATGTTCCAATCTTTGGGTATTTCCTGTTTTGTTAATATATCGTTCAGCAGATTACAAAATTCATTTGTTGCTTTGTCTCCCATGTATTTGATCATATCTGCTGTTATTTTATCCTCCCCAGGTGCCTTTCCCGATTTCAGTTTATTAATGGCTTTTATTACTTCTTCTTTTGTTATTGGCTGAATATTTGTTTTTGTACTATATTCTACTTGTATGTTTTCTTCTTTATCGTGCGCTTCGCTGTTTGTTTCTGTTAGTTCTCTGAAGTGCTCATTCCATCTTCTCATTATTAATTTTTCCTCTATTACTATGTTTCCATCCTTGTCCTTTATATTTTTCAGTTGTATTGGTTTCTTTTGTCGTAGGTTCTTCATGCTATAGAACAGTTTCTGATTTTTTGCGTAATTTTCCCTCATCTTGTGTTAAATTCTTCCCATGACTGTGTCTTTGCAAGCTTCACCATTTTATTTACCTCCGTCCTTAATTACTTGTATATATTGTAATCCTCTTGTAATCTTGTTTGTATGTACGTCTTCCACTTTCTTTTCTTGTCCTTTACTTTTTACTTTTGCTGAATATCTGTTGTCCACCATTTGCTTTTCTTTGTGCTTATATTTGCAGTTCTTATTACTCCACATCCAGCTTGTGCCGCCTGTAGAATAATTCCTTTAAATTGTATCCATTTATCATCTATATTCTTTGGGTTATTGATCCTATTAGCTATTTCTTTATTTATATATTCTTGATATCATTCTTGTATGTTATTATCTTTTAACTTATAGCACTTTATTTTGTCTTTTATTACCTTCTTCCTCTTTTCTTCCTTGTCATCTAGTGTAATTATCATGAGTTCTAATTTCACTAGGTAATGGTCACTGCTTATTTCTGCATGTCTTTTCACCCGTTCATCTTTTACCTTTTTCCAATTATCTCTGTTTATGATGAAGTAATCAATAATGGATTTCTCTTTTCTCGAGTACACCTCTCTAGTGAACCTATGTATATCTGCATGAATTTTGTGTTTGCAATAACATAGTCATTTGCGACACACAACTCTATCAGTCTATTCCCATTATCATTTCTAATTTGTTCCCCGTTCTTTCCCATATATCTTTCTATTCTTGTGTTATCCATTCCTACTCTTTCGTTCATATCTCCCATCATTATTATGTTGCTTCCTTCTCTATCTATTTCTGCCTGTAAAGCTTCGTAAAATTCATTCTTCTGCTCTTTCTTTGCATTATCGTTCGGTGCATAGGCCACTATTATAGACTATATGTTCCTTTCATCTATTCTTGCTTTCATCGCCAGTAATCTTTCTTCTATAATTGATTTTACCTTGCTTGATTTGACAATGAAACCTACTCCTCCCGTTCCTCTGCTCCTCACATCTACCCCAGACCAATAAATTTGGTAGCCTTCTGTCAACTCTTATTCTTTGGCCTATCTTTTTCGTTTCGGTTATTCCTAGATAGTTAATGTTTTGTATTTTCATTTCTTCGACTATTTCATCCTCCTTTCCGATTACGCTTCTTACGTTCCACGTACCCCACATAATAGTATGCCTCCTCTTCCTTTCGTGTTCCTTACTCACTGAATAGCTTTGGCTTCTCATTGTAATGTCACTTCCTTTTGTCGTGTTTCTACGTTTTTTCTTCTCCTCCTCATAGTGTCTTTGTATTTTATTTTCTTTCCATGTAATACTTTCTGGCTCCATGTGTCTGCTTTTGGCTTGTAAGTTGCACTTTTGCTTTGTTTATTCCTATTCTTCTTATTATTGCGTACATTTGGTAGCCTTCTGTCAACTCTGATTCTTTGGCCTATCTTTTTCGTTTCGGTTATTCCTAGATAGTTAATGTTTTGTATTTTCATTTCTTCGACTATTTCATCCTCCTTTCCGATTACGCTTCTTACGTTCCACGTACCCCACATAATAGTATGCCTTCTCTTCCTTTCGTGTTCCTTATTCATTGAATAGCTTTGGCTTCTCATTGTAATGTCACTTCCTTTTGTCGTGTTTCTACGTTTTTTCTTCTCCTCCTCATAGTGTCTTTGTATTTTATTTTCTTTCCATGTAATACTTTCTGGCTCCATGTGTCTGCTTTTGGCTTGTAAGTTGCACTTTTGCTTTGTTTATTCCTATTCTTCTTATCATTGCGTTTCCTCTACTGTATGCTCCTTTCTTTCCCTCATCAGTATTTGCCTCGTCACTGCTCATCTTTTCCTTCTTATCGCCTCTGTTTATTTTTGTTGACGCCCGACTTGTCTTCAGGGTACCGTACTTTATTATTTCTGTTTATCTCTCTGATTTGCTTCGCAGCACCGTACTTTTTTTTCTTAGTTGTTATTATTGAAATGTTTTCCGTACGTATCTAATGCCCGAGTCGACCTCTCGATTTTTTGTATCACTGCTTCTAGTTTTTCCTTCTTCACACTTGTCTCCTTTCTGCGTATTATTAACTCGGTATTCCTCCGATTTTGGGTTAAAATTCCGGAGCTGATATATACACGTCTTCCAACCGTGAGTACGTAGTTGTTTTCAGGAAGAATCAAGCATATATGCTAGTACTAGGCCTTATGCTAGTCTAGGATTTGATAATTTCTGCAGAAATGTGGGTTAGGCAATTTCGCACTTCACTACCTCAGGAGCAGAAAATAGAAAATATTCTTTCTCCAAAGTTGATGCTCTTTAGTTCTCTCCAGGTCAGATAAAGTAAATGAAATACAGAAATCTTATAACATAATTTATTGAAAATACTAAAGAAAAACAGATGTATGTACAAACAAAGAAAATAAAATTAATATTCAAAATCAAACCATTGCATGTTATGATAATATAAAAAAAATTAAACTCTGATACAGTAATTATAATAATAATAATAAACAAATCAAAAAAGAATTCTACCAAACACACTTGTATTAGGTTTATTTATAAATACCTATACTAATGCAATCAACAAGTCAAAATTTTATTAAATGTCGTGACTTATACTGGATAATAAAAATGAAAAATATAATAAATCCCAACGGTTATGATAATATACACATTAAAACATGGACTCTGTTTTGACATTAATACTGCCCAGCGCCTTTTCTCGCTCCCAAACGGCATCTCCAAATAAATTCACGTTAATTGCTAAATCAGGGTTCCGTTCTACGAGTTCGTCTTTTGACTCGTTGGACACACCCCTAACGTACGCAACGACGTGTCCAGCTCCAATGTAGTATATAAAAAAAATATTACGTGCTTAAATTGTGTTTTAAAGTATTGACTCCGTTTTGATATAAATACTGCCCAGCGCCTTTTCTCGCTCCCAAACAGTACCACCAAAACAAATTCGTGTCTTTAGGATTAATCAAGGCTCCATACTACGAGTTAATTAATTACTTAACTCATTGTTTATACGGCAAGTTCTTTATCATGCTGTTCGTAATTCTGTCCGGGCCTGGAGCCTTTCTGTTAAGGGATTTATTTGATGGTAACCTTTGAAGTTTGTAGGATGACGAAATCGTCATTTGTCTCAAGAGGAGCTTTGAGCTTTTTAATGATGGCTTTATGTGCATGTGCAATATGTTTAATATCTGTGTTTGTCCAGTTTGGCGAGCACTCTTGTTTCAGTTGGTCCGCTGGTGTTTCCGTTTTTTCTTCATCTGTGATGGTATATGTGTTGTTGTTTCGGAGATGTGGTATTTCTGGTTTACTTGTTTTTAAGGCTCTTGTAATTTTCCACAGGGAGTGTTGGTTTGGTGCTGTGTTCAAGGGTTTTTTGCCACTTTTGATTTCTATATTCGATGAGGGACAATTTGACTTCTGCTTTTTTCTGATTTAATGCTGTTTTGATTTTTGGACTCATGGTATTTTGGTACTGTCTTCTTAGTCTATTCTTTTCTCTTATGAGGTTCTTTATCTCCGCGGGTAATTTATCGGTTTTGTTGGCCGTTTTGGTAATTGTGGATTTAGTAGCGGCATCTGATATGTGTTGTAAAGTTTCTATAGCATTTTCCAGGTCTGTAGGATTATTAATTTGGGGGATTGGTGGAAGAGTTTCAGCTAGCTTCATTTTGAACGTGTCCCAACTTGTGTGTTTGGTGGTGTAGGAGAAGTCGTTACTTGAGGAAGAACCCCATTGAAGAATAATTGGGTTATGGTCGGAGGATAATGCTGTTTCTGTGTCAATGTGTATGATATCGGAAATATTGTTTGTGATGGCAATGTCTAGGATGTCTGGGATCTAGATGGGAAAAAAGTGAGTGGGTTCAAATGGTGACAGGATGTTTATTGGAACGTCTCCTTGATATTGTAGAAGTAGTTTTCACGATAGTTTCCAACGTTACAGCCCCATGATGTACTTTTGGCATTAATGTCGCCTTCAGCTATGGCCTTATTGTTGTTGTTCAGAATTAAATTGAAATCAGATTGGAGGTCTGCTGTGCACCTTATCACAGATTAAATTCTATACAGATACGAAACTCTCTGTTGGCGCCTTTGATCTCTTGATACCAAATTTCGTGACCTTGAAACACTAGTTTCGTTAGGACGGGAAATTTGAATAGAGCGTTAATAGTTCATTACGGAAATAATACTATACTGTATAGGGTCTTAACTCCATGTCAATAATAAATGCACAAATTGATACATAATACAAGAAATGAATAATTAGGTAATAGTATAGGTAAATAAAACTAATGTATTTTCATAATCTTAACTTTTATTAATATCGTAAGAATTGTTTTGCAAATACGGTGGCTTCAGTATGTACATATGCAGAAATTTTATCTCATGAAATAAATATGTAATTTATTTATAATGTGCCTTTTAATCATAAATTCTTGACTTAAGCTTAGCAATTAACACATATAATACTAGATAAAAGGTAAATGTTACAATTCACTCAGTTCACAGATGAATTTAATAGGGACGAATTATGTGATATCAGTTTAATACAGGAAAATTGTATTAAAAGTAGTCTCAATTTGAATTTTAATGTTATGTTATGTAAAATTTGTAATCTGATCTTGAGAGTTAATGGGCGTATAAAAAAAGAAACAATGTATTAACGATTTTTTAAAATAATTTATTCTTAACATTACATAAAATTGAAGTTACAGATGTGTTACGTTAATTAATTTATAGTTTTTTCCCTTTTTTTGCATTTTTATGTCCACACATTTCTATAATCCACATCTGGAAGTTTTATTTCATTGTCTGCGGTTGCTTCTATATCACAAATATTTTTTTTTGGATCGTAACTATCTTGGTTGATAGTTTTCAAAACATCATCCAGATCGTCCAAGCAATTGCTTCCCGCAGAATGAATAAAGAAATCCATACAAAACAACTTTTTAAATGCCCACTGAAATTGGATAGGTGTTGGGTTAAGGGAGTTACCACTTTGTTGCCTTACAGATCCAAAAAAAATTTCTAACGCGTCTTGATTCAGGCGCCTGGTAAATAGGATTGGCTTGTCTAAATCTTCCCATAATTGTAATACTGAAGATTTTGTGATCTGTCAACATCGTAAAGATTTAATTATGTTTGTAATATCTCTTCCACTTCTATTTAATACCTTTACCACTTTAAAAAAATTCAACATCTCTTGCAGAAATTTTATTTGAAAATCCTCGCCTTTAAAGGGTCTATTGTATATTTTTTCTGCGAGCAGGGTAGATGAATTTAAAATATCAAAGAGTTTGTCCATCATCTCGATAAAATCCACTGTACCAGCTGCAGCCGGCGGCAGACTTTGAAAGGATATATGCGTTGTTAAGGCTGCTGCAGCTGTACTGCTTCATACTTGAGCAGCAAGTTTCACCATCATTTTTTTAAAATTATCTGGGGTTAAATGGTCGTCAGTTAACCTTGGCGCTAGTCTAAGGGTGCGTTTTTTCATCGATAGTTAACTGATGGTTACATGATAACCTTTGGTTGGGGAATTAGAAGTGTTTCTCAATTTGTAGTTATCTGCAAGTTTATGGTTAACTGTTAAATTTTTCTAACCAAAGAAATTAGCTGTTGTTAAAGTGATAGTTAAAAATTCAGTCTACATTTCATGGTATTATTTAAGTTTTACATCTAATCCTCAAGTACAAAATATGAATGATTATGATGTGAACGCATACAGTGACGAAGAAGTTATCGTAAGAAGGCCAAAACTAGTACGCGAAAGAATTAATCACTTTGAAATGTGGGACCACGATGAGTTTGTAGACCGTTTTCGACTGTCTCCACAAACTGTGATGAGACTTGTTGACGAAGTACAGCATGATGTAGAACATCCAACAGATAGGTAGGTTAGGTTCATTAAAAGTTTTTTGGAAAGTAATTTTTTACTGTCTCACTCACTTTACAGAAATGATGCCCTAAGCGCCGAAAATCAAGTATTATTAACATTAAGGTATTATGCAACTGGATGTTTTTTAAGAACAGCTGGAGATTTTGTAGGAGTACATAAGTCCACTTGTAGCAAAATAATTAAGAGAGTATCACGGGCCATTGCCACACTTCGACCTGATCATATTTACATGCCACATGCTGAAGAGGAGATCACCGTTTGTAAAGAGAAATTTTTTAATATTGCCAGATTTCCAAAATGTATAGGGGCTATAGATTGTAGTCACGTCAAAATAAAATCGCCTGGTGGCCCAAATGCTGAAACTTACCGAAACAGGAAGCAATTTTTTTCAATAAATGTGCAAACCATTGCCGATGCTGATTTGAAAATACGGAATATTGTAGCAAGGTGGCCTGGCGCCAGTCATGATGCCCATATTTTTAGAAACTCGATGATATTCAGATCATTTGAAACTGGTACTTTTGGTTATAACGGTAGCGCAGTTTTAGTTGGTGACAGTGGTTATCCTATCAAACCTTACCTGATAACTCCCTTGCAAAACGTAAATAATCAAGCTGAGAATTTATTTAACGAGTCGTTGATTCGGACGAGAAATGTAGTTGAACGTTCATATGGGGTATGGAAGCAACGTTTTCCCGGACTGGCTTTAGGACTAAAACTAAAAGTGGAAACAATCCAAGCTGTAATAGTGGCCACAGCAATATTACATAATATTGCTATTGATGAAAGAGAAATATTACCCCCCGTCACAAGACATGAAGCTCGAGCAATAGAGTTAGTAAATAACAACATCCCAGCACCATTTCCTCAACATATACGACGAAATGGAATAAACTATATAACGCGAAACAATTTAATTAACGACTACTTTGCATGATTATAGTTTATTTGAAATACATTTATGTACATAGAATACTGTTAGTAATGCTGTTAATATATTTCATTTTTCAGACAATTGTTTCAAGAGCAGTTGTTTTTTCAAACCGAGAATATCCATTTTCAAAGCATGTTCTTCCAGAAATTTTTCCTTTTGAAGCTGAATAAAAGAAATTTTTTCAGTTATTAATTTGCTGGAATATTTGGTCCTTTTCGCTGATACATTTTCGTTGGTTGTTATTGCTAATTTTTTATTTTTGGGAGTTTTCAACTGAGA
Source organism: Amphimallon solstitiale (assembly GCA_963170755.1). Taxonomy (NCBI): domain Eukaryota; kingdom Metazoa; phylum Arthropoda; class Insecta; order Coleoptera; family Scarabaeidae; genus Amphimallon; species Amphimallon solstitiale. The sequence goes on along the minus strand of OY720677.1, from coordinate 46,840,900 downwards.
AGGAACATATGTCGACCAATTTTCGTTTGAAGGTGAAGGACCATTTGCAGCAGATTCTTCTAAAAAACAAACTGTACAAACAATAACAATGATAATGCACTTTTACCATCACAATCCAGTACACTGGGTGAACCATGAACTTGAGTTCCCAACATGTCGATGATAATTTGATCATTATCTGTTATTTCTTCCAGTTCAGCTTCTCCTCCCCCAGTTATTGTAAACTCCTTTTTATTTTTTGTTAGTTTTCTCTTTGTTTCTTTTTTCAAAACGTTGAATTGCTGCTCCAGCTCATGCGGGCTTCTTTCATTTTTATCTTCTGATTGGCTATTATACTCATTTGAAACAGTATCCCAATTAATGAAGGCACTGTCAGAGTTTTCAGAAATAACAGTTATCAATACTACATTGTCTTCTGAAGCTTTATTATTGCCAACATCTTCTTCTGCAGACTTATTATTGCCAACATCTTCTTCTGCAGACTTATTATTGCCAATTTCATCTTCCGAAGATTTATTATTACTATTTCCCGTAACTATAAGGTTAAATTTTACTGTGATGTATAGATGACATAATATTTATATTCTTTCTCTTACCTGTAATATTAGTGGCTGTCAATCCATTTTTATGGGTTTTTAGTTTCTCTGCCGCGACTTTTTCTTTAGCTCCCTTTTTTAAATTATTATACTTTTGTTTAAGAGCAGCGACAGATCTAAATTCCTTCCCACTTCTAGCGTTGTACATGTTTGTAATATTTTGCCAAGTCTCCTCCTTTTTGTTCCAGGTGAGGTGACCACTCTTTTTACATTCTATTACATGTTGATGTTGTCTCACAAGTGTAATTAACAATTGCACTTCTTCCGAACCGAAGTTTGAACATCTTTTATTAGATGCCATATTTATACGCAAGGCAAAGCTACGATGCGAAAACTCGTTTATTAGGGTTACTTTCGATCAGAGTTTACTTGATAATGATAACACGTTCTGATTTAGAGATTATGTTGCCTTGTTGTTTACCGCCAAATGTCAACAGTCGTCTACACAACTTTCACTTTTGACAGTTCCATGCATACCAACTGAAGAAACTAATAGACAAACCAGAGGTTACAGAACTACAGGTTCATCCAACAATGAGAAACGGTATTAAAGTTAACTATGAGGTTAACTACAAAGTGATGGTTACCTAATCACGAGGTTAACTATTAATGAAAAAACGCAGGGTAAGTGGTAAAGTCGTGCCCTTATCATAGAACGCTTGTATATGTTGTTTGTCTGTCCTATAATTTTCATAAACAAAGTGATGCTTAAAAAAGTTATTCCTTGTTGCTTTGACAAGATGAGGTGTATCGAAAATATAAAATTTTTTTGCATCATTTATGTAAAAGTAAGGTTGCTCTGCAGTAACACCCACTGTGTTTGCAAATCTATAAAAATTTGAACCTAGATCTGAAACTATTGCTTTCACAATACATACACGTTTCATAAATTCCACAATACAGTTTGCAATTAACCCAATTAATTCATCATCGCTACAACTTCTAGCTACAAAAACAAACTGTACTTGCTGCTTCCATTTGTATCGTATGTCTCTTAGCATAAATACTAAAGCAAATTGAGCTGGTTCATATGTTTTAGTACCATTTAACTGATGAAGTCCAATAATTTGGTCATCCTTTAAATTATAAAATAAATGACTTTTGAGTGAAATTTCATCCATGCACAAGACACATTCCCATGCTTCAGGTAGATAAAATGATAATTTTGAGGCAATCATGTTAATAATAAATGAATTGTATCCTGGATGTACACACCAACGCGCTGTGAGTGTTTCTAGTGTTCTTTTCGTGGGGAATCGAAGTATTTTCTGCAAATATGAATAAACTTTAGGTCCCAGGAAATAAATATTCAGAGCAATCCGCTTTAACTCCACAGAATATCTGCTGCCTTTTGCAGATTTACCAATTAAGTCAATTTGCACATTTAGTAATGATACGAGTTCTTTAGAATAATATTTTGCACAAAGGCTCTTCAAAGTAGCTATTTCTTCTGCCTCGCTTTTTTCTGTATCTGATGCTGTTGACCTTGTCATTCTTCTCAACTGCTGACGCTCCTTTCTAAGCTTTGATCTTAGTTTCTCCTTTCGTGGACTATGGCTGGATAAGGTACAACTTGTTTGTAATCCTACATCAACTGATTCACGATTGCATGATGTACTGGGAAATATTTTAGTTTCCTCCATATGCATGTCTGTAAAATAGAAAGCATACTACTAACTATATGAAATAATCATTTCAAAACTTACTATTAAGAGTGCCAGATGTAGAAGGGATATTGGCAACATCTTCCACTGTGACGCTCAATGGTGCAACTTCCATGTGGTCATCCTTATCTATAAAAGAAAAATACACATAATTAAGTTGTAGACAGAATGAATAAATTTCAATATGGTACCTCTTGTGCTAACAGATTTTAATACAATATCTTCTAATATTTGAATTTTCTTCGGCTTTTCAGAGTCTAAGTATTGTGTAGAACTTTCAATTATTATAAATTTCATTAGTATATTCAAAGTACAATATGTATTTATAATAAAAATGTTTTAAAGTAGCTTACGTGTTGTCAAATGATGTGTGTTATCAGCTACTTAAATATTTTCTAGATTTTCTGATGGGATATTTATAGTAGGTACAGCATAATTCTGTAGTCTATTTTGCTGATAATTTAGAAACATATTTTCTTCAAAATGATTTGCACACACTTTCATGTGATGCAATTGTATAGGGTCACGTTGTAGTAACTCTTGTCTCCCAATATTTAATATCCATGTACTGCACCTAAAACATAATTTTCTTTTCTATAAAGTAATAACATTTTTCTTGATAATCTTACGTATCAGAATCTTTAGGAAAACTAAACATACTAAATTTTCTCTGTTTTGTGTTTGTCGTGCAACCAGCCACGACACACCAAGACCCTCCACGTGTTGTCATTATACAAACAAAACTTTTCCTAAAATGGCACTTTTATTAATATAAATCAAATTTTAAACACATCGTAAATAATTACACAATCTTAAAATTACAGTCGCGTACTTATACTGTTCTTAAACTTAATTTATAAATGAACAAAAGACAGCAATACGCTAATAATTCTTAATGTATAATAAACAATTACACTAAACACGACCATCATAAAGGAACAAATGTAAACAAGTGAACTTTCGGATGTCGAAAACTCGAAAATGTAAAAGATAAAGAGATCTATAGGGAATTCTTGCGGGTTATTTTAGTACTGTAGGTGATGACATTGTTCTTGTAGTTTGTATACTTACACGTGTTGACATTCGTTTTAATTACTGTGCATTTAACATTAATATTCATATATAGAAATTTTTTTGTGATTTTACAAAATGAGTAATAATAATTCATACTGTTATGTACCTGGATGCAAGTCATGGTCAAAGAGGAATCCAGAGTTAAGTTTCCATAGATTTCCTATTATTGGTAAAGAAAAAGTTTATTTGAAAAATAAGTTCGATAACAAAGAAGAAATAGATAGACAAAAAGAATGGATATTGAAACTCAAAATTGGAAAGCCAATTAGTAAATATATGAAAATGTGTTCACCTCATTTTAAACAGCAAGATTTATATATATTTATTTATATTTTTATATATTATTTTTTAGATGCTACCACTTCTGCAAGGACATTTTTAAAGAAGAATGCTGTTCCTTCTGAAAATTTACCTTTGTCTTCAAAGTCAACTAGATCACCTCGTTCTAGAAATAGAAATTCTGAAGTAAACCGAAATTTGTCAGAATATGAAATATGTTCTCATGAAGTTGAACCATCGATTGAGAAAAAGAGTGAAGATATTGAAGCTGCCGAGACTCTTAAGTTTATTAGAAACTCAGCCACATTATGTTGGTCCTAAAACCCCCCGAGATTTGTCTATTCAAGTGAATACACCAAAAATACAAACAATTTGTGATCTTATTACTGCAGATAGTGTGCTGTCTAGTTTTACAGGACTTAATAGTTTCCAAATGTTGGACGTAATAGTAGAAGCTGTTAATTTAATATATAAAGACGAACGTGCTCATAAATTAAATATAAAAGAACGAATTATCTTAACATTTGTAAAACTTAAGTGTAATTTGACATATTGTATATTGGGTGTTTTATTTAACATGCCATCAAATTTATGTAAAACATTCATTCAATCTTTTCTCCCAATTCTTGCATCAGCTTTAAAACCAAGCATAGAATGGCCATCCTCTCATGAATGCAAACAAAATTAACCCATTTGTTTTCAAGATTTTTCAAATGTAAGAGTAGTACTTGATTGTACAGAAATTTATATCCAAAAACCTAAGTGTTTATGCTGCAGAATTAGGCTTTATTCTCATTATAAATCTAGCCAAACAGTGAAGTTTATGACTGCTGTATCTCCTGGAGGTCTAATAACTTTTGTAAGCGAACCATATGGTGGTCGAACATCTGATAAAATGATTTTTGAACAAAGCAATTTGATTTCAAAATTAGAAAGACAAAAAGATGCAATTATGGTAGACAAAGGATTTTTAATTGATGACATTTGTATGAAACATGACATCAAATTGATCAGACCTCCTTTTCTGAAGAAGAGAAAACAACTTTCAGCCGAAGAGGCAGCATATAATGCCAAAATTGCTGCTGCTAGAGTTCATATAGAGCGTGTAAACCAAAGAATAAAAGTTTTTAATATACTAGGTGGTAAACTTCGATGGCATCTTGTTAAATATGTGAAAGATATAATTCTTATTGCTAGTGTAATTACAAATTTGTCAGCACCTATTTTAGCAGACTGTCGTTTTATTAAAGATATGTAATATTGTTCATACAAAATAAATTTTGATAGTCCACTTTTGTATTTATCTTATTACACTATTCATTTTATGAAGAAATATTTAAGTTTTTTATAGGGTACTTATATATACAATATTAAAATGTGTTTTCCATACCTACAACACAAGTAGTAATCATCATTTTCAAAAGTGCAACAAGTTTATGTAGACGAAAGTTTACTTATTGAGCTATAAATCGTTTATTGAAACAAAAAAAGGCAAATGTCAGTTTGATCTTTTATTTATGGCATCAAGCAGCTATGTACATTTACATTTAGTTAGTTTATACACACCTCAATTCTATATATATTCAATTATAAATCATTGATATTTATTTGTGCATACAACATGCCACATTTGTTTAAAAAAATTTTGCTTTACTTTTTCAAGCATAGTTTTTGCAAATGCATAATTAAAATCAACACAAATGGTTTCAAATGAGTTGTCATAGGAAGCAAATAAGACAACATAACATTTTTTTAAATTAAGCAGGCTCATTCCTTTATTATTAGACCATTTTCATTTTTCTTCACAAATTCTGCTAACTTTATAGCTTCCCTAATGGTCATAGTGCTACCTAAAAACGTTGACGTTAAAGCTTTTGTATATTAAAAAATGCAATACATACCTTTAAATAGACACTTTACTTCGAAGAGTGCACTAGGTTTATTTCCATCAAAAATGATTCCATCAGGGGAATATCCCAACTATCTGTTCGAGTTTGATATAATAAATCCACAAAGGACTACTTCAAGTCCAGAACTACTACAAAAAGCATCTACTGCTGATTTTTCATATTTAGTACCATGTTGTACAAACTTATTGATGAAATGTTTTGGCCAAAAATGGTTTAAAGCCAGCTTTTCCCAGTCGCACTTTGAATAAGTAAATATTTTATAGCATGTAGAGCCAGTTACTCTACGTCTACGCTGTTCCAACCATTCTACAGTATTCTGCTTTATATAGATAGTTTTATCAGAATATGGGCACTCAACAATTTCTTCAAAACTTTTCCTACAACATGGTTTCATATCAACAGCTACTGTTGACAATTCTAGCATTAATAGTGACTGACATGCATTATTTAATATCAATTCATAATAACTATTGAAATTATTATTTGGAATTAACGTATGCGTTAATGATTTACTGCATCTGCGGCCAACACTGCAATTAAATAGAATTTTAATACATTACCAAAACAACTATAATGTTACTACATACGCATGCTTAGCAAGAGCTAAATTTGATAATTTTTCTTTAAATAATCTGCTTATTTTCTTTTATCCACCATTCTATCAGCTACATTTACGTTTTTTTGAAAACATGGCATGTCTTTAATAGAAACAGCTTTGTATATTTCTTTTGTAGACTGTTTTTGTGTAGCCCAAACACATTTAATATCCGTTAAAGATATCTTTTCCAGATCACTTAAATTATTTCTGAAATAAAATTAATAGAAATATCTATGGTACGTGTAAGTACATTGTAATTATACAAAACTTCATTTACCTAGAACACCATATCAGTAATGCTGATATATGTTTACACCTGCCACTATTTCCAGCTTTACAACTGCACAACATACTTACAATTGAAATACTTTCTCCAATCGACAGCACTCCTCTTATTTCATGTGGATCAGAGTTTAATGCACTAGTTCGGAGACAAGGACCATACACATTAATGCTTTCATTATTGCAGTCAATTATCCCACATAAAACAATATGACCAGCATTCAGCACTTCCTCTCCTTCATAAACACATCTCGAGTTTGTACTCGCATCTAGATATTTAAAATACTCCATCAGACTTACACATTTCGACGGAATAACGAAATCCATCTAGAACACAATTACTTTATTGGGATATTCAACATTTATTAAACATATTTTACGGAATATTAACATTACGTTAACTTACTTTCAAACACAACAAATCTCTAAAGCAAATGCACTTTTCAAATGTTTAGGCTTATCACTAACTGTTATAATTTTGTGGATGTATATAAGTAGGATAAATTGTATTGAACACAGTAATAAAGCAGGTAAACACGTGATTAAGACGAGTAAAACACCTTTAGACCAATGCAAGAATTAATACTAATGTCATCACCTGTATTTCACTTTTTCGGCACCATGGCGCTGCAGTCTTAAAAATTTATCCCTATATTAACACGAATAAAGAAAGGTAGATAGATCGATCCTGTATCGTATCGTTGTTCGATGCAGCTGATTTTGAGTACACCAAATATAGCATGGCGATTTAGCGCATGCGTTCTGTGGACAATTTCCGAGAGTTTCGTATCTGTATAGAATTTAATCTGTGACATTACCTTGAGCCTGCTTTTGTATTGCTGCATTGGAGGGGTTTATAGTGCGGCGATCACGTGCAAGCGGCTGCGTGTAATTGGTTCAGGTGTTTGCGATTCCTGCGTGTGAGCATGTTCCGGTTGTGAAGTGTTGTGTTTAGTGTGAGTCTCGATTTGTCGGTCAGGAGCGGTTTCCAGGACGCGTTGGCTTTCGTCTCGTATATTTAAACCTTTAGATAAATTTTCTTATCTATTTTTTTTCTTTCTTCGCACTTGTGTTCTTCATCGTTCGGATTGTAGTGTTAGTGTTTTTATTACAGAGATAAAATGCCCAGATAATGGTGAGATTGCGCTTTTAAATAGCTATTTGTGTGTGAAGATTTCCGGTAAACACTATGTTCCAATATTCCGTTTTCTTTCTTGATACTATCACATCTATAAATGGTAGTCTTATTCTTCTACCTCCATCGTGAACTTGCCCAAAAGATGACACGGAAAAAAGCGATGGCTTCTGACAGCATACACTATTAACATACAGGCCTCTGTATAGCAAAACACGACACGGAAAAAAGCGATGGCTTCTGACAGCATGTTTTGCTATACAGAGGCCTGTATGTTAATAGTGTATGCTGTCAGAAGCCATCGCTTTTTTCCGTGTCATCTTTTGGGTGTTAGATGTCGCTGTGATACTCTCACTGCATTTAACATGCGAAAATGACATAGGCAGCGATTTAAGTCTTGAAGCTATTGTCGACAATCTCCACGTACACTGATGAGACCTCATAGGTCGAAACACCGGTGTCTGTGCGTTCGATTATCGGCAATGGCACTTAATGTATGTGTGTATCTCAAACACCTGCATATATACATATACGTTTTACGTATAAAGGTATATATGTAAGTCACAGTAATTATTTACTGCTTGATGTTAGTTTTAACATCCATGTGTTCACACTTTTCATTTTCGTTTTGATTGGTGACGCCACCTAAGGCTCTATTACACGAGATACACTATTAACATACAGGCCTCTGTATAGCAGAACATGCTGTCAGAAGCCATCGCTTTTTTCCGTGTCATCTTTTGGGTGTTAGATGTCGCTGTGATACTCTCACTGCATTTAACATGCGAAAATGACATAGGCAGCGATTTAAGTCTTGAAGCTATTGTCGAGAATCTCCACGCACACTGATGAGACCTCATAGGTCGAAACACCGGTGTCTGTGCGTTCGATTATCGGCAATGGCACTTAATGTATGTGTGTATCTCAAACACATGCATATAATGTATATACGTTTTACGTATAAAGGTATATATGTAAGTCACAGTAATTACAGTTACCAAAATTTACTCAGCGATTACAAGAAACAGGAAAGTATGAATTCCCACGCTTGACATTACATCAAGAACTTAAAGTAAAAAAAAAACAATCAATCAAAAACACAAAGCGCTTGACACAAGTACATAATCTCAATTTAAGTGCCACTCAACCTGGGCAATTTTAAAGGTACATCATCAGCATTATTTGAATTTCACAATAGATTACAGCAGTGCCTTCTGTAGTTTACAAGCCGTGCTGTTAAAATTGGCAACGTTGCTTTTGTCGGTATAAGTAGTCCGGTTCGTCCGACCAGATACTGAGAATACTATTCTACTGTAAATCGCTGTTCAATAATTCCTCTTGTAGAATATTTCCTTATAGAATTTAAAATTAAAAGATGCAGGATTAAAATAAGGAACAGTACGATTATTTTCTCATTTATTATGAAACTTATACAAATATAAGAATACAATATACCTATATAAACAAATCATTATTTAAATGTACTTAATTTCCGCTTTTTTATTTTACTCTCCTCAGAGTTTTTATGTTTTTCTTTTAAAATGTCATTCCTCCTTTTTGGTATAGTTATTTAAAAATATATTACTGAAAACTGAATAAAGAAGAGGAAAAATATTTTGTATATTTTCTTCACAAATACATTCCAATTCGTAGAAAAAATATTTTTCTCTAAACTTATAATTGTGAGAGTCATTAGAATTCTTTTTTGATTTGTATTGTTTAAAAATGTTTTTTCTAACACATTATCTTTTATTATGAAATCAAATATAGCGTGCATGTGAAAGACTACACAAATTACAAAATCTGTAGGTATGCTTATCCACCTCGTTGAAGAGAGTCAAAATAAGTGTCGGAAATATTGTCACCCTTTGATTGTCTTACGAAATCTTTACAAGAAGAGCAGCTAAGTGTCTTGCATATTGAAAAGGCACCATATCCACAAACATATAATATTGAACCCACATACAGTGCACAAACTTCTAAATAATTACCGCTAAATATTGAGTCAAATTCGTCAACATTTATTTTAAAGTTGTCTTTAGACAAATGTTGGGAAGAATTAGATATATCTCTTATGATTGACGAAATATCTGTTTTAGCAAGGTCCAAAATCTTTTTTATGCGAAGTTTTTTTCTGATTCAATTATTTGTTGGAAAATCACATTGTAATTGCAACCAGAGAGTCGACGATACTGACCAAATCTTTTTTCTAAATTGTCGGTCTGAAATTTGCCTGGCAAGACATAACTGACCCCCAACTGTTCAAAAGAATATGAAATTAAATCGACTAACACAGTGGTACTTCTCTCAATTGCGGCGAAGGTATCTTTTGTTAACCCTACACCTATATTGGAGTCTGTTAATAGTCTCCATTCTCTGATCCATAAAACAAATTGCTTTAGATAGTTTAATTTTGTATCGTTTAAGTCGTATATTGGACCGGAATATTCATTACTTGTCCCACCAGTTTCTAATAATTTCAACAAAGTCAGCAGTTTCACTATAACCGTCAATTTTTCTCAGTGCAGCAACAGTTGATCTATGAAATAAGTTATCTACAAGAGTAACATTTTGTCTCTCTATGCAGTTTGGATACATTTATTTAGCTTAAATGCTTTTTTAATCAATCTTTGTTTTTCATTATCATTTATTATCCTCAAATGGTGAAAGGAACCTTTTTTAATAACACTAAGATCATTGAAGTCAGGATACAAAAAAGTACTCCAATAATTTTTCAAGTTAATCCAGTTATTTCGAATATTTTTAAATATGTGGACAATGTCAAATGTGAAAAACAATTTAAGATTATTGAAATCGGGATTTTCTACAAAATATTTTATAGGGGAAAAAAGTCTAAATAAAGTTGATTAACACGATTATTGTCACTGATGACAACTGTAACCTTAAAATTAAACTGCTGAACAAAGTGAATTACAGTTAAGACTACTTTTTGCAGTTGTTCTCCAGTTATTCCATTGATAGGTACCAATTTTACAATTTCTTTATAATGGCCAAAACAGGAACTAATCATAAAACTTTGTACTGTTTTGGCTAGTTCAGCAGGGTTATTTTCAGTACAGCCCACAATCTTGTGAGCTTTAAAAGTTAGACATTTATTTAAATAAATTTCATCAAGTAACAATGACACATTCAATTCTTTAGATGTAAGGTTTTTTGATATGTGTGATAAATAATGGCCTGTATTTGGATCTACATTTAACGATGATGAAATTGACTGTAAATGCCTTTTATGTGGTAGAATTAAATACTCGTGAATAAAATTATATACAGCTGGCGACTGTGAATAAAATAAATCATAATTGCAAAAGTTATACTTAAGGAATTGTAAGTCTTTCGCTTAGATAATAATAAATTTAACTGATTATCAATTAGCTCTAATAAGTTTTTATGCTTTGGAAACACTTCTTCTTCAATAAACTCTGTACTTTTTTTCACAAATGTACTTGCCTTATTTACATAGTATTCAAAACATACTTCTTGTTGCACTTTAAACACATTTTTATATCTGATCAACAAATTTTCAATTTGACTCCAACGAGAGAGCTTTGAGTCAGCTGGCAGAATCCATTCTAGGTCATGATTTGGAATTTGAATTTGATTAACACTTACACTGACAATCATCTCACTTGACACTGTAATACTACAAACAACTTTTAGCTGATTTTCCATCAGATCATTTTACCCACTGTCAATGTTTAGAGAATGAAACCACACACACCTATCACGTATTATATGATGCCATTTGTCAATGATTTTTAAACGTTTTACAAAACAATCCACAAAATAGTTGAAATCGTGTATAATATCTTCCTTTAACCTTTAACTACTCGCGCCTTAAAATATAACATTAGTACTCGCGCGGTGTATTTTGTACACCATCACCAAAAACGTGCTCAAAAAACAGTAAAAAAAATTCTAATGTTTTAAAAAAATGCTAACATTGTTACATAAACGTTTATTGAATAAGAAGCACAAAACATGTAAAAAACAAAACAAAAGTAAGAGTTTGTGCAAAGGGCTACTCGCTAGCATCCTCATCATCGCCAATGTTATTGCACTCAGGACAAGTAATTATACTAATCGCATGTTCTTTGCATACTGGTTTGTGACATGTATGACACGAAATTGTTGTAACTCTGTTTTTCTGCCTTCCACAACAAAAGCACCTTCCTCGTATTTTTGCTGGAGGCTCTTCCTCATGCTCTTCTTGAGAAGGTTTGTACTTATTTAGGAAACGTTGAATATCTGAAGGTAATGTCTTTATGGTAGCTCTTTCAGAAAGGTGTGGCTTCATCAATGACATTGCCAATTCTTTTAGAAAAACTCTTCTGTATTTGTGACCACCTTCGATGTATATGGAGTTATATAATATTTGACTGTTTATACCTGCAATATTCACCAGCTGAAAAAATAAGACTAAAGGCCATCTTCTCGTTCTTCTGAGAACAGAGTACGTGCTACACATTTTGTCCACAGTATCAACGCCTCCTTTATAACTATTGTAGTCCATTATAATCTCCGGCTTATTGGTTACAGGGTGAATTGCAGCATCACTGTGCATCGTAGATAGCAAAATTACAGCTTTATTTTTTTTGGAAGCATGAGACACAATGGTGACATATTTTTGAAATCCAAAAATGGACGACCCAGGTGCCCTCGTTTTATTTGGTAAAAATTCTGCCGGCAATTCCTTTTTGTTTTTTCTTAATGTTCCAACAATTGTGACTTTATCTTCCAGAAGCTCTTTTGCCAAAGGATAACTTGTGTACCAGTTGTCACAAGTTAAATTTCTATTTCTTCCTTTCCACGGCTGAAGCAAACGGTGAGTAATTGCAGTTGGTGTATTTGATTTTCTGTATTGCCGTTCTGGTTGTTGACCACAATACACCTCAAAGTTGCTTACATAGAATGTTCTAGAGTCACATAAGAGAAACACTTTTATTCCATATTTGGCAGGTTTATTGGGCATGTATTGTATAAAACTGCACCTGCCTCTAAAAGGTATCAACATTTCATCAATTGTTACATGTTCGCCTAAATTATAATTGTTTTTGCAGTTGTCTACAAAACGGTCAAGAATAAATCGGATAGCGGCCAGTTTATCAGTGGCTTTTCGTTCACGTCTAGTACTTTTGTCGTCAAACCTAATTGCGGTTAGCAAAAATAGAAACCGGTTATAACTCATACATGCTCTAAATATCTCCGATCCAGTTCCATCAGCTGTCCACAACTCTAGAAAATGTGTATGATTTTGCTTTTTTACTCCTGCTAGAAGTAGCAATCCTATAAAAGCTAATATTTCCGATTTTGTGGTGTTTTTAGCATCTCTTGGCCGGTGATAATGTGTCCGTAATCTTGCAATTTCTTGGTTTGTGTATTCAATAATATTTTCTATCATATCATTAGTAAAAAATTTGTCAAAAGCACTTTTTTCATGGGTAATATCTCGTGCACATTGTTTAGGTCCAGGAAAAATTTTAACAATATTTTTTTTATTAATTTTGCTAAATTTACTTAAAATTGGATTTTTCTTCCACACCATTCTTTTTTTCTTATCTCTAGCCACAAAATGTTCTTCATTGTCTTCTTCACTAGTGGTATTTGCATGTTCTTCAACATCTGAGTTATTCAGTTCTTGATCTGCATTTTCCTGTTCATCATCTGTCTGGGTTAATTCTTCTTCCGACTCTGTGTTGTGCTCACTCTCCTCTATAGCTTCATCTTCTGACGTCTCTGATTCTCCTCCAACTTCTTCTTCACTTTCTTCATCGAATAAAGCGCGAGCCATAGCCTCAAGTTCATTTTGGGTTAGACATTTTGGATCTCTGACTGGTATCTTATCCCTACAAAATTAATTTTATGTATTTAAAAAAATTCGTTATTGTTTTTATAAACAAAATAAATGACAAATAAGATAATTTACTCCAAGAAACCAAACTAAAATATTTTAAAATATACTTACATAACTTCACGCGTGGTGTATTCCGTACACCAAACAGACCGACTGTAGATTTCACACCAAACAATAATGTTATCAATAGAGCTATCGCAGCGAGACTAAGGGTGGTTCTAGTGGGCACTTCAATTATAGGTTAGGTGGGGAGCACATGGGCGGAGTCTGTATTTAACAAGAATGAGAGCATTTTTAGCGCAAGTGGTGTATTTTGTACACCGGCGCGAGTAGTTAAAGGTTAAAAACTGGTCGATTTTTGTGGCATTTCTTTTCATAATCTGTTCTCGTCGACAATCTGGAGATGTTCTTGCTGCAGGTTCTTTTCTAGACAGATAAGTCGGCAAATTATCGAAATTTTTTGGAATTGCATCTTCCGTCAACCTCAGATATTGTCTTGGATAGTGAAGTGAGAGATCTTGATTGTGTCCTGAAGTTGAGTTTATGTATAGCTCATTCTTAATAATACTGCTTTAATGAAAATGTTTGATGCCAACTGCAGAATGACGGGAGGGATTCCAATCAACCCTGGGGATGGCCTTCAGCCATTCTTTCTTTTTTCTTTCATCCTTCGGAAGTGCAAACGTTGTCACTGAATTATCTTGCTTCAAAGTGCTCTCGTAATTCGATTTGCAGCCTGGTACCACGCACCTTCTTGGCATCTAAAAAAATTTAGAATAAAAAATAGATCAATCCAAACTCACGACAAAAAGTGAGGTTATATATACTATAAACGAGTATTTCACGTTGAAAACATACCTTGCTCACAGATGGATAAACACAACTTTGAAACGAAAGTGTTCACAACTGACCATAAAAAGCTGAAATGTCTTCCACATTTCTTTTTGTAAAACTTTTAAACACTCGCAACTACAACATCAATAGGAAAAGTCACGACGGATACGGATAGGACTACCATGCAATGTTGCCAGATGTATAATACCACGGCTTGTAAAATATAGAAGGCACTGATTACAGCCTTAACTGAATTTAAAAAAAACTTGACAAATGAGGTAAAAATCTAATTATGCAATCATATCGCTGAGTCTTAAGACTTCAGGCAACTTGGTCGCTAAATTACCATTTAACAATAATTAAAATCTATGAAACACTCTGTATCTCAGGTATAATGCTCCAAATTGACCGTCGTCCAACTTAAAACTAAATCGTCTTGGATGTAGCTTAGGATATCCCAGCATAACCCGTAGGTAAAACCTTAGACTAACACAACACGATATGAATCGTTAACTAAATTACCATTTGGCTGTCGTTACAGCTCAAAATTATCAAAGTTTACACTAATTAATGAATTAACAATATTACAATAAGTGTGGGAATTAAAGCAGCTTCAAAGCTCAGTGAGTTTAAAAAAATAATTGAACAATTTAATAGAGCAAAAAACAAAATTACTAATAATATTCACTGGATATTTAATTTAACACAAAATTGTACGTAAAGCAATCGAAATGGATTTACATAAGGCTCAAATGCCACAGAATTACAATTAAAACTTACAGTAGCTGAAGTTGCAAATTTACAGCTCACACAGTAGTCGAACACATCGACATACTTGATTTACTCCAAAAATTGGCAGATCTCGAGTGACCTGTGTTTAAATACTTTAGCCGGTAGTGTTTCTACTCTCGCAATCCAACAGAAAACATTAAAATTATGCACAAATACCTGGTTTTGTTTGACAGTACCACATTCAAACGTTTCACTCAAAATACCACCAGGAAGGATCGGTTAGAAATTCTTCAATAAAATATTCACAGACAGCAGTTGACATTTACCCAACGACGTGCTTCTGTTCAGCTTCCTCCAGGGGTTCACAGGTAGACACACTCGTTATAGGAAGACAGGAACACGTGCCTCGAAATTAGCTTGTGAAAATCGACATGTGCTTTCCATTATAAACGGCGAGACATACCAAAATGGCGAGACGTACCAAAAACCAACCGCAAACTACAAAGGCGATAACAGAAAAACGACATTAAGATCAATTTGAATAAACGATAATGCTACTTACAGCGATGATACCCTCCAATCAGTAATTAAAAATCCTCATACGAGTCTAGATGCTATTTCGACAAAATCCAGATAATTCTTGGCAGATTTCTATAACATCCACATGTTCGTAAATCGTCTACGATAAATTCAATACACCAAGATAATCTACTCAAGCACTGATTGTGGATCATCTACTTTTGCGCGTTAGATGTTAATCTTCGAAGCTCCAAAAGCGAAAAGAAGGAAGAAACGCCGACCCAGCGTTATTCTAGAAGCAAGGTGAAATTTGACGTGAGTCGCCCCCTGCAACATAACGATCCGACTATCCTAACCAATAACCCATTTTACCTAAAGAGCACGGGGACTAAAATAGGAGCAATCAAAACAATCATTTGACTTGCCAACGGTAACTTCAAGCGAAACAATCAGCACAAAATACAATTAAATATAGAACCCTAAACAAATGCTTAGAATAACCAAAATAAAACAGATAAGTTTCCCAAATAAGAATAAAATCAGCTACCGGAACATATAGCGCCATCTATGATTGTAAAACAGCGGCTACTGCAACATACGATGAGATGCAGATCTCGTACGGCTACGATTGATCGCGAATCGCTCTACTCAATTAGATCACACAAGATGGCGGTACAAGGATAGATTTAAACCAAATCAATACAACAACCCCCAACATATTCGAAAAGTATGGAATCTAAACAAATGTTTGTCCCAAATAAAGAAATACCGATATATCTACAGGGTACGCTAAAAATTAAGTACGTACAACAAAGGTACGCCATTCAAACTAAAAATTAATTGTAACAAATACTACTTTCTCTTTTCCTCCCTCCGTTTTCGTTGGTCTTCTTTACTTGATTGGCAGGCAGCGTGCTTGCTTTACTGATTTTATTGACTTCTACACTTCTTGCTTCTTTTGTCAATGCTATTTCTATCACATCCTTCAACGGTTTACTAGGACGTTTCATGCCAACAACAAACTTATCTAATACTCTTGCATTTAGTTCAGTTCCAAAATCTAGCTGTAACATTCTGCTGCTGCTTTCTTTACTTTCACATACCATTCATTAACGCTTTCTTCTTTTTGTCGTAACATGTTGTACTGAATTCGTTTTCTATGTAATGAAACTTTTGACTTAAACTGTATTTCAAACAATTCAATTAATTGCTCGTATATTTTCGTCTCAGGGTCACAAACATTCCTCAATATCTTGTAAGTTTCTTCACTATTGAGGTTAACAAAGTGGAAACCTTTCTATCATCTTCTGCTTTATTTAATAATATTCTAATCGTTCAGAAAATATTTCCCAATCATTTGCAACATTAAAACTGTTTAAACTTGCTAAATTTCCAGTATTAATAACTGTAACTTTGGCCATTTTCTTTTTTTTTTAAATTTCAACTATACGCTAAATCAGAACTATTTTCAAATACTACTTCGAATTTCTACTCGCTTGTTATATCCCATCCTCGCCGCCATGTAATGGTGTAGCCGTAATTAAATAATATAAATCTCAGTATTTTATTGTCTGAGATAATACGTACAAGTGCCCACGTTCTCTTATTCCCTTACGTATTGTTAATAACCTCATGTACGAAAGAAGCGCGTAATTTCTTTAATTCGATTTTTTTCTATTATTATTAATTTATCTATTTTAGTCATGTAATACATTTTCGTGCCTAAAGAATTACTCATCGCTTTCTTTCCTACATCAACAACTTTGGCTTTACGACAGGAGAGATTTCTAAAATAAAAATTGCTTTGTTAAGATCACGTTCCGACGGTCATTTCCCAGAAGGTCATCCCTAACCGTTTACCTAAATGAAGCCTCCGCGTCTATTTTGAACACGAAATACTTAGCAGTGCAATTTTTTAATTATCAATTTCCGCGCGATCTAATTATCAGACGACAACAGATCCCACGTCATGATGTTCCTTAATCGCTCTTTTGTTTTCCATTCCAAGCCTATAACTCTCAGATCAAATATTTATGAGTTATTCAGTAATTTGTTCTTATATAATTGTCTTAATATAAGGTGTCATGTATTTCTTAATCACCCCTTTCCAATCGCATTAAATACGTATAACCTGCTATAGAAAGCACCTTATTGTGACTCACCTTCATAATGTCTTTGTTACCTGAATGGTAGATGCCGTAATCCTCAAACAAATTACCTCGAGTTAGGTGTCATTCTTTTCTATATTAAACAACGAATCTCATTATGATGTTTGTTTTTCGATCATGATTTGTTGCTCCGCGATTTACGTTTTTCTTGATTCTCTTAAAACAGTTCGCGCCCTTACCATCCCCCCACCTCTGCCGTTTTCGATGCTGTTTCTTCTGCTTCTTACCACGGCCTATATAAATAACGATCTGTAAAAAAATCTCTCTCTTACGCTTCATATCGCTTAAGTCGCGTCCCTCGCAGTTCCCGGTCAAGTGTTGTTTTGTAGTGCCTCCAGTGTATTTAAATCAACATAAAGTCTACATCGATTACAGGCCGCCACCCTCTTCGCCTGTTCGGTTAATCGTTCGCGTACTGTCAGACCCACTTCTGATTCGCCGATTAATTCAGACCACTGGACTTCCGGAACCCCAACAGCGAGACGCCACAAAAGTAAAGTATTCCACATCCTCATTTATTATTTTGTTTATTAATTATTTTCCTTTTCAATTCGTTACATTAAATTTTACTTTATACATTCTCAAAATATATCTAAAAAAATCACGTCTTGAGATTAACGATTCCTCAAACCCCGTATTGATATACCTGCCTGAACGACCCCCATTCGTTCCTTTCTCTCTCTTCCTTCCTCTCACTCACTCCTACACGTGAATCAATATTTGTGTTATTGTGTTTTATTTAAATAATTAATTAAAGAACTTAAGGACACTCTTGTCGTTTTATTTCCCTTAATTCTTTTTCTTCATGTACTAATTACAATTCTTTTACAGGAAAATAAATATATTAACATTACATTTGTTTTATTTTCTTAACATACATATTTTGTGTTTCTTTCTTTTACGTAATTCACCATTAGAGCTAGCTAATACCACCCGTTTTAAAGATAATAAGTGGCTTTCAAGGATAATAGTATATATTTCATATATGAAATCTATGAACTTAAACATCCCTATATTAGTTGCCAATCTAAATTTTACAACAAATATACCTACTACAGTTTGTAAACTTTGTTAAACATTTCTACATTAATTTCTCAAACAACCTCCGTAATTCGCATTTTTTTGGTAATATAAATTATTTTCCATTGTTTCTCTCTACTATTTGCCAACCCCAAAGAAGAAAATCCATGGACGTTAAGTCCGGTGACCCAGCTAGCCAATGTACTGGTCCATGTCGTCCAATCCATCTATTAGGAAAGTGTAAACTTAAGAACTCTCTTACACACACAGGTTGGCATTGTCTTCCTCGTGGCGACACACAGAGGGGTATTTGCCAATTTTAGCTGGACAAAACTATTTTTCTATTTTTATCTCTTAAAATCGCTATTTAATTATGATCAACAGGGTATGTAGCGCAAAATACTCACTTTGAAGTATATTTAGTAATTTTTTTATTTGAAACTATAAAATGTTACTATACATGTAGTAGGCATTTTATTATAGGATTAATCATGCATATGTTAATTAATTTATTAAGACTGTCTTGTTTCTGTAGTGTACATACTCCATGTCAATCAATCTGAAGATGACCAGTATTCTTCGTCAAATGAGTTATCATTTTCACCTTCTTCGCCTTCTTCTTCCGTTTCATCATCTGTTTCTTTCGTTATACTTTGTATTTCCCCTGGAAGTAACAGTTCAATGCATTCTTTCGAAAAAGCTCTAGCGTTCTTTTTGGGTTTCGGTCTAATGCTTGATAAGAGTGGATCAGAAGTCAGCAATAGCCTGTTAATAACGTCCTTATTACAAGCTTCGCGAGAGAATTTTCTCGCGTAATTCAATCGATATTCACGGAAGTGATTATTGCGTGCTTCAGCTGCTTCTTCCGACAACTGCCCAATTGGCAAAACCGCATTTTCAATAATTGCGGGACCATGAATTAAAACTTTATGTAATGTAGGTGTCATAGGTTGCCATGGATATTTTTCTACATAAAGTTTTGCCGTGTCCAATGCATATTTTGCAAACTTTTCTCTATCAATTTAGTGTCCACTTGAAATAGTTTCTAAAATAACTTTTAGGCGGAAAATTAGAGTGTAGTCTAGTCCAGTAATTGCAGATGATTGCAACGGATTACTAAAAAATCGTCGGCTAGTATTACCATCATTGGTAGTTCCAAATCCGGCTTTAGGTATGTCAACTAGGATACCCATTTCTTTTTTTAATCCTTCTTGAATTTTTTTTCTTTGTCTCTCATAAGATTTTTCTCGTGAGCGTCTAGTTTTTGTTGCCACTTTTTAACAGGCAACTTATATGAAATATGTAAAAGACATTGTCATATGTCAACTAGGATACCCATTTCTTTTTTTAATTCTTCTTGAATTTTTTTCTTTGTCTCTCATAAGATTTTTCTCGTGAGCGTCTAGTTTTTGTTGCCACTTTTTAACAGGCAACTTATATGAAATATGTAAAAGACATTCCAGAAACCTTATTCTAGCGTGCAGAATAGAAAGTCCGAATTTGTATGCGTTTTCATCATCAGCGGCTTTTCGATCTAGATAATTGAACTGCATTGAGGAAGCACCGCAGATGTAGCACTTCAACGATGATTTCGTTTCTGTAGCAGCATTACAAACTTTTCCATCGATCATTGTAAACATCATACGATGTTTTGCAGTAACGCCTGAAACGTGAGTGGGCTTCAATTCTTTCATTTTATTTGTAGTATATTCAATTTCTTCGTGTATAATATCAGTGCTTTCTTTAATAAATCTTATTCTTATTGGCCTGCCATATCGAGGAGAGGATGGAGTCGGATTACGCCAAATTATTTTATTATTTGTTTCACAAGTTAGTTGCAATGGCACCATTAATGTCAGAAATATGTTTGCGTCAGAATAAAAGCCGCTTTCAGATTTTTGTCTAAATCGAGACTGCTGAGAACCATCACATCCCCATTTTGATGATAACTTCATTCTTGCCCGCTCATTTTCTGTTAAAGTCTGCACTACTTCAGCCAATATAAAATCAGCCTTTCAGAAGTGCGGTCTAGTAAATCTTGTAAATTAATCTCTGCGCAATTTTCGCTAATAAAATAAGATTCTGATTTTGGGTAACATAATTTTTTGGCCTGCTGTAATCTGCTATAGCATGGATATTGTTTAGTTTTCATAATCTTGTACTGTCTTCTCGAAAGTCCCGCCTCAACAAATCTTGATAGAGCTTCTAAAGGCGAAATTTTATCTAGATTACGTTCTTGATCTTTAGCGTAAGCTTTTTTGTACTTTGTTGCCCGTTTTGGAGATTCAGTAAGTTATTCCAGCACTTTTGCAGCGTCTCTTTTACCACAAGACCTTAATTTGGATTCGGTAGCAAAAACAAGCTCTTCGCATGCCACATTTTTAAGCAGTGTTTCTGTTTTTCTTCTTTTCGAACGGGCACTTGATTCATGAAAAGGTATAACTGGCCTTCCCGGTCTTACCAAGGTACGAGGAAGTTCAAAACCGCCTTTAAGCCAAATATCATATTTTTTAATAAATTTGTGATGATTCTAGATATATCCGACCATTTTTCTTGAAATTGGCTTTTAAATAGTGACATTGTATGTTTGAATACTTTTATTTCATCTTCTGTATAATTTTCTTTACCTAGCAGAAAGTTTTCAACATATTCAAGTTTTTCCTTGTCCTGCTACGAAAAAATGCAATTCTATTTATGATTTGGAAAGAAAGAAATTTTGTTCCGCAGTTCAAATATTTCTAAAATGTGAGGTTGCAAATAGTCGCACGTAAATTACATTTTACCTAAAACACTACACTCTAAGCTAATAAATACTGCAAAATTCATCACTTAGAAACACTTGGAAGTGTAACTTTTTCCCTTTTGAATATGAAAAATATAGGAAAATAAACAAAAATAATGTACTACCTTCAAAACCAGTTAATTTCTCTTATCGCATAAATACAGATCCAAATATTTAATATATTAATACACATACCTGGCTCGTATACTTCCGTAATACAAAACTTTTGAATGTTATCCTCAAGTCAAAAATAATGGTTAAAATTCACGAAACCGCTCAGAGCACTAAGTAAACACGTGTAGCACTATTAATATTCAAGCTTGAACTGACATACTGGACAGGCTGTTCATATTTATAATAAATCTATTGCAGGTTATATTATAACCTAAAGTAATAAGGTGGGAGATGTAAGCTACACGGAAGACCATCAGGTGACAGACCACTATTTGTAGCTTCAGCTAGAAGATCCTCACCTCCACACCTAACGTCGCACAGTGAGGTATTTGTCAATTCTAGCTGGACAAAAGTCCATTTTAGAAAGTTGATCCGACCCCAAATTTCTTTTGTCTCATTAAAACTTCTACTAGTAGGGTATTATAACGGTTATAATAAAGTTTTAATGAGACAAAAGAAATTTGGGGTCGGATCAACTTTCTAAAATGGACTTTTGTCCAGCTAGAATTGACAAATACCTCACTGTGCGACGTTAGGTGTCCTCAAAACTGAGGATCTTCTAGCTGAAGCTACAAATAGTGGTCTGTCACCTGATGGTCTTCCGTGTAGCTTACCACTCCCACCTTATTACTTGGCTATACCGAACTGATGACGACCAATGAGGCAGAAACACGTGTCTACGGTTGCTCTAAAGCGGAATTTACCTGATATTTTTCTTTTTCTTCGCTGTAGATATCAATTCCAAATTTTGTATTTACGCGTATAATCTCCCTCTTGAGATCTGATTAGTTTTTCAGTAAAAACGGTAGACCGCCCCCGCTGCCCAGTTGGTTTTGTAATTTTTACTTCGTATAAAGGTTACGACGCAATAGGACATTTTAGTTGTGCAATCGTGCGTCAATGTTTGTTTATCCGTTCCATAAATACTGAGGTCCGGGTAATAAATTAAATGAAGGTGAACCTGTTGATTTCGATAATTTCTTAGCCTTTTTGCATGACATTGAATATACAAAAGGCAACATTCAAGAAAGTGATAAACATTACGCAACTGATTTTTTAAATTAATATATACAGCATGGAAATTTACATTCATTATTTGGTTTTCTTGGTTTAAGTGGAAAATATTTATTTGAAAAAAAATTCGGACAAGTGTATTCAATGCCACCCAAAAAATTAGGTGGTAAATACGGAAGAACAACTGGACAATTGCACGAAGGGCAGAGACTATACGCAGAACGGCAACGAGAACTTAGTAGGCAATATCAAGTAGCACGGACACGAGGATTTACTGGTACTTGGCACGAATGGCTACGATCTCAAAGCGATAGAACTACACAAGTACCACCTGTAAATGTTGTTACACCCTCTAGTCCTATAAAAACGACAACAAGTCGATCAACAGGTGAAATACCACCAACTGCTGCTCCTTCACGACACCGTTTATTTGAAGAACCAAGTGACGACACTTTAGCTCAATTAGAAGCAATGTTTCAAGAACCTATAATAGAAGATCTACCTGACAATCGTCATACCGTACAAGGTTCTGGAGGCAGTGGCGTCAGTAATGCCTTAGGTGGTATTGAAACAGCAAATAAACATTTGTCTATTCCTCGAACACTTGGATTAAAAAATTGTATTTTACGCTTTAGTAAAAGTTGAATTTTTTATACTTACGGATATTCTTTTACTCAAATTATAAAAAAACAAGAATTACAAACTGTTGACGTGGGAGATTTAGTTGAATTATGTACTCCTTTAGCAACATTACCTGCAGATATGTTAGGATTTTCTATGGACAATGCTGAATTATCTGCTTTTAGCGGTCACGCAAAAGTATTAAATGTTAATGTTACTGTAGTTCCACAGGGACTTCGTACTGCATTTGATTTTGGAACTACATTAACTGGAACAGCAACATCAGAACATGTGTCAATTGGTTGTTCTGGAATTGGTTTAAATAACTTAGTATATAACCGACATGGCTTATATGTTAGTGTTGCCAAGGCTCCAATGAAACCTGCAGGTGTCGATGATGTAACGCCTGATGATTTCTTAATTAAATATTATGGAAGTTCTGATTTCACACAAGAAAAATTAGGCATGAATCTAGGAATTCCACGACATATTAATATGTATTTCGTTTTATTATCAAATAGTAATCGAAATCCCACTGGAACATATGAAAATAAATATCAAATTAATGCTAATGGCTGGCCTAGTATCGACCGTTTTTATGATCGTTGGAATTTTATGCCTCGTATAGGAGAAATCGTTGTTGATTATCATAATAAGCCAGTTAATGGTGTTATTTGGTATAAAAATCATCATATGCCGTACAATGCATCTGATTCTAATACAGCATGGAATCCAACTGCTTACTTCTTAGGTAGTAAAGTCACAGTTAAAAATCAATACTTAACAGATTCAAAGAACGTAGAATCATCAGTAACACCAGCAACAGATACACGTTCATATATAAATACTAATTATTATAAAGAGCCACATAAATTAAATGTTTTAACCGGTTCAATAGATCCAGCTAAGCAATATAATGTACACAATAGACAGGCTCGAAATACTACTATTCCATTACCATATTTTGGTATTTTACCAGTACCACAATTAAATCCAGCAACTGATAATACTCAATTTCAAAATACTTGTGCTTATTGGTCTGTTAAAGCAGATTTAATATTAGAAGTTAACAGTGAGTCATTGTTTTCATTAGGACCTTCGATTCATGGTGGACCGCAAGAATTCCATTTAAGAGTAAATGCTGCAATTGAAGGTAATGATTATAATGATTTTACTCCTGGTAATTTAGTTACTTTTGGAAATTAGGCTGTATTTTATATTTTAGAAATAAGAGAATATGTTATTATCATTAACTTTATTTATTCCTTCACCGATAAAAATGAACAACACAAATATATCTATTTCACATTTGTAATACATTTGGTAAAACATCGTATTCTAGTAATAGATAGTAAAAAGCGATCGGAATCGGGTTTTTAATGTAGTTACGTAAAAAAGGTGCTGTTTGCCATTTGTAACGTATCATTCTACAAGTAAAAGTTGTATCATTAGGAAATATGTTATTATTTGATAATACTATTACTGGAGTACGATTTACAATTGCATCTTGTTGATATTTGACTTTCACATTTATAGTATCGCCACCGAATAACATTTTAATTGTATCAAATTGTGTAACTTCACACATAGGTTCATTCCATAGTAGAATACGTTTATTTACACATTCTTGCATAGGAAAATTAGAAAATTTACTAAAATTACCAATTTGACCGAAATTAATAAAGTAATGTAAAATCATATCGAAAAAGAATTTTTTTCCACTACTAGGTGGTGATACTACTTCAAAACAATTAACGTTAGGTAAACATTTGTCTACAACATGAAATATATCTAATAAAAATTGTCGAACATTTTCCTCATTATATAGTTGAAACAATAACAATTTCTTACACACTAAAACAGATTCTTCAATATTATAATAATAATCGTATACATTTTCAGTTGTACATGCATAATACGGTGCACTGTTATTTAAGAAACTGAACATAGACAATACATCGTATGAAACTATTTGTAAATATACTATCTCAATAACATTTTGAACAATTATATTATTTCTACGTTTGAATTTAAATTTTGAATTTAACCATGCTGGAGTATTAACAATATTCAGTAAGGGGCTTGTCGGGAATTGACATATGAATTCCAATAATTCTTCTTCCTCACTTCTTTCTTGATGTCTTTTATATTTTTTACTCTTTGAATTGCGGATTTGATTATTGTTTGAAGTGGTTGGTACAAGGATCCACTGGCGTCGCAAGTGGAAAATTCATACGGATTGTCGCTTCCCTCCACAATTGATTCTTCGGTATTTTCCTTAAATTCTTCAATTCGTATAGTTCCAATTTCACTAGGTGGGATCCTTTTTCGCCCGGAGATTGAATAGTACAAAATCCGTCTGGGGTGTTCCATGAAATATTTTGTGAGATTGAATAAGTAGGATTGCTGGAGGTACTCGGTTCTGATAATTCGTCTTGAATTTCGTTTGATAGGTAATCCAGTAATTTGGGTACATCTGCAGTATCCGCCACTCCAGGAGCAATCGTGGACGACATGGGCATGGTCGGTGTGCCAAACCCACATGAAGATTCCACCTTTAAATTTTTGTTGTACACATCGATTAAAATATCTTTCATTTTGCTCGGAAGTAATGTCTGGCAATACATCGTGAATAAGTTTTTTTCCTTTAATAGCGCCGTAAACTTCTCGAATGAAATTTCTGCTTTTTCCGAAAATTTGACTTCTTTCATTTCTTTCATTATTTTCTTCAGCGGCATTAAATAATTCTTGCAAATCCGTTTCCCAGTCAGGTATTGATCCTTCACGGATCTCGAAATTGTTATTTCCAACCACATAATTACTGCTCCTATTTTGAATGCCGTCCATATCAATTCTATCAAATTCAGAAGACAATCCTGTTGACATTCTTCCGTCGCTACTTCCAGTGGTGATTTGTCCATTAGAGTTAATAAATAATCGTCCGGATCCTGTGTTTCCTGGAATTGTGTTGTCATTTTTATCCTAAAATTACATAGTATAGTTAGTTAGATTCTATGCTTCGAATAAATTTATCATTTTCAAAGAAATCATTTAATGATAATAATGGATTTTTTGTGGTATGTTTAATCAATACTGGCTCCATTGATATCTCCTCATCAGAGATTTCTAGGAGACAGCATCTACTGTTACCGAATCCAACAGTCCGTAAACACCATGTGCAGTGGACGTGTTTAAAACCGTGATTATGCATGGCCCAAAATTGAGCATCATAATAATTTTTCACAACATTTTTAAATGTATTAATACAATAGCCACAAGAGACTGCACTGCCACTTTGTAACAACGACATGATTGTTTAGACTGTTGGAGCGAAACTTTTAAATTGGTAAAAATTACAAAACCAACTGGTTTTATACCCACGACGGCAGCGGCGGCGGGGCAGCGATTTTTACACTGAAGTAAACAGTGAAAAAATCGAATTTTGCCAATATTTCGTTAATAACTAAGTTTAATCAAATTTATAAGGAATTCATATGTACTTAAAATTAAAATTGAGAACAATTTTATTTAAAAAGTTTTTCGAAATTTCTACCGGAAGTAGGTCTTTTACTCCTATCCAAAATCAGTTTTTTGCAAATATTTCGCAAATCATGCTTTTTAGACAGGTACGTTACGGGTATAAAAGTATTTAGAACTTAATTTTCAACACCTTTTCTATAAAATAAAATTTCAAAATTTGGACCGGAAGTACCACTTTTACTCTTACCGAATTGCGATTATTTGCAAATAGGGTAATTCCGGTATAGATGGATCCCAATTAAAAAAAAATGTGTTTTTCCATCTGCTTGGATATATAAAATAAAAAAATTTCATAAATGGATAAACTAAACTTTATTGTAACCCCATGCTATAAAAAATTAAAAAATATATATATTCTATTTATTATAACAATTATGGGGAAAAGTGGAATTAGTCCATCTATCCCGGGGTATCTGGGTTAGATGAACCAATAATAGGGGATATGTGGACCATTATAAAATATTACAAAAAACACCACATTATTTTGTTCTGAAAAAAAAATATTAAACAATAAATTTTGGAGATGAAACTTAATCTTGGCGGGCAAATTTGCCACACAAATCGCAAAAATTGCCATACTTGCTGCAACTTTCGTGTAGCCACCTCTGACATGCATCGAATCCAATCATCAGATTTAGTAGTCTGCATATAATCTTTGCCGCAACCAGGGCTGCGTTCGAGAACATCATTCTATGTATGATAACCAAAGAAAATAGTGGGGATGGGGTTATGCCAGAATTCCTTCTCATTTAAAGAGTTTTCGAACGGAAAATCAGGATGACAACTTAACTTTGACACAATGGTTTAAAATAAAATATAACTCTGAATATAACATAACCTTACAAAAGGTAACGGATCTTTGACTAACAAAATTAATGTTGATAGTCAGTGTAAATACCAGTATTTACAATTTTACGGTGTTAATGATGAATGACAATAAAAAGAAGTGCATAATAGCTAGTGTAATACATGCCACTCGAATGTTGTTTTCAACAATATTTGATACTGAGAATAGTGAAGATGAGGAAGATTCTGTACAAACAACTGTAGCAAGAGGAATTGTGGAATTGGTCGGATATGAACTACACCCACGAAGAAATGAAATTGTAAGGAATGAGGGATATTATGAAGTAACCATTCCTCGATACACACCATCACAATTCCAATCTCATTTTCGGCTGACAGTGGAAGCTTTTGAGGCATTGTGCAGAAGAATTATCCCTATATTAAAAACCAATGACAACGGTACAGGACGTCCTTTAAAACAGGCAGAAAAACAGCTGTTGGGAGTTATTTGGCTATTAGCCACACCAGATTCTTATAGGTAAACACATGCTCTTATTTTGGAAAAGCCACATATTATAGAACATTAGTTTCAGATCTGTAGGAGAAACATTTAACTTGGGAAAGTCTTCCTTATCAAATGCTTTTATACGAACAGTCAACGCTATAAACAAAATAGCTCCAGAAATAATTAAATGGCCAGCACTGGAGGAAAGGCCCATAATTTCACGAAAATTCTATTCATTTGCGAAAATAGATGGAGTAATTGGTGCAATAGATGGGACCTTTATACCAATAAAAGCTCCAAAGGAAGACCCAGCAGTGTATGTGACACGTAAATGCAACTATGCAATGACCCTTCAGGCCATTGCAGAACCCAAATTAAAATTTACTGATGCTTTTATTGCATACCCTGGATCTGTGAGTGATGCTCGAGTATTTAGAAACTCAGACATTTATAAAAGTGTAACTCGCAATATGCATGGTTTTTTTAACAATAATTTCATACTAGGAGACAAGGCTTACCCTCTGTTACCATGGTGTGTACCACCATACATTGCACGACGTCGGTTAACACCTGTACAAACTTACTTTAATACTGCTCATGCCAGCACTCGCCAGGTAGTGGAACGGACGTTTGCATTATTTTTTGGTAGATTTCGTAGAATGAAATATTTGGATATGAATCGAACTGATCTCATCCCACAGACTGTTATGGCAGCGTGTGTTTTACATAATATATGTCTTGATCATGATGATTTATTATTAGATGACTACATTCAAGAGGGATTAGAGTTTGTGCAAATGCAGAATAATGATGACATAGAGGAGCAGGTTTTTCAGAATGAAAATGGAGCTATTCAACACAGAGATAATCTGGCAGTTGCTTTATATAATAGACGAAATTACCGGCGATGTAATTAGATATTTTATAATAAAGAACTCTTATTACCAAAAACTTAATTATTAATCTCAGACAAAACTCCAAAAATAAAAAAAATATTCTTACAATAATTATTATAACAGGAACTAAAATAATCCGGAACTATTAAAAAAAAAAACATTAAGTAACCAATTCTAAATTACAGTTTGTCAATTAATTTTTGCATTAAAGTTTTATAAGCATCAATTGCGCTCTTGTTCATTTCTTGCCTCTCTTGATGCCTTCTTTCACGATTCTCTTCAGCCTTTTGTTCTTGAGTTGCTACAGTTTCAACCAAACTGGTAATTTGTTTCTGCAGCCGAGTTGGTTTTGCCGCTGCAACCTCCTGATTTTTTTCCTCTTCATTGTTTTCTGTAGCTTTCCGTGATGAAGAGGCTACTGCAATTGGTGTAACGTTTGGCTTATTACCGAACAGTTCATCCATTTCCTTCAAATATGTAAACATAATTGGACTCTGTCCTGTACCTCGTGTGCCCATGTTATCCTTTTTTTTCATGTATCTGCTTTTTAAGTATTTAAATCTGGTTTCGCATTGTGATGCAGAATATGGAAATTTGGGTATATCTTCTTTAATAACTTTCCACACCGCCTCATTCTTCATTTTAGATTTAAATAATTTTTCGTGCTTTTTATATGACTCGAATAGATGTAAAGTATCTTCCCTATCCCACTTATGGTTCTCACAGCTTACAGAGTTGTCAGTATCGTTACTAGAATCTTCTGTAGCTTCAGGTTGTGCATCTGTTCGAGTCTGATTGTTACTGTCAGGGGCTTGAGTTATCTCTTCCTCAGGTTCTAAAATGCCAAAAAATTGGAATAATTCGTGACTTGGCGCCACACAAATCACTTTGTTCTCTATAATAGGTTACATTATCAATATTATGACAATTTGGTTTAGATTAATAAATTACTTACCTTGGGAATCCCATATCATGCAGTTGCCTGCTTCGTCATAAATGGGGGTTCCTTCATGATCTTTAATTAAACTGTGGGCAGTTGCGGTTAATTCTACTTTGTCATAGACTTTGGTCACTTCCATAATTACTACCTCTATTCTCGTCCCTCGAGTATTATTAGTGTAATGTAAATTGTAATCGTTATTATGGTTTGTGGTTATGTTTATGGTAATATTATTTGTTTTAATGCGATGCGCATGTCAGGATAATAATTCTCATAGTTGTTAACCTAGAGGATAAAAAGGCTCTCCGAATAACGTTATCCGAGGTTTTCGAACGCCCTTACAATGTTGCCAAGTTTATCATTTTCCAGTTCTCGAACGGTTTTCGTATGATCTGGATATGTCGGATACAGTTCTCGAACGCAGCCCAGCGCATATGTTGTTGACATTAGATTCATCCTCGTCGTCACTCTCATCATGAACTGATACTTCTTTATCCGAATCTGAAGACGAGTCTACTACTATTTTCTTAGATTTGGGCAACCTCTGTTTACCTTTTTTTTTGATTTTTAGCCTCGATTTCAGCTTTTGCTTGAATTTTTGTTTTTTTAGATAATTGATTATTTTTAAGTTCTGTAATGTTATTTATTTCATTAAGGATTATCGCGACATTACGAGATCTCTTCTTTAGGGTAGTCATAACTGAAGCTAACGGGATGGGAGAAATTTCATTTAGAAGTTTTCCTACACTTCTCTTTGTTGACGGTGGTGTTGTTATTCTAGAACAGCCTGGCTGAGGTGTTTGAGGTCTATGTCGCCCAGAAGAACTTGCTAGTGGTGATTCAGGTCTGTGTGGAGGAGCAATAGTAGGCGTATCTGTCAGCACTGAATTTGAGGGAGCGTCTTCAGATAAAAATGCGTAGCCTGGTATAGCAACTGGATTGAAAGGGATAATGCCAGTTGAACTGAAACCTGATACGGCGTTTTTATATTTTGCTGCACAATTCCATGCTTCCCCTAACAAGTTTTCAAACTGAAGTCGGTTTATCCTTTTTGTGGGATTATTCGTCATAAATTTTTTACAGGCCGTGTAATAATAACTTTTATGCGACTTGAAGAAAGACCTGTCCAACGGCTGTAAAAAATGTGTCGTATGACTAGGAAGGCAAAGAAGAATAATATTTTGTTCTTCTGCGTATTCCAACATTTCGACCCAGTTGCAGTGGCCACACCGGCCATCCAAAATTAATAAAGTGGCACAGTCCCATGCCTTACGAGCACGGGCGTAGCCAGGATTTAGTTTGGGGGGGGGGGGGGTTTGAAGTAAATAAAACAACAAAAATATACTTACATGAAATTTAATATCTATATATTCATCGGAAAAATTACGACACAGGTATTTATAAAGTTCTTAACTTTAAATGAAATGGTTAAGTTAATTTCGTTCCTCTGCGCTAAATCTAAAACCATTAAAGAAGAAATCTTCGGCTTTTTCTTTTAAATTTATCCACTACTTCATCTGCATGAATTTCTGTTCCATAGTGAATGTTCATGAGAGCCAAACCATTAAGTCTGTTTTCACTTGTAGTGTTTCGTAAATAGTTTTTCAGTTTCCTTAGGCTCGAGAAAGACCTTTCTGGGTAGCAGTGGATACAGGAATGGTAGCCAAGATTTGTAGTAATATGTAAATATTAGGATAAAGGTTTTTATCGCACATATAGCAGGCGAGATACTTGTCATCACTGTTTTCCATACTTCAAGTTCTGCTTTAACCACTGATATGTTGCTTTCGGAAAGCAGTGACGAGTACATGGAAATTGCTTCTTCAATTTCAGAACTGGCAGTAAAATTTGAAGGTAGCACACCAGATAATTCTGATACTACTTTACGATGTTTGGTAAACCTTTCAACCAATTCTTGAATTGTATGATCAAGAAATGGAATGAACAAATTAATTTTGTAATACGTGCATACATCCAATGCAGGAATGTTCGGTCTATTTAATTGTCTTCCGACGACGCGTGGCATTCGCAGTATACCACCATTTTCTTCCAGTAAAACCTTTGCGTCTTCATAGAGATGAAGATATTCGACGTCAGTGTTGTTTCTCAGGAGTTGTAAGACATTAATAACATCATCTACATGTTTGACTGCCGTGATGAGATCGATGTCAATTGTTTGTAATTGTTTTGATAGCGACAATGTATAGCTCATAACTTTTTGAAGAATCACTAAACTCATCACAAAATCCGAAGATCGAAGCGTACTTATCAATTGGGCGGCTTGTTGCGATGTTTCCTTATTGTGATTAAATTGGAGTTCTTCGAGAGCATTCACAATCGCTGAATAAATTTCCCTGAATCTTATAATAGCTTCATGTTTGTGGACCCACCGTGTTTCACACATTGAGAGCAAGCTTTTTTGGTTACCGACTGGTAGTAGCTCTTCAAGCTCTTGAATTTTGTCTTTCAACAAAGCAGTGCGTTGAGCAGAATGTCGAAAGTAGGAACCAACAGACTGCACAATCCCAATGCAATTTCGGACATTTGCTAATGAACATGAATCAGCAATAGCAAGGTTGAGAGAGTGTGCACTACAGTGTACATAAAGAGCAAGAGAACATTCGTGGCGAACATAAGCTTGGGCACCGTGCAAATACCCACTCATAGCTGCAGCCCCATCGTAACCTTGACCAACCACATGAGAACATTCAAGTCCATGCTTTTTCAGAGCTGTGATAATAAGATTTGCGAGACCGGGTCCTGAAACATCGACCGTTGGAATGTACTCAAGGAACGTCTCTTTAAGTCTGGTGTTTATTATCTGTAAAATCAACATATCGAATACATAACGATACTTGTTCTACACGTCCGATGTCGGTGGTTTCGTCAGCCAGAATCGCAAATAGTTTGGCTTTCTTTACTTCTTCAATTATTTTATGTTGAATTAATTCACCACAAATGTCAATTATTTCGTTTTGCATCTGAGGGCTTGCGTACAAGGCATTCTTCTGTGAAGTATTCAAATACTCAGCCAGATCTTTATCTCTAGACTCAGTCGCAAACCGCAACAGGGCTCTAAAATTACCATCATTCTGCAGTGGTTGTTCAGGTTCTGGTGTAATTTGTATGCGCCCCGAATCGATTTTACCTCTCAAGGAGATGCCTTGTTTGCCGCAAAAAATGATTGCTTTTACGATGGGGATTAGTTTCTTTCGATTCTCCTCTTGTTGTCTCTTTCTTTCAGAAGACAGCTGTTCAGTGACCGAAAAAGCCTGCGAAGACATTACTTTTAGAAAGTTATCTGCCAGTTCCGAATTTCGCTTGTAGTATCCCGATTTCGCATGAGCTTCAAATATTTCTAGGGCATTTTTCCATTTACAAAAAGGTTCGGTTACCAGCTGGCCGATCCATTGATGACTGCCTTTACCTTCATCAAGCGAACGTCCATTACCACGCAAACTCTGCAGTATGCTCCACTTTTATATTCCGAATATGACAACCAGGGGTATCTCTCCATCCATTTCAATTGAAAGCGCAAGTTTCGTTTTGTGGAAATGGGAAACTTATAATCTCTGGGTTGGTTCCATGGCGTTTTTAAAATTTGGACTTTAAAATATTCATCCAAGATTTTTTCTTGATTGGCGTAAAAACCAACATCCAACTTAGCTACAGTTGTAAAAGATGAGGTAACAGGCAAGCTGGCCTGTTGCAGACTAGATGTAGATTCGGCAGTTGAAGGTATCGAACAGGGCACCAGCGACATGGCATCGATTTCGATATTCGGTATTGTGATTGAGGTCGAGGGCCCGCTTGTCATCGCAGTCTTCTTATCAGCATGCAAGGTAGCTGAAGCTTCGATAGCTAAATCCAAATTTGTTTCTTTATTAGAAACCCCTTGACTACACCACTTTTTCCAGTAGTCCATACCTTTAAGTTTATTATCCTTCCTTTTTTTCCCCACCATTTTTCGACAGTACACTTAATTCTCTTCAGTATTCGTTCACCACTTTTCACTTTTATTCGCTTTGAGTTCGCATGGAACAATACTGCCGTAAGCGCGGTCACGCGCCGCTTATATAGCAGCCCAGTAGCCGTCCAGAAACTTCCACAAAGCTCCGCTCATTACGGTCGAGGGGCGTGGGCCACGCCGCGTGGCGAATAATCGAGAAACAACGCAAAGTTTCCATACAATACAAAATAGTTCGGCTACTCGACTAGAGATGGCGTTATATATTCAAATGTAATAATTTAACTCTCTTCACTGCTCGTATTTTTTTGGTATAATATTAGGTAATATTTTGCTTATTTCGGGGGGGGGGGGGTTGAACCCCCAAAACCCTCCCCTTGGCTACGCCCATGCTTACGAGGCACAAAGTGATTCTTCAACCAGTCAAAAAATATGTCTGCATTCGAGTAAGCAGATTTTTGAGACATTTTTATAACAGTACCTGGTGGCATCACATCTTTCCATTCTTCTTTGCAATATTTTCCTTTCATAATGAAATACGGAGGTAAGAATGAACCTTCCGCATTACAGCAGGTAACAACTGAAATAGCCATAATTTCTTCCAGTAGCTTAAAATAGTTTCCAACGCTTTCCTTATTGAGTGCTACCAAACGATGCATTGATACACCTTCAGATTTTCTAATAGTTAAAGCAGGGTTACGTCTTAAAAAGGAATTAAGCCAATCGTATCCAGCCATTTGTTTTGTGCGATCAAATGTGTGTTTAAGTTTTCGTTTATCTGCCAAATGATATGCCATTGTACGTACAGATTCTCTCGTCGGCGTAAATCCAGTACTCTGCAACTTTCTAATGTGGAGCACGATCTTTTTTCATTTTCTACACCTAAGACACACGAACGTCCGATGTTTCCTTTTTCCTTATTTTTTGTCTTCAGCCGTCTCTTCAGCGTTGATCTTGGGATTGAAAATGCTATAGCTGCTGCGTTGACTCCCGTACTATTTTCAACTGCTTTGAAGGCGCTCTCTAAGTCAGCTTGACGCCTCTACTACTACCGCTTTTCCTTTTATACACAGTAGGCATTTGATACCTGTGAAATCGCAACAAAACCAATATTAATTCTTAACAGTTGACTGGTTCATATATACCGTTTATCATTGGACCATCTAACCCAAATGTACGGGTTAGATGAGCCAGCTGACACTCAGCTTGTAAATTGCCAGGCGTTACTATTTTAAGGTTAGAATGATGAAATTGGCTTTTATTTTTTGATCTAGAAAGTTTTAGTTGAAAAAAACAACTCCCAATATTACACACTCACATTCATTATATAAATGTCAAAAATTCGACCCTAACTAGAAATTAAATATGATTATAACTTACTTTTTGGACAGCTCACGTTCACCGCAATAACACCGCATACAACCACTAATGAAACGAATACAATAATGGAAGCCTATTGCCCTCTTACAAATAGTTATAGAACTACAGCGAAAGTCCATCTAACCCGTTGGTCTATCTATACCGGATTTACGCTATATGTCGTAAATTTGTTACCCACCAGTTTATGTGTGTAAGAGAGGGGCCGGCCGAGACTCTTGGTGGTGGGGTAACAATTGAATCACACAGTTTTATTTTCGAACAACACACAAAGAACTTTATTGTTAAATAAATATGAACAATAATAATAAACAAGAAAACAGTGAAAGATATATATATATATATATATATTTATATACAATGCTTGCTACTTAAAATGTTTAATTACAGTGTCACTAACCACTTGAAGGGGAGGGAAAAGGGGAACACTCGCGTACTCCTGTGTTTTTGTGCGAGACTTGGGGACGTGAACACCCGCGTAAGTTAATTGGTACGGCACTCACTTCACTTAAGGCGTCGGGCCTGGTAGCAGTACGGCCTGGTGCGTTGGGCCTGACTTGGAGACGGCTTGAAGACGTCGGGCTTGGTGGCAGTACGTCCTAATGCGTTTCGCCTGACCTGGAGACGGCTTGAAGGCGTTGGGCCTGGTAGCTGTACGGCCTGATACGTCGGGCCGGTTAGCAGTACGGTCTGGTGCGTTGGGCCTGACTTGGAGATGGCTTGAAGGCGTCGGGCCTAGTGACAGTACGGCCTAATGCGTTGGGCCTGACCTGGAGCCGGCTTGAAGGCGTTGGGCCTGGTGGTAGTACGGCCTACTGCGTTGGGCCTGACTTGAAGATGGCTTGAAGGCGTCGGGCCTGGTGGTAGTACGGCCTAATGCGTTGGGCCTGACTTGAAGATGGCTTGAAGGCGTCGGGCCTGGTGGTAGTACGGCCTAATGCGATGGGCCTGACCTGGAGATGGCTTGAAGGCGTCAGGCCTGGTAGCAGTACGGCCTGGTGCGTTGGGCCTGACCTGGAGATGGCTTGAAGGCGTCAGGACTGGTAGCAGTACGACCTGGTGCTTTGGGCCTGACTTGGAGATAGCTTGAAGGCGTCAGGCCTGGCAGCAGTACGGCCTGGTGCGTTTGGCCTGGCCTGGAGGCGGTTTGAAGGCGTCAGGCCTGGGAGCAGTACGGCCTAGTGCGTTTTGCCTGACCTGGAAACGGCTTGAAGGCGTCAGGCCTGGAAGCAGTACGGCCTAGTGCGTTGCGCCTGACCTGGAGGCGGCTTGAAGGCGTCAGGCCTGGTAGCAGTACGGCCGAGTGCGTTGACCGGACCTGGAGACGGCTTGATGCTTCTTCAGGCAATGAGCCTCTATTCCGGTGATGCTGGGTGAGATTTCTGGATGACTATGGTAGAGTTGTTGTAGAGGCTTCTTGTTGATTCTTCCTTGAAGGTCTGTTGAAGAACCAGTCGGGACTAATCGGAGAACTGAATGCCGGATCTAGAGTTTGCTCCCAAATTTATAAGGGTCCGTATAACACAGAGGAGATACACTCTTGGTTTTAATTGGTGCTTGCTGATGTCAGCACACCGCTAATTGGTCCATGACATCACGTCACACGTTGTCTATGAATTTCTATGGCCTTTCTTTCCATTGGTGTTTGCTGACATCAGCATTATGTTCATTCGCTATTCACTTTCGCGCGCGTTCTTATGCACTGGGCGGAGCGTCACAGGAACACTTATTGTCATTGGTAAGGGGTTCACACTCTGTTCTGCACGGACCTGGGACGATATTGTGAGGCAGCGTCGTATGATGTCATGGAGGGCGGGGTCTTCATATGGTAACAAATTTTGCGTTCTATTGTCGGGACGCGATAGCTAGCGAAGTGCGTCATTAACCAACATTGACGTCTCAGCAGGGCAATATTGCCGTACTGATCGATTTATAATTGACAACCGCAAATTGATGATATGTATTATGTTAAATGTAAGGTTAGAAGTAGAAGCGAACAGCGAAATCCATAACCTATAAATGTTATCAATCTTATGCAGACTAATTAAGTACAATTTTTTATAAAAATCGCAATCCTTTGGACATTTAAATAAGTAATTTAACGTCATCTACATTATATGATAATGTCAAATGTATTCTGAAAATATTGGTAATTAAGCGCAAAATATTATTTACACCTATGTCAATTAGTGTTTTACATTTTACGATCTATGGTGTACTTGAATTTATTGTTTAGCTACAAAGGATTAAAAATATTCAGTGATTATATTATTTATTGCTGAAACAACAGTTCGAATATGTTAAGGAATGTTAAAATCACTATTTAAGCTCGGTTGAATGAAAAAGCTCATCTATGAGCAAATTTGTCAGGTATTGAGATTAAGAAACTTTATTAGTTTGTTACTATAAATTTCTTGTTGCTTTTGCCATAATATGCTTAGCTTTTGACATACATGCTACACAAAATCTGCTTTCAAGTTAAAAATACTGATGTAAATACTACAATAAAAACTCGGATAATTTTTGCCATAAAGTTTATAATAAACTTACTGGATACATTTATGATGTTACAGAATGAATTTAAATGTGTACATTATTAATACAAGGTGTATACATTTGATAAAAATTTATAAATTGTATTAAGAAAAATGTTTTACATGTGATTTTGTTTTACATTTCACAGTCTACATCGTCATGGTCATCATCATCCCATTCATCTGTATAAGAATCGTCATTTAAGTTCATTATTAATTGCTGTTCTTCATCCCTATCAAAGCCCACTTCTCTGTCCCACCATATTTGTATTTCCTTTTCTGTATGTTTAATTGTATTCCTCCAAGTTTCTGTAGCGATTGTAGAAAGTGCTTCTTCCCACATTTTGATACAGTTTGCGACACCTTCCCCATCTCTTCCAATGTGCCTATTGTAATATGTCTTTGAAATTCCCCATAAATGTTCAATTGGGTTAAACACACAGTGATAGGGTGGTAAACGTAGCACTTTATGCCCATACTCCTCGGTAAGTTTATCAGCAGCATAAACCTTTCTTGGCTTATTCCTAGAATTAAATGTAACAATAAAAGTAATGATAATTAATTTCGGCTTATTATACTTACAATAAAGCTAACTGCAGTAATTGTGGTTTCAATAAATTGTCTTCAAAGGTAATACCTTGCTCATGTAGCCATGCTTGTATATCACTCTTCTTCCAACTAGAAGTTGGTGATTTATTCACCACATTAAAATGATAGCTTGCATTGTCCATTACTATCATGGATGGGTGCTCCAAATTTTTTAGTAATTAGTTTTCAAACCAGTTTAAAAAGTTTCTTTCATGCATTTCACCATGGTAATCAGGATTTCTTGTGCTTGATGAAAATATAAGCGAAGCTCCAGGAATAAAACCATCCATGTTACCAGCATGCACTACAATATATCTAAAAAAATAAATATGTAGTAATTGTTATTAATTACAGTATCTATATGCTATCCGTTTACCATCACTTTTTACTTTCTTAACTGTCTCAACATTTTTGTTTTGCCATGGCCAATTTACAGAACCATTTTCAAATATCCATGTTTCATCGAGGTACACCAATTGAGGACTCCGCAGCAAGAATGACGCAGCTCCATAAAAGTCGATTTTGAGAAAATA
The DNA here is from genome assembly GCA_963170755.1 of Amphimallon solstitiale. Lineage (NCBI taxonomy): Eukaryota > Metazoa > Arthropoda > Insecta > Coleoptera > Scarabaeidae > Amphimallon > Amphimallon solstitiale. The sequence goes on along the minus strand of OY720677.1, from coordinate 46,801,960 downwards.
AAAAAAAACTTTTATACGCCATATTTTGTTAGATACCACTTTTACGTTTTAAACTGCCAAAAGCACGTACCTTAACAATTACAAATACCGAAAATCTTCTAAAAATATAATATTTTAAAGCAAATAAAAAGTTGTTTTTTAATGGATCTACGTCATTCTTGCACCAAAACTTCAAAAAGTGTGCGTGTCTGCAATAATGAAAGAGCTAAAATTACATTTGAACGCAAAATTTGTATATATTTATTACATAAACTTTATTCAATGTTACTCATTAAACAAAAACAATAATAATAAGTCATAGAATCTAATACTATTCAATAGTTTCTTCGTCGTTGGTCATTTCGACGTCACTACCTGTGTTCCCCTGAGCAAAAGTTAATTTTTCATAGTAAGATAGGTCGTTTTTTGGCACGTATTGATTTGCCAGCACCATCACGTTGTCATATTTTACTTTTTTCAATGGCAATTTTTCTTTATACAGTTGATTTGGTGCCGTATTGGTATCTAACGTAGAACGTTGAATATTGAATGTACTATAGATAGGTACATTACAAGACTCGCTGCACTGGATTCCACTGTTTGCTTCATATAAAATCAGTTTGTATTTGCTTATCGCAAATTTCTGTCTATGCTGGTTGATGACTGTTTTCTTAAAATGTGGCTTTAAATAATTTACAAAGTCAAAAATCATGTTTTGTTCTACTGGGACCACTTCAAAGTTTCTGCTGCATTTGCCATAATGTGTCATATATTCTTGAGGAGTAAATATTCGTTCGATTTTTCGTAATGCTTTTTCTACAACCCCAAATGACCTGTCACATGGCAAGAAGGAGTGGCCAGGTTCAGGATATCGATGAAGAATCGACTGAAACTGTTTAGTTTGGGCCAAAGTGAATAGATATTGTACTAGGCTTCCGTTCTTGTTTTGAGCAGCGCAGTTGTCTGAGAAGATGTACAATGTTTTCACATCCTTGGACATTATATTTTTTAAATAATGATCTAGGAAGCTAATGGTTTCATTGGGTGTCTTTTTGCCAGTGGTTTCATCATACATGTAAAAATGCGAAATTCCTGTTTTGGCTGAATAAATGCAGAAATTAAAAACCCATAACTGCCTAAGATAAAATGCATCTCCTGAGGGGACTTTAGGTAAAGGTGCATTCTGTTGATGATCAAAGCAGAGTACTTCTACCTCGGGATTATTTTTAGCTTCTTCTGTTTTTTCTTTGAGTGCATCAAAGAATACTTGAGCTCTGCTTACATGGAGCTGTTTAGAAGTTTTAATTTGGTTTAATTCTTCATCGGGTAAGGGTAGCTTAAGTTTATTTTCATATTCGTCGCAAGTCTTGCAAGTGTCGGACCGTGGGCTGCCAAACGAAATATTAAAATTAGCCTTGAAATATCTAAAGTAGAAGTCGTAAGTCACTTTCGGACGGAAAAGATGTTTTTTATCTTTTAGGCCATATACATCAAACATATCTTTTTCATATTTTTCTAGATATAATTCATACAGCTTCTTGACATTTAATTCCGGTGAAAGATACATTTTATTATTATTTTTTTGACGACTGTAATGAGACGATCTCTTGTGAAAACTGCGAATATGGCTATCTACTTGCTCAACGATTTCTGGGGGGATCATGTTGGGTCTAGTGTGATGCTTTCCACGACCATCCTTAGGAGATGTGATAGCGTCGTTAGATTTTAAGAAAGCTGACAAGCGATCAATTCTTTTAGATGATATACCATGAACCGCACCAAATGCTTTTTTGCATACTCGGTGGGATTTTGAACCAATACGAATCTGGAATTTAAAAAAATGGATTATTTCAGAAAATAAATTGAAAGGTGAGTAAGTACTTACCATGTATTTATGGGAAACGTTTCGTTGCCGACCATTTCCTGTCTTAGGACGTTTTCTGGTTACTTCTGACGTACTTATTAGGCCTACAAGGTAAGTATCCTGCATTACTTTCTCGCCAATTTCATTAAATTTATTTAAGATCTGCGTTCTCTCCTGTTCATTAAAGTTTTCGAAACATTTAAATTTGCATTTACAGTCTTCGCCAACCACTCTAGGACCGACCATTTTGTTCACACTATTAAGATATCTTGCTCCAGTAGCCAAAAGTTTCTTTTTCTTATTTCGAACCCACTGCGATTCATTTACAGACTTCCTGTTTGTTTTTCTAACCTCCAAACTATCACTATCACTACTTGATGTGCTACTGTCGGCTGTATCTGCCACATATTCATCACTGGAACCACCACTAAAAGGTTCAGGTTCACTGTCCAATTCGTCTAACATATTACACTTGTTATCAACTCAAAAATAACAACTAAGAATATTATAGCAAAGGTAGAAAACTAACGCAAACAGTTAAACTACTAAAATATCTAATAAACGTCAAAACAAAATGCGATGCGCGTTTGGGGCAAGAGCGACGTAGCTCCGGAGCTACGTTTTTCTTGCTCCAAACACAGTATGACGCATCTCCATTATTACATGCTTTAGTATACCCAATTACCATACCTGCGTCGATCTTGCACCAAACGATAGCTAATATTTTGATCATTGTAAACAGCGCATAACCCCGATTTTCGTTAAAACTGGAGCTGCGTCGTTCTTGCTGCAAAGTCCTCAATTACCAAAAATTATTCTTCATATTGTGAACATATTGTTGTAAAAAGTCTACCCGTGCTATAACAGTGCGTGGCAGTTCCACTAGACCTCTACGGGGATCATCTTTCCTCCATTCGAAACCAATATTTCTTAGAACTAAACCCAGTGATGTTAAGCTTCCATTAAAAATAGGAGTTGTAACAAAGATCTCCGAGTAATATGCTGTTCTGAAAATATATCATATTTATAACCGTTCAGGTAGTACTTGTATATCTATTCATATATGCTTATTAGTACGATACATTTTATAAATGACATGACGTATCGATGTTTCTATGCCAGGTTCTAGATCGCGAATAGGTTTTTGCTTTCTTCCTTGTTTTCACTGGACTGGTGAGAGGTTGATTTGCCTTCATGCACTGCGATATTTTTGAAACTGTACACACATGTATATTTAATGCTGCAACAATTCTCTGAAATGTTAAGGAATTATGTAATTTTTGCATTATAGTGATTGCCAAACACATGTACGTACATCTTGAACAGCTTTAAATGGTATGAAAGGACCTCCTTCATCGCGTTCCCTCTCAAAAAAGGTTATTAGTGAAGCAAGTAATTGTTTCGATTGCTTACAAAAGGCTTTAGGCATTGCGATAATAATAATAATAATACGCACCTTTACTTTTCAAAAAAACTGTTTTTAAATATCATACAAATAAACGGAGGCAAAAAAACACGAAATACAACAGGGAAGAAAAAATATAGGTTATATGACACACAATAACAAGATTGACAGTGACTGATGAATTGATATCGGCTACGTCGCATACTTGTATTCACATCGTTAAAAATATTCACAATCTGTAAAATCATAATCAACTCGAAACATGTGTTGTTTTATCAAAAATGTAATAAATTTTAACTAAGTAGTGCTACTATATGTAAAACAAATAAACTAACGACATTTTAATACATATTGCATTTAAAATGTTTTCAAATGGGCTAATATAGATATGACATCATGTATACTTCATTGATGACGTGCAACGCTAGCTATCGCGTCCCGACTATATATATTTATTAAGAGTATAAAAATATTTAGAGCTAAATTTGCAATATTTTTTGTATACATGAAATTTCAAAATTCGGACCGGAAGTAACACTTTTACTCTTAGGAAGTAGCACTTTTTTTCGAATATCTTGCAAAGTATGCATTCTATAGCGGTTTATTAAGAGAATGGAAGTACTTAGAATATGATTTTAAATAATTTTTGTATAAAAAAATCTTAAAATTGTATAGTTTGAAACGCTCAAAGTCGAAGTCGTGTGGTGGCCACACCTCATTTTTTACCCTGCAATCACTTTTATGTTGAGAAATTCTCTGCTTTAACTGTTGGGAAGTCTGACTGATATAAATGCCCTCGCAATCAATTCAAGGAATCTTGTAAATGACTTACACCGACCGAGTAAAGGTGTCTTGGCCTTGGTCCTTGTGAATATATTGCTTATAGTAAGAGAATTATTTTTGGCTATTGTGGTATTAGGGCAAGGCATAAAATGCTTGACAATCTGTTCAGTCAAATTATTAATGTGTAGACCTTTTTTGTACGTTACTAATTGTTTGTTACTTGAAAAATCAAAGAAATTAGAGTTGTATATTAATTTGTTTAGCAAACGTTCTGTTTGTCCATTATTTCGAAAAATGAAGAATATTTTGTTCAAATTTGTGTCCACAAACGAACTATGACAGACATACGTAATTCTGTTTTTTATTGCAATTACAGTGTTGTTTTTGGGTGTGTGGGTTGTGGGAATGGAAGTTGATAAAACGCTGTGGGCTTTTTTGTTACCAGTTTAAAATAATTTAATTGATATCACTTCTTATCATTGGTGTGTTCAAAAAGGTAATTGATTTGTTAGTTAGTTGCAGTTTCTCTAGTAAATTGCCAATTTGGGTTAATTGAATTGAAGGTTTCCAGTGCTGTTTCTGTCATATCATTGGGCACAGCATAAACCAGATCATCAACAAATTTATATATAAAATGTAAACGATATGGAAGGTTGTAAATCACATTGTCGAACACAGTAAGTAACACCAAAAAACTAGGTTTAGTAATGTTTACTTTCGTGAATTATCCATACTAAATTTACATGTCAAATGTCAAAACCATAAAGTATTGAAGTGTCAGTACTGTTTAGTATTTTTATTGTTCATTGTTCATCAGTCGAATTACCTCACTATCAAGACAATATATGTACTCCATGTGATAAGGCATGTATCAATCCTGTTTGAAAAGGTTTACACAAATATTTTTGATATGACCTTCCAATTTTTCCGATATATGTCTAATACAACATGTATGGGACATTGATGGTTGAGGAATTTTGACATGTTCACCAGAAACCCCATAGTTCTTCTGATATGAACTGATAATATGATGAAATATGGTATTTCAAGAAGAGATTGACAGGTTATTGGAATTTATGCCATGATTCATAACTTAGAAGATTAACCGCATTATTCATAAAATACTTGAAGTGTTTACTTTTATTTTACACTTTTGTCATATGCTAATTATGTATTGTAATTTCAGTCACTAAATTGTATTGTAATCAAGCACATACGGAATGTACTTTACACATATTAAAATTTACAATGGTTGGGTTCACCGACTAGAACATGAGCAGAAACTCATCAATGATCGCTCCATAAACATGTTTACGTCTGGTGAAAGATATAAAAGGACAGCCTTGACAGCTATAACCTAAAAACGTAACTTACTTATATATCAACATATCTATACCAACTATCTATAGTTTTAATAATATGGCTGATATTTGAAATATTCTGCTAGACGACGATGTGTTGAATATACACATAGCAGAACATGTTATTAACGAGTTAGGCGAACCTCTGGCTGACGATTATAATTTAGTGCCAGTTTAACGAAATATTATTGTTCGAAATGAAAATTATTATGAATATACAATACCCCATTATGAGTTACAACAGTTTCGAGATCATTTTCGAATGTCGAGAGAAACTTTTAACGTAAGTAAATTAAGTATGAAATAGTGCTAGATAAATTAATCATTCATCTATTTTAATTTCAAATACCTTATATTTTAGGAACTTTTAAATACTATTATTAATAATCGAAATATCCATAATGATATCATCCCATTAGAGAAGAAACTGATGTTTACAATTTGGGTATTGAGTAAACCTGAAACTTTTATTGCTGCAGGAGATCGATTTGGTCTATCGAAAAGTACTGGCCATAAAATTTTTAAAGAAATGGTTGAAAATCTTCAAGGTTTAATACCCTTATATATACGCTGGCCTAATAGGGGAAATTATAATGCTACAGCTAATGTAATTAAAGAAATACAAAAAAAAACCTAACTTATGTTGAATAATATACTTATCATATATTTGAAGCTCGGTCGCAAGGATTTCCAGGTGTGATTGGAGCGGTAGACGGATGCCACATTCCATGTAAACAACCGCCTGGTAATCCAATAGATTATTATAACAGGAAGGGATTTCATTCCATTATATTACAAGGTATGTAATTGTATTTTTGCTTGATTGTTGAATTTTTATATGTTTTTTTTTAGGAATTTGTAATGAAAATGCAGTATTTATAGACATTTTCATTGGAATGCCTGGGCGAATGCACGATGCACGTGTTTTCAGAAATAATCAAATAGGACAACAATTACTGGGAGATAACATGTTTCTGCCAAACAATTATCACATAATAGGTGATTCTGCTTATCCATTACATCGCAGATTAATGACGCCTTCTAGAGATAACGGTCATTTGACACCAGCTCAAATTAGATATAACACAAAATTATGTATGATTCGCTCAATAATAGAAAGAGCTTTTGGATTGTTAAAAATAAAATTTAGACGGTTGAAATATCTTGATATTAGCGATTTTCAATTGGGTAATAGTATAATTGCTGCTGCATGTGTCGTTCACAATTTTATTTTACTGCAAGGAAATCCTCAAGATGATTACAATCTGGAAGATGGCAATGTTGAAATAGAAGTGTATGATGTAGATGAGAATGACCAATTTGAATTAAATATTGTAGGAGAAGATAAAAGAAATGACATTGTGCAACTTTATAATTAAAAAAATTAATAAAACACTTTAAATGTACATATGTTCTTTTATTGTCAACAATAACTAAAACAAACTGTAGGTGTATAATAATCTATAAAACTAATCTTTTTTTTATTTCGAGAGCAAGATTTTCTAGAGCTTGTACTCTCTTTTCCTCTAGATCTAAATGTCTTGTTCTTAACTCATTTAACAGCCTGGATCCAGTCTTCTTTATTTTATTTATTTTATTTTCATGTTGCTCTAAATTATTTGATTGTGGGGACGAAGATGTAGCTGTAGAAGGTGTACGTACTGTAGGTGATGATAGAGATGGTGACAAATTCTCAATGTACAATGGCAATGTTGACCCAGATGAACGTATTATAGGAGGTGCAGGGCTGCTGTTACTTGATGGCATTGGCACAGGTGTTGCTGACGATAAGGAGGAGCAAATAGGTGACATATTTAAGGAGCTAGTTGATGGTATAGATGTTACCAAAGATGAGCAAGTAGTTGGTGTCATATTTAAAGAGCTTATAGTTGGGCCATAATTGATCGTTTTGTCTTCTTGGAATATTTCGTCTACCTTATCAAAATATTTCCAACTGACCCGACTGCAGCCACTACGTTTGTTGTTGTCCTTAATATTTTTATAGTGCTTTTTCATGTTTCGTAATTTCCTATCTAGGGCATCTGCTGTGATAATATGTCCATGACATAAAAATGTCTTTTTAATATCAAACCATAATCCCTTCTTTTTTATTTTAGGATCTCGAAACTGATTCTTTTTTTTATCGTACTCTGTTAGAAGTAATTCAGTTGTAGCCTGCGTCCAGTGAAATTCAGGTGACTCTGTAACTATATCGACTGTATTTTCAGTTGCTTTATGTTATAATTACCCAACTAACCTTTACTATTGTCAAAGTCTGTAGCCGTTTCCATAACTGATTCATCTGCAGCTTCATTTTTATCCACATACTGCTTGAAGTAATAGTAGTCTGCAATAAAATTCAATCGTTAACCTACTCTACAAGCAAGTACACCGTGTCTGCAAATGTTTGTAGCTGACAGCTACTGTCAAATTTTGGTTAGTTGGATAGTTAAACAATTTATTCTAATCAAAACATCAATACTAACCATTTTCGAGTTTATTATGGACATCTTCTTCATCGGAGATGGTATATTCCATTCCTTCCACAACATACACTTTCGTTACTTCTTTTCCCGCTATTTGTAATACAAAAATAAAACAGTTTATGCTAAAAGATCGCAGAAATTTTATGCTACCAAGTATGGCGACCGCTACATCAAACATGTTGAATGATCATAGTCAGGCGTCCCTTGTTCACCGAAATTTTCAGGAACAGTTGATAAACGGTTGTGCCGAGTGAACGCACCCAATGAAATATATTTTTATTCAAAATAAGTTGTAGATGGTACAACGTAGATATAAAATTGTGAAATTGATATGAACACTTTTTAATGTTAAATTAAATACATTTTGAAAACAATTCATATTTTCTAGACTTGTCAGAATGAAATTTTTAATTTAAATACTGAAGATACTATTTCCATGAAAGTAAAATATATAATGAATCAGTTTACGGAAGAAGTCGTAAACATATTAAAATCAGAGATCCTGAAATTGAAAACAGAAAATGATTTATTAAAAGATGAAATTTCTAAATTAAAAGAATGTGTTACTGAATTAAGCGGCAACATGAAATATGGGAACAAAAAAACATGAGAAAGGAAATGTATAGAATTAAAAAAATTGATAATATAACCAATACGTACGCCTCTCCCAATCGCTTGAATTCCTCCTGTTCTTCCTTGTGATCGGAAACCGAAGCCTTGTTCTTGTCAAACTTACTGGAAAATTATTCTTTACCGAAAGCTGCCCAACATGCTGATTTTCACAACTACTTTGAAGAAAAAGCTTTTCACTTGGAAAAGCAATTGGAAGCTGAAAGAGATCTCACTCTGATGCAAAATGAGTGGATAAATAAAGATAAGGATGCCAGTATGTACCTGTGTTGCAAGTTAGAAGAGGGTAAGCGCAAGCTTTCTTACTTCACTAGCAATGGTGAAAATTCCAATTTTTAAAAATAAGTTAGATTTGTAAGTTTGTAAGTCAAAAATTATTGTAAACAAAATTTTTGTAAGGAAGAGGAATGTAATGTATAGTGTAATGTAAGGATGAGAGGTTGACAGTCATCCTGTAGAAAACAACAAATATAGCAGGAAGGATATTTGTCATAGCATCAGGAATCGAAGTTAGGTATTCACCACGATTATACAGGGTGAGTCATTAGTAGCCGCTTCTTCGATTGCTCGTTTGTGTTTAAAATAAAAGAAAAAACAATTGGTAGAAAATCCATGGTTGCTTGTGGCGCATATTGTAAAAATACTTTAAGCTCTGGCGCACTTCTGGTTTCATCGGAAATGCACGAAACTTAATTTTTTTTAATGACTCACCCTATATATTTTTGGATTTTCTTGTACTGCTTTAAATTGTCTGTTCGACTGTTTTTTCTTTTTCAAAATTGAGCCAATAGTTTTTGAGTTATTAATTTTTTTTGAAAATACATATTTAACCAAAACACGTGTTCAGAAAAAAATCATTTTCACATTGTTTTTAAAAGCAAAACCATTAACTTTGGTGGTGCTTGTAGCCAAGAAAATTCTGCATCATTTGGTAAAGTTGCACTCGCCAATACCTCAATAAAATTTGTTTTTTCAAAGCCTACTTCCTGAAATTTTCATTTACCAAAAACTTATTTTTTTTAAATGGAACACCCAATATTTTTATTCAGGCATTTTGTTCCTTTTTTTATTCTCTTTCATTTTTGTTAACAATGTCCTATACCTATCTTTTGTAATTTCTGAGATAATCACTATAGGAGCAATTAGCGGTCAATTAAAGAACTACGAGCGCCGTTGTTCTATGCACCAAAATATTCGTTCAACCAATGGAAGGCAGGGATGGCGCCCGACTTCCTTAGCCAACAGTCAAACAAAGTAAATGTTATATCCAACTATCCCAAAAGTAATAATTTTATAGAATGAAGAGCATCGCATTTCAATTTTTTAATTCCGGCAATGTCCAGTTGCAGTATTTCATTTTTAACACTGTTGGTTAACATCGAAATAAAATAAAGGTTACTGACATATTTGAAGATGTCTTCAAAAAGTTTTGAACAACCGTTCGTAGATAGCGAAGATACCCTCCTTCATTAACATTTTCATCAAATAAATACGGTCGAATTATGTAATTACCCATTATTCCTCCCCGCAGTTTTAATGACCAACGATTTTGAAAGTTTACTGGTGTGATAAAGTGGGGGATTTTGTGTGTTATAATAACGGAAATTGTGACGATGAACGTATTCACTTTAATAGAAGGTTTCGTTGGTAAACAACAAAAAATTGAGAAAGCCAGTATAATTTATCTGCTGCCATTTGACAAAAATGTAAGCAATTCTGAAAATTTCTTTCATCTAACCCTGTGTATGAATATGCTACGGGTGAATTTCGTATTTCCTAATTATTCTGGATTCTCAAATTTGACTTACATCTAACTGCCGACTAATTTTCGTAGTACTTGTATGGAGGTGTTCAACTACACTCGTAAGTACCATAAACGTCTTATCTTCACCAGTTATTGATTTTCTGCTTTTTCTTTCATATTCAATGCTTTCTGTTCACTCAAACCTTCCACTTTATATTTTCGAAGGTTTCTGGCTTCGGTTGACTTCTACCAGGGATCGCTGTGCATAAAGTCTGGATGCTAGTAAAGAGTTTCTTTCAGATTCACCCAAAATGTCAATCATATCTATTAACTCTTTATAAGAATAATTCATTTGGATGATAACTAATAGCAATGCTTTTATAAGTTTAACATAAATGTATACCGACTTTCTTTAACAGTTGACTCAGGCAGTCAGCCGCATTCCAGCCTTTATTGGACCAATACTTGGGTGTAGAGAACAGCGCCCGTAGTTCTTTAATTGACCGCTAATTGCTCGTATAGTGATTATCTCAAAAATTAGAAAAGATAGGTAGAGGACATTGTTAACAAAAATGAAAGAGAATTTAAAAAGGAACAAAATGACTCAATAAAATACTGGGTGTTTCATTTAAAAAAAATAAGTTTTTGATATGTGAAAATTTCAGGAAGTAGGCTTTGAAAAAACAAAGATTCTTGAGGTATTGTCGAGTGCAACTTTACCAAATGATGCAGAATTTTCTTGGCTACAAGCACCACCAAAGTCAATGTTTTTACTTTTAAAAACAATGTGAAAATGATTCTTTTCTGAACACGTGTTTTGGTCAAATATTTTCAAAAAAAAATAATAACTCAATAAATATTGGCTCAATTTTGAAAAAGAAAAAACAGTTGAACAGGCAAATTAAAGCAGTACAAGAAAATCCAAAAATATATAGAGGGTGTCATTTAAAAAAATTAAGTTCTGTGCATTTCCGGTGAAACCGGAAGTGCGCCAGAGCTTAAAGTATTTTTACTTTTTTTATTTGAAATACGATAAATGGCACCGTTCTAATACTGAACGTATGTTAGTACAAATTCTAACTTACGGGTTTAAGCATCAGATGTAAAATACTGCTCTGGAACTACTTTTTCTGTTTTGCTTCGCTACTCCTAACTTTTATTTTGGAAAGTGGTTCAATTAGCACATTTTTTTAAATGAATTGTCACCATCAACAAAATTTTGATTTTTCACTGGTTTTCTTTTTCTCACAGAACGACAGCATTCATCAAGTGTTTCATCAGATGCCGTGCCCTCTTTTTTGTTTCTTTTTGTTTGTAAAGCATCATATGAAATCTAAATAATAAAATAGGTACATTAATAACTATGCTAAAAAGTGTGAAAGACTTTGTTACGCCCGAAACCACGTCGCACTAAGATAGCAGACTAAATCAAGTTAAAGATAACGGAGAATCACAATAGGAGACGTTTGAATCTGGAAAACGCAGGGCCGAGCTAACTCTGTCGCAGACGGCGTGACGGTTCAGATAAACTAAAACACCTAATAGTAGAGCGTCGGTCGGCAACGACGCGAGCGACGTTGTCCGGGCACCAGAACACTATGTTACCTAAACGATAACCTACCTGCGCCTCCTATGAGCAACCACTGGCTGTGCTCCTCCAGCGGGTTTCCTATTGATCATCCTGTATAATCAGTTGCACCTAACCTTACGCTTATTCAACTGCTTGTCACAGATATAATAGATGAAGGTAAGGTATGTTGAGGTAATAATAATAAAAGAAATTATGATATGAAGAAAGGTGCTATATTATTAAAATGGTTCTTTTTTTTTAAAAATAAATAAAATGTTGACAGTTAAATCGTAGAATGTATGATATAATTTATAAATATTTTTTTTTAAACGAAGTAATGTAAATTTGGTAGCAAAAAAAACAATAGAACCTCTGCGCCTCGGCAGGAGGATGGTCGGCGTAGAAACGTTTCCTTGCCTTACAGGCCAATATACATTTGTTATTATAAAACGCCACCAACGGCGAAGTTCCAAATTAAATAGTTACAAGAAAATAAAATTGACTTAAGTTAGCGCACAGGATTTAAAATAATTTAATTAATTAAGTGAAAGGTAAAACGTGAAATTACATAGACAAAATTTTGTAATAATCCAAATAAACAGTTTACATTTTATATTCAATTAAATGACGCTATTGAAAGTTACAATGGAAAACCAGTATTAGTACAAAAGAATCTACTGAGCTTCGGTATTTAAATTTTCTACAATGACTTAACTAATTTCAATAGCTCAGAAATTAAAAAGAACATACGTGAAAGTCAAATTTCTAATCTACGGTAATAAACGTTCTAAAATTATTATCAAATTCAAGATTAAAATTCAACACATCAAAGAGAAATAATATTACGGTATGGAATTTACTAGATTTGTTACAACATTAAATAATCTACACATCAAAGAGAAACATTATTACGGTAATGAAAATACTAGAATTGTTATTAAATTAAAGATATAACACTTCAAAGAGATAAAGTACTACGGTAATGAATTTACTAGAATTATTATTTAATTAAATATTCATCACAACAATGAGATATATTGTTACGGTAATGACATTACTAGAATTATTATTGAATCAAATATTCAACACAACAATGAGAGCCCTTATCAAATCTTCTTAGGGTCACTCTGTATACAGCAATACCAGTTTGCATAAAAATAACAAAAAAATAAATAACGGTAATTTAATTAGGATTAATACGTGACCTTGCAGTTAACTAAGTGGTGCATCAGGTATTTTAGCCACTCAAATATTCTTAGGTCAAATATAGGTAAGATAAAGTCCCGAACTCTGGCATAAAGACGTCGACAATCAGTCGAAAGATACGGTGAAAATTACAACAATAGTTGCACTTATCTGTCAAGACGGACGCAGGTAGGCCGCTAACGGTAACCAAGATGGCGGAGGCCCCCTCGATGAAAATTCCACTTCAACAGACAGGAAGGACGTGTAGGTGCAACCACTGTAGCAACGATAGAAACCACCACGTTCTTCAACGGTAATGTGGGGTGACAATACCAGAAAAATGGCTACTGTGGGCTTTTGTGCCCGTCAATAAAAATCCTATTAAATTAGAAGAGAAAAGAAACAAAGATAAAACCCCGAAAATTAACACAAAGTTTCAATCACTTACCCCAAAATGATAATGGAGATTCCGCGATAACGACTTCACAAGTCACTCAAAGGTGCAAAATTTAGATTCAAAAAAAACCAGCACGTGGCAATTCGTAAATTTCAGGTAACGGTATTTCGATAAAAATTCACGATAAATAACCAAAACTAAGGTATCGATATTTGCTGCTTATTCCATTAGAGCCGCTTACGCGAAAAATCTACATAGATAAAGTAACAAAGTCACTAAAAAGGAAAATAAGCAGATTGCACAATGTTCTCACACGAGAATAGACTATGTAAGTGCCATCGAAAACGGGAACCTTCTTCCATATCTAATGCGCGTCAGCTACACGCATCCTTTCAGAAGTAACAAGCACGGAAATATCTCTGAATGAGAGGCGGGAGAATTCAAATAAACATAGTAGGCACAAAACTAATTTGACAATAAAGGGAGACAGCACCGTGACTTATATAATTGACACAAACCTGCACATAACTTAGACGAAAAGAAAATAACAAACACTCCTTCAATGTGCGTAGAAATTATAAATCAGACAATGTGAAAGGAAAATGCTCGCTAAACAGTTGGTAATGCGTGAAGCATGCGTTACACCGCGACAAAGTAACCAACGTTTGACAGACAGAAAACAAAACAAACCTCAGATGTAGACACAATTTATTACGGAAGAAAACGGATTCTGCAGGTAACTATTGAAATTTCCAACCTCTTAATTCGCGCACCAAACAGGCGGTTAAAGAAAACCCGACCTCGCAATGTTTTGCAGATTAAATCTACGAAGCCCTAACCTCCTAAGGGAAGACATCGACAGACGCTCGACAAGGCAATCAAGGAAGGTAGATGATTGCTATGAACAAATCAGTTCACGACAACAATTTAAAGTATGCCCGTTAATACACAAGATTTCCCTACTTAATACCCCTTGCATTTTTAGTGACATAACTGCGAAGGAAGAATATTAATCAGACGTACAAGAGAGTCTGTGTCTAGGAATACGCATAAACACGTGAGACAGTAAATACACGAGCCTGACTGTTGTCTCGAAGAATTTAAGGCCACAAATAAATGCACTACGTGGAGTTCGGAAGTAATAAATAAGCAGATATTGATAAAGCCTAAACAAGGCGTAAAAAGTAACTGCAAATGCAGAAAATACGAATTTACAGGTAGGTTAAAATAAGCTAGAGATAAGATAGTTACAGGTAGTTACATAAGATACAGAGTTCTTACACATAAAGAGTGTATTTGCCCGATATTACACATTACATATCTGTCAATTACACGGTTCGTGATTTAGGGCTCCGAGAGCACAACATTAGGTTTAGCACACGCACAGATATACAGCAAACGATCTTTTTCACACGGTGAACCAAAAGATATACAAGGTGCGCTCGAAAAGTCTCGCGCTCAGGCATATTCTACGCACTTAAACAAAAACACACAATCTTACGAGAACTATATACAAAAGTGAATTTTACAGCATAACAAATTCCCCCCATTCCAGCGAAAAGAAATTGATCCCAGAGCAATTTCTTGCACCGAGAACATAGGCTGACGGAATAAAGATAGTGAAAAGGGTAAGCGAGAGTTCTAAAACGGACGTTGTTCACCACGCAAGCGCACGCAACCATACCAAACCACAGCAACACCAGATAGCTTGGCCAAAACCACCACGTGGCCCTTCGGCATTCAACCGGTACGGGATAGAAAAAAAACAAAAGAAAAAAACTGGTGTCGAGATTCTGCACAAAGGTATGGTCCGCACGACCACGCGACAAACAGAACATTCCGGTAACACAAATTAAGGTAGATCGCCAAACAAAAATAGATATTAGGAAGCAAGGGCCCAAAGTCTGGACCGGCGTTGTCCCGACTGAAACGCTGAAGGCAAACGATAAACCAAAAGGCTGAAGTCATAATCAATTCGTGGAGGTAACATTTTGACAGTAAGAAAAGCAAAAAGGTCGCCAGGACACGACCCTTGGAAGGCTGAGGACTATCACACATAAAGGGACCATCCCTCTTTATACCTTCTCAAATAAGATAAGTCAAATCCGGTAATTAAGCAATAACCAACATTAGTTAGCTTAAAAGGTAAGTCATGTCCGGTAAGGTAAACGAAATGTTGTGTGGACTCCCCTAGCAAGGCTGCCACTCCATATATACAAAGACACGGTAGATCCGAAACACACGGAAGCGATAAAGATACGGGAAGACAAATGCATAGACGGAATCACAGATACAAAGCTGTGCAATGGGGCCGGTATTCACACTATCGAGAGGTCGATAAAGAAATAAGTTTGTCCTAAGGTGATAGAGGGACAATATTAGACAGGATCCATTTAGAAGACTTTTACTTCACGCAGGGTTCACGGTAGGAGAATTCTTTCGGCCCTCTACAGGCCAAAAATGGCCCTTTAGATGCCTCCTACATCACGCGAGGTACACGGTAGAGAAATTCTGGTGTTACGGCTGCAAGCCAAGGCACTCTCTACAGGCCAAAGATTGTAACGGTAGGTATAATTAACGAAAAGACAAATTCGAGATAAGCGATAATTTAGGCAGTTGAACACGTGAGAAGGTAGATCTTAATCATCACTCGGCTGAGGTTTCAGTAGATTTGCATGCCACGCCCCGGGCAGCAATTTACCTTCGCAAGTTTTGAGTTCATAAATGTCAGTTGAGATACGTTTACTAATTTGAAAGGGCCCGACATATTTGTCAGCCAATTTGGCGGTATAGAACTTGGCGGCATCTGAGAGTACGAAATTTTTACGCCAGACCAACTGGTTTACCAAAAATTCTTCCCGTCTATGACGAGTGTCGTAGCGCGCCTTAGAACGCTCGTATGCTTTCTGCAAGCGAGATTTGATGTCACGGTATAGCTTAGAAAATCCTTCGGAACGTTCTGCAAGTTTTTCCGGATCGCGGACCTCGACAAGTGGAGTTCCTTCAGAGATAGGAGCATCGGAAATTCTTTCTCCAGTGAGATTCATCTCACGGCCGAAGTTAATGAAATAGGGAGTATGTCCGGTGACTTCGTGTCTAGCAGTGCGCAAAGCGCAAGTGACTTTGGGAAGATAGACGCCCCATTCACGATGATTGTCAGAGACATACGAGATCAGCATGGTTTTGATAACCCTATTCACGTGTTCCACGGGATTCGCTTGAGGATGGTAATTCGCAGTATAGCATGGACGTACTTTATATTCTTTTAACATAGAACGGTAGTCGTTAGAGCGAAACTGCACGCCATTATCGGTAATTACGGAACGAGGTACGCCAAAAATCAGAAACACATCTTCTTCGAGATGTCGGATAATAGTCTTGGAAGAAGCTTTACGTAACGGGAAAGTCAGAACAAACTTACTGAAGATGTCAGAGACCACCAAAATGTAATTAAAACCTCGCTTGGACCTCGGAAGAGGACCAACAATGTCGATACTGAGTACTTCCCATGATTTAGTAACTTTAGAATGTCCACCCATACGACCAACAGGAGCTCTTTGAAGAGGTTTCGCCTTATTGCAATTAGGACAGGCTCTGATGTGACGAATCACATCTCCTAACATCTTGGGCCAATAGTAGTGTTGCAATATGCGAGCGAGAGTCTTCGCAATGCCCAGATGACCACTCGTGGGCTCGTTATGACATTCTAATAAGACCTCATGACGTTGTTCCTTAGGAACATAAATTTTCCAGGAATCGGTATCCTCAGAGGGAAAAGTACTATTAGGCGGTACGTAACGTCGAAGTATCCCACCGATAAGTTGAAATTGTGGGTACTTCTCGGGATGTCTCTTAACTTGTTCTAAGATACGAACGTAACATTTGTCTTGGCTTTTAGAATTGACTTGAACGATATCCAACTTGGGGACTGAACGGGAGAGAGTGTCCGGAACTACATTGAACTTGCCTTTACGGTGAATGATAGTAAAGTCATACTGCTGAAGACGTACGGCCCATCGAGCCAATCTTCCCGACGGAGAATTAAGGGAGTTCAGCCAGCAGAGGGAGTAATGATCCGTTATCACCGTAAAGTGTGAGCATTCGATATATGGGCGAAGCTTTTCTATTGCCCAAAGGACGACAAGCCACTCTTTCTCAACGGTAGAGAATTTACGTTCGGCAGGTGTTAAAGAACGACTTAGATAACTAATTACTTTCTCCTGTCCGTCTATGTCTTGAGTCAGCACGGCTCCAAGACCATAGTCACTAGCATCAGTTTGAATGATGAATTCATATTGGAAATCAGGACATGTCAAAATCGGAGAGGAAACTAAACGTTCACGCAAAGATGTCCAGGCTTCTTCACAAGCTAACGTCCAAACGAAGGGACGATTTTTCCTTAACAAATCGGTAAGCGGAGAGATAACAGTAGAAAAATTAGGGACGAATCGTCGATACCATGAAGCCATACCTACTAAGCGTCTGAATTCAGAAACATTTTTGGGAGTGGCAATTCCGATGATAGCCTTAACTTTGTCAGGGTCGACCATCAACCCACGACGATTGACCACATATCCCAGGTACTTCAATTCGTCGCGACAAAACTGACATTTGTCTCTATTAAGCGTTAAGCCGGCGTCACGCAGGCGAGATAAAACTTGCTCTAAAATAGTCAAGTGTTTTTCAAAGGTAGGAGTGACGATTATGATATCATCCAGATACACGAAAACGTAGGGTTCTAATTCAGGACCCAAAACTCTATCTATAAAACGCTGCCAGGAGGCAGGTGCATTGTGTAATACATAAGGAAGTCGACAAAATTGAAACAAACCCCGATTCGGTACGGTGAAAGCCGTATATTGACGGGAAGACTCGGCAACAGGAATTTGCCAATACGCACTTTTTATATCGAGAGACGTAAGATATTTGGCGTCTCGTAACTTATCCAAGGTATTTGACACATAGGGAAGGGGATAGGCATCTCTCTCAGTGACCTGATTGAGCTTACGATAATCGACGCAAAATCGATAAGTTTTATCCTTTTTAGGCACGAGAAGAATGGGTGAAGACCAACCACTCTGAGACCTCTCAACAACTCCGAGAGCCAACATCTTATCTAATTCGGCGTCGACTACTTTTTGCACCGCCGGGGATATCGGATAGTAGCGTTGCTTAATCGGAGGGCTACTAGTGATGATAGTGTGCTCTACACCTTTGGCACAACCTAACACCTCCTTGTCGACGATAGGGAAGTTCTTATTGATGATAGCCTCGAGCTGGTGTTGACGCTCATCAGACAACTCATGCGGCTCAACATCCACAGGAGCCACATAGGGATACTCAGAAAATACCCATTCGCCACTGCGCATCTTTGGGACAATTCTCATATCACGCCAGAAGTCTGCGCCCAGAATAAGATGGTGAGACAGGTCAGGTACTATCAATACGTCAAAAACTTTAGTCCGATCCTCGACCTTGATTGGTAAGGAAACTTCTCCCAAGATCTTACAACGTGAACCGTCGGCAATAGTACAAAAGGGTATAGATGACTTGAGCGGAACAAAACCCTTTAAATTGCACCAACCCGATTCACCCAAAATAGTACGGGATGAGCCTGTGTCTAAAAGACCGAGAAACTCTTTTCCAAATATCTGTACTCTGAGATAGGGACGTTCATCTCCTACGGCTTGTGCGAGAATATAATCCAATTGTGCTCGACTTCGTCGGTAGGCCGATGTGAAGATAGTACGCACGGGACGGCCACTTAGTGCGCACGTCGGGCGTTTCCCGAACACTGCGGACAAGAAGATACTATGGTCTCTGGACGACCACAACGATAACAGAAGCGTTTACGAGGTAGAGCACATTGGGAGTAACGATGACTTGTCTGACGACAATTCCAACATGTGACAGGATTTGCTGAAACGGGTGCCACACGGACACGAGAGCGATTAGAGACGGGAGTAACGGGTGTCACACGACTTCGAGAACAACTTGGGACTGGATCTGCATTGACATAAGCCAAATCCGGTTCGAGTGTTTTACCACGCAAGGGAGGCGGTACATAAGCTTCAGCTGAGGCCTTGCGGGCTTCGAGAACCTTTCCATATTTAAGGAGTTCTGCGACAGAATTGACCTCTGTCAAACCCAATTGCGTCTGATAAAAAGGTAGGATATTACGCTGCAAAATTCGTAATTGAGTTTTTTCAGGGACTGAATCAGAAAGACGAGAAAAGAGATTTTTCATGACCGATACGTATAATCCGATAGTCTCATTAGGACCTTGAGTTCGTTGCTTAATTTCCTCCATAAGGCGGTCATCATAATCTACGGCTTGAAACTCTTCCCGTAGACCAGCAGCTAACTCTGACCAATTAGAGTAAAGATGGCGATTAGCCCGATACCACACCAAAGCACGATCCTTAAATAAATCTATTGCTGAATTAAACAACAACTGGTCTGAGGAATTCCGAGCGATTTTAAGCTCAGCCACACGCTCCAGAAAAGCACTAACCGAGAAGTTCTTCTGCCCTGAAAATGTAATATTCCAGGAGGCAACTGGGACGGGTTTAGGAGAAAAACTAGCGAAAGTCGAGTGAACTGGACCAGTGAAAGCGTTAACCGGAGATCGAATAGGATCATCCTCATCACTAAACTCCTCTTCACTCCCTTGAGGACCAGAGTTACCGGCAGTGGGTGACTGTAGAAGGCTAAATGTTGAAGCGCGTTCAAGGGTGCGAGCCTTATCGCGGAGGCAACCGTCCAGACGAGCAACGCGACTCCTAAACTGACGTTGTTCCTTCACCTCCTCTGGAGATGGTGGGACGGAGTTCTGAATTCGGCTCATTGTAAAAGCAAGGGCGGTAGAAATCTTTTGATATTCAGAAGACTCACGATTCCCCACAAACTGATCGATGAGCCCTTCGATAGCCGTGAACTTATCCTGAATGGCCGCGGAGTCTTCCGCATATGTAAATGGATACGTAAGCTTAGTATCCGACGGATAAGACCTAGCATACCCTAGCAGACGTCGATACGTTCGTCACATTTCGTCCAATGTAGATGGCACCTCGGCACCCTGAACAGTCAACAAATACTCAAGGTCTTCCTTCGAAAGTCGATTGATCTGTAATTTAAGAGCCATGGCGAAAGTTAATCCAGCGGAAAGTCGAAAAGAAAGAAATATAAAAGAAATGGCGGTACTGGGATCAGCAAGCAAAGTCTCAAGTCCTAAGACACACAAATAAATTCTGGATGACAAGGTAATCTAAATCCTAAGGTAAATCTCACGTTTTAATTTTCCCCAAAAGGAAAGGAAGAAAAAGAAATATAAACAGTCAAAATTAGATTAGGTGAGGGAGTAGACGGAAATACAAAAAAACTGAACGGTAAGGGAGGCTTAACGTCCACTTACTCACCTAAAATGAGAAACGGGCTTAAACCAAGAAAGTTCAAAATTTGTTCCTGAAGATGGTCAGGACCGAAACGTTGATTCGAAACAAGTTGCTTCTCCAAAGTATAGCACCACTGTGCGGTACGACGAAATGTTAGTGGCAGAGATACTTGAAGATAAGGAAAATATTCCGGAAGATGGAGAAAACTTGTCCGAAACGTTGAGCAACGACACGTTGTCACGTTAAAGCAACCAAAAACAAGGAAAATTGAAAAAGACGAGAAACTTCCCTGAAGATGGTGAAAACTTGGTCGAAACGTCGGTTGTCAAATTTGTTCCGGAAGGTAGCGAAAACTAGGTCGAAACGTTAGGTGTCAACTTGTTAGTTGATGGATGACACACAAAAGAAAAAGAAAATTTGAGGGTGGCGAAAACTTAGCCGAAACGTTGGGTGTGAATTGTCGTTCGTTAGGCCCACAACGATGGCATCAAATTGTTACGAAGGTGGCGAAAACTTCGTTGGAACGTTGGGTAACAAAGGAAAAATTTTATTCCGGAAGATGGCGAAAAGATGGCAGAAACGTTGGCCAACAATTTGTTACAATAATCTCCAAAGGAAAGACCCAAAGCGTTAGTGCGCCAATTTTGTTGCTATTGACTCGGAAAGAAAGGCCCCAAAACGTTGGTGTGTCAATTTGTTACGGAAGGGGAGAAAACTTGTCTAAATGTTAGGAGACAGAAAAAGATATTCTGAAAATGGCGGAAAATTGGACGAAACTTGGTGGACACAAAAATAAAAAAATAAAATTGAAGATGGCGGAAAGTTGGCCGAAACGTTGGTGCCAAATCTGTTACCTTATTTCCCAAAAAGAAAGGCCCAGACGTTAGGGCACCCAAAATTTGTTCCCTTATTACCAAAAAGAAAGGCCCCAAACGTTAGGGCGCCAATTTGTTGCGCCCGAAACCACGTCGCACTAAGATAGCAGACTAAATTAAGTTAAAGATAACGGAGAATCACATTGAACATTCCTCTGTGTTATGCACAAATTCAATTTAATCATTACTGAGCAAATTTTCGTTTTTTGCTTAACTACTATTCGTTTGTAATGTATACAGTCTGTGTCAAACGCTGTGTGATTAGTGTCAATATCCATTTTAAATTTATCATTTGTTCTTACACAATTTAAACATTTATATATAATTATGCTATCACATTTGTTTGTCAAATGACTACCAAGCACAATTATACCACATGTGTCCGCGTTTTTACATTCTTTGGCAAAATGATTGTACCCTGCACATTTATAACATCCAACTATTTGTAGGTGTTCATACACCTTACATTTTTTCCATCCTACATTTATTTGTACCCTGTCTATGATGCTGGAATACATCTCCGATTGAACACACAATATAATATTTCCATAGTTCACGATTTCAGCATATGCCCACTTGCGCCACTTAAGTAGGCATGTGAGTCAGTTAGACTACTCAAGAGTCATACGTTCGTCGCATGGTTGTAAATCCTTCTTTCCCTTAAGGGAAGAATTTTAGAATCACAGGTGTCTTGAAAGTTTGAATTGCATTTACTTTGTCATCATCTACTGTTTGACCATATTCATTAAATTTGAATCCCAAGAATTTAATTTCGTTTGTGCCAAATTGACATTTATCAAAATTAAACTTAACATTATTCAGTCTTGCTAATGTCAAAACCTTTCTTAATTTTGTATCATGATCTTCCTTAGAAGTACCAGATAGGTACTATAATATATATGTTTGTACATCTTCTATATCAAATACTTGATTAAACCGTTTGTGAAACACTTATATGGTAATCTAAGAAATTTATACCTTACAAAACGTGTTAAAAGTACATAAATCAGAACTAGCATTATCCAATGGAATACTCCAAAATGCATTGGACGCATCTAATTTACTAAAGATTTTTTGGCCTTTTAATTTTGGTGCTATTTCATCTATTGTAGGTAAATGACAATGCTCCCTTTTAATAGGTTTATTAAGATCTCTTGGGTCAATGCAAACACGTACCCAATCTGTAGGTTTATCTACTTTGCAGATGATCCCTTTTGCTTCCATTTCATCTAAGGTTTCCTTTAATTTTTCTTTCAGTGCCAATGGAAATTTTCTTGGAGGGTGAACTACTGGTGGAACTGTTTGTCTATTTTAACCTTATAGGGTTCTTTCAGACAACCTATACCTGAAAAAAATATCACATTCATAAATATTCTTTGACTCTACAGAAAATATTCTTTTTAAAAGATTTAATTTCTTACAGGTAGGTAATCCTATTATTATTGATGGGATATTATCCCTCACAACATAAAATGATAATATACAAGTTTTATTGTTGTAAACACATTCTAAATTACACCTACCCAAAACATTTATATTTTGATTAGTTAAAGTTGTTAACTTACAATTTACTTTGTATATTTCACAATTACAATTTAACATTCTTAATTTATTTAATGAGATAATGTTTGCCATCGCTCCTGTGTCCAATCTAAAAGAAATAGCCTTATTGTTAATTACAAATTCTATATCAAAATCATTATCAACAAAGTTTTCATTATTAATTGTGCATGTTTTATTAACTGCACCCAAAAAAAATCACTATCTGATGCATCTGAATCTTGTTATTCTATATTTTTAATTTTATTCTGACTACAGACTCTAACATAATGACCTATTTTTTGACATACATGACACTTAGCTTTAATTGCTCTGCATTGTCCTTCTTCGTGTTGTGAACCACACCTTCTGCATTCCTTGGAACCACTTTTTCCTCTTGTTGATTTATCACGATGGTAGTTAAAAGTAGATTTCTTCTTTTCTCTTGACCATTTCTTGTTAAGTACACTGATTTCTTTCGAATTTCCTCCCATTGCTATCGCCTGAATGTGGGATGCCTCGATGCTTTTGCATATCTGTATTGCCTTTTCCAATGTGATGTCATCATTTTCCAGCAGTCTTTGTCGGATTTTTTCATCAGTTACTCCACATGCAAGTTTTCGTTAAGCTGTCTTCTAATGCACCTAGTTCACAATGTTTAGCTCTATTTATCGTTTCTGTTATGAATTGATCAACGGATTCTTCTGGTTGCTGTTTTGCCATAAATAATTTGTACCTTTCATGTGAATACATAGGTTAACACGTTGGACCATGTTATTAAAAACTTTAATTAAAAGATCAGGTGTTACTGCGAGACAGTTTTCAACAATACGTTCTTGTAATACATCTAAAGTCGGAACTGGATTTTTAAAAATGGTATTCTTAAGCAATGGGAATAAGAAATAGTCTAAGGGACTCAAATCACAAGACCTAGGTGGGTAACGTCCATCTGATATTAATCTTTCGTCATAAAATTGACGTAAATATTCCATGGTGACTCGAGCAACATGCGGTCTCGCATTATCTTGCTGAAAGTATCCATTATGAAGCTCATCATCGTGCAATTGATTGATGAAAGGATTGATTGATGAAAGGATTAAGTATTTGATTTATATATCTTTCAGCGTTTATGGTACCTTGAAAAAATATTGGCATTATTACCCGTCTACGGGGCATTGCAACCCACACACCAATCTTAGGACTATATAAAGAAGCTTCACTATGAAAATTAATTATTCTCGCTCCACATACGCATAACTTGTTTATTAACGTATCCAGATAGGTAAAAATAAGATTCGTCTGTAAAAAATGTTAAGTCAAGGATATCGTTATTCATATGGTCATTAAACCAGGTACAGTACGATACTCTCTTCTGATAATCTGGTGGCAGTAACTCCTGAAACATCTGCAATGTATAAGGAAACATGTTCAAGTCATGCTTAACAATGGTTTGTCACGTCCCATAACTTAAATTGGTTTCTTGTTTTAACCTACGCAAGGATAAGGTAGGTTCTTCCTGCATGCGTTGCCTAACCAGATCAATAACATCATCATTTCTAACCCAACTTCTTCCAGATCTAACACTATCACTGATATTACCAGTTTCTTCAAATTTGCCCACAGTTCGTTGAAGTTGCCGAAAAAAATCTCGTTCAATTATTGCGAAGTTAGGAAATCTCACGAAACTCATTCAAACATAAACGAGATGAATAAACCCAATTACCATTTTCACCTATATTTCCATTACTGTAGTATGATTTAATAATAAAATTTTTATGTTCTACCTGAAACATTTTGAATTATAACCTGCTGACTTGAAACTTGTCAAGTAAATATCAAAATTAATAAAAGTAAATAATTTCATAGATTGACATAAATTCCACGGCAATAGCGATCCAAAGACTTTTTGATCATACGTTACTTTTATTGACATGTAAACGATACAGATGTTGTAACGAAGTTCCTTCGTTAATTGTAACAAATTAACATTTTTAAGTTCATAATTAATTTATTTGTCAATATTAAATTAAATGTATGTGTGTTATTTTGTTCAAATATTAATATTGTATAAAGTGATTTGGATGGACCTGTATATATGTTCAGTTGTTGTAATAATTCATGTTATTTACTTATTTTTAATGGAAAAATACCGAATGTCTACGTCATGCTCAAAGTCGCGTGTTTCACGTCAGTATCGTGTGCAAATTTTTGTGTTTTGAACGGGTTTTTACCTACATACGTAGGGGGTTTTCACATATAAAAGGCCCCATCGAGCGTGCCTCGTTCATTTATTTCTCCGACCTATCCGAAACCCTATACCTCTCTCTATTCAGCCTCCAGATGGCGTGGAAGAGACTTGGTTAAATCCTTAGAAACGTGCTACTTTCAGGTCTCTGCATCGTGAAACAGTCGTTTCAAAAATCCGCTAATCTCGTCCGAATGTGTCTCTTTTACTCAGGCCCCATGAGCCGTGGGAAGAGTGACACATTACCGTTATAAACCGCATCCCGTCTAGGTCAGACTTTTTAAATGTCGTGACCGTCATAAACCTGAATTTAATAATAATTATTTATTTCAGAGATGTTAAATTTCCGATATTATGCGTAAACGCACACCGTGAATTCATATAAATTATTGTCTAAACACCCGCGCTATCCGAACCCGCAATAAAAGTAGACGTATTAATATTTCACCGCGAAGATATTGAACAAATATTCGAGTCTGTACCAAAGTAAATTACAATAACACGATAGACTAGTAAATCCTTCCTGCGAGCATGTCGTAACATAGAAATAATTTGCAGAATAATTTGAATAGATCTAAATGTGTATTTCATCTCAAATTAACCGAGACATATCTCATTTCTTGTTTATTGTTGATTCATATTAGGAATGTTAAAAATGCATTGGGATTTGTAAATAACAGTTCAGGGGCTAGAGTTGAGTACATGTTCAATCTTAATTTAATTACGATATACGTAAAGAGGTCACTGATGTAAATTTATTTTAATATTTAATTGTGTACATATTGTACGACGTTGTGTATGTGTGTAAAAATGTAAATATGATTAAAATAAATGTGTATAAATTTTGATATTGTTTTAGTAATAATAAAGACTAATTATTCTATTTTTCAAATAAGTTTTCGCACGTGTTTTCTTTTTTACCGAGTAGTAATGAGTGTAGGGAATGTAGTATTTTCAATGAACGTTAAGATACATTAAAACAAAAAGAAGTACTCACGTTTCTCCACTGTGTTAGCCGAAGAGCTTGTAGTCTTATGCCTCAAAATCACAACACTTCAACCGCCATATTTACGTCTATAAACAATGCCGACCGTGCGAACTTACAATGATGTCATTCCGCTAGACGTTTAGACTTTCGCGATATTGGTGCCTGCGTGCATAGGCAACCCGAGGTGCTTGTAGTTTCCGCAATATAATGGAGGCATTCAGAAGACTTGTCTTATGACGTTCGCTTGTATTACAATGGCATTACGTAAGCAAGCGAGCATGTTATAATGTCGCACATAACGTACAATATTACACATACTATGGTGACCGATTTATTAGCCGAAATCGATGGCCAGCCAATTCTCCTGATTTAACCCCACTGGACCTTTTTCTCTTTGGCCATGTAAAAAGTAGGTGTTTCAGACCAGACTGCATATTGTTGATGAACTCGAAGAGGCATTTACAATAGAATTGCAAAATATCACACCGGAAACACTTCACAATGTGTTCAATAATATGAGAAGATGTGTCAATCTATGCATTGAGAATAACGGTGGACATTTCGAATAACTTTTACAAAATGTATTCATTTTGTGACATAATTACAGGGTTATGTTTTACAGTAATAAAGTTGTAACGTATTTATTTTTGTTTGTGATAAAAAATAAAGTGCAGTTACTGTATTTCTAAAAAACCTTCTTTCATATAATTCAACATAAAACTAACCATATTTCATTGACATTTATCACAGGAAAAATTTAAATAGTAAACCTAACTAGAAAAATAAATAAACATGCTTGCCAATTACACTGTGTTCCTGGAAGTCAGTTCAAAATGATCACGTAGTAGAATGCATAATTTGCGACATATTTGCAAAAAATCGCTATTCGATAAGAGTAAAAGTGTTACTTCTGGCCGGAATTTTGAAATCTTTTTCATACAAAAAGTATTGGAAATTAAGTTTTAAATACTTTTATACTCGTAATGTACATGTCTAAAAAGCATGACTTGCGAGAATATTGGCAAAATTCGATTCTTTCACTGAAGTAAACCACTACTTCCGGCCGGCCAATTTTACTGAAAAT
Source organism: Amphimallon solstitiale (assembly GCA_963170755.1). Classification (NCBI taxonomy): domain Eukaryota; kingdom Metazoa; phylum Arthropoda; class Insecta; order Coleoptera; family Scarabaeidae; genus Amphimallon; species Amphimallon solstitiale. The sequence continues at coordinate 46,774,431 of OY720677.1, read as the reverse complement.
CTAATCATATCTCAAGAGAGAAATCATACTCGTAAATACCAAATTTGAAATTGATAGCTATAGCGGTTTGACCGCTATCGTGGTCACACACATACGCTGACACACACACAGACATTTTTTAAAAAACACTTTGGATATCAGGAGACTCCAAATCACGGACATCTTCAAAAATCTCGAGGTTAAAAATTTTCATCATCACAATACTTCCTTATACTACGTATAAGAAAGTAAAAGGAACTATTTTCAACAATAAATAAAAAAATAATATTGAAACAGTTTCACTTTAAAGGCAGTTCTCTAACTTGTTTTCTTAGCATTTTCCACTAACCATCAGGTCAAGCACTTTGTCAGGTTGAGTATTTTGGACGGCAATTAACTCAAACATTTTATTTTTGTTGTCAGTGTCTTCATCATGATGTTTTGAGAGCAATGCCATCAATTGCGAATTGACACATGGAGGTCTTATTGTCTTATTCAGTGTTGCAAACCAATTTTTTATCAGCTTCGCTTAGGACGATGAATCACCCGAGGAAGTAGTGCGCAGAGTAGAAGATGTTGACTCATTTGTGTCAGCTTTATCATCAGTAGCTGCCTGGACGTTTTGTGAATCTTGTAAATTTGTTGAAGCGATTACATGTTTTAACCCTAGCAGGTTATGCATTTCCGTGTGGTAGGGCGGAGGATCCCTGCGTTGGATTAACATATTTTACGTAATTGCTGTACCCCTTGCTTAGATTACAACATCTGTGTCTGCATCGTTCAGCTCCATTTTCCCCTAACTTAAATTCTGCTTATTCCATCTCTTATGCTATTTTCTTTCATACCTGAGATTTCGCTGTTTTTTTATCATCGAAATATTTTCTGTACCTTTCGCTCAGAGAGAAAAAATTCTGTGACTGTATGATCCACTTGATCAGGTTTGCTACTTGCCCAATCCACTTCATCTTATAAAAGTATAATAATTCCTCATCAGGAGGTTCCTTATCCTCCGCTTCCGCTATCAGTTGTTCGATGTATTTTATCAGAGGCAACAGGATCTGCAAATACAAACAACTGTTTTATTAAAATATAAAATTTATCTAATAAATCTTACCATTTAGCAGACGATTAGCAGTGTATAAATCTACACAAACAATATAGTCTTCGCCTCTGTAGTTTATGCTTAGCTCGATTTCCAAAGACATTGGCGATGAAGATGCCCCCGAATACATGACTATTTTCTAAAATATCCACTATTGTAGTATACTTTAATAAAACCCTAGTTTTACATTTATGTGATAACAAATACAAAGTAATTGCATTACCTTTTTTTTTCTGATTTGCGGAGTGGAAGAAAATCCACCTTAACCACAACACAAATCACCGGCACAGAAAGGAGCATCACTGGTTACCGTTAGTTACACATAATAATAATAATGCCTTTATTGTGCAAGTTACAAAAGAAAAATAATACAATGAACATAAAAACTACGAAGTACATAAAGGTTTTTTTGTGTAATTGGTGAGCAAAAAGCAGGACATCAAAAAGAAAAAGAATTGCACAATCTCAGGCCGAGGTTCAGTTGCATAAAAAATATTATGCCGCTCCTTTTGCCTGATCTTGACTGAACAAAGGAAAAAATGAGAGATTTTTTACTCAATACAGGGAAGACTGGGGAGGGTTGATACATTTTCATACATAAAATCATGAGTGATATAATTTTGCCGGCAAAATTTAATTATTATGAAGAGAGTTTGTTGCTTGGCAATTTCGCGAGTGACATTGACAGATAAAAATAACGAGCCGTCAGGCGAGTTATTTTTGTCAATGTCACGAGCGAAATTGCCTAAAGCAACAAACTCGAGTAGAATAATCATTAAATTTTGCCAGGCGAAATTATATCACGAATGGTGTTCGGCATGACTATTTCATGAATAAAAATTGACACAAAGAAAACAATTTTATTACTTAGAAAAAGTAAATTTTAACAATTAAAACAATCTATTTAGCATTATTAATTATGTGAAAAGAGCAATTGTAATATACATTTTGTCCCTGATCGTTTACAGTTTGTAATCCGTGTAATTCTTTGCATTCTCCTTCTTTAGAAGTTGCTTGTTTCGAAGAGCTGTTACTGTTCCCTCTCAAATTTTGAACTAAATTGCCATGATGATCTACGTCAAGCTGAAGATAGGGTTTCAAAGAATGAGCACTTGCGTGTCCTGTTAGCTTAATTAATTGTTGCTCCCCAACCCCATTTTTGGCTAAAGCAGATATTGCAGAAGATCTGTGAGAATGATTTGTTATCTTTAACTTCTTAGCATCTAACCCAATGTTGAGTGCTGATTCTTTTGTCCATTTTGATAAGGTGTTTAAGCCTATAGGTGAGTTTTTGAACCAAGAACTTTTCTCCCAGGCAGGGTTTACAGTTAGGAATAGCCTGTCGCTTGTTATTGTTAAACCTCGTTTTTCTAAAAGTTTTTTAAGTAATCTCACAGGACAGAGACTCTCACTTTCTCTATTTCTTATAAGCCATTTACTGGAAGCCAAAACTTTGGACCCACCTTGCGTAGTTTTAGAGAAAATGGGATTAAATTCAATGCGACCGGTGAATTGGCCTTCATTATCTATTTCATCTTGAAAATAGTGCACTTTGCAATTTACAGCTTCGTTTCCTCTCCAGGCAAGCTCGAACGAACAAACATGAAAGAATTTTCTCTGTAACCCCTCCGGATTTTCTTCATTCCAGCTGCTTGCCATGGCCCGAATCTCGTGTAACGTAAGAGCTTTGGCACTCACTTTTCTTGTCTCAGAATTTTGCTGAAGAAGTTTTCTCTTCGCATCACGAGCATTCCTGGCTTCCTTAAAACAAATATCGGAGAAAGGATTGATTTTGATATCATAATCTTTGAAATATTTTTCTTGTACCATTAATGCTGTTGTGTTCCATATTGATTTGACACTAGTTTCCTTGTAGTTTTCTCCGTTTTTCTTCTTCATGTTGAACGCCCAATCTTGTAATATTTTTGCGATTTCTTCTGGAGTAGTTGTAGGAAGTAAATCATAATGCCGCTGTTTACAAAATTCACTGAACTGTTGCCACACTGACGCTTTAGTTTTGACTGTGTTAACAGGAACAACCTTGGAAGTGGCCTCTTTAATGTTTTCAATGGATAAATCACCGAATCTTGAAGAATTGGGATCATTATTCTCGCACATCTTTTTCAACTGACGTTTGCAAAAATTATTGCAATGGCGGCGACTTGTTGAATCGGTTACTATGTTTGCAAAAAACAGAGGAACATTTGCCGCTGAAAAACAGGTTGGTTGCTTCATTCTCCCTTTTTATTGGTTGAGCAACCCTGGCAATATTTAAAATTTGAAATTTTGTCGATGCGAAACTATTTGTTGATTCAAATGATCAATTCTTATTGGGCAAGATTTTTATGAATGAAATAGTCAAATAAAAACGAAATATTTCTGGAACAAAATATTTTGTGTGAGGATTTTAGGTTAATATGCAATTGTTCAAGTGTCCTTTAACTAAAAACAATAAGTCGGTAAATTGTTATTGTATTTATAGTTTTAATTTATTTTCTTCACTGAGGACTCTTCTTCTTGTTATGGTGATGGACAAGTCAGGCCTTGGGCCTTTAACTTTTAATCTAATATATGTTGCCTGGATGTGACTCGGAGGAGATGAGCTCTTTCAGAGGATTATGGTGAATGAATGCCTAAGTGAATGAGAGTCTTTTATGCGGCAGATATATTTCAGGGTCGTATGTCATTTCAGGAGTGAGCTTTAGGATGGCGGTGTCGTCTGCGTATGTTGCTAGCAGGGTGTTTGGGGTTCTGGCGATGTCTGATATAAATATTGCATATTGGTGGGGGGAGAGCGCGGAGCCTTGCGGGACGCCGGCGGTGAGGAGTCTGGGAGTGGAGGAAGAGTTTTGAATCTTGACTGAACATGTTCTGCGGGATAAAAAGGATTGGATGATTTTGACTAAGTGGGTTGGGTAGTTTCTTGCGTATAGCGTGTAAATTAAATACTGCTGCCGTGGAGAGATTCTTGAAAAATTCATCGTGGAATGTTCAGTTACTCTGGTTAGCTGAGTGATAGAGTGATGTTTTCTGAACCCGTGTTGCCAGGATTATCTTTTTGTTGGAGTTGAAAATTAAATCCAGTTCTGTTGGTCATAGGTCTTTCTGCGGCGGGTTGTATGCTGAGTAAACATGAATATCCCCTCTGCCTGTGTGGATTATAGCTAAATTTGTTTCAAGGTTATCTGTTGTGGGTGTTGGAAGTGCTGTGTGTGGTATGTTACGGTGAATTAAGATTGCTGTTCCTCCTCCTGGGTGGCTCTATCTCACCTGTAGATGGTGTAGTTTCTTATTTTGAATTTGTTGGCTGGTAGAAGGTGTGTCTCACTGAGTAAGGCTATATCTGCTCGCTTGTCCCCTAGGTATAATTGTAGTTCTTGTTTTTTCTGTGTGACCCCGTTGCAATTCCACGCAACTATCGTTAATGAATTAATTTTGTTGTGTGCGTCCATTAGCAGTTTTTCTTATTGGAAAAGCGACAGTATGATTTGGGTGCTCTTGATAAAGGTCTTTGTGGTTTGGAGAGATGGATTGAGTTTTTCTAGTTCCGCTAGCATTTCGCTGAGTGCGATGGTTGCGGTGGATATTTTATCGGATTTGACCTGTTGATTTGAATTTTGGCTGGATGGTGCTGTTGCGTTTGCGTAGCTTAAATTCTGGTTGACTTGGCGGTATTGTTTTGGTGCTTGTTGCTCTTGAGGTTGGTATTGGTGATCGTGGGCCTGTTGTGGTGGTTTCGGCTTGGGTGCGAAGGCGCAGCCTCGGTACAATGCTGTATGGGCACCGCCACAGTTTGCGCAGGTGGCAGGAGTATTATTACTTTTGTTGCAGGATTTTGTCGGGTGATTCTGGCCGCACTTGACGCATTTATAGTATGCTCTCCATGTGGCTTGCGAGTACCCATACTGCTGACATCTGTGACATTGTCCCTGGCTGGCCTTGCGTCTGAGGGCTTCCGGTCGTACCATCATACGGCAAATGTGTGTAACTGAATACATTTTTTCGGCCTCTGTTCGTGACACTTCCACTAATATCATTGGATATGGGATTTTGGTGAATGGGCTTGACATTCTTGAGACCTTTATGATTGTGATGTTTTGGTTTTCTAGGTCTATGCCAATGTTCTTATTTGTGAGGTACTCTGATACTCCTCGAAAAACGACTTTTAAAGTGCGTTCTTCTTGCAATCTGTATGTATGAAATTGCAGGTTTTTCTCTTCTAGGTATTTCTAAAGTCGTCGGTGTCGGTAGGATGTATTTCTATCCCTTCCTTGGTTAATTTGGCTGACTTAAAGCTGATGTTGTTTTGTAAGTCTTTTGTTATGTTGTTCCACGCTGCGTGGTCCCTCAATATAATGGGAGGTGTTCTTACTTTTTTCGGCTGTATGTTTTCTGTTCCGTTGTTAGTGTCTGAGTTTTCTACATCGGAGTTTTCGTCAAGTTGATTGATGTTGTCGATGTCCATTATCAGCTTCATCTAGGTTATTTCCCTCTTCTGGTTGGGAATTGGGATAGTATGCTTTGTGTATCGGGAACGGAGTGCGTTGAGAATTGTTTAACTTACTGTTTAATTCTGATTTGCGGCCTTGGGAGGTCGATGGCTGATTATTTTGTGAGTTTGAAATTGAATTCTGATGGTTCTCAATTTTTTGAGATTTTACGGGAATGATTTTCATATCTCATTTGTTGTGAGTGGGTGACACTTGATCTGCGTGTGGTCTTTTGTTATTGTTGTTGTTTTTGTGTTTGTTTTTTCCCTTTCGATCTACTGTAATAAATCCGGAATTATCTGAGATAGCTGTTGTATCCATTTCCATGTTTAATGGAGTGTTCTGTGTTTGAATAGTGTTTGTATTTGACGGAGAAATACCGTTATCTTGGGTATTGATTTGAGGTTGAGAAGAAAAATTTGTGTTGTTATGAGTGTTATACTTTAGAAGTATACATTCAACACATACACGGCGTCCTGCCATTGGTGGTTGCTGATGTAAACTTTTACGCGATTCGTTTGCGCGCGACACCACACCACCGTGCACAACACTTACTATTTACTCATTGGTTCGCGCGCGGCCCCACCTTTTCACTCCCGCACTCATTGGTGCGTGCTGAGGTCGGCACGCACGCGATTGGTTCCCCCGTCATATACGTGTGTCCGGGGTTCACATTCACCGTAACATGGATCTGGGCGTTTCTGTGAGACAACGTCGTAATATGTATGTATCTCAGAGGGGACCAATGGTAACAAGTCCTGTTACCTTTCGGCTTTTAGGATACACTCAAAACGGGGTCGTTTGAATCACCTGAATTCCTATAGCCGCGGTACTTTAATATGGGGAGACGTGGCGTCCTTCCTTCGGGATGGCACTACACGTATACACTGGGTGTATGGGATAGGGCTTATGCTAGTGTCTGAGGTTAATGAAAGAGTTGTTTTAAACCACATGAATTTATTACCACAACTCAGTCACTAAAAACAATAGCTACGCAGGACTATATAGAAATGGCTGAAGGCAAATACTAAATGCTGAGAGATATATACATAGATCGGAAATATACACACGGTTTACGGAGACACCTTGACCAGAGGGCTAATTATCCCATACAGGGGGATTAATAAAAAGGGATGGTCTTTAGATACTGGCAATTGAAATAGAGAGAGGTATTTGAGACACTCAGTTGGGGTTCTAGGGGATAAGGCTCCCTTTGGGGTACCTAGTCAATTAACGCCTAGAATGGGTAAGGCTGCCTTTGGGCGCCGAACCAACTAACTACTTCTAAATTACGTGACGGGGCTATCTTTAGATCGCCAACCGTGCAAGCTTAGGAATCAGTTCAGTACTTACGGTTGCGTTAAATGGGTTATGATGTGAGGTCACATTAGCCACACGTCACAAGTCACTGGGAGGGGTGTATCGGCACAGGTCTGGCACTTTGATACGATCCGTTGTCTGGATTTGATTGAAACACTAAGCGGCACTCGCGAACGTTCAACCACCTCTCTATTGGTTGGGTCACTTTGTTCAACGCCTCACTAACAGGTCACGAATGCTCCTTGGATGTCGGTTGAAGCACGCAACGGCTGTTGGTTTCGGAACTGGGTCCTCCTCGTAAGTGTCCAGTTCACTCGTAGAAGCCTTTTCTCGGCTTCGGGTAACTTCGGAAGCGTTCGGTAGTCTTCGGAAATGCTCGGTTCGCTAGTGGAAACATTTTCCCAGCTTCGGGTAACTTCGGAAGCGTTCGGGTTGGCTTCGGAAGTGGTCGGTTCACTCGTAGAAATTTTCTCCCGGCTTCGGGTAACTTCGGAAGCGTTCGGGTTTGCTTCGGAAGTGGTTGGTTCACTCGTAGGAATCTTCTCTCGGCTTCGGGTAACTTCGGAAGCGTTCGGGTTTGCTTCGGAAGTGGTCGGTTCACTCGTAGGAATCTTCTCTCGGCTTCGGGTAACTTCGGAAGCGTTTGGGTTTGCTTCGGAAGCGGTCGGTTCACTCGTAGGAACCTTTACTCGGCTTCGGGTAACTTCGGAAGCGTTCGGGTTTGCTTCGGAAGTGGTCGGTTCACTCGTAGGAATCTTCTCTCGGCTTCGGGTAACTTCGGGAGCGTTCGGGTTTGCTTCGGAAGTGGTCGGTTCACTCGTAGGAATCTTCTCCCAGCTTCGGGTAACTTCGGAAGCGTTCGGGTTTGCTTCGGAAGTGGTCGGTTCACTCGTAGGAACCTTCTCTCGGCTTCGGGTAACTTCGGACGCTTTAGGGTTTGCTTCGGAAGTGGTCGGTTCACTCGTAGGAACCTTTTCCCGTCTTCGGGTAACCTCGGAAGCGTTCGGGTTCGCTCGTAGAAATCCTTCTACGACTTCGGGTATCTTCGAAAACGTTTGGGTACGTCTCGGAGATGTTCGGTTCACTAGCGGAAACCTTTTCTCGGCTTCGGGTTACTTCGGAAGCGTTCGGTATTGCTTCAGAAATGTTCGGTTCGCTCGTAGAAATCCTTTTACGACTTCGGGTATCTTCGAAAACGTTCGGGTACGTTTCGGAGATGTTCGGTTCACTAGCGAAAACCTTTTCCCGGCTTCGGGTATCTTCGGATGCGTTCGAGTACGCTTCGGTAATGTTCGGTTCGCTAGTGGAAACCTTATTTCATCTTCGACTTCACTTTGGAGAATGTTCGGCTTTCTTCGGAGCTGATAGGTCTTGTCGCTCCAGCAGCTAAAGCTGACTGGTTACCCGAACGTGACAGTTGCGCGGGCTCCTCTTGGAAGCCGTGTGTATAAGTTCCACGCTGAGGTAGCGTCCTCCTTGTGGTGTATGAATGTTGAGGAAATCAGAGTCTTCCCGGACTCCCATACCGAAAACAAAATTGTGTAAATGTTCATGTATGTGTTCGATGTTGTCTGTTTGGTATTTTCGGTTTATTGAAATTTGACTAATTTTAAACTAATTGTTATTAACAATTGTGTGGTTAGAATTGATTGATTTTACCGTAGATGACAGGTTAACGCGTAGACTAGCTGACGATGGTGCGACCTACCCGATTTATCCGGTAATTTTCGGAGAATGAATTATTTTGTGTGCTGATGTTTTGGCAAAATGAGTGTATTTTCCCTATGTTAAATGTGTATGCAAAAGTCCGCCCGTGAATTTATTTCTTGACCGATTTCGTCGTACCCGGATTTTACCCGGAGTTTGGATGAGTGTCGGTTGCGGTGTTTTATGTGTTTGGAGCGGTTTCTGCGGTTGGATTTGGGATTTTTTGGGTTTTTTGGATTGGTTTTGTGTAGCTGAAAAGGAACTTGATTAGTTGAGCCCAAATTAGCACCTACTGCAGGAGTCTAAGCGCCTCTGTTGTGGTTTTTCTTTTGGTGCGACCTTTTTCTTTGTTTCTGGTCGCTTCTTCGATTTCTGAGTTGGTAGACATCTGTGCTTTCTGAAAAAATCTTTTGTTATGTTCTTTAACATGTACCTGCAGCTCGTCAACTTCCGCTGTTGCTCTGACGGCTTCCAGGGGTGTTGCTTTGGGGGACTTTGTCGCTAGTCGTAGGCATTTGTTCTGAATGACTTCTAGCTTCCTGTGGAAGTTCGAGTGGGACATCGTGCTCCATACTGGGCTAGCGTATGTGAGGATCGGTCGGATGTATGTCTTATACAGCCTCGCATCCGCCTTCACCGACAGCCGCTGGCTTCGCAGGAGGGGGAACAGCTGGCACATCCTTCCTTGTGCCTTTTTCCTGGTTATCTCCGCCTGTGTACAGAAGGTTAGTTTTCTGTCGAGACTTACCCCCAGATACTCTATGGATCCGCTCCAATTGATCTCCTCTCCAGCGATTTTCGTCTTTAGAGGGGGTGCCACGTGTCTCCAGGTGAACATTATCGCCTGGGACTTCCTGGGGTTGATCTTCATGCCCCACGTGTCGTAGAAGCCCTTGATCCTGTCCAGCTGTGCTTGCGCTAGCCGGATTGCGAGTTCTGGGTTGAATGACTTGGCCAGTACGGCGGTGTCATCCGCATAGAGTGCGTTGGTAACTCTGTGGTCCACTGGCTTGGGGATGTCGCTGATGTAGAGCGTGAAGAGGACCGGTCCCAGTGACGACCCCTGGGGGACTCCTCCCATCATCCTCCTAGGCTCGGAGGTGGTTCCGTTCACCACTGTGGTGAACGTCCTGTCCTCGAGGTAGGACTTGACGGTCTTGAGTATCCTGGTGGGGAATCCGGCTCTCGACATCTTCCACAGCAGTCCCTCGTGCCGGATCTTGTCAAACGCCTTCTCCAGGTCCAGAGACACCATGACGGTCACTTCTCTCCTGTTCATCGATGTGGTGATGTTTTCTGCGAGTCTATAGAGCTGCAGGGTCGTGGAATGTTGCGATCTGAAACCGAACTGGTCATTGTCTATTAACTCTGATACCTCTATGTGTTCCTGTATCCTTTTCAGTATCAGCGACTCCAGGATCTTGCTGATAACGCTGAGCAGGGAGATGGCTCTCTGGTGAGTGGGGGTTCTTCCCTGGCTTTTGGATTGGCACGATCTTGGCCGACTTCCACGTGGTTGGATAGTGAGTCAGCCGCAGTACTGCGTTAAATATCGCAGTGAAATTGACAAGTAACTTCAGAGTGACATTCTTTACAGCTGCGTTGATCACCTCATCCTCTCCAGGGGCCTTCTTCGTGGGGATCTTCTTGATCACCTCGAGTACTTCTTCCGGTGTGATGATTTCCGGCGGTCCAGGCTCTGCCTCGTCTATCTCCCTCAGCGCTCGCCTGCAGGTCGCCTCCAGGTCGGGATCCATGGTGGGTTCCGGAGTAAAGTGTCCTGCAAAGGTCTGGGCTATTAGGTTGGCCTTACCCAGGTCATCATCCTCTTTCCTTGCGCCGATCTTCAGCTCTGGAATGGGCCTACGGGCGCTCTTGAGGATTCTCGGAATTCTGTGCGGGTCGGTGTCCTGTGACCTCTCCACGAAGTCCTTCCATCTTTGCGTGTTGTACTCCTGGATCTCGACGGAGATCTCCCTCTGGAGTCGGTTGAAGGTGTTCTTGGTCGGTGGGTACCTGGTGCGCTGGTATTCCCTCCGTATCCGATTCTTAGTCTTGATCTTGTCAACGATCGCTCTTGGCAGGATGTCTCTGTCGGGGAACTTCCGCTTTTTCTCCGCACGTTGCAGGGCTTGTTGGACAATGGTGGTGGTGGTTTTCACCGCCTCCTCCAGGTCATCTACTGTAATGATAGGAGGGTTAGCTCTTACCTTACCATTGATGATGCCTTTGTAGACGTTCCAGTCGTAGTATTTCGACTGCGGACCGGCTCTAGGTGGCGGGAGGGACATGATGATATCCATGATCACCGGATAGTGATCGGACGTTAGCTCCTGCTCCGTGCGGCTGTGCGTCCTGAATGGCCACTTGCTCAGTAGGCCTATGTCCAAGACGTCCGGTTCGTAGTGTCCCGATGGGCAGAAGTGCGTCGGCTCCGTCGGTGCAGTCACAGTGATGTCGTCCTGTTGGTCTAGCCAGTACCTGAGACGGGTTCCGTTAGGATTACTTACCCGCGAGTTCCACGAGGGGTGCTTGCAGTTGAAGTCTCCTGCCATCACCACGTGGTCTCCCAGGTCCGCCAGGTGCTCCAGGTCATCTGTGTTGAGTCTCTGCGTCGGTCTGTTATAGCAGGCCACGAACACGACTCTCTTCTTCCCTGCGGATGACAATGGCGGTTGCTTCCATAGATCGTTGTGGAAGGATGACCTGCGAGTGACTGATCGATTTCTTGACTATGACTGCAGCTCCGCCGTGCACTTCTGGGTGTCTATCTGTCCTGTAAACATTGTAGTTAGCGATGTTGAACTTTACCTTCGGTTTCAGCCACGTTTCCGAGATCAGCGCGATGTCTATCCTGTGTTCTGTGAGGAACAACGTCAGCTCGGCTTTCTTGCTGGCGATTCCTTGTGCATTCCAATGGGCTACTCTTAGACTCCTGGAGCGGGTGTGACTCATTGTTCGAAGACCGCGCGGGCCAGTTCCATGAGGAAGGAGAGTTTTTCCATATTGTCGGTGATGGTCCGTAGTTGCATCATGCCGATGGCAACTTTCCGGACGATGTCCTGGAATTCCTCGAACAATTGCATCACGTCAACTGTGGATAAATCAAAGTCATTGTCTTGGTTAGTATTATCTTTACCTACTCCTCTTGAGGCGTAAACAGGTATGATGGGAACCTTTTCCTTCTTTTGTCGTTTCTGGGTCGGCTGCTTGGGGATGGCTCCCGTGCTTCCTCCGGAGGGTGGTTTCGTCACCGTGATGTTCCGGTGTACCTTCTGCTGTTGTTGCTTCGGTTGATTCTGTTGTGGTTGGGACTGTGTCTGTGGAGCCACCCTCTGTGCAAACGACACTCCAGGTGTCGTCAGCTGGCTGGGGGCCCAGGATCTCGTGGGCAGCGCTGGGTAGGTCTTGGTGGTCTTCTCCGGTGCTACTGGAATGGGTTTACTCACCTGAGCCGCTGGTCTACCTGGTTTTCCGGCCGAGAGTATCCTCTGATACGTAGTGCACCCTCGGTAGCTCGACGGATGTTCACCATTGCAGTTGGCGCACTTGACTCCAACTGCATGATCCCTGCAGGACTCAGTAGTATGTTCCCCGCTGCACCTTGCACACCTCAGGCGAAGTGTGCAACACTCAGAGGAGTGACCATACCTTTGGCAGCGGTGGCACTGCGGAATGCCCGAGCGCGCCTTGTAAGGCACGATCGTCACCCTCAGCCCCACGACACTGTTATTTGGTATAGCCTCTCCAGCTGAGTCTTGGACACCGTCACCATGTAGACGGATGTAGGTTGTTTGTCCCTGTTCTTGAGATTTGCGACTCTTTGAACTTCTACGCCCTGTTCCTTAAGGGCCTTTTCTAGTACTCCGGCTGGCATATTCGGCGGGAGGTACATCACGACTGCTTTCATGGGTCTGCAAGATACAACTTGATAAGTATAATAGTGTACCTTGTTTTCCGATAAGTAGGTGGTTAGCTTCTTCCATGCCTCCACGTCGGTCGGTTTAACGCATATATGGTCCACCTTGAATGTCACATTCGTGGTGATTCCCTTCCTTTGGAGCTCCTTGGAGAGGGCGATGAAATCTGTCTCGTAGATGTAGACACGTAGGGGGGCTGCTGGCCTGGGGGTCTTGGGTACGGGATCCGCACTTGTTCCCGGAGTTTGGGTGATGGGCGTGGCAGTGATGTTGGGGGGCGTGGCTTGTTCAGTGGGCGTGTCTACGCTACTCCTGGGTTTCTTCGCTTTGTCCCGTCTTGGTTCGACGGTGATGAAGCCGTCGTTGGTGTCTGTGGGATGTTCATCTTCCATTTCTTGGTTTTCATTATCGGTGTCTATGTCTCTCTCCGTGTAGGTGATAGATCCTTCGTCTCCTGATGTATCTGTGTATGAATCTGGCGGAAGAGGGCGCTTCAGCTCACTTCTTTCGTGAGCCGACGTGCCTTCCCCCTCGTCCATCTGTTCCGGGCCACCGGACTTATCCGGCGGACCTGGCGTGGACGCCATTGACCTCTTTCTTTTAGGATGTCCCTACCTCCTGATAGGATGGTGTAGGTGGCTGCTTTTCTGACGATTGCACTATCGTGCAGTTTCAACCTTCAAATTGGCTTGGATGCCTATAGAACGCTGTCAGCTGTCGCTGTCGAAAATTCACATCTATCCTGTGCGAGTGACAGAGATAGAATGACGACTGGTTACCCGATATAAAATTTCTTAGCTTTTATAACTTTTCCAGGACGTAAACAAATGACGCGGTTGCAGGTGTCTTTTAGAAAGACGCATTCTATTCGTCCGAATAACGAGTCTTTCGATTGGTGGAAGCCCTTGCTTCTCGCGTAAATTTTTATTTTTGTTTCTCGAACATTCTTATTTAATATTAAAATTCTTTAGTACATTGGTCGAGAAATGTCTAGGCGGGGCCTGTGAGTTGGTTTAAAGACTTCCAACATTATTATTGTAATTATACTGTTGGAAAGTATGGGATATATATGAAAATGTGAACCGTTCGTTATGATTGTTTATAGCAATCACATTCATGGACTGAAATGATTTTTACGTCGGCACAATCTTATCAAATATTAATTACAACGATAATAATGGTATTTAGCTCAAACAGACCTGGAACAACGTTTCTATTTCACACCCAGGACCGGCATATGTAACAGTCTGTTACCTTCCACTTTAACGGGTTTTAACAAGGGGCCGGCAGAGACTCACTTTAGTGGAAGTGGTAACAATTCAAAACACAGGGTTCACAGAAAATAAATAAATATTCTTTATTTAATAAACCAGATAACAAAATAACGCAAAAAGATACTAAACAAATGGTAAACATAAACAGTGTCCGTTGCACTAAGGGGTGGGCTATGTGTCACTTAGCACTTGTTTGAAGGGTGGTGGGTGTATTCACGTAATCCAATATGGTTATCGGTACTAGGGTTGATGATGTTGTGTCACTTAGCACTTGTATGAAGGGTGGTGGGTGCACTTGCGTAATCCAATTGGGTTATCGGCACTAGGGTTGATGATGTTGTGTCACTTAGCACTTGTATGAAGGGTGGTGGGTGCACTCGCGTAATCCAATTGGGTTATCGGCACTAGGGTTGATGATGTTGTGTCACTTAGCACTTGTATGAAGGGTAGTGGGTGCACTCGCGTAATCCAATTGGGTTAACGGCACGTTAGGTCACTTAGCTGGACGACGCTCACTATCTTGGTGCGATACAGTCCCCAGGATACGTTGGTGGCTCGTGTTGCGGGCCTGAAGGAGCCACAGTTCAAGACGTTGGGCCAATTGGAGGGCCTTGATGTCGTTGGGCCTGGTGCTGTTGGACCTGAATTGGTACTGTAGGCCAAAAGCGTTGGGCCAATTGGAGGGCCTTGATGCCGTTGGGCATGGTGCTGTTGGACCTGAATTGGTACTGTAGGCCAAAAGCGTTGGGCCAATTGGAGGGCCTTGATGCCGTTGGGCCTGGTGCTGTTGGGCCTGAATTGGTTCTGTAGGCCAAAAGCGTTGGGCCAATTGGAGGGCCTTGATGCCGTTGGGCCTGGTGCTGTTGGGCCTGAATTGGTACTGTAGGCCAAAAGCGTTGGGCCAATTGGAGGGCCTTGATGCCGTTGGGCCTGGTGCTGTTGGGCCTGAATTGGTTCTGTAGGCAGGCCAAAAGCGTTGGGCCAATTGGAGGGCCTTGATGCCGTTGGGCCTGGTGCTGTTGGCCAAGTGTGCTGACGGCCTTAATGCTGTGTGGCCGGTATTCTTCGGTGGCTTGGTCTTTAGAAGATCTTCCTAGTTGTTGAAGCTGGTGTAAAGATGTCTAAAGTTGCCAGTTGAAGAATGGTTGAAGAGTTGGTTGTTGCTGGTTGATGTTGTCGGTTGAAGATTCGATTGAAGAGTCGATGATCATTTGGATTACACACCTCAATTTATACTCCTATTTTCCCCATACTTCTTATGGGCGCAAACTCTAATTGGCTGCTGCTGATGTCAGCAGCCACTCTATTGGGTTGCACACGGCACCACCATGACGCGCACAACACTTTTCCTTTTGTCATTGGTTCGTCTCAGTCACGCCACCACACGCCGCACTGCTATTGGAGTTTGCTTATGTCATGGTATTCGTGATTGGACCGCGTCACAACCGACGCGCACTCTGATTTGTCGGGGGTTCACAAAGTCCGTGCATGGGCGTGGAATCATCGGTGATGCAACGTCGTGCATTACGTATGTATTCTGGGAGGGCCAATGGTAACAAACGGCCCCCCCTGGGAAAGACGTTGCACCACGCGATGTTTCAGGCCTTATAAGTCACTTTTTTCACTAATCTTGACGATGACTAGGCCCTGGTGTTGGTTCCGGTTCGGGATTTGGAGGTGGAGTTGGTTCGTGGCCTTCTTGTAGTGGGGGTGGTGGCCTGGCGTTAGCTGGTCTGGCGATTCGTACTTGATCTATATGATACTTGGTCCACTGTCCTCCCGGTCGTTCTACCCAAACCGCGGTAGTTCCGGCCACTTCCCTGACTGGATATGGGCCCATCCATTTTGGGCCAAACGGTTTTCCGTGGGGTAGATATGATTTTACCATCACCAGATCACCTGGTACGAGTTGTAGTGGCATCGGGTCAGCAGGCTGTGTGTATCGGCGTTGACGATATCTTTGCTCATGTTCATGGATTCGACGTGTTCTTTGTGGTCTCGTTTCGGCATTTGCTGGTAGTGGATCCCTCCATTCCCCAGGCCTTCTTAACTCATGCCCAAACAGGGCGTATGCCGGGGAGCACCCCGAGGCGGCATTTTGGCGGCAGCGCAAATTGAACAAAACCTGATTCAATTTTTCATCCCAGCGCTCCGGCGTCTGGCCCTCCAGTTGGAGTCGGAGGCCCTTCTTTAATTCTTGATTTCTCCGTTCGACTGGATTGGCCCTTGGATGGTATATGGGCGTAGTCCAATGCATGCACTGCCAACGCCGCAGTGCAGCATCCCAGCCGACGGAGGTAAACTGGGGGCCGTTATCTGTGATGATGGCCATTGGGTAGCCGAAGCGCTGGAATACGTTCTCCAGGCAGCCCTCTATTGTGTGCGTGTTAGTGTTGGGCACCGCCTGAGCCTCGATCCATCGGGAATGGAGGTCCATTATTACCACGCCGAACACGTTTCCTCTCCTAGATCTTGTAAGAGGGCCCACGATGTCCACTGACAGAACTTCGAACGGCTGTCGTGGTGCGTGCGGTCGAAGAGGTGCCTTTGTTTGGAGAGGTCCACGTTTGAAAGCGTTACACAGCCTGCATCCACGGACATATTCCACCACATCTGCCCGCACACTCGGCCAATGGAACCTCCGGGTGATGGTACCGTAGGTTTCGTCAGTTCCAGGGTGGCCGGCCGTAGGGTCGTCATGGTACTAGTAGAGCACCCTGTCCCGTGCAGTCTGTGGAACTAGTATGGGTCGATGCTCCCCGTCTTTGTAACGGACGAACCCATCCTCGTAGACAAATTCGGGGTGTTGTTAGCCCGTTGGATCCCGAATTTGCCGAGCAAGATCCCTAATGACCGGATCAGCCTGTTGTGCATCCTGGAGTGTGTGGAACAGGGGTTCCTCTTCCTGCAGCAGGCATATTGTCTCTTTGAATTCTGTTTTGTCGGGTGGTGGTGTCGTGGGAACCAAACGGTCCCAATCTTCTGTTTCGGTTGTGGTTTCTTCGCCGCTTGGGTGGCGTGAGAGGGCGTCTGGTAATTCGTTCAGCCGTCCAGGGATATATTCAACTGTGTAGACGAACTCTTGCAGGAGCAGCGACCAGCGCATTAGTTTAGATTTGGCGTCTTTAAAACTGTTGAGCCACATAAGTGCCCTGCTGTCGGTTCGGAGCGTAAATGGGCGGTCCTCCAGGTAAGGCCGATAGCGTCGGATGGCCCATACCACCGCAAGGCACTCCTGCTCATTGATGTGGTATTTTCGCTCCGTTTTGTTAAAACGGAGACTAGCGTAATTGATGATTCGGCGCTGGCCGTGCTCCTCCTGATATAACACCGCTGACGCTCCCAAGCTACTGGCATCCGTTTGTAAAACAAAAGGGGACCGGAAGTTGGGCCTGTGCAGGAAGAGGGGTCTTGATACTGCCGCTTTGATTGCCAGGAATGCTTCTTCCGCTGGCTTGGTCCATTTAAAAGTGACTTTGGTAGACAGCAGGTCCGTCAATGGGGCCATAATTTTCGAGGCGTTTGGGACGTAATCCCGCAACCAATTTACCGTACCAAGAAAATGCCGCAAGGCTTTGCGGGTTTTTGGGGCTTCAGCCTCTTGAATGGCTTGGATATGCGCCGTCTGTGGTTTGTTTCCGTCCTCAGTGACCACATGGCCTACGTAGTTTAACTGGTGGCCGGCGAAGTGACACTTCTGCAGATTGAGCTTAAGGCCATGCTGTTGGATTCTTTCTAGGACCAAACGAAGGTGGTGAAAGTGTTGCTCGAGGGTGTTGCTACCCTCTTGTAATTAATTTAAATTGGCCGAGGCCTTAAACAAACGGTACCCAGAGAATTCCAAGAAGGTAGTGAATTAAGCACCACCACGGTAATTAACCTTCTTTTTAAAATTTTAAAAGGACGCTTGTCTATTAATTAATCACCAACTTATAACACTCAGTCTTACCTCTTACTTCCCCAAGGGTCGATGTTAAATATGGGAGTCAGCACTGCCTCCAGCTACAGTCAGAGAAGGGCGAGTTCGAACACCGTACTAAGTCGAAGGTTATGATGTCAGGGCGCCTATCCGTAATAATGTGCTGAGCCCAACAGATATTCAGACCCCGGACCAGATCCAATATAAACTCCCCCAGGTGATAAGTAAATAAGACCAGTACACACTCATTCAACTTAACAAACAGTTTATTAAAATTTAATCCCAGATTTCAACAGCGTATTTCCAGTACTGTACAAAACCGGCTATATATAAAATCTCTAACTTCCAAGAGATATTTAAATCAAAGGCAAAAAAAAACAATGAAAGTGAAACACAAGCGCAACTCGGTTGCAAATTATCAGTGACGTGATATTACAAAATTTAGAAGTTCAATAAAAAAAAAAAGAAAAGGTGAACACAAGAACAACTTAAAACTAACATTGATTCACCATCAATATTCTTACAAGTACACAGTTATAAGGCAATTTGCCAAAAGTCCCTCCAAAGTCGAACAGCTTGATCGTATAATGCAACACGTCAACCAAAATGAAACACTCTGTATACCAGAGGCATCCGACAATCTATTCGACGTTAGAAAACAGACTCTAAGTTGTAAAATATCTAATTCTATAAAAGAAATAGCGCTAGTTAACTATGCTTTACAGGTAGAATATGCAATTAAATAAAATTCATTAGTTTCTTACGGAATTATACCAAAATTAAATTACAATCATTGATTAAATGCATCAAATATTATCTACGAATTTACACAAGACCGATGTGAGGCCACACTGCCCACACACATCCAAAATTTAATTCAATTTCTAAATCCAAAAATAAAAATGGCTACGTAACGTCTCCAAAAATGTCAAAGTAACCTCCAAAATGGGGTCACTATTGTTAATAAAACTACGTTAAATTAATTAATTCAATAACATAAAGGCTCACAGGCCATAAGAAGTTAAATTAGGAAATTACGATTACTTAATTAATAAATTAGGCCGGAAAATTGAAATTCACTGTTCAAATTGTACGATATTGACACAAATTTAGTCAAACTGTTTAGTCAATTTAATCCTACCCTCTGGAGAATAACAGAGAAAATTTACACAGACACAATACCTTTAAACATCACATCCACAGCTTCCAAACACGACAAATCCTACGGATCCACACGTTACCAGGAATATGCCCTCCTATCTTCGGCTTACGACACCTCAAGTGATAGCGTTCGAAGGCTACAGTGTACCAATAAACTGCACCTTAAATGTGCCCTCACCGCAAGATCCAACAACAAGTCCTGGGCACCGTAAAATTACTAGCACGTGTTTCTCTCGTATTAACTTCAACCAACAATGCTCAAATGAGGTTTATATCAGGCCTAACACCAGCAGCTAAATTGAATATAGAAACGACACAAATTAGGATCGATTAGACACGTGGAAAATATACTTACAGCAGCTTAACAAATCCCCAAGCACAGAAGAAATATCCTCGTAAGACTCAAATAAACGTCAAAAATTTACCAATAATCCCTGAGAATCACCATAAAATCCGCTTTTGTTAAGCGATTATAAACGATACAACTCAACTTTCCATATTCTCAAGGCAGCTAAGGGAAAAGGTTCTGCTCTCGTGTCTAACCTTTCGCAACGATCGTTAAAAATCAAAAGAGAAAGATCTTAACATCTCAAAACCGACCATACAAACCAAACACGTCAAACGCGCTAAGAGAACAAATGAACCAATTAATACTTAAAACGTACGACAGAAATACAGGTTCAAATAACCATAGAAAAATGGAAAATAATTATTACTAATTTGTTGCATAACTCTGGGCCCAAAGAAGTTCAAAAAAAAGAAGTTAGTCAAAATTAAAAGTAACAAGTTAATTAAATTAACAACAGACGCCATCTACCCGGCAATACCAGATTTACGTTACACCCACCTATGCAGGGCAGAACGCGTGTAATAGAAATCTTAGGCACTCCTACGCCAGATGGCAGTAATAGTAGGAAGATGACACAAATTTAATCAAAAACTAATTACGTATTCCGTCACTAAAATAAACCATTAAAAGGGTAAAATACAACCAACGTAACAGTGTCTGAATAAATAATGATGTCGTCCAAATAGGCTAACGTAAATTCCTGGAGGTACCCCACCAATACATCTTACACCATTAATTTCTGAAAAGTGGTGGGGGCTCCCTTTAATCCGAACGGCATTACATTGAACTCATAAGCCGCCCCTCCAGGGGTGGTGAAGGCGGTGAGTCGTTTAGATTCCTCCGATAGTTCCACTTGCCAGTATCCACTGCGCAAATCGAGTGTCGTAAAAACCCTTGCCGTTCCCAGATCTCTTAATGTCTCTTGTATCGGTGGTAAAGGGCTTACTTCATCCTGTGTTTTATCATTAAGACGACGGAAATCGACGCAAAATCGGGGTTCGCCATTTTTTTTGTTGACTATGACGATTGGTGAATTATATTCACTATGGCTAGGTCGTATTACACCCGTGGACAGCATTTCTTCGATTTGGGTGGTTATTATTTTCTTTTTCTGTGGAGTATATTTGTACTGACGTACTCGCACAGGAACATTGTCTCGTAGGCGAATCGTATGCTTGGTAGCAGTAGTAGTGATTCGCCCACCTTCCTCAAATAGTGTTTGAAAATCTCGCATTATGGCCAAGAAGTCATTTCTTTGGCTGTCTGTCCACTGTCGGGTGTCCACTGGGGTTTCGGTCAAGTCTAGATCGGGGGCCGCTTGTCGTGGTGTGGTGGCATCAAAGTGTATTGTGTGTCGTTGTGTCACCCCTACATGGATACAGCCACGGATATAGTCAATTACAGCCTGGTTTTCTCGTAGCCAGGGGTGTCCGAGGACCACTTCTGCCTGGAGGCCGTCCACCACCAAGGCTTCGCACTGGAAATGATATCCATCACCCACTGTTGCTTCCAACTGCCCTTTTTGATTGGTGACGAACCTTTTATCACGTAGCGCCATTGTGAACTCCACAGGTGTTGTAGTGGTTATTGGCCCAGATGTCCATTTGGGCGTTATTAGGTTTTTACTAGCAGCACTATCTACTCGTGCCGCAACGTGGCGTCCATGGATTTGAATTTGAATGGACGCCGTTTGTCCAGTTGACGCTGTAGTGATTAGGGCCGCTCCGGTGCTTTGGGTGGAACGGCCCCTTCTTCTTCCCCCGACCTTCGGTTGGCTGGTGGGTGGCGGTTCTCGAAACTGGCTGGTTGCTTTGGGCAGTCCCTGTTGTAATGGCGTTCTGGACAAAACCAGCAGCGTGGTAGGGGTCTTTCTGTGGGTTGTTCCCTCTTCTTGGTTGTCATAGGTGGTTCGGCTTCTTTCTTTGTTGGTTGTGGTTTGTGTTTGAAGTTTTCATATACAGTAGACCATTTCTCACAGGCTAACTGCAACTGCTCCAATGTCCTAGGCTCAGCTTGTGACAGTTGAACACAATATTGTTGCGTCATTTGTGCAACAATATGTTCGACCAACTCAGTTTCTGGCCACTGAGGATTTAATCTCAGGCACAGGCGTTTCATACGGGTGATGAAGGTGGATGGGTCTTCATCACCCTTTTGCCTGGTTTCACAGGCCAGTTGTAAAGCACGCCTTCTCTGTGGTCCCATGAATTCCCTTCTAAATCTCTGGCAGAATTCTTTTAATGTATCAAAGCCTCCTTCATTTCTGCGGAACCATGCCGCCGCCTCCCCCACCAGGTATGGCCTAACAGCGTCGTCCACGTCCTCCGGTAGTTCCAGTCTTTGGTCCCGGAGATAAGTGTTCAGGCGGACCAAAAATACCTCCGGATCTTCTACCAAGTGGCCACTGAATGATCTTGGTGGTGGATTGGTTGGGGCTTCTTGATGGCATGGTCCGCAGCAATGACCAGTGTGTGGATGGGTTCCCGTTGTATGAGCCATAGGAGTGCTTGAATTGACGCTGGCGTTGGCCCCTTCCATATATACAAATGGTTCGGGGGTGGTGACTGGTTTCGGAGTGACAGGTCTTGCGGTTTCTTCCTGAGGCCGAGGTTCAGGTAAATTGTCAGATTGAGAGTTGCTTAGTCCAGTAATATTTATTGATGGGTTAATAATTCTTCTTGTGGGCGTGGTGGCGGTAGTAACTCGTTCCAAAGTTGTGATCCGGTTACCCAGAAGTTTTATTTCGGCGATCAGAATGGCTAATTGTAATTCTGATTTAGTTATGCCTGTAGCTGGTGTTCCGGTTGAAGTTTGTGGTGGTGGCGTTGGGATGTCCAACTCGTCCTCGCTGTGCTGCTGGGCTTTCCTTCCCTTCCTAGGTTTTGGCATTGTTGGGGTGGTTCTAAGCACTTACACTGCACTATATAGTCCCACGTTATTGGGCGCCAAAATTGTTACCTTCCACTTTAACGGGTTTTAACAAGGGGCCGGCAGAGACTCACTTTAGTGGAAGTGGTAACAATTCAAAACACAGGGTTCACAGAAAATAAATAAATATTCTTTATTTAATAAACCAGATAACAAAATAAAGCAAAAAGATACTAAACAAATGGTAAACATAAACAGTGTCCGTTGCACTAAGGGGTGGGCTATGTGTCACTTAGCACTTGTTTGAAGGGCGGTGGGTGTATTCACGTAATCCAATATGGTTATCGGTACTAGGGTTGATGATGTTGTGTCACTTAGCACTTGTATGAAGGGTGGTGGGTGCACTTGCGTAATCCAATTGGGTTATCGGCACTAGGGTTGATGATGTTGTGTCACTTAGCACTTGTATGAAGGGTGGTGGGTGCACTCGCGTAATCCAATTGGGTTATCGGCACTAGGGTTGATGATGTTGTGTCACTTAGCACTTGTATGAAGGGTGGTGGGTGCACTCGCGTAATCCAATTGGGTTAACGGCACGTTAGGTCACTTAGCTGGACGACGCTCACTATCTTGGTGCGATACAGTCCCCAGGATACGTTGGTGGCTCGTGTTGCGGGCCTGAAGGAGCCACAGTTCAAGACGTTGGGCCAATTGGAGGGCCTTGATGTCGTTGGGCCTGGTGCTGTTGGACCTGAATTGGTACTGTAGGCCAAAAGCGTTGGGCCAATTGGAGGGCCTTGATGCCGTTGGGCCTGGTGCTGTTGGGCCTGAATTGGTACTGTAGGCCAAAAGCGTTGGGCCAATTGGAGGGCCTTGATGCCGTTGGGCCTGGTGCTGTTGGGCCTGAATTGGTTCTGTAGGCCAAAAGCGTTGGGCCAATTGGAGGGCCTTGATGCCGTTGGGCCTGGTGCTGTTGGCCAAGTGTGCTGACGGCCTTAATGCTGTGTGGCCGGTATTCTTCGGTGGCTTGGTCTTTAGAAGATCTTCCTAGTTGTTGAAGCTGGTGTAAAGATGTCTAAAGTTGCCAGTTGAAGAATGGTTGAAGAGTTGGTTGTTGCTGGTTGATGTTGTCGGTTGAAGATTCGATTGAAGAGTCGATGATCATTTGGATTACACACCTCAATTTATACTCCTATTTTCCCCATACTTCTTATGGGCGCAAACTCTAATTGGCTGCTGCTGATGTCAGCAGCCACTCTATTGGGTTGCACACGGCACCACCATGACGCGCACAACACTTTTCCTTTTGTCATTGGTTCGTCTCAGTCACGCCACCACACGCCGCACTGCTATTGGAGTTTGCTTATGTCATGGTATTCGTGATTGGACCGCGTCACAACCGACGCGCACTCTGATTTGTCGGGGGTTCACAAAGTCCGTGCATAGGCGTGGAATCATCGGTGATGCAACGTCGTGCATTACGTATGTATTCTGGGAGGGCCAATGGTAACAAGTCCTGGCGTTTACACCGCGGTGCGTGCGCGTTGTATAAATACAGAGGGGGCCGACAGAGTGGCGTCAGTTACACTGTAGCTCTCTAGCGGAACACATCGATACACCGGGACTATGCCCGCGTGCATGAAATTAACCACATTTGTCTTATTTTAATAAACTACACAAATATTCACAGTTTGTATCACTTTGATTCACACAGAAAAACACGTCTGTTCACATCAAATAATACTCACGAATTCACTGAGGACAAATGTATCAAACCTCCCTATGTGTGAGAGGTTTGATACTACCAATATGCATATGCTATGTCTAGAGTAAACATGCAGAAAAGTTTATTAAACAGTGATTTATTTTCAGGAAAAACGTTATTTACATTTTTTTTAAATACAGTGTGTTGTATTTTGGTAATTATGGCTTGCACAATTCACAGTTGAACATTTTTATTGTTTTTGAAACTCCCGCACATTCGGTATGGCACCATTCTCTGCAGTTTAGGCATCGTATCCAAGACTCACGAGCCCTCGACCATGAGTACAAGGAGTTGCAGTAATGCACGCAACGTCGTCTTTACTGTTTTCGTTATTTTCTTCGTCATCGTTTGCGTCTTGTCCGGCATAACATGTTTTTTTTGTAGCTCTGTTAGATAGCCTTGTTTCAGAACTGATGTTTGATGTTACTTTTATGTCGAATTCTAGTGTAGGTTTCACTTTTACAAGTTTCTTGCATGTTTTTTTGCATTTTTTTTATATTCCTCCAATGCTAATTTTTCAGCAGCATCTGTTAGAATTCTAATTCTACCAGGTTTTCGGCCCCCCTTTGTTTTTCCTAGGACCTGCCTTTGGAAAGGGTCGTACTTGTTCTGGAGTTTTTATTAAACTGGCTGCTTTTGAAGCCACGGATTCAACAGATTCAGAAGTGGCTGGTGGTAAGTTACAGCTACCAGCTGGTGCATTGTCGATCACAATATCTTCCTGATACTCAGATGCTGAAGCTGTTTCTTGAGGGCGGTTAGTAACTTCGGAACAAGCAAAATCGGATTCGTTAAATACATGTGGATTATAAGGGAAAATTTCATTGGCGGAGAAGCCACTGACGATGTTTTTAAGAACAAATGCACGATTGAATGCGCGTCCAACAAGTTCTGAGACGTTTTTTA
Organism: Amphimallon solstitiale; assembly: GCA_963170755.1. Classification (NCBI taxonomy): domain Eukaryota; kingdom Metazoa; phylum Arthropoda; class Insecta; order Coleoptera; family Scarabaeidae; genus Amphimallon; species Amphimallon solstitiale. The sequence goes on along the minus strand of OY720677.1, from coordinate 46,749,671 downwards.
ACGTGATGGTTTGTCCGTGATTATTAACCATGAAAGCATCTGCTTCTTCATTCTAATACCGTTTAAAGGGGTCATATATAGATACATCTAAAGGCTGTAAACGGTGGCTAGTGTGTGGTGCAATGATAGCACTACAATACCGTTGTCTGTACATATTTTTATAACCGAAGGTGAAATATGGCTGTCATGATTATCGATAATAAAAAGACATTTCTTCTGAGGACTGCATCTCGCATACTTCACAAAATGTAGCAAATATTTCTCAAAATTTGGAGCTGTCACCCACCCGCTTTCATGGCAGACAGCTACTGAACCCGGCGGAGCACCTTCGTCATATAATCCTGGATGCGCGTTCTCGGATACACAAAAAATAGGGGCACTGCGGCATTTCCTATGGCATTGACACCACAGCAGACTTTAACATGTGTTCCACGTTCTGCAGAAGTCACTTTTGAAACCTGCTTTTGTCCTTTCTTGAAAATAATTTTATGTTGTTTATAGACCGTTGTTACACCAGTTTCGTCCACATTATAAATAGATTCGGGTCCAAAATGTTCATACTCGAGTAGAGTGCGCAAATTTTCGTAGAATAGTTTGTAACGAACTTACGTCGTTAATGCAAAAGAAAACACCCAAATTAGAGCTAATTAATTTCTAATGTAAATAGTGTATATGTGCCAAATGCAGGGTACACGCTAGCAAGTATAGCAGGTTCACGTGTTCTTAACATGATGCATGGGCTTTTAATCTCTGATGCGCAGGCTTCGGGCCTATATAAAGCGAGAAATTTTGTATTAAAAGAGACTTATCCACCGGCTTTCTAGCTACATGCTCTGATGGAATAAATATACCTTCCTGAAAATCCAAACCCGTAATTTCATCTAACTATAGGTTCTGATGAGATTATATCGATCTAATTACAGATTCTGATCGTTTTCCAGTTTTAATTACTCTAATCGTGGATTGAATCTTGCCGTATTACCGCCTTTAACCCCCGTACCTGCAATTTAATTATACTAATTCCAGATTCTGAGTAATTAAATATTCCCGTACTTTAAATTTGCTTAAAATAAATTCAGATTCTAGATAACCTAAGATACCGTATTCACGTTTCAATTATTTATTTAAATGTACATCTCCGTGTGTACTACATTAATGTTCCGAGCAAATAAAAGAACACACAATTTCCACCGGTTATTTTAATTAGGAAATTGGTTATCTTAATTGGAAATAGAAGAATAGGTCATGTTCATTTAAAAATGCATTACCGCAAATTAATTGTTTGTGGACAACTCAAACGTCAGATATCGAATTTTTCCTGCATTACCGACCGGAGATGTATACAAATTTTGACAGGTTTTAATTACCGCATAAATTAATCAGGATAAACATTTATCAATAGCTCTAAATGTTAATGAGACGATCGTACAATCATAATCACGCCAATAAATGCACAAATATATTTTATCTATCACGTTAGTCAATGTACGAATATATTTTATTTTTGTTAGAACGACTATCAATTTTATTGTAAATTGTCGAAGAATCTGTCTAATGCGTGCGCACATATACGATGACACTAATGTAATATGTGTAAATAAAATCTCGATATCGATTTATTTTTCCATTCATGCAAATTCACCGTCATGTCATATCTTTGTATTGTAATCTATTTTATTTCAAGTCGATGTACAGTTATGTGCAATAAAATGGCGTACACTATATATATTGTGGTAGTTCACTTACTTAGATGAGTAAGGATATGATGGAAGTACTAATGTTAATAAAATATACTGTATATGTTCTTGTAGTGAGTATTAAAAAAAATAAAAGATGGTAATATTTTATGGACCAAACTATAATTAAATAAATAGATGTGAGAATATTTAAATTATACTTAAAATAATTGTGAGAATATTAATTGGGTATTTCCCTATAGTTTTTGTGAACCGTGTAAAGTTGGTTGCATATCGGGTTATGTTGAAGTTCGCCTTGCATCGAGTGGTTGGTTGCCTATCAGGTTTCTTTGTTGTAGTAATATTTCCCATTTCTGAAAGTAGAATTGTAAATGTTACTTGTTGTATTTTTATATGTAATATTATTTGTTAAAGCTTGTTTAATTAACACTTTTGAAAAAATAGAGAATATTAGTATGGATTTTGAATCATAAAGGTTGGAAAATGATGTATAGTTACGCGCTAAAATTCAAATGTAAGAAGTGTCAGATTTTGACATTTAAAATAATATAGTTAAAGTATTGAGTATTTGGTTTGCCGAAGGGTATAAAAGGTTGTGAAAATTAAAGTAAAGAATTAAATTGATAAATTTTTGGAATTACAAAAAGGTATTATAAATATTCAATTACAAATAAAACATATTTTGGATTATTATAATGTGTGGAACAATATGATTGGATATTATAGAAACTAAGGATTTATTGCCAGGGATATGGGGAATAAATAGAAGATTCGAAAATAATTTAAGAAAAGCGGTAGATGTGTTTTCGGAAAACGAAATTTTCCTTCCGAAAAACACATAATTAAGAGATTCATCATTATACAAAAGTGTAAAAGAAGTGGTTAGGAGATAGTAGAAAAGAAAGCAGATATTTTTTTAGGTGATTGCAACATTTTCCAGAATAGTACCATTTTTTGTATCATGCAAATATAATTAAAAATAAATTAGAAGAAAGAATTTCGGTAACGAATAAAGAAATAATTGAAGAATATTCATACTTGAGAAGAAAGCGAAGAAATATATAATTACAATTTAAAAATAAACTTACTGCATTGGTAAATATTATTCCATATTTGGCGAGAGATTTATTGCATTGGAGAGTTGGTGAAATTCCAGAAGTTATACAAATAGTTTAGTCCAGGACTTGAAAGATACGAGATATTCAACATAGCAGCTAACACAGGTATTCCAGTCCAGTAGAGGAAAGGCAGGTTTCAAAGGTCTTCACGAAAGCGTTCGACGGTTCGAGATTCTAGTTGATTGCAGAGGTTGAAGGTATTACAGGATAGCAGTCATTACAGTCCACATTCCGAGCATTCCAGACAATTAGGAAAAGGAAAGGATCTCCCTCATTGATTCCAGGAAATGTCTTCGACAAGCTAAAAAGAAAATCGATTGGTGTATAAATAAGAATACCAGTTCAGTAGTAATAACAGGTCGTATAATTCTTTGAAATAATTTGAATTTATCAGTTTCGAATTGAAAAGTATATCAAAATTTAGAGATCTATTATTTATACGTACATTATAACTGTGTTGATAATCAAGAAAAGATATTTTGTAAGTTCTGTGCACAACATTAATTTGTATCATCATTTGTATAATTTTTAGAAGTCAAAAAAAACTGATCGGCAAACTAAAACTGATTAATTTGTGTGGGTATTTGATTTACATACAAAAACTATACAGTATTTTTAAAATAATATAATTAATATACTTACTTGTATATTTTTCGATCCACGAAAGGTGTATTTTCATGCACATATAAATTGTCAAAAGAATGTTTACGTAAACAAGCTTGGTACTTCCATGAATGTTTTATTTGGTTGTGTGTGTTGAGAACTACCATATAATTTATAATTTGCCTGATTTATTAAACAAATTAGTTTGATACATTTGTTTTTATTTGGTATATAAAGAAGGTTTTTGAATTAAATTGATGAAACAGATATGACGCTTAGAACCGTAACCTATAAATAGAAAAAACAACTGTCAGTGATTATATTATTATTTGAATAGTATGTTAATATATACCTTGAGATTGAGTTCACAGTAAGTATTGTTATTTGAAGATAAAGTTGAAATACACATCATAATTCACTAAAGAATAACTGTTTTGTAAACTTTGATTTATAAAGTTAAGAAATATAAAACGTAAATATCCTATGATATAGGCAGATATTGAAAAAGTTACATATAGGCAACTGTTTGGGCTTTGATGATTCAAGGGAAGTTAGCAACATATAAAATAATTAGTTTAAATATTTTATATAAGAACTGAGTTAGTGAGGGCATAAATAAAAAAATTACCTGAGAGAATTTGAAAATAGATTTAAAAAGTACATAAAGATTTCAATTTTATATATAGACGAGAATAAGTACAGGTTTCAAACACATAGTAAGAATAAATATTATTAAATTTATCTGAGTGTAATCGTATCTTTATTAATTAAAGGTATTGTTACATTTTATGGCGTGCCCAACGTGGAGCGATTAAAATAAGACTCGCAAAAACATATTTCAAATATTTTATTAATTATAATAATAGCGATAACATTAGTATACATTTTACAAAGGTAATAAAATCAGTTTAAAGTATATCAAGGTATAAGGAAGTGTGTACTACAATTATTGAAAATGAATACCAGATCTAAGAGTAATTTTGGATTAAATAGATCTGAATCGTCTAGCGATAGTGAAGAGGAGGTTGGTCAGGATGTGAATGTACCAGAGGGAGGAGAAATTATATTACAAGTTCAGGAAGGTATTCAACAGACAGGAGAAACACAGGATAGAGGTGATAAGGTGGAAATATTAGGAGAGACTTCTAAAACAGAAATGTCGAATACAACAGCAGATATGGAATTAATTCTACAAATGTTTAAACAAATTAGTGAAGAGAATAATAAGAAGTTAATGGATAAACTTGACAAGGCTAGTGAAGAGAATAAGAAAAATAGAGAGGAGGATAAAAAAGAATTAGGAGAAAAATTGGATAAGTTGGAAAAGGCGAGCATTGATACTAGAGAAGAAAATAGAAGAAATCTGGAAGAATTAAAGAAATCTTTACTGAGAGATACAGAAGAAAAGGTTAAAGAAATTACTATTGAAATGGATAGCAGGGAAGTGAAAATGCGGAAAGAAGTAGACGAAAAGTTACAAATTAAGGATACGGAAGTTAAAAATATTATTAGAAATAAAGTACAAGAGGTTGAAGGTAAAATTAAGGTAATACAAGAAAATGTAAAACAAATAGATAAGAATAGTAGCGAGAAATATAAGGAGTTAGCGAAACGCATACGGGATGAAGTTGATCAGGTAAATAAAGAAGTCTCCGACAAAACAGAAAAATTAGAAGAGAATTTTTGTAAGAAAATAGAAAATACAGAAGATAGATGTTTAAAAGAAATAAAATTATCGACTGATACTACTATTGCGCAGAAGTTGAGTATGGAAGATATTCTGAAAGAATGTGAAGAACAGAAGACGAAAATACAAGATCTTTTATTAAAGACTCAGAATATTAACATCCCTCATGTAACATGTCCTCCGGTTTACAATGTTTTAAATAATGGTATCAGAATTGAGAATATAACTCATTTTAGTGGGGATAAAATGTCCACTCATCCAATGGCCTATTTGACAAATATTCTAAGATATATAGAAGAGATACAGGATTTTAGGAGCCAAATGAATATTATTAGAGCGACTTTAAACAGTGGTGCAGCGGATTGGTTTCAACGGGTTGAAGACAATTGCGATGATTTAAGTAAGTTTGTGGAATTATTTAAAAATAATTTCTGGAGTGAGACGCAACAAAGCAGAGCACATCAGAGGTTGTTAACAGGAAGATATCAACCAGGTAAATCTTCGAGGGAGGCTTACGCACAAAGAATGTTTAACTATTGTCGATACATATCTCATTTGGACGAAAAAACTATATCTCAACATTTATTACAACACTTTATTCCTGTTGACACACATGCAATTATTTGTCAGAATGTCACGGATATGAATGAGTTGATTAATATTCTTAGACGTTTAGATGATTATACAGACGGTGTAAAATATAGGGAATCTCGTCAATTAAATGGAAGAAATGATATTCAGAATAATCAGCAACGTATGTCAAATAATAGTGGTGTGAATAATCATTATGTTCGTAATAATACCCCTTTTCAACAGAATGCTTATCCAAGGAATAATCAACCTAGTAGTAGTCAGAATAATTATTTTGGAGCAAGACAACCTTACCAATTTAATAGTCATCAGAGTAATAATTATAATAGAAGTTATAATACACAAGGGAATGGTATCTCAAATTGGAACAATAATCGAAGTATATCAAATGGAGGGAATGGAAGACCGAGTACAAATAGGAATAATCCTTTTATTAATCAATCTGCAAGACAAGTTCCTCATAACAATGACTATCAAGAACAAAATAAAAGGTATTATGGAAATAATAATTCTAGACAGGTGAATAATATACAAATGCAAGATTGGAGAAAATCAGATAGGAGATTTACTGGTAGTCAGGTTCATAATCAAGATAGAAATGAAATTGGAGTTGGTTTGGAAGAAAAAAAAACGCCAATTTTGGAAATGAAATTGGATCCATATCAGAATGCTATCCCGGGAACATCTCATTAATAAATAATTTTGTTAATAGTAGTGTTAGTTGTAATATAATTAGTAGTAGTAAAATAACAGGAATGGGGAATGTTCAGAATGGTTTAGATATGGGAAATATAATTAATAATTTTGAAAGTTTACCTTTTTGCATAATTAGTATTAGAGATGTTAAATTTAAAACTTTGTTAGATTCTGGTGCTGAAATATCACTCATAAAAGAAGAAATGATAATGAATATACCTGAATATTCTAAATATATTATTAAAGTCAAAAATACTAATGTTATGTCTGCGAATAGGGGAAAAATGGGTTGTATTAATAAGCGGTTATGTATAGATGTAGTGATTAATGGACACAAATTTATTATGCAATTTTATCTGTTAGGGAATTTGTTTTATGATTGCATATTAGGGATAGATAATATGAGAGCGCTGGGAATGAATTTAGATTTTGAAGAAAACAAGATTAAAATTGAAGGAAAGGAAATTTTATTAGATAAGGTTGTGGATTTAAAAGAAATAAACGCTTATATTGAATACAAGGAGGATATACAGTACGAGGTAAATAATGTCATTATAGCTGATCGTGCAGAGAATGATGATGCTCAAGAACATTTGGAAGGAGCAATGTTTGAATTACCTAGATCGGAAATAAATGACGAATATGGAAATGCTGTAATAATAGAAGATAAACAAGAAGTTAAAGTAATAAGAAATGTAGCTGACATTCAAATTTTTATTTTACAACAAAAATTACCAGAACCTTGGATTGAAGAAAGTCTAATAGAAATTTTAGCTAAGAATATAAAATTAATTAATGATGAAGTTGTTTTTGCTAAAGATTATGAGCATCGATTATTGATAAATGATGATTCGCCGTTATCGTGTAAAAATTATCCTATTCCGTATTTTTTCCAAGATCGTGTCAATGAGGAACTTAGAAAATTAGAAGAAGCTGATATTATCGAGAGATCGAACACCTATTTTATTAGTCCTGTTGTGTTGGTTAAGAAGAAGGACAATTCTATTCGCCTTTGCATTGACGCTCGTTTAATTAATTTAAGGATCATGCCTGAGCATGAAATACCACAAAATATTGATGTTTTACTTACAAAATGCGGTAATAAAAAATGGTATAGCAAATTAGACCTTAAGAATGCATTTTGGTTAATAAGATTGGACGAGAATTCTAGGAAGTACTGTGGATTTAACGTAAATGGAATTACTTACCATTTTAAAGTATGCCCTTTCGGCATAAAAAGTAGTCCTGCCGGATTGATTAGATTTCTACATAAAATACTAGACCAATATGAGAAATTCGCCCTTCATTATTTAGATGATATCATAATATTTTCGGATGACATAGAATCTCATATAAATCATATAGAGATTATTATTAATACATTACAAGTTAATGGTATGAAATTAAATTTATCTAAGTGTCAGTTTTGCCAAAAAGAAGTCAATTACTTGGGTTACGTTATTAACCAACAAAATATTTTATTAGATCCTCAAAGATTAGAAGAGATACAAAATTATCCAAGACCTAATAAACTCAAAATGTTGAGAGGATTTCTTGGGTTGTTGAATTACTATAGGAAATTTGTATCTAATTATAGCCAAAAGACAAGTACGTTGTTAAATCTACTAAAGAAAGGAACGAAGTGGAAGTGGACTGAAGAATGTGAGGATTGTTTCGTACAGTTAAAATCAAATTTTGTAGAAAATCTTAAGTTGTATCATCCGGATTTTAATTTAGATTTCATCGTACGAACAGATGCATCAAGTGTAGCCGTAGCAGCCGAATTAGTACAGATCAAAGATGGTATCGAGGTTCCAATATATTTCGCGTCAAGAACTTTAAAACCGTGCGAAAGGAAATTTGGGATATCAGAACTCGAGATGCTTGCTGTCATTTATGCTTTAACTAAGTTACGCTATTACCTCATAGGGAAGAAATTCAGATTGGAAACAGATCACAAGGCGTTGCTGAATATTATGACTACGAAATTAAATAATAACAGGATTTACCGTTGGACATTATTAATACAGCAGTATGATATGGAAATTATATATAGACCAGGTAAAGAAATGATTGCAGCTGACGTACTGAGTAGAAAACATGGTGAAACAAAAACAACAAATGTACATATAAACTTAGTAAGATTGGGATCAGAAGGTATTTTTTCAGTACAAAGAATCAGAGAAGCTCAAGATACACCTGAGTTGGAGATAATTAAAAATAGATTACGGGCAATAGGTACATATAAAGGAATGAGAATGAATGAAGGGATAATTTTGAAGAAGATAGGCGATCTGGAGGTATATGTTACGAATGAAGAACACACGATTAATATTATACGACATTTACATGTAATGTATACACATATAGGAGCTAGGAAATGTTGGTTAATGTTCCGAGAAGCTTATTATTGCCGGAATGACGAGAAGATAATTAAAAGAGAAATTAAACGGTGTAAAACTTGTATTTTAGCAAAAGAAAAGAATTATACAAATCAGAATATAAGTTTAAGTATTGTTGCTGATGATAGATTACAATTAGTAGCAATTGATTTTATTTCAAATCTGATTCCGAGCACGAGAAGATATCGAAATATTTTAGTGTTATGTGATATATTTTCGAAACATGTGCGATTAATACCAACACAGAAATGTGATACAGATACTGTATTACAGGCGTTACAAGAATATATAACTGAGTATGGGACTCCAAGAACAATATTATCTGATCATGCAACATATTTTATGAATCAGAGATATCATGAATTTTTAGATGAAAGAAATATTAAATCTCATCACATATCGATTCGTCATCCACAAGCTAATCCATCGGAAAGGTATATAAAAGAAGTTCTTAAATATTTACGGATATTACTCGAAGATCGACATCATAAATGGGCCAGATGTTTAAAACAAATTGAATTTGTAATGAATAACACACCAAGTACCGTACATGAAGCTTGTCCAATAACTATTTTCACAGGACAACCTCCACAAAGGCCTTGGCAAGATGATGAAATTGCAGAAATAGGAGGCAGATATGAACAAATTAAACAAAAATTAATGAGACGAAAAATTAAATGGGAGCAGAAGAAAAAAGAAAAACAACGTAAATATAAGGTGTATAATGAGAACGATAAAGTTATTGTACGCGCGTTACGAGTAACGGATAGAAGGAATAAAATTATAGCAAAACTCATAAGGCCATATTCGGGACCGTATTTAATACATCGGAAAATAGGATTAAACAATTATGAATTAATTGATGAAGAAACGGGATATCTTAAAGGAACTTATCATATTTCAATGTTACATGATTATATTGATGAAGTATAATTGTTAAAAAATTTAAGGGCATGGCGGTACTGAAGGGCCAGTTACCGTTGGTAAATAGCGCTACCACCCACCAGAGCTACAATGTATATAATAAAGCCCAAAATTTAGGGGCATGGCGGTTGAATTTCATAGGGCGACAACCGTTGGTAAATAGCGCTACCACCCACCAGAGCTACATCAAAATTAATAGAACCAAAATTTAGGGGCATGGTTAATGTATTTTGTTTCTATAAAAGTATGTCATAAAAAAAAAAACGGGATATAAGTATGTGCATTTAATTTTTTTTTTATAATTGAGTTAATCATGTAAGAAATTTTAGCTAAAATGATCTAACAAAGGTTTATGTATTTTATTTCCTTGCTCTAAATTAATTGAATCAGGATAGAATTATTTAGACGAAGAAGAGTTGTAAAGATTAGTTAGTATGAAGAAATTAGTAATATTTAATTTATTTTCCTCATTCCTTACATTATAAAATTTGTAAATATAAGTGTTAGAGGAGTATATAAGTAACTTTACAGTAAGTAAAGAAACATACGAGTATAAAAATGTGAAGAAATGTATAAAGTAGATATATGAAAGATGAGTAAGAAGGAACCTTATTAAAAAAAAAAAAATTTTTTAAAGGATATTTATCGGAGTAATAAAAGCATTTAATGGTCAAGAAATATTAAAGTCATTAAGAGTTATAAAAAAAAAATGTGATATACAAATAGAAGAAGCCTATAAAATAAAATATGTATAGAAAAGATAATAATGAATGCTTGCTATGTATAATAAATAATAAAAGGGAAACATAAAAATATATGGAATAATTTATAGAGATTATGTATGAAAGGGTAAATAAAACCCAAAATGATAATAAATATATAGAATAATAATGTATAAAAGAAATATGTAGGTCACGTACGCCTTAAAAAACGAAAATATAATTTGTGTACTTTCCAAAAGTGAAAGTTTGAAAAGGTAGACGAAAATGTCTATTATAGGTATAGGGTTTTTGTTCAGCTAGGAACAGTTATATAAAATAAAATAATAAAGAATAAGTGAGCATATGTAAAGCATATTTTGTAGAGGCTATTAAATATCTGAAGAAGTAACAGATACAACTTAAAAGTAATCACCAGTAAATGTTAAAAGTAGTTTCGATTATAATATTGATAAGAATTTTTAGAGGGTTTAAAATCATGAATAGGATAATACAAAGAAGGTATAAGATTGGATAAGAAAAGGAATAAAGTTACTTATATAGAAAGCATAGAAATGTTAAAAGATACATTTTATGACATTATTGATGAAGACAAATGGATAAAGATGTAAATTTTGAATATGTTGGTATAAATTAGTATATTTATGAGAATAAGATTAGTTAAAATGGTTTGTTGTAAATAATTGAGAGTTAAAAATGAAAATAGATACAGTGAGGTAAATAATTATCTTATATACCAAATATTAAGAAATGTACATGGATTTATATGAGAATGTATAGTTATGCTACAGTAGTAGTACAAATTGAAGTACATCATTTTAGTATAGATTGTTGAATAAATATAAATTTATATATTCTATAGAAATTTAGATTTATTAAAAAAGGGGCATATGTGGTAGTTCACTTACTTAGATGAGTAAGGATATGATGGAAGTACTAATGTTAATAAAATATACTGTATATGTTCTTGTAGTGAGTATTAAAAAAAATAAAAGATGGTAATATTTTATGGACCAAACTATAATTAAATAAATAGATGTGAGAATATTTAAATTATACTTAAAATAATTGTGAGAATATTAATTGGGTATTTCCCTATAGTTTTTGTGAACCGTGTAAAGTTGGTTGCATATCGGGTTATGTTGAAGTTCGCCTTGCATCGAGTGGTTGGTTGCCTATCAGGTTTCTTTGTTGTAGTAATATTTCCCATTTCTGAAAGTAGAATTGTAAATGTTACTTGTTGTATTTTTATATGTAATATTATTTGTTAAAGCTTGTTTAATTAACACTTTTGAAAAAATAGAGAATATTAGTATGGATTTTGAATCATAAAGGTTGGAAAATGATGTATAGTTACGCGCTAAAATTCAAATGTAAGAAGTGTCAGATTTTGACATTTAAAATAATATAGTTAAAGTATTGAGTATTTGGTTTGCCGAAGGGTATAAAAGGTTGTGAAAATTAAAGTAAAGAATTAAATTGATAAATTTTTGGAATTACAAAAAGGTATTATAAATATTCAATTACAAATAAAACATATTTTGGATTATTATAATGTGTGGAACAATATGATTGGATATTATAGAAACTAAGGATTTATTGCCAGGGATATGGGGAATAAATAGAAGATTCGAAAATAATTTAAGAAAAGCGGTAGATGTGTTTTCGGAAAACGAAATTTTCCTTCCGAAAAACACATAATTAAGAGATTCATCATTATACAAAAGTGTAAAAGAAGTGGTTAGGAGATAGTAGAAAAGAAAGCAGATATTTTTTTAGGTGATTGCAACATTTTCCAGAATAGTACCATTTTTTGTATCATGCAAATATAATTAAAAATAAATTAGAAGAAAGAATTTCGGTAACGAATAAAGAAATAATTGAAGAATATTCATACTTGAGAAGAAAGCGAAGAAATATATAATTACAATTTAAAAATAAACTTACTGCATTGGTAAATATTATTCCATATTTGGCGAGAGATTTATTGCATTGGAGAGTTGGTGAAATTCCAGAAGTTATACAAATAGTTTAGTCCAGGACTTGAAAGATACGAGATATTCAACATAGCAGCTAACACAGGTATTCCAGTCCAGTAGAGGAAAGGCAGGTTTCAAAGGTCTTCACGAAAGCGTTCGACGGTTCGAGATTCTAGTTGATTGCAGAGGTTGAAGGTATTACAGGATAGCAGTCATTACAGTCCACATTCCGAGCATTCCAGACAATTAGGAAAAGGAAAGGATCTCCCTCATTGATTCCAGGAAATGTCTTCGACAAGCTAAAAAGAAAATCGATTGGTGTATAAATAAGAATACCAGTTCAGTAGTAATAACAGGTCGTATAATTCTTTGAAATAATTTGAATTTATCAGTTTCGAATTGAAAAGTATATCAAAATTTAGAGATCTATTATTTATACGTACATTATAACTGTGTTGATAATCAAGAAAAGATATTTTGTAAGTTCTGTGCACAACATTAATTTGTATCATCATTTGTATAATTTTTAGAAGTCAAAAAAAACTGATCGGCAAACTAAAACTGATTAATTTGTGTGGGTATTTGATTTACATACAAAAACTATACAGTATTTTTAAAATAATATAATTAATATACTTACTTGTATATTTTTCGATCCACGAAAGGTGTATTTTCATGCACATATAAATTGTCAAAAGAATGTTTACGTAAACAAGCTTGGTACTTCCATGAATGTTTTATTTGGTTGTGTGTGTTGAGAACTACCATATAATTTATAATTTGCCTGATTTATTAAACAAATTAGTTTGATACATTTGTTTTTATTTGGTATATAAAGAAGGTTTTTGAATTAAATTGATGAAACAGATATGACGCTTAGAACCGTAACCTATAAATAGAAAAAACAACTGTCAGTGATTATATTATTATTTGAATAGTATGTTAATATATACCTTGAGATTGAGTTCACAGTAAGTATTGTTATTTGAAGATAAAGTTGAAATACACATCATAATTCACTAAAGAATAACTGTTTTGTAAACTTTGATTTATAAAGTTAAGAAATATAAAACGTAAATATCCTATGATATAGGCAGATATTGAAAAAGTTACATATAGGCAACTGTTTGGGCTTTGATGATTCAAGGGAAGTTAGCAACATATAAAATAATTAGTTTAAATATTTTATATAAGAACTGAGTTAGTGAGGGCATAAATAAAAAAATTACCTGAGAGAATTTGAAAATAGATTTAAAAAGTACATAAAGATTTCAATTTTATATATAGACGAGAATAAGTACAGGTTTCAAACACATAGTAAGAATAAATATTATTAAATTTATCTGAGTGTAATCGTATCTTTATTAATTAAAGGTATTGTTACAATATATATGTGGGACAATAAAAATATACATGCAAGTATGTAAATAAACGTATATAAATTTTAATCGAATGCAGGAATTTATTTTTCTTTCAACATCCTTTAAGAATACAGTAATTAAGCAAAAGGAAGTTACTTAGTGATTAAGAAAACTGCAGATCACGATTGCACTAGCCGATGGTATTTTAAAACAACACTTCTACCACTATTTCACTGATTGATAAGCACGGTGGTAGGTTAATTAAATATCGGCATTCTCGACAGATATCACAAGGAGCTTGGCGCTGCCGTACTGGCATATGTTAAGCAACTCTGTCACTACTCAGGAGGTCGTTCACTTAGTCAGAGAACTTTTGCGGTCGCAGGTGTTTAGCCCGCCGGACAGTGGCTGCATTAAGTAATAGAATAATTATCAACTACTGCCGCCGTCCAGAGCGTCGCGACGCCGAAGTTTTACATTATGAGAATTAAAGGCTGTATATCTACCTAAACTTGTGGCTTCTGGTGTTCTTAGTGACAATTGAGGATGACGCGACATGAAGCCTCTTAACCAATCTTTAGAGGCAGATGATTTTTCAATCCAGTTCTGAGGTATTTTTCTATTATTTGCACTGCCAAACTGAAATACAAATTTACGAGTTTGTTGCTGTGAAAATCCGTAATTCATATCTGTTTTATCATACCATCTAGTTGATTGGCATGTTCTGTTGTAGCGGCATTAAAGTAAGCCATAAACTCATCTTGATAGGACTCCATACTACTATATTAAAGAAAAAATACAGGAGTGTATATAATAATAATAATAATAATAATAATAATAATGTGTCTTTATGTCCACAAGGTTACACAATACATACGTACATTAGTTCCCCCGCAGAAACCCTAAGGCGGGGTTCAGTAAACTTAACCTATATTCCGGCATGCACGCCTACATAAGGAAACAACAACAAAACAAAGTAAGCATGATATGTAACAATTTAACAAAATATTAATAATGTAGAATATACTAATACTATTGCCTATTATAGAGCATTTCGAAAAGGGCACGCCCGAATGCACCCATCTCCTTGCCCCTGACCCCACCTGGTAAGAAATTGTATTGCTGTCTGAAGAATGTAATTTAAAAGCAAATTTTCTTCTTCTGTTGTAAATATTTGACTTCTATTAAAATCAGGAAGAAAAGTTGTATTCTCATCATTTCGATACTTTTGAACATACCGCGAAAGTGTCATTTTATCAATACTATATTTTCGTGCAGTTGTCCTTTTTTCCTCCAGCACTAACAATTTCTAACACCGCTTCTTTTATACCTGTGGGTAAAGCAGGGCGACGACCTCTGGTTTTCCATTTGAACGGCATGTGTTTAAAGGGCACATTAATAGTTATTTAACAATTACTGTTGTTAATTTTATTTACAATTTTCCAACAAAACTTATTGTTTGACAATTAGTGAGGGAGGATTGATACATGTCTCAAGCCTCCCTTTCGTTATTGTATCAAACCTCATCACCTGGGCTCGCGATCAGAAATATTATTTGAGGGTCTATAACCTTAAGTTTTTAGTTGTTTTGTATCTCGCATGTGACAATATCGAACACATTTTCAAAAAATTCATAAAGTATAGTTCATTTTTAGCCTTAAATTTACTAAAACCTTTACAACGCTTGTGTAATTAAAACGTAGATTTTCAGGACATACATTTTTCCTTTCTAATATACTACATTCTATACAAAAAAATGGTATTTGCGCCATCTACACCTAACTACAAGCTCTGCAATTGAATAGAGCGCCTAATTTAAAGATGTATTAAGCCTCCCCAGTCTCCCGTACTTAACCTAAAACCCTAAACTAACGTATGTGCGAGCACTTTGTAATTTAAATTGCTATGACATACAAACTTACAGCGGTGTGGATGGTAACGATACATACAATTATTGTAAACCTATAACGGATTGTGAGAGATTAGCATTAATATTCCATGGTTCACATAAATTGGTTCTGAGGGACACGCAGCGCACGTCAACGTAATCCCTGAGACACGAAAACTGAGTAGCCGTGCACATCTTCTAATCAGCAGCGATGTCATATATGACGCCAGACCTACTTCCCCTTCATAACCGTTTCGTGCAAAAGCGTAGCGATTATAGTTACTACACACACCGAAAGATACCGGGCAACTGGCAAAAAAATTCATTTATATTAGGCGACGAATTTACACGCTATGTTATATGTCATAAAAAGTAATCGCAACATTATTTTTATACAATAATAATTGATTAAAACATTTGGCTCGTTTCACTATGTTTTATTTATAAAATAATACTCTAACATATACGTTTGGGATGTTACATCACTATCAAAGAGATATAAATATTCTTTTGTGTGGTGGGGTGATAGTGGGTTGTATATGACAGTGTCTCTGACGGGTGTGTTGGTGACTAATATATCTTGTTTCTTAGCTAATTTGATTTCTAGGAAGTCCAATCTCTTACTTTTTGTAACATTATGTATTAAGATACAGCTATCTACATCGGCGAAATGGTTGGGTTCAATGCAGTGTTAATAATAATAATATTTATTGCCCAACAACAAACATTTTCGGTTTTTAATGGCTTGTCCACTTTGCACGATATAGACAGCTTCACAGTCTATATATTTTAACTTATATACACCTGATTGGTCCATTTTATCTGTTTTATCTTTGTTGCTAAATTTATTTTGTTTACCCTAATTATGTTGACTTCTAATCGTTTTACTATTTTGTTAGTTTATTTGTTGGGGGTTAAACGTAAATTTGTGCCATCTACGTGTTCTTTGTTACGCCGGAACCACGTCGCACTAAGATAACAGACTAAATTAAGTTAACGATAACGGAGAATCACAATAGGAGATGATTGAATCTGGAAAACGCAGGGCCGAGCTAACTCTGTCGCAGACGGCGTGACGGTTCAGATAAACATAAACACCTAAAAGTAGAGCGTCGGTCGGCAACGACGCGAGCGACGTTGTCCGGGCACCAGAACACTATGTTACCTAAACGATAACCTACCTGCGCCTCCTATGAGCAACCACTGGCTGTGTTCCTCCAGCGGGTTTCCTATTGATCACCCTGTATAATCAGTTGGACCAAACCTTACGCTTATTCAACTGCTTGTCACAAATATAATAGACGAAGGTAAGGTATGTTGAGGTAATAATAAAAAAAGAAATTATGATGTGAAGAAAGGTGCTGTATTAATAAAATTGTTCTTCTTTTTTTTTTTGAAAAATAATTAAAATGTTGACAGATATAAATTGAAAATTGTATGAATTAATATATATGTTTTTTTTTTAAACAAAGTAAAGAAAATTTAGTAGAAAATAAAAAAAATAAACAATAGAACCTCTGCGCCTCGGCAGGAGGATGGTCGGCGTAGAAACGTTTCCTTGCCTTACAGGCCAATATACATTTGTTATTATAAAACGCCACCAACGGCGAAATTCCAAATTAAATAGTTACATGAAAATAAAATTGATTTAAGTTAGCGCACAGGACTTAAAATAATCTAATTAATTAAGTGAAAGGTAAAACGTGAAATTACATAGACAAAATTTTGTAATAATCCAAATAAACTGTTTACATTTATTATTCAATTAAATGACGCTATTGAAAGTTACAATGGAAAAACCAGTATTAGCACAAAAGAATCTACTGAGCTTCGGTATTTAAATTTTCTACAATGACTTAACTAATTTCAATAGCTCAGAAATTAAAAAAACATACATGAAAGTCAAATTTCTAATTTACGGTAATAAACGTGCTAAAATTATTATCAAATTCGAGATTAAAATTCAACACGTCAAAGAGAAATAATATTACGGTATGGAATTTACTAGATTTGTTATTGAACTAAATATTCAACACAACAATGAGAGCCCTTATCAAATCTTCTTAGGGTCACTCTGTATACAGCAATATTAATTTGCTTAAAAATAACAAAAAAATAACGGTAATTTAATTAGGATTATACGTGACCTTGCAGTTAACTAAGTGGTGCATCAGGTATTTTAGCCACTCAAATATTCTTAGGTCAAATATAGGTAAGATAAAGTCCAGCACTCTGGCATAAAGTCGTCGACAATCAGTCGAAAGTTACGGTGAAAATTACATCAATAGTCGCACTTATCTGTCAAGACGGACGCAGGATGGCCGCTAACGGTAACCAAGATGGCGGAGGCCCCCTCGATGAAAATTCCACTTCAACAGACAAGATGGACGTATAGGTGCAACTACTGCAGCAACGATGGAAACCACTACGTTCTTCAACCGTAATGTGGGGTGACAATACCAGAAAATGGCTACTGTGGGCTTTTTGTGCCCGTCAATAAGAATCCTATTAAATTAGAAGAGAAAAGAAGCAAAGATAGAATCCCGACAATTAACACAAAGTTTCAAACACTTACCCCAAATGGTATTGGAGATCCCGCGATAACGACTACACAAGTCACTCAAAGGTGCAAAATTTAGATTCAAAAAAAAAGAAAAATAAGCAGATTGCACAATGTTCTCACACGAGAATAGACTATCAAGTAAGTCGAAAACGAGAACTTCCTCCTATCTAATGCGCGTCAACTACACGCATCCTTTCATAAGTATCAAAGCACGGAAATACCTCAGAATGAAAGGCGGGAGAATTCAAATAAACATAGTAGGCACAAAACTAAATTTGACAATAAAGGGAGTCAACACCGTGACTTATATAATTGACACAAACCTGCACATAACTTAGACGAAAAGAAAATAACCGAAACACTCCTTCAATGTACGTAGAAATTATAAATCAGACCATGTGAAAGGAAAATACTCGCTAAACAGTTGGCAATGCGTGGAACATACGTTACACCGCGACGAAGTAACCAACGTTTGACAGATAGAAAACAAAACAAACCTCAGATGTAGACACAATATATTACGGACGAAAACGGATTCTGCAGGTAACTATTGAAATTTCCAACCTCTTAATTCGCGCTCCGAACAGGCGGTTAAAAAAAAGAACCGACCTCGCAATGTTTTGCAGATTAAATCCACGAGGCCATAACCTCCTAAGGAAAGATATCGTCAGACGCTCGACAAGGCAATCAAGGAAGGTAGATGATTGCTATGAACAAATTAGTTCACGACAACAATTTAAAGTATGCCCGTTAATACACAAGATTTCCCTATTTAATACCCCTTGCATTTTTAGTGACATAACTGCGAAGGAAGAATATTAATCGGACATGCTTGAGAGACTGTGTTTGGAAATACGCATAAACACGTGAGACAGTAAATACAACGAGCCTGACTGTTGTCTCGAAGAATTTAAAGCCACAAATAAATGCACTTCGTAGAGTTCGGAGGCAACAAATAAGTAGATATTGATAAAGCTTAAACAAGGCGTAAAAAGTAACTGCAAATGCAGAAAATACGAATTTACAGGTAGGTTAAAATAAGCTTGAGATAAGATAGTTAGAGGTAGTTACATAAGATACAGAGTTCTTACACATAAAGAGTGTATTTGCCCGATATTACACATTACATATCTGTCAGTTACACGGTTCGTGACTTAGGGCTCCGAGAGCACAATATTAGGTTTAGCACACGCACAGATATACAGCAAACGATCTTTTTCACACGGTGAACCAAAAGATATACAAGGTGCGCTCGAAAAGTCTCGCGCTCAGGCATATTCTACGCACTTAAACAAAAACACATAATCTTACGAGAACTATATACAAAAGTGAATTTTACAGCATAACAAATTCCCCCCTTTCCAGTGAAAAGAAATTGAACGCAGAGCAATTTCTTGCACCGAGAACATAGGCTGACGGAATAAAGAATAGTGAGAAGGGTAAGCGAGAGTTCTAAAACGGACGGTGTTCACCACGCAAGCGCACGCAACCCCACCAAATCACAGCAACACCAGATAGCTTGGCCAAAACCACCACGTGGCCCTTCGGCATTCAACCGGTACGGGATAGAAAAGAAACAAAAGGGAAAAAATGGTGTCGAGATTCTGCACAGACGCGCCCCGAGACCTGTCCAACCGACAGCCCAGCACTATTGGTAGCATCACGAGGGAAAAGGTATAGACGGGTTAGATATCGGTGTGCCCGGCCGGCGGTGATCCTTACGACGGTCGAAGGCACAGGAATAAGGAGTAGGCACTACCAATAGGCCAAGATGCGGGAAAGGCAACCCCCGAAACGACACTCTGCAGACACGCGACGGTAAAAGAGACCCTTGGGAAAGAAACCGAGAGCCCCAAAACAAACAGAGATAAAAGGTCAACTAAAAACGGGTTTATTACTACAGATACGGGATGCAAAGCGGAATAAGGAAGAGGTAATAAAAGATAGGGTAAAGCTCAAACTGGCGAGACTGCTCAAAGGTACGGCCGACACGACCACGCGACAAACGAAACACTCCGGAAGCAACAAAATAAAGGTAGATCGCCAAACAAAAATAGATATTAGGAAGCAAGACTATATACAAAAGTGAATTTTACAGCATAACATCTTTTTTAATTTCTGGATGAAGGTATTTGTTATAATTATTAGTTGTCTGTGTGTACCACAGAACGCACAAAGCAGATGCAGTTGTTGTGTTTGGGGGGTTGCAGCTGTGGTTATAGGACTTTATAAATATAAACAATTGAAACCCCAAATAAAACGGCTTCGGAGACCGCGGAGAATGCGGGTTTGGGAAATTTACCAGAAGAAACGCAAGGAACAGGGATTGTATGAAAACTTAATTAAAGAAATGAGACTGTACGTTACCAGAATGATCGTTTGAGATGTTATTAATGATTGTGTCAGGCCACACATCGGGAGACACTCCCCACGCGAACCAATAGCTTCGTCACCAAGATTAATTTTAACGTTGCGACATCTAGCAACGAGGCAATGTTATCCTAGCCTTGCATATTCGTTTGGAACAGCACCTTCAACCATTTGTAACATTATATTGGAAGTATGTAACGTGTTGTGGGGGCAACTGTCTGTTATATATTTAAAACCATTATCAATTAATAAACTGTTTCATGTAAGAGAAGAATTTTTTTCAAACGTGGCAGTGGCCTAATTGTCTTATAGCAATTGACGACATACACATTTCCATTCAAACCCTTGTTCATTTCAGTATTGTGTTGCTAGGAGTTTGTGATACCAATTATTTCTTTACCGCGGTTGATGTTGGTACTTATGGTGCTCAGAGTGATTGTAGCATTTTAAAACATTCCACTTCTGGCAAGAACTTGATCATTGTATGTAAGCATAAATTCTTGATCAAATAGAATGTACAATAAAATACGAGAATACCATATTTCTTTCAAAGAGGAATTACTTTTGTTCCGGGTTTTTTTTTAACTTGCAAGAGTCTAATTAACGTCTGATCTATGAAATTCTCTGCAATATTAACAGGCAATTCTGCTTCAACGTACTTTAAATTTAGCAAACATGTTACTTGTAACTGTTGGAGTGGTGCCATTTTTCATTGACAAATATGTCACCTAGCGGTCCTAGGAGATGGTCATTGTCTAAGGTGTCCATAGATTTCTGTCTTTTACCTTGCCCTGGTGAAGCATAAATAGTCCTCGTACTTGAGCTTGCACGTGGCCCAATCATGGGTGCAGCTGCTTCCAATATCAGTATTGAAGAGTCAGTATCATTATCTAAGTAGTACTATGTGTCCTCACTAACCTCCTGTGATTCATGGCTTTCAAGTGGCAAACTTGATGAAGTTGTATGTATAACAAAATTGTCAGTCTATTTTCCACATATCTCAAAGTAAAGAATGTCCCATTAAGAGCGCAATATTTAATTTTGTTATAAAATGCTTCATATATTCAAAACAGTTTTTATTATTATTTCTGTATAAAGTACACATACTGCGGTTAAGCGTGGAACACAATATCGAACAAATGTCCCCCATGACTCTGCTGCCACGCTCTTGATCTTTCTACGAAATACTCGATAACTTTTGCGCATAATTGTGGTTCGATTTCGCCAATAACGTCTAATCTCCTCATTCAGCTCAGGAATTCTTCGTGGATTGTTAGCATAGACACGAGATTTCACGTACCCCCAAGGAAAGAAGTCGCACGGGGTTAAATCGCACAAACGAGGGGTCAATTCCAGGTTGCCTCGTCCTGTTGCAACTTCATTCCTTCAATATCCATTCCATCCAACAGTGGCCACAAAAACTCCTTCAGCATGTTGCAATGGCGTACGCCATTCACGGTTACTGCTTGTTCAGCAACATTTTCGAAAAAGTAGGTCCATATTATCCGCCAGCCCAGAATCCACATCAGACTCGTTCTGCATGCAATGGCTTTTCATGAATTTTTCGAGGATTTTCCTTGCCCCAAAGCCGATAATTTTGAGTGTTCACGTATCCCAGCTGGAAATGCGCCTCATCGCTAAAGATAATTGACTTCGAAAAATCGTCGTCCACTTGTTGGTTTTCCAACGCCCAATTTTCAAATTCTCGACGCTGGTCATGGTCTGCTGGCTTGAGTTCTTGTAACAACTGCATCTTGTACGCGTGCCTATGCAGATCTTTGGTGAGTATTCGGTGCCGGGTGCTTTGCTTTTCGACCTATCTAACTGTTGAGAACGACGACGAATCGATGTTTTTGGATTTTCGGTAACACTTTCACGCACTACTGCAACAATCTCGAGATATTGGGCAGTACAACGACGAACAGCTACTTTTTTGTTTACAGTCGAACCAGTTTCCTCGAATTTGTTAATTAATCTTTGAATTGTTGATAGACTAGGTGTATTTTGTCGACCGAAAATTCCACGAAGTCTACAGACTGTTTTCGCATAGCATTCTCCATACTTATAATGCGTTTTCACAACACCAACAACGCGTTGTTCTCTCGTATAATGCTCCAATAAAATTGCATTAATGATAGATGAAGGATGTTTCAGTGCCGCCAACCGAACTATACGAACATAGGGTACATTTTAAATATTGCGCTCTTAATGGGACAGCATTTATAATGTGACATCTTTCCTCGATTCTCTATTATATATAAAATTAAAAAAGAACTTGTGAGGCCATTGAGACCGGATCACATGTGCAGAGCCACAGCTGGCAATTCACTTTGTCTTTTCTCTGTGATATTTTCACGTAGTGCTTTGAATCTTTTCTTACAATCTTCAACTACATACCAAATGTACCATCAGTACACACACAGCAATGGATTTATTATATTTCTCATCAGAAGAATTGCCCATCGACAATACTACATTAGTCCAAGCATTATCTGTAATTTTTCTGTTGCTGTTCCCTTTTTGTTTGGAGTTCTAGATTGCAGGATAATTACAAATATTTTTGATAACAGTGCATCATCTATTAATGCTGAGGAAACTTCGCGTAGGGGAAGATGGGGCACATTGATACACTTTTCCTTTTTTACGTCATAACACTCGAAATTTTCCAATTGGTGTTTTGGCATTTTGCAGTTCAGTACCTTAATAGTTCCTGTTTCTGTTTGTCGTAACCTCTTTTGATAATAGTACACAATAACAATTTTGGATTGACATTTTCAGATGCAACTCATTTGTATCAAAGTGCCCCATACATGGGGCAGAATGATTCACGTATTGGGGCACATTGATACATATTAGAAAAAATGACATACCTGAAAAACTTACGGTTCAGTAATTAATAAAATACGGTACGTATAGCTCAAAATAGTTTATTCATTAAAATATGAAATGTAAAATGAAAAAATTAACCAGAACATGTATCAAAAACAAAGAAAACTGAGATTGAACGTACCTATAATAAAACATTATTATAAATTATAACACATTGTACGCCATAAAATCAACAGGAAATGAATAAAATGATGAAGTACGACTTGTTCCCCCTGTCTCTATTGGCACAGGTAACTTTAATATGACATCAGTTAAATCAGCTGTTGCCACATCCGCAATAGTTGGAAATACAAAAGTCGAAGACGTCGATTTTTTCCTTAAATATGAAACTTGATACTCCGTAGGGCTATGTAATATTTGAACATTACATATATAATAAACTACATGTCTCTTTTTGGGAAATTGTATTAACAAGAAATCTCCTTCTTTTATTTCCTCTGGTGTAGGTTTTTTCATATTTTCCACGCTTAGAATAGTGGTCTCTTCATTCTCCAGAAAGTCTGCATCTGAAGAACTATTGATAATGTCATACTCCATGTCTGAAGCACTAGTAGTCCCATCAGAATCAGCATAAGTTGTATTTTTAGTTTTATTTATTTTTACAGCCTTTTCATCTGTTAATTGTTCTGAAATGCGCTTTGATGATTGTTTGAGTTTTCTGATATTTTCTCTCTCTATTTTCATTTCTCTTTTCTTTTGTTTAATTTCGTACAACTCTTGTAGTCTATCTTTTTCAGGTGTATCCGTATAAATTCGTGACTTCCCTTTTTCAGCTCCTTTTCTTTTGGTTTGTTTTGGTTTTGCTTTCGGATAAGGTCTAACTACATCAGGTGTAATTATAGTGCCTGGAGGAGTAAGGTGTTTTGAACTAGATGCATCTACGTCACGTGGAGGAGGAAATTGTCTTGAGGTAGACGGAATCAGCTCTATTGGAACTGCTTCTTTTATTTGATTTTTTTCTTGGGATAAATTATTTTCAACAGTAGCCAAATTGTTTTCTGTACTTGTGTGATAGATAGCAGAGGGTGCAAAATCCGCTTCACTGAACACCAATGAATTAAAGGGCCAGATTCCAGCCTTTGTAAAACCACTGATTATATTCTTTCCAGTAAACGACTCTAAATATGCTGTTTTCGTAATTTTAGGAATGTCGTAAATAGTTATACCTCTTCCTGGGTTATTTATGTGCCAGTTGTTGAAAGCTACTTTTAATTTACTCTTGAAAGGACCAAAAACTCCTACGTCAAGAGGTTGTAGTCGATGTGACGTGTGAGGTGGAAAAGTTAAATATACAATGCCATTTGCTCGAGAATATTCAATAGCTTCGATTGATATGTGTGCTTCGTGGTTGTCACATAGCATTAAAATTGGATTACTTTTACTACACGACGTGTGTTTCTGAACATGCTTCAGGACATCTAAAAAAAGGTCTGTAACAATCCAGCCACTTTTATTGGCTAGTCCCAAGCTACCTTCAGGTCCTTCGCTTAAAAAGTGATTCTTATAATGAACCCTGGGGAATACAAATATTGGAGGAATTGCGTT
This sequence comes from Amphimallon solstitiale, assembly GCA_963170755.1. Taxonomy (NCBI): domain Eukaryota; kingdom Metazoa; phylum Arthropoda; class Insecta; order Coleoptera; family Scarabaeidae; genus Amphimallon; species Amphimallon solstitiale. Next base: position 46,724,639 of record OY720677.1, on the reverse strand, counting down.
ACCCACTGCAGAAATTATACCACCAAATGTTACGAGTTCACCTCTTTCGGCAGTAGCGATCTGTCCCACCTGTTTCTGACTTTTGGACGCTAAAACTTTTGGCGTATTGAGAACTGTAGTTATTCCAGATTCGTCATAATTAATAATCCGATCTGCTGTAAATTGATATTTTTCCAAAACCTTTTTAAGATTGCTAAAGAAATGTTCAACTGCCGTTTTGTTAAATCCAGCTGATAGAGCTAAACTTGTATTCTCTGGTTTTCGTAAACTGATATTTATATGTCGTTTACGAAAACCCTGTGTCCAGTCTATACCTGCAAGTTTCGCAGTATCCCAGTTAGAAGGGTATTTACAGTTTAACTTTTTTGCATACTCATATGCTAAACTTTGTAAATGTCGCAGTGTAAGACCATAGTGCATTTTACTGCAAGTAATTATGTATTCTGACAATAATTCTTCTTGTTCTTTGGTGAAAACTTATTGACTAGAAAATTTTGATGAATAAACGGCTGCATTTAATGGTTTACCAGTTAATTTTTTCTTTTCTATTCGATGTTGTAGAGTAGCAGGTTTAAGGTTATATTTTTTAGCGGCTTTTCTTATTGATAAGATTCCGTTAACGACGTCCTCTACAGCAGAATGTATAGCTAATTCATCTATGTTTACTCTATCAGACTTTTTTTTGTAAGTTCTCACCATATTGACTGAAATTATAAAAAAGATATTTTTATACTGTTTAGGATTTTAGAGGGGACACATTGATACAGTGTATCAATCTGCCCCAAAATATTTGTATCAATGTGCCCCGTTAGCACCTTGTCAGCCATTTTGCTTTTTTTCATCAACTATTAGTCAAACGTTATAACTTTTTTATAAAAATAACTTCATCAATGATGTTACTCACCTCTAAAACCAAATGTCTAAACCAATGAAACAATACTTTCTCAATAAATGACGGTAAACGATACCACAAATATTTGAGGGCCAGACTTGCAAAATGTGTTTTGTCAGTTTTTGTAAAATTTCAGTAGAAACGATTAATTATCGCTCAGAAACGGTTAAAGCAACAACAAATTGGTTTTAACTATATATTCTTAAAAAAATAACTTAATTATAATTGTAAATTACTACACTAGAAAAATTTAAATTAGGTACTGAATACTGAAAAAAACTGTTTGACAAAGTGCCTTTCGGTTGTCTTTCTTTGACAAAATAACTTTTGATTGTCCCTTGTTAATAAAATCTTATTTAGTTTGAAAACAGAAAGTAAAATAAATCACCCAATATTCAAATAATGTTTTTACCACACTGAACTGTTTACACAAAATGTTCTTCAATTTCATCACATTCGCAGGCCTCTTCATCCGAATGATCTTGACTGTCTCGATCCTCAGATATTATAGGTAATAACCACTTTAAATCAGGATCATCCATCCAATTCTCACCACCTAATGAGATGAGTAGATTGCGCAAGCTGTCTATCTTTTTTTTTTTTAATTGTATGTTTTAATGGCAGTTTGGGTAGGTCGATCTGATCTATACGTTTTCGAGGTTTTAATAGTCTCGAATTTTTTTGATTTGTCATCATTACGGTAAAGGGTCTCAGTTTTCATAACAATCTTATTACTCCCTGCTTCTCTTTTAATTTTTATTCTTCTGCTTGAACTTATACCAACTACTTTCTTTAGGCAAATTAAAGAATTTTTGATGTTTACCAAATGCCAATCTGTACCAAGTTTTCGAACTTTTCCATGTTGTGAATACAAGTCCCAATATTTCTCAGGAGTTTTGATTACACTATGTCGTCTTAATACCTTCTCTATTTGACCAAAAATACGATCCGCAGGAAGAAATGAATGCCCCCTAATGGGAAATATTATTTCTATAGCTTCTATTGTATTTGGTGCAAATTTATGAAGCCAATACATTAATAGGTGAACAACGAAACTGTTTTTGTTTTGACCCGCGCATCCGTCGGCAAAAAAACGTATATTTTCTATGCCAGGTGGAAATTCTGTTGACTGTAAAAAATTAAGAAGAGCAGAGGATGTTTCAATAGCACCTCTTCCCGCTTGATTCTCCATCCATGAATAAAAAATTGGCGATTGGCGCTCAATGCTTGTTATACAAAAAAAATAGAGAGATAATTGTTGAGCATAAAAGGCTTCCTGAATTGGTACCTTAGGAAGTACCTGCACCTGCTGAAGGTCAAAACAGAAAGATGCAGTTTTTGGAGGTTTTTCTTTCATTAGCTTGTAGAATTGAGCGGCGCGAATTTTATGAACTTTTAGTTTTGTTTTGCCGTCTATTTTCTCCGCTATTACTTTTGTGTTAGCTATTTGGCTTAGTGTTCTGACGCAAAAAGAGCACACATCGGTGGCGGGGCTCCCAAAACCAATATTAAAATGACGACTAAATACTCTTGAAAAAAATTTATAGTTTACTTTTAAACTTTCTTCAGCCTTCTCATTGTAAAACTTCCAAAGTATCTTAATATTGTATTGTGATCCTAAGTAAATTCTTCTCGACTTATTACGTCCATAATGACTTTCTGTTCCTTTCAAATTGCGAATGAAGTTTTTTACCTCTGCCAGTTTATCTTTAAATGCGAAAGATCGTTTGTCCCCTCCTCTTTTTTCTACAATTGCATCCCCATTCATCAGTGATGTACAAATTCTGCGAATTCTGGTTGGGCCAATACCATAAATAGCCATAAATAGTTTTTGACATATTTGGTATTTAATCCCATTAATGATTATCTGTAATATTAAAAAATTAAGGTAGGTATAGGTACTAGGAGGTCTAAAATTTAACGTACGTTATACACCGTAGAAAATATATGAGACTTGCCATCCAATTTTCGATTCCTTTTTTGTTTGGGATTGCTTACAGTTAATAAATTATCCAATATATTATCCTGTATAATTTTATCCGCTTTTCGAAAAAATACATTTCTCATTGTAAGTATGTCTTCTCTGGTGCCTGTTTTACATGCAAAATGTGTGTTTTCTTTGTGTTTGCAGTTTAAATTAAAATTATCGAGGTTTGAATCATGGTTTGAATACCTTGAAAAATAATAACCATTTCAAATAGTAAATTTGTGATCAACATAACCTAACGTTATCATACCTGACTTCCTTTTTCCGTTGTCTTGAAGTAAGATTTATTGTTCGTTTTCTACTGCCACGGTTGCAATCACCAACAACATGTTCGCTTTCTTCCTCATCCATTTTTTATTAATGTTAGGTACTTAAACAGAAAGTTAATCACTCAATCAATGTACAAAGCAGAATGAGCGCGAAGCGCACAGTCCAGAAAATTCGGAACAAATTTCCAAACAAACCGTGTTATGTCAAAAAGCATCGACAAAATACGGTTTGTTTGTCTAAAGTCAAACGACAAAATACAGTTTGAATGTCTACGTGAAATATCCTATGTATTTAATATGAGACATAGCGTGGTTTGAATGTCCAAAGTAACGTAAACAGTGAGAATAAGCCCAGAGACTGCAACGCCATCTAAAACTCAAATCATGAAAAAGTTGACAAAACACGATTTGCAAGTCTGGTCCTAATTTACTTATGCTCCTCCCAAACACGTGGTGATTCACATGGGAACAATTCAGAGCTGAAATAACGTCTAATCTTGTAAGCACATGTAAAGCCAGTGATGCCATCTTTTGATACGTAATAGAACATTTAAAAGTAGTTTACAATATGAAAAAGTTCACTGTATCAAGGTGCCCCGTGTATCAATCTGCCCCATCTTCCCCTATCTTGTTAGGAACAATTTTCAGATTATACAATATTATGGGGAGTCAAAATATTGCAACCATTTATTTCTTTCCATCTAGCAGAATCATTTTGCATTTATTACAAACCACTTGTAAAAGTCTAATTTAAGAAACAATGGTCTCCAGGCTGTTTTATATATACTGAGTTCCAAGTTACAGAGTCATCGTGTACCTCAGAACATTACTAAATATATGTATTATCATTGTTCAAGGACGTATTGAATAGACAAAATAACATTTATATTGTAACAAAAATTCAAGTGAACAAATAATATTCAGTATATAATATTAGACGCTCTGACATATGTAAAAGAGGTTTTGGCCAACCAAGAACATATTCCCAATGATAGTCAAGAACATCTGGTTGCTCTTCCATGAGTTAAGAGATTGTTCCATCGAAGAAATAGTGGCGGTTTCATTATTATAATCAACAATTTTTCCAGGCTATACATGTCCTTGATAAAGAACTGGAACTATGCTGCCAAATTTCTCGAACAACATCTGTGTGAGCGAGAATATCTTTTACAGTTGTTTTACCTGCAGCTAAATTAATGACATCTTCTTCATTTTCTTTTTCTTTAATTTCTTCCTGAATATCATGTTCGTCATCCGAAGATTCCCTTAGAGACATACTATCTTCATCATCACTTTCTTCTACGGCCATTAGTTTCTTCTTAATTTTATATTTTGTTTTTGGTTTTCTTTGGGCGGTGTCAATGATGTTTCACTTATTTCAATCACATCTGCTGTTTGGGTTAGGATTATAGATTTTCCTCTTTTCTGCCTTTAGTGGTTGGTTTAGGTGGTTCCGATTTTGAAATTGGTCTTATGAATTCTGGACTCCATACCGGATCTCCCATACTGGACGTCGATGTGAACGGATCTGCTAAATTCAATATATTACTGGTTCTGATCTGCTTGTTCTTTATCTGGATCAGTTTTATCTGTGGATTAAGCAGACAGGAAATCGTCGTCTATAAAGATATCAGTATTCAGAGGTGATACTCCTGTTGTAGTATATCAAAAAGGTTTGTTAGTGAGTGCAAGCTGGTCAAGTGACTATAGTCTGTCTGAAGTATGTGGAGGAAACATTTACACGCCAAAACTTCGAGCCTATTCAATTACAGCAACGCTGACATGACTCTTCTGGTTGTTTAGAAGCAGCAATACAGTCTTTAGATGGTTTGGCATGATCAGTGAAAAATTCAAACCACTACAGAAACAGTTTCTCGTCCATCCAGACGGATTAGCACCTTCTTTAGTACCAACTGCAACACCTTTTAGCATGCTGCCTTTAAGGTGGACTCTTGAAAAAATGAACATTAGTGGTAGATGGTTACCAATTGCATTTATCGTTGATATTAATGTGACATTTAGGCCTCGTTCACCTAAAGTTGCACTGCCAAGTTGTTTTATGCCTTTAGGAGCCAAAATTTTGGATGGAACATGGATGATAGATAAACTGGTTACATCCACATTCAAAATTCGGTGTGGGGGAAAATGGTCCGTTACTTTCGAGAATTTTTATTATTTTTATATTCAAATTTGGCAGACTCATGGGACCTTAGGGCTTTGACAAAACGATGCAGCGTAGAGAGTTTGACATTAAAAACCGCAGCCGCCTCCCGAAATGCGATACTATTAGTAGTTAGAGCGTTTACAGCATTTTCAATATCTTTTTTGTTAATTTTTTCTCGTTTCTTACCCATCTTACTTCTAGGCATTTTTGGGTCTGTAACAAGAAAAATACTATCACTGCTTGCTGTTTATGTTTTACAGTATTAAATTTTGAGAAGCATTTTTTTATCAGTTAACAAAATGATTTTTCAAATACTAAATTTAAACCAACATACTACTTGGAACGTACCAAGGAACAATATCTACTGTGTTCCAATGTACAGTACAGTACACAACAGGTTAAAAACATCTACTGATGTTTTTATGTTATGGTTACATACATTCTAACGCTACTATGATATATTAAAATACCTGTGTTAAAGTACTTACGATCTAGAATGTTTCTTGGTAGTGTCCCAATGACGTTTTAGGTCACTAATTATTCTCTCACAAAAAAACTCACTAATCAGAAAAATATAAAGACGTGTTTTTTTTGCGATATAATACAATCACAACAGTTTCAATAGAACTAGCCTGCCTCTGTAATAGTTGTCGCCAGTTAGTGGTGAAACTACCAAATGGCGATTGTTTGTTTAAAAACGGAAATGTTCCAAGGTACAGCAATCTCCCCTATACATTTCCTAATGCACCAGTGCGAAGAGAAACATAAATGTGTGCAAAGAAAATTATATGGATTCATTTATAATACGTCTTACTTCATCAATATTTATTACTGTAGAGGTATATAAATATGGAGGAACTTTCTGCAGACTAGAAAAAACGGGCCTCGCGCCAATGCGAGTGTATTGAATTAACCCTGACATCTGTTATGAGGAATTTCCAACCAATTTAAAATTGACGATGGCGCTTTAGAAGAAAAATAGAAAACAGATTATGATTAATAGTATATTATTATTATAAAATAATTTAATTTTAAACCAATAAGCTATTTAAGAATTAAAAATTATTAAACGTGCCAATTTATCAATTTTTATTAAAAAAATGAGGTGTGGCCACCACACGACTTTCTTATACGTATGAGCGTTTCAAACTATACAATTTTAAGAATTTTTTTACACAAAAATTATTCAAAATCCTATTCTAAGTACTTCTATTCTCTTAATATATCGCTATAGAATATATACTTTGCAAGATATTCGAAAAAAAGTGCTACTCCCTAAGAGTAAAAGTGTTACTTCCGGTCCGAATTTTAAAATTTCATACAAAAAATATTGCAAATCTAGAATTAAATACTTTTGTACTCTTGATAAATATATATAGAATGCATAACTTACGACATATTTGCAAAAAATCGCTATTCGATAAGAGTAAAAGTGGTACTTCCGGTCTGAATTTTGAAATTTTTTTTATACAAAAGGTATTGAAAATTATATTTTGAATACTTTTATACTTGTATATTTGTGTCTAAAAAGTATGATTTGCGAAAAATTCGCAAAAAATTGATTTTCGATAGGAGTAAAAGACCTGCTTCCGGTAGGAATTTCGAAAAACTTTTTAAATAAAATTGATCTCAATTTTAATTTTAAGTACATATGAATTCTTTATAAATTAGTTTAAACTTAGTAGTTGACGAAATATTGGCAAAATTCTATTTTTTCGCCGAAGTAAACTGCTACTTCCGGTCTACCGATTTTACTGAAAAACTAATCAGATCTCAAGAGGGAGATTATACACGTAAATACAAAATTTGGAATTGATATCTACAGCGGTTTGACCGCTATCGTGGTCACACACACACAGACACATTTTTTAAAAACCACTTTTTTGGTATCAGGGGACTTCAAAACGTGGACATCTACAAAAATCTCGAGGCCGAAAATTTTCATCATCACAATACTTCCTTATACTACGTATAAGAAAGAAAAAAGTACAAAACCATGACTACTTAATTTTATTTGATATGTGATGAAACTCTTTGGTTCTAATTTTAAAAATATTTCAATAGAAATAAAAAAACACAAGCAAGTGTTTTTTTTTTTTTTTTTATTTCTATTGGAATATGGATTTACATCAAGTAAAGGCCGAATCTATTGAATTTTTAAAAATATTTCGTGACCAACATCCTACATGACTTGCTTTTCCTGAAATATTAGTTTTACGCCTTGTAATAGCTGTGGACAGAACAGGAATTTTTGATTCAAGAGTTTTTCGATGAAATTTTCTAAATACCTAATATTAAATTCAATATTTAATAATTACCACAATATGAAACATTACCAGATGAAAATGTTGAACAAGAAGGAAAAGACGCCTTGATTATTTTTATCTTTTTGATTCTATCTTACCATCTTTTTCAATGCAGGAACAATCTCGATCGGTGACTTATTATAAAAATTTGATGAAATATTAGGATAGATCAGTTTTAAGCTTGTGGCCTTCTACAAGAGCACCCCTGTATTGTTCGCCTCGCTGAGAAATTGAAAATGCCTCTGCAGTATTAACGTCTACTACAGTTGGTGGATTGTGGCAATCTTCTTCAGGAACTTTATCTTCTCTATAACTGTAGGCCTTCTAACTTGTCTAAAGGGAGTTTTGGTGTGACACTTCTCCAGTAAAAATTTTAAAAAAGTTGTTATGATTGGAATATTATAAATTGTCCTATGATAAGCATCAGAATGGTATACCATATGAACCCCATCAATATGTTTACAGATAGTACCTGTATTGCCACTGAAACAAGTACATACATAAATATCGGCATAAACAACGTAGTGCAGATATAGAGTGTTTTCGCTTGAGACTAGGTAGGGGAGAGGGGGGCACATGTGGACAAATTTCAGCAATTTTTTTTTTGTATCGTAAAATGAGATTCGTAGCAAAGTGTTGAGTTGTTCAGTGTAAGACTCATACATCTGTCAGCCTCTGTGTACACTTAACTTTTGCAATAATGCAATTATTTAGTGCAAATGCATTATGTTCCTAGTGGATACAATTGCCACATGTGCCCCCTATAGGGGCACATTTGGACAAGGCAGTATTTTCGGCGGGGCACATATGGACACATACATTGTTGATTATAACTTTCTCACAACTGCAATTTTTATTGTTTATTTTACATAATACATTGTATTAACCCATATTGTAACCATGAAAATTAACAGGAAACTTAAAAAAAAGAGCTAGATCTTGCTGTTCCAATTTTCGTTTCAGGGGCTGGCAATTTTCGCACAATATCGTCTGCAGAAATATGGCTATCGTCTTTCTGAGCTGGAAATACAAATTCTTCTCGGGCAGTCATTTTAAAAAAAATCACTAAAAATTCTGATTCTAGCAGTTTATCTTCGATCTCACCGACAAAGAATTTAAGTGTTTTCTTTGTCGCAAATTTAACGAGAACAAAATCTCCTTTCTGGATATTCGTAACATCCCATCCAAAATTTTTATTATCTTCGGCGTCAATTTCCATAGAACTGTCATCTGTTTCTTCGCAACAATTTTCAATTTCGCTTTCTGAGGTTTCCTCGTCAATAATTTTTCGAATATGAGATTTGGCTTTTTGCTTTTCTATATTTCTTGCCTTTCTTTCCTCAGCCAGTTTCTGTTTTTCCTTCTTTTCTTTCATTTCGTTCTCTAATCTATTTTTTTCTGGTGTAGCGGTCAAGATGGTCGAAATTTTCTTCTTTCTTCCTTTCTTAGAACTTATTCCCACAGCTTTTGGATATGCACGGACCTGTTCCGGAGTAAGCTTTACATCGGAAATAATTACAATTTTGGAACTTTGTTTTTGGTAAGCTAAAACAGGTGCTGATGAAGTATAAGGCATTTCGCAATTAGTCATGGTAAAGTCTTGAGAAGCACCATTTGTGTTATCTTGCTGCGATACTCGCTGACTTCCGAAACTTCAGCTCCAACGAAATCTTCAGAGGAAAATATATTTTTATTAAAGGGATAACAACCAGTTTTTAAAAACCCAGAAATAATGTTTGTTCTGTTAAAAGCTTCACCAAAGGCTGGAGCCGTTAGATGTGCAATGTCATAAATTGTAATAGCTTTTCCCGGATGTTTAGACATCCATAAGTTGAATGCTACACGATAACGAGCTTTAAAAGGCGCAAATACACACACGTCTAGAGGCTGTAAACGATGCGTTGTGTGGGGAGGAAACGTTAAGAGTACTAAACCATTTTCTCTGCAGTACAATATAACATCTAATGTTGCATGCGTATTGTGGTTATCTAAAAGTATTAAGGCAGGATTTTCCATAGAAGCATGCATATTTTTTTTAATGTGCTTTACAACTTCTAGGAATCCCTCGTTGGTCATCCAACCGCTTGGAGAAGCAATACCAATGCTGCCTTCTGGAGCACCAGTCAAGAATGATTCTTTAAATCTCACTCGTGGAAAGATATAAGCAGGGGGAATAGCATTTCCACTTGCAATGATTATTCCAACGAACGTCACTTGCTCGCCTCTTTCTGTCCCAACTGCTTGTCCCACCTGCTTACAGCCTTTATTTGCGACCACTTTTGGCATTTGTAGAACAGTGTTCACTCCGCTTTCATCTACGTTCACAATTCTATCACTCGTAAATTTGTATTTTTGGTAAACACTCTCTAGGTTATCGAAAAACATATCTACATTAACTTTATTAAAAGTGATGTTTCTGGCTAGACTTGTGAACTCCGGTTTTCGTAAAGCTAAATTATTGTGACGCTTCATAAAACGTTTCATCCAATCAACTCCAGCTGCATGATTTTTTAACCATGACTTTGGAACATTTTTTCCGAGCTTTAAAGCATATTCATAGGCAATTGTTCGAATTTGAAAGTAGGTTAATCCATATTGTAACTTCGAAGATTGAAGAATATAATTTACTAAACTCTCCTCTTCTTCATTTAAAAAAATCTGTTGTGTTGTATATTTTGATGTAAACTTTATGTCCGGTATTTCTATATCAGTTATATTTTGTTGATTATGCTTCTCTAACCGTTTATGTAACATTGACTTCTTCAATCCATATCTTTGTGCTACGTTTCTTATTGACCCGTTACAATTTTTTATATTCTGAAGCGCTTGAACTACCACTTCTTCAGAAATAATCAGTTTTTCTAATATATGTTCTCACCATGTTCGAACTGTAAGATAAAAAAAAAACTATTTACATTGTTTTATTAGAGCATATGGGGTACAAGTACTCGTTGTCCACATCTGCCCCACGCGCATAGTTTTTTAAAATTTGCGGTTATTTTATTTTAGGTTATCAATGGAACAAAACTGTAGTTACTTACCCAATATCAAATACGACAGTATTCCAAACAAGATAAACTTCACAAAGGAACACAAAATGTGACCGAATAATATTAAAATCTCTAAAAAACTGAATATTTACTTTTACACCCCAAAAACTACATAACCTCGTTACACAAACAAATTCTAACGGACATACGTTCAACTTATTGTCAAAAAACTATACCACTAGTGGCATCTATGAGAGGGAGGCAAAACGATTCGGAAAGAAAACTAGATGGAAAAAAACAACTGTCCACTTGTGCCCCTGTCCACATGTACCCCCTCTCCCCTACATATTTTCATTCCGTTTTTGAATCTTTTGGATTATACCAGTTGATGGTAACTGATTTGTTGGCAATACGTGTCCTTAATTGAACGATTATGTGCAGAATCAAGTAAGCGCCGCGCGCTGTATATAGTAGTGATGTTGATTTCAGTTACTTTTCAATACTTGTTACTATTCGTTACTTTCGAATTCAATATCCGTTACTTTAGTCGTTACCGAGTACTCGTTCAAATGTGCGGTGCGGGAATATGTATAGTTAATATATGGTACAAACAAAATGTCTACTTATATACTAATATTAATATACATTACGTTAAATAAATAAAATTCGTTAAAAGTAAGTATCACACAAAACATTTCAACTCAAAATTAAAAGTAAAATGCCAAAGCCTAAAGTGTTTTTAAGGAGCCATTTCATTTACGATAGGATGAGTAGTTACATTAGAAGGCCAGATTTTATTACATATATTAAATTAGATTAATAAGAAGAAATCAACATATGTATTGTATAGGTTGTATAATATTGATTTATTTTAACTGCATACAGAGTTATTTGAAATAAGGTTACAAAAAAATAAACAAATACTCATGTATTTAAAATAATTCTTGACTACAATGTAAGAACATTATACGTTGCACATTTTTTCCTTTTAAACGACTACGTTTTTCAGAAATTAAATTGCCTGCTTTGGAAAATAATCTTTCACACGGGACCGAGGTGGCTACTACAGATAGATATTTTTTTGCTAATTTGGATAATCTTGGATATAGCAATTCTCTGTGTTTCCACCATTCTAGTGGATTTTATTTCCGGGTCAAAAATACGTCTGCTATATAAGTTTTTATTTCTGTAATTGCTGCAGCTGTTGGACTATTAACTAATTCTGTAGATTTCATTGACTTGTCAAACTCTTTCCAAATTAGACATGTTTCTGATTCATCAATAGTTTCTAAATCAGCACTTTCAAAAGTACCAATTTCGGTATCTATGACAGCAGAAGTGGATGTTTCGGCCTCTTTTCCTTTGTTAATTAAAGTAATGACTTCCTGTTGAATTTCCTCTTTAACACGCTTAAGTGCCTCGTTACAATTAAAAGCTTTAGTTTTGAACTTTGGATCTAAAAAGGAGGCTTTTGCAAAAATGTCATTAAATTCTTCTTCTTCTTCTTCTTCTTCACGAAAGCTAACAGCTTGTTTCACCCATTCCCATTCCTCTCTTCCCGTTCTTGCGATATTGATGTCCAACTATCCCTCCATCTCTTTGGTGGTCTTCCTGGGGGTCGTGTGGACGCTGGTTTTCCATGTTCATTCCAAAATCTCCTCCTCTCGCGACTCCATCTCACTACATCCTCCACTTGACATTAAGTTCAATATTTCCAAATCTTGTTGACATGGATTCCATCAAAGTATCTATTAAGGTATAAGCTGCGTTCTGTGAAATATTAGTCCTAATCTGATCTAGTACAGAACGAAGACCATTAACAATAATAATAACTTTTGATAAGGTGACTGATTTTTCAGCACTCATCTCTACCGTAATTTGCTCAAATGGTTGTAATATTTTACATATTTCTTTTAAAGTAATCCATTCAACCTCAGAGAGCAACACAACTGGATTGTGTAATAGACCGACTGTAGCAGTAAGAGGCTCTTGTAATTTAACTATTCGTTCAAACATGTAGAATGTTGAATTCCACCGTGTAACGACTTCTTGTTTCAGTGTTAATGGCAATGAGTTTGGTTCCATTTGTTTCTGGATTGAAAAAAATTTAGTTTTTGCTTGTGTGCTTCTATTAAAGTATTCCACTATGGCTCTTACTTTATTACGGATAGAATCAATTTCTGCAAGACGGGTTTCAATAATTAAATTAAGCGTGTGAGCAAAACAAGGAATATGAGCCCATCCAGAAATTTTTATGGCACTAATCATATTGGCTGCGCAAGCATATATTTTATGAGTTAAGTTCCATTCTGCTATAATACGCTGCAACTCATTAGATAAATTTAGCGACGTATGATTGGTCTCGCAACAAAAGCATTCTAACACAAATGAATGGAAATTCCATTTGCTGGTCATGAAATGAGTTGTAACACCTATATAACTTTCATTTGCTACAGACGTCCAAGCTCTGTAGTTGTGGCTACAAAGTCTGCAGTTTCTAAAATATTTTTATGTTTTTTGACGACCGTCTCGTATGTTGATGGTAATAGTGAATTTGTTAATGTAAAACGACTAGGGATTTTATAACATGGTTCAAGTTCGAGAAGCAGTTCTTTGAAACCGATATCTTCTACAACAGAAAATGGTTGCAAATCTTTGGCAATTATATTTAATACCAAATTATTAATTTTCTGTTGTCTAGGCAAGGATATTGGCCGAGAAACATAACTTACTAATGACATTTGCCTCCATTTTCTCGTTTTTTGGACTTCAGATATCCCAGCAGTAGAAGTTGCAGTAGAGAGAAATATCGAATCTTCAGCAAATAAATACGCTGTTGATGTGGATGCAATTGCGTGTGAAGATAAAGGGAGGGTCTGCGTAAGCTTAATGGTGTCTGATGATATTTCGTCAAATATCACAGTTGGATGCCTTGACTGTAGGTGCTTTCTCAAATTGGAAGTTGTTCCTCCTTTGTATGAATATTCCGAATTGCACAAGTTACATTTCGCCTTGTATTCGGAGATGCGCCTAAATTGTTTCCAAATAGTGCTTCTTTGTTGTCGAAAAGATTGCGAAGTTTCTGACATGTCTGTATGTTATCAAACCTTGAATACAAAACACAAGTGTGGAAGAATAAGTATATTTGATAATAGCTGTGCATTATATTTAAAATAATACCTACTTTAGAGCATCTAATCAACAATATTGAAAGCCTTTAGTTAGTTATATACGGTACAAACAAAATGTTCACTTATATACTAATATTAATTTAAATATATAAAATTCGTTAAAAGACTCACCCAAACATTCAAACTCAAAATCACAAGTAAAATGCCAAGCCTAAAGTATATTTTAAGGAGTCCGCATTTTATTTACGATAGGCGAGATATTCTATCATAAAACCATAAAAATCCCGGACTTCGACATTAAATCACACAAATAGATGTAGAATGCAGTACAAGGCACACAATTTATTTTATATTGCTTCAATACAATAAGTTCATACAAAATTTTTATAATGAAATCGACCTAGGCAAATACCTACAAGTAATACTAACAATTGGTTAAATTCAAATATTTTGTGGAAAGTTGTTTACTCTAAATTATATTTCTTAATAAAATATTTCAGACCAGAATATGCATTCTAAAAGTTATATATTATGAGAGTAACTGAAAAAGTAACGATTATTTGAAACCAGTATTCGTTACTTCGGATCTTATCGAGTAACGAATACTTTAGTAACGGATAGTTACATTTGCAACACCACTAGTATATAGTAATCTACAAATCTTATTAAAAATTCTGTGTGTTTGTACTATATTGAAAGTTTATGTACGATTCAAATTCATATCTTTCAACAGGCACATCGCAGCTTCCAAAGTATTGTTAGTGTGATTGCCTTTAATTAAGATAAACGATCTATAGTTTAATGCCTACATCTCTCTTTTCTGTCTCTAGTATAATTGTAAGTATTGGACATAGTGTTGATACTGTTCTGCAGCTTTTATTGCAGCATTATAATTTTGTTCACATTCAGCAGCAGTCGTAGCATACATGATTAATCTGAACTCTTTGATATATTGCATAGCACAATCTCTTGTCACTTCAAAATGCTTGCTATGCATGTTTTACTTGCAAGCAGTTTATAAATGTCTATTTCATGTTCCGGTAGAGCCATAATTACATCGTCAACATACCTATGCATGAAAGCTAATTTAAAGGGATGATCGACTAACACATCACGAAAACAACGGTCCATGATAACGTCTGTTAAAATACCACTCAACGGACTGCCTATGGGGTATCCATCTTCTTGTAAATGAAACTTTTTGTCGAAACTGAAATAGCTATTGTCTAGTAGTAAGTGTATAAACTTAAAAAAAGTTTTTTTTGATAAATTAGTGTTCATTGAAATTAAGTGCCAATCATTGGTCAATATATCTAATTCAAACTTTATCGGAATGTTGGTGAACAATGATATAACGTCTAGTGAAATAACTCGGTAGTTTTCAGGTAGTACGAAGTTCTGGTAATTCATGCTGCTATACGTATCAGAAAGTATTTTTTGAAATGAAAACTGCCACTCCAGAGCTCGGGGCATTTATGCAGGATACAATCGGTTTATGAACTTTAGGTAGTGCATATAACTTGGGACTTATAGCTTTGTGTATACTTAATTTCTTGTAAGAGCTTTTTGATATTTCCTCACGGTCTTTAATGATTTTAGGAAGTTGTTTAGATGTCTGTATTTTTGTGGTAGGGTCTACTTTTAAGTTGCTGTATGTATCTTTATCTTGAAGAAGTTCTTCTGTCTTTTTTTTAATATTCTGTGCGCTCTACTGCAACTGTTACTGCACCTTTGATTATTAAAATATTGGATTTTTTTTTCAAAAACAACTTACACTTATTTAAATCATCAATCAATACATCTTTCTTGCTGTGGAATTTGGTTATAAAATTGGTTAGTGTATTAGTTAATCGCACTCTGTGTATGTTGGTGCCTAAGTGACATTTGAAATAAGTATCACTTCACAAACAGCTAGTATGTCCGCGATTATTAGGGTACGTTGGAATACCAAAATTTGGTCTTAACGAAAGAAAATTCTTTATGATTATGATGATTCAAATATTAGGTGGGATATCAGTCAGGGGCAATAAAAAAAGTCCGCTCTTTTGAATTAGTTCCTAGCTTTCGGTAATGTTTATTACCTTCTTCAAGGGTAATTCAGTGAGAAAAAAATTTCGATCTCATGACACAACAGAAATGGAAAATGTCAATATTCTTAACACTGATATTATGAATATAAAACAATAAACAATAATTTCATAATTCGAAACAAAAGACAACTAGTATTAAAGTGCACACCGGTGGTATTCTAAATATCAACAGTTCCGCTTTTAATAATAATATTTATTTACAACGGGATGGATGTCATATGGGTAGTCCAATGATCGGCATTTGAATGTCAACGAGTTTGTTGGCATTCAAATACCGATTTGAATGCCAACAAAGACACACACACGAGACACTAAAATGTCGACACTTGTGTCTAGAGCGCTCTACTGCTTGTTCACACGTCAGTGTAAATTTTTGTGTAGAGTAATGTCTAGAGCAGTTCAGTAGATTGAAGTTGCTACACTTCTCTAGCATGAGTTTACACGCGTAATAAATGTGAGAATTATATAGACACCTCTGTGCACTGTGAAAAAATTATTTACACTTCCACACTGCATAAGTACATAAATAAATAATGACGAGAATAAGGTGTCGGTTTGCGGCCGCAGTCATTATTAATTGTGTTGTAAAAAAGCGCAAGAAAAGGAAAAGGCGAAGGTGTTGGGTGAAAGAGTGGATTGCAAAGAGAAACAAATTTGGTGCATTTTCCCAACTACTATGCGAATTAAGGTTGCAAGATTCAGAATATTACAAAAATTTTCTTCGAATGTCTGATACGGATTTCAATTTTCTATTACAAAGGTGACGCCAAAAATAGAAAAACAAAATACAGTAATGCGTTCTGCAATATCAGCTGCTGAGAGACTAGCCGTAACTTTGAAATTTTTAGCAGGAGGTGAGTTTCATACATGATACAAAATGTTATTAAATACTTTTTTTAATCTTTATACAATCAGGTGAAAGCTATCATACATTAATGTATTTGTTCCGAATACCCGTTTCAACAATTTCGACAATAATTCCAGAGTGTTGTCAAGCCATCTATGACGTTTTGAAAGAAGATTATTTAAAGGTACGTTCTTCTATACTTTGAATTGGAATAGTAAACTGTTAAAATTAAATTGAAACTATTAACGTGCAAAACAGTAAATAAACACATTTATTCAGCAAAGAAATACAAAAACTCTTCAAAATCCTATTACACAGAAACAATACAAATGAACATTTAATTTAATAATCATTCAAATTATCATCAAAATTCTCATAGTAACTCGCCGTTGACGGACATCTTGATGTTGATATGTCCAGAAGATCTTGCTGGGAGCTTGAAGATGTGGACATGGAAGGCGAAGGCAAATTTAGAAGAGCAATATCACTTACTAAATGATTTGGTTTGGGATTATTTATTGTAACTCCCTCAAACAATGCTTCATCATAATCTGTAACTTCTAAAATGATGCCTTGGATTTTTCTTTTCAATTTTCTTTTACTACTTTCCGAATGTAAATTTCGTAAAGCGGCAGCGACAAAATCGCCAAAAATTTGCTCGTCATCATTTTGCTTGCTCATCTCCATTAGAGCCCTGTTGAGTAGATCATCTTCTTTATTTGATGTTTGTTTTTTACCTTTGCCCTTGGGGGCGGTACGAGACGTGCTTGGTGCACCAATTATTTAGCTCATTGTTTCTGTTGTTTCATCAGGACTAGTTTCTGTTTGACTTTGTGTGTCATCCAATTCCTATAATAAAAAAAATATTTTGATACAGTTTTTCATAATTTACAGATGCCTAATTCAAGCAGAGAATGGCTAGAGTGTGCGCGGCAGTTTCAATGCAAATGGAATTTTCCAAACTGCATTGGGGCTCTAGATGGAAAACATATTGTCATACAGGCGCCACAAAATAGTGGCAGTCACTATTTCAATTACAAGGACAATCACAGTATTGTTTTGATGGCTTCAGTAGATGCCAACTATAAATTTCTTTACATTGATGTTGGCTGCAACAGTCGTGTATCTGATGGAGGCGTATTTACAAATTGTACATTATCGAAAGCATTGGAGGAAAATCGTTTAGATATTCCTCATGCAAGAACACTCCAAGGGAGAACTAAACAAGTGCCGTTTGTGATAGTAGCTGATGATGCCTTTGCAATGAAACCATATATCATGAAACCTTATGCATATAGAAACCAACCAGGCCCAAATCGTGTGTTCAACTATAGACTCTCAAGAGCAAGAAGAGTAGTCGAAAATGCATTTGGACACATTGCAAACAGATTTCGAATTCTGAGAAAACCTATAGAACTATGCCCTGCAAAAGTAATCAAAATCGTTTCGACCATATGTGCACAATTTCCTCCTAACGCGAAGTACAAAACAAATATATGCAGGCCCAGGCAGCTTTGACAGCGAATGTGACGAAGGTGTTGTTGTTAATGGTAGTTGGCGCCAGGAAGGAATGCCTTCTGGGACTTTGTTTCCATTGCAGCCATTACAAGCTCATAATTATGGCCAATATTGTAAAGATATACGAACTGAATTCACGGAATATTTTTGTACGCCAATAGGAGAAGTGCCTTGGCAATACAGATATATATATAAAATATTGTATTCTTGAAAATATACAAATAAATAAAATTGACTTACCAAACTTCCTTGGGTTTTATTGCACGTCATAGTCCCTACCAAAAATTTTAGTGCACTAAAGAACTCCCAATTTGATGTAAAAACCACATCATCTACCCCTTCTCCAGATTTTTTTTTCTCATTTCGTTATTCATCTGAGTTCTTAAATTATGCAATTTTCTGGTAACATCGGAGCAAGGAGCACCAAAGTATTCTGCAATGTTTGCTGTAGCAGCATTTTTTTTTGTTCTATCTCTGTAAATAGTAGATGACGTGTCCCACAACTCGGGACTCGCTTCTAATAATTCAATTAGTTTCTTTGTATTTTCTTTAGTCCACACAGCGGACTGGATATTATTATTATTACTCATTTTAATAATAATAATAAATGATAATGAAAATATAATAAATGATAAAATATCTGTTAAAGTGTACAGCACTCTAACAACTAGTTTCAACTCGTTGGTAGATCGACACCTTGTCTCGACACTAAAGGAAATCGTGTTCAGACTGTAGTGTATGTTGTGTCTACAGCGATGTAGCGACATCAAGTGTATGATCTAGCGACACTGCTCTAGGTGGTGTACATACGAAGACACTCAATCTAGAGATCTAGTCTAGACACAAGTGTCGACAATTTAGTGTCTCGTGTGTACGTAGCATAAAAGTGTCTTGTATCACTAGTGATCAGCGTGGCGTTTGGAATTTTAGGTAAGCTTAAAATGTTTGTCGAGATTTTATATATTTACGCTAATTTTATTTGTTAGAATGGATATTTC
Source organism: Amphimallon solstitiale (assembly GCA_963170755.1). Classification (NCBI taxonomy): domain Eukaryota; kingdom Metazoa; phylum Arthropoda; class Insecta; order Coleoptera; family Scarabaeidae; genus Amphimallon; species Amphimallon solstitiale. Next base: position 46,705,447 of record OY720677.1, on the reverse strand, counting down.
AAATAAGAAAATTATTCTCGTCGCTGCTATGTACACTTATCACAAAATTTTACAAAAGAGGCGTAAAAAGTGTTACATAAGAACTGAATGGGTTAAAAAGTGGAAAAAAGATCGGAATCTTTTTGGGCACATGCCACTTCTACTGGAACTAAAAGAAAATTATCCAGACGACTACAGAAACTATTTAAGAATGGATTCCCAAACATTTAATAAATTATTGGCAATGATTACTCCCAAGGTTATTAAACAAGATACAATAATGAGACAGAGCATTCCACCAGAGGAGCGATTAACGGCTACACTGCGATTTTTAGCAACGGGGCGATCTTTGCAAGATCTAAAGTTCACTACAGGAATTGGTGCTTCAACCCTCTGCGATTTAATTCCTGAAACTTGTCAAGCTATATATGAGTCTTTAAAAGCAGAGTTTATGAAAGTAAGTCATTAGTAATAAAATCCAATGAGCTCCTTCTTTCGCATATTACGAATTATTCGACAAGCATCTTTTAAGTTCGAGCGTTGACTGACAAGTTATAAGACATGAAATCACAAAACGTGTGGCCAAAATCTGACTCCGAGATGTCCATATATCGCTTCTTTCCTTTCGGAGAGGGATAGTAGACATGCGAATTCTTGTAAGAATGCGCATCTATAACTAGTCAATCAACGGTTCGAATTAGTACATGCATAGGTAATCAATAGAGAAATTCGAGAAAATTATAGTACACCTGATATTTATACACAATAAATTTTATTTGCTTGTAATTTACATAAAGTTTTGTACTAATAATTATAAACAATTCCTAAGTACTAAGTAAATCTTCGGAATTCTCATAAAACAATGTAGCACTAGTGTCAGAATCAGGATTTATGTCCAGGATGACCTGAGTCTGGGAATTACCAGCTGTAGAAAGTGCTGTATACTGCCTCTGCCCTACTGATTGAGAGATGTCTCCAGAACTATATGAAAAGGCACTAGATGGACGTGACGCGATAGTGCTGTAATTTGGTGATCGAAATGGCTCACTATAGCGTCTGTCAAGGTACCCAATAAACCTTTTGTCAATACTTGATTAATAATGCTCTCGGCGAAAATGGCTTGAGTGGGATGCATCCTTTGCAGCTTTTTAGCAATGTTAACTCCTACAGCATCAAATTCGGTGGCAGGTAAACTACTTGTTGATGACCCCAATATCGTTTTACACATATCGTAAAATTCTTCACTCTCTCTAGAAGTACTTGGTCTCTTGTTTCTTCGAAAATTGTCCTTCTTTTGCGTCGAAGACGTAGATGCAATATTAGTTATCTAGAAAAAAAAATGAATAAGTACTTTTTGTTTCCAGTTTCCAACAGCCAAGGAAGAATGGATCCATATTGGTAAAGGATTTCAAAAGAGATGGCAATTTATAAACTGCGGAGGTGCTTTGGACGGAAAGCACATTAGGATTGTGCCCCCTGCTCATTCAGGAGCGCAATATTATAATTATAAGAATTTTTATTCTATTGTTTTAATGGCTTTAGTGAACTCAAATTACGAATTCATTTTTGTGGACGTGGGAAAAAATGGTAGATTATCAGATGGAGGTGTCATTGAGTACACGGATTTTTACAAGAAATTACTGACGTCTAAACTAAATCTGCCAGATAACACTGAAACAGTTAATAACTTACCCTATGTATTTCTTGGAGATGAAGCATTTAGTTTGCACGAACATTTTCACAAAAGGAGTTAAATTATCGAAAACGGATCTTTAATTATAGATTATCTAGAGCTAGAAATGTTTCAGAAAACGCATTTGGACAAATTGGATCTAAATTCCGAATTCTACACACAGCAATAAACATGGCTCCAAGAAAAATAATATATGTAATTTTAGCTATTTGCACATTGCACAATTTTTTACTAAAACTGAAAACACCATACGCAAATAGTTCAACATTTGATAGTTGTAATAATGATGGACATGTTGTAATGGGTGACTGGAGAAATGAAAATGTTGCTCTGACACGCCTACAATCAAGCACCACAAGAAACGCTTCGTCTTTGGCAAAAGAAGTTCGTGAAGCTTATATGAATTATTTTAATGGAGACGGGCGTATAGAATTTCAAGACGAAATGCTTCAGAAAGGAAAAGCATAGGACATGAAATACTAATTTGTTTAATGTATATCACATGTGTAATAATTACAAATATATATTCTATATACTTACCTCCGTGTTTTCATTACTTTCCTTTCCCTTTATAGGTGTAGACTTTTCTGAAAGTGACACATCCACTTCATGTTCCACATATTGTTCTTCAAAATTATCACTTTCTTGGATATCACTGATGTTACTTATGCTGCTAGTGGGCATTTCCTGATCTTTGGTGAACAACAACAAATCATAGTACCATAAGGAAGGTACATAAACATCGTCTGCAGAGGCACCACTTCTCTTTGACTCCTCTACCTTCTTTGTCTCCTTTCGAAAAGATCCTCGCAAGCTTTGAATTTTTTTAACTACAAAATCGCGGTTGGCTTCTGGATAAATACTTTTGCAAAGTTTAACTAATTTTTCATAGGCTTCGTTTTTTAAATTTTTATTAATGTACTCTTTTGATCTTATTTTCCATAAACATGGATGACATTTATACTCTTCTATAAAGATCAACATAAAGTCTTTGGACCAATATCGTGTATCAGCCATTTTTAGAAAATCGTGAAAAGTGTCCCACGCCACAACCTTTCAGTTTTTTAACAAGAGTGGATAAGAACGCGTGACTGATTTGACAGGGTTACTGCGCATTCTTCGAGTGGACATGCCATATATATTCACACGCTCGTTCAATCACGCACGATTGGAACGGTACGTTCCAAGCATGCGCGATTGAGTCTGCGTGTGAATGTCGCTAATATATCGGCCAAACAGGCAACTGGTTGTCAACGATATCGAGCGACTCGAAGTCTCGTCTCGATAGACAAACTCGCAGCGACTTGATGCGATTCTGAAGTGCTTTCGAGTTCGAAATTCGTTTTCGAGTCGTAGCACGGCGTAGATATCGTAGTTGATATTATTTGCGCGTGTGCATGAATTTTAAAATCTGTACCTCAGAGCCAGACTACGTTAAGTCCAAGTTAGTAGTTTTCGAGGAGAGGCAAATGAAAAATACAATTCTTACAGTTTTTGAAGTTACATTGGTAGTTATTAATAAATTTTGTTAAAATTTTGAATACGGTTTCGTGTTGGAATTAAGAAAAATGTAATATAATAAAATTATGGTTTTGGCTTTTATTTTTCCCAAAAGTGGACTTAACATAGTCTGGTGTGCAAAAAAAGTTTAGTTGTAGCACTTAATATATGTTTTAAGTCCAGGTTGATTGACTTACCATCATGTTGCGTGACTTGACATGCATGATAAGTTAACATAATTCAACTGAAATGAAACAGTGCAATGCAAAAATTGCAATTTTATTTCATAAGTACAAAATTGGGAAAAGTCTACACTAGGGCCAATAAATATTATTATATGTAAGAACATTAAAAATCAGTGTAACAATAAAACTTACGAGTATTACAGACTTTCTCCATCATCACCATCATTGTTTCCATGAATTAATGTATTATAGTAAGGGTGAAACCTTTTTGGTACCCATTTCAGTAAGTTTTGCAAATGGTTGTACTTTTTAGTCGACATCGGTTTAGGGCCGTCCCTGATGGGAGATATGGTAATTTGACGAACGCTTTCACTGCGTCTTGTTTTCCTATTAAAGTATATTTCTAGAAACTCTTCGTTGCAAACTGTTTTATAGTAAAGAATGCCCGGGTTGTCTTGTCTGACTTGCAAATGTCGTACCTGCGATATAAGAAAATCTTCTCCTTTGGTATTCTTCTTTTTGTTAATGTAAGGTGCTCTTTGCCCGTCAAAAAGTTGTTTAAAATCCTTAAAATCCGATGTTTCCATATTCATTACTGTAAATTGTTTCTTAGCTCCAGATACTCTGGCAATTTGCTGCCAGTCCCATGGTGTCATAATTTGAAATTGAGGAACTTTTTTTCTTTCACGCTCTATGACGGAATGGACGGCATCAGCTTCTTGATGGGTATGACCTCTTGCTAGGAACTTATGGTTGACAACTTTAAGAGTGTGTTTGAGATGGAGTATCCAAAAATGGCACATTACCATTAAAATATTTCGGTTCTGACTCGGACAGTTGTCAGACCATATCGTTAATTCTTGTACGCTGTCGGAAACGAAATGTTCTACCCATTTTATGAAGCACGATGCCACCTCATTCCCACCCCTACCTGCCACACTTTCGTCCCACATCATGCAATAGCTTTTTTCAAGCGTCGAATCGTGAATAGTGAGGTTAAATGTCCATAGCTTGAGCGAATAAAAGCTCTGAGAATTGTGTAGATCTGGAGTGGGCAGACATTTCTGCAGATCAATCATGACCACTTTCTCTTCTAATAACTTTGCCCTTGCTTTCATTTTGTCATTGGATTTATCTCTGTATCTATTCTCTGCATCCAAAAGGTGTTCGTCATATTGTTTCTGCACATTTGTCCTGGACTCTGCTGATTCTGCTTCCTGTAATTGGAGTTTAAACGCATCGCACAAGTCGCAGGTGTCATTGTCCGGACTTTTAAAGGAATAATTATACTCATAATTAAATATCTCTGAGTACAACCACTCTTTTCCAATATTTACGGCTTCTACACCATGTTCCTTACACTCTTCCAAATAGAGAGCGTACATTTTGCTAATATTTAAATGATTTCCTAAATACCTTTTCTTAGACCTTTCCCGAGAGTAATGCGACTCGTATGTTGGGAATTTTGAAATATGATTGCGAATGCTGTTGCGTACCTCTTCTGAAATTTTGTTAATAGGTTCATGTTTGCCTCGTTTGTCTGGTGTTACGATTCCCCCGTCCTTCTTCTTCTTGATTGCAGTCTCCACTGTTTGCTGTGAGATGCTTAGGGTGTTTAGAAAAAAACTTCTACATACTGTTTGTTTAATGCCACCTGTTTCAAAACTGTAACTATTGCTAAAGGTTCTTTTGCCGCTTCTCTTTCCTGTCCGTTCTCTATTTCTTTTTATTGGTATTTGTTCAACTCGAGATGCAATAAACTGTCTTCTCACATTAATTGATTTAGTAGGATTCCAAAAATTATCATGTATGACTTGACGAGTTACTTCAGAAATTTTAGTTTTGCATAATAACTTGCAGGTGTCGTTGCAGGGTTCTTTCATTTTTCGTGGCTCTATTATGCGACTACCACTGTCCGTTGTGTATTCTACTCCTGAGTATCTTTTCGTCTTTGTTAAGTTTTTTTTCCACATTTTTGGATTAGATTGTCTTTTTCTGCTTCGTTTCTTCACTTGTCCTGTATTTTTACGTGAATTGTCATTTTGCTGTACATCCTCTTCATCACTGTTATTTTCTTCTACATCATCTTGATCATCGTCGTTATTGCCTAAATAATCTGGATCTGCAACTTCGTCATCGTTATCAAAATCTGAAAATTCTTCTTCCCTCTCAGGAGTCCTATGTAAGAATTCTGTACTATCAGCAGTAATATACAAAACTGATTCACTGTTGAAATCAGGATTATCAATTCTGTTAATAGTTTCTTCGATTGAGTGAGTCTGTTGCTCCTGGACTCGTTCATAAGAAAAAGAGGGAACATCATGTTCATTAGACTCTGGCATATCCATTTCGTTAGTACCTAATAATTAAAAATAATACATAGGTAATGAGCATACAAAATGTTAGCGTATATTATTATTATTTTGTGTTTGAATATAATATGCCACTTTATCTTTACATGCCCCAAGCAAGCATAAACAAAGTCGCTTCCGGCACTAAAATCATTTTTAAAGACATGACAATAAAGTATTTTCGATAACAGCAAAGAAGCAGACTCTTCAATTTAAGTATCTGTGAATTTTTGAAAATGTACGATAATATTAAGTCACAATGTGTGCATAAAAAGGTAAAGGCAAACAATGTTAAGTCCTGTCGGCGAGCAGACTACACTATTTTATAATCTAATCTGCTAGCATACATTACAGGAGTGATAATTATTAGAAAAAACAAAAGACTAGCATTAAATTCTGTATACTATTAGACATAATAATTCACCTACCTGTTTCCTTATCGGCACTTTTTACTGAATTGCAAAGGTCCTCCTTATTTTCGTTTATTAGCTTAACTAATTGTAATATTCTTTGTGTTCTGGAAGCCATTATAACACAAAAGTGCACAAATTAATTTCTAGTAGGTGCAGTAGTATTCTTTAAAAACAACAACAATAATAACAAAAATAATGCAACAAGACGTGTGTATAGTTGGACTTAACCTAGTACACTGACGGCACATTCAGCTGCAGACTACGATATGGTGACTTAACTTGATTTGCTTCTGAGGAACCATTGGACTTAACATACTTTAAAACACGCTATGTTCTGTACTTTTTGAGATACACTTAAAATAGCACCAGAAAATAAAAGTACATATAAAGTTATGTCACTTAGCATGTTTAGTCCAAAAACTCAAAATTTGGACTTAACATACTCTGGCTCTGAGGTACAGAAATAAAACCAAGCAAAATAGTTATTTTATTTAAATTATAATATTAATATTATTATACTACCTTTATCATTTACTTATTTATGATTATATTTTGTAGAATTACATATGTTCAGAAGCAAATTATTGGAAAAAAACGGTAGAACTTCTAAAAACTATTAATAACTATGAATTGGTATAAATAGAAATACGTTTATAAAAATGTACAGAAGAAAATTTCCTAAACTATTCAACAATCTAGTATTATAGTTTTTATTAACACATGTTTTTCACTGTTATTATACAAATTCACTTAAAAACAGCCTTAATATTGACAGCACCATTTAAGTTTGGCTAGAGTATAAATGTTTTTTAGATTCAATTTATTTATAAGAGTGTATTGGAATAAAAGTATGTTTTATATTGCAATATTTTATTTATGTTTATAATCACATTTCAAATTGTCTATGCTTTATTTCATTAAGGTGACTACTTCATATAACACCAATTTCTTGAGTTGCACTTTTGCAGTTTTTATATACAATTATTTTAATTCATCTTTTTCATTATGCTGTTTTCTCTTACTGGGAGTACTATTTTTCGATAAAAATAAATAATCATAATTATCACATATTTCATTATTCCTTTTCTGAGTGATGGGAGATGAACTATATGAACAAGAAGGTTGAGATATATTGCGTATATTGCTTGCCCTGTCCTGCTCTCCCCATATTTATTACATCCAACTACAAAATAGAAGATTGCTTATTTCTGCATATTTTAATAAAAAAAATTATTAGTTACACCACGCTCTGCAACATTACACCCGTCAAAGAAAGTGTTGCCTAACAGAGCAAAAATCTTTATCTTCTGCCCGGTTAGCTATTTTCCATTTCGAGGCCACCTCCTGTAGCAATTTGTGCTCGTCTGATTTCTGCAGCATTTTTCTTTAACCCTTTATAGGGCAGATAACAGTAATTAAAAAATTTAAATTTCTCGCTTCAAACCTTTGCAAATATTTTTAAAAAAGTCTTCTACATAAAAATTATACCAAAAAAAAATCTCTAGTAACTTTTTTTTAGGTGGTTAGAATTTCAACCGGCAACCAACTGCGCCATTGATTAAAATGAACTAATATTGGTTCGAATTTCAACCACTTTTATTTACCAAAATTAATACAAAATAAAAACTTCTTACTTAGGTAGGGGAAAGGCGGGTAAAGTGGCCACCTTTTTGTTTGATGTTTTCTTTGGTACTCTTTTTTTAGTAAATTTAATCAAAATAAATATTGTTATATACTATATCCAATATAGCTTCAGGTAAACTAGCGTTCTTCATGATTTTTTATATATTTTAGTGTAAAAAAAAATATTTTTAAAAAAACGCTAAATGGCCACTTTACCCTCCTATGTCGGGCAAAGTGGCCGACCTGAACAATTGCGTCAAACAAAAGCAAGTATGTACGATAAATGAACTGAAATAGACTCAGGTTCAGTATTTAATTTTGAGGTATTTATTTACAAAAATAAATAAAAATTATTTACAATATTCACATACAAACTCGTCATTGTCCCCCTCAACCCCTGCACACTCTTCGTGAGCCCATTCTTTGCACACAGAACATCGTATCCAACTTTCATTGTCTTTTGAATTAGAAAAAAGGTCATTACAATAAAAACATGTACAATCTTGTTCTTGCTCTTTAAGCTCTTCTTGTTCTTCAACATCAAAAGTGAGTAGTCTCTTTGTTTTTTTAAGCTGTTGATTAAGTTTTTCTGTTTGAAAATTTTTTTTGTCTTCAGGCCTCTTTCTCTTCTTTTTTTCTTGTTGCTCTCGCTTTTGTATTTCTTCCATCAGTTCATTTTTGTACGGGCTGGCTGTAATGATAGCTGTCTTTCCTTTTTTCCTGTTTTGTTTCCTTTGCTTTTTCAGGGTCTGTTTTGGCAACGGAATTATATCTCTTGGACTGATAGCAAAAGAGGACTGATTTAACCCACTGGGTCCAGCAACTGCCAAATCGTCATTGTTAGGTAAATTAACTTGAACCATTTCACCGACATCATCACCACCGTTTCTTGGATTGAACATTACATCTTGACCTTTTTCGGGTTCATCTGCTGTTCTGTTCTTCTGTGGTGCGGGGTCAGGTTCCTCTCCATCTGATTGTAGGCTAGCACCTATGTTGCAGTCGTTCATTGGAATGTCAGACACATCAGAGGGAAGGAAGTCAGCATCACAAAACACATCAGGGTCATAAGGAACAATCCCACATCTCCGAAAACCGTTAATAGCTGTTGCAGGCGTAGCTGCACGCAAAAAAGCCTCGCCAAAAAGTCGACTAATCTGGAACTGAGTGATGGCTCTCCCAGGGTTATTCCTGAGGAACTTCTCACATTCTTGAATGTAGTAGGTCTTAAAAGGTGCCATAAAAGATACATCAAGGGGCTGCAATTTATGGCTGCAGTGTGGAGGTAAGCATATCACAGTCGTGTTATTTTCTCTGGCCTTGATTATGAAGTCAATACTTTTAGTGTGAGTGGAATGTCCATCTAGGATAAGCAGCACTGGTGACTCTGGTGAAGGTTTTGCGTGATGTAGGAAGTGGTCGAACCATTTCAAGAAAATATCGGTCTGCATCCAGCCACTAGGAGTGCATGCAAATTCTGAACCAGGGGGAGCTCCGTCTTTAAGCTCTGCCTTCATGTTCTTCCTGGGGAAAATGACAAAGGGAGGAATAAAAGTGCCTCCAGCAGACATACAAACTTCTAATGTAGACAGAAGGCCTCTTTCGGCCGAAGTTATCGCTCCCACCTGCCGTCTTCCTTTCAAGGCTAATACTTTTGAATGTCTATTTTGTACTGTTAAAAGTCCGGTTTCATCACAGTTATATACACGATGAGCTTCAAACTGGTGTTCATCTTGGACTGTTTTCAATATTTCAAAAAATTTAGTTACATTGGTTTTGTTGAACCCTTGGGCTCTTGCTAGTGAAGTGGCTTCTGGAGTCCGCAAACTTATATTTGGGTGCCTTTTTTTAAATCCTGCCACCCAATCCTTGCCAGCCATCTTTTTTTCGTTGTTATAAGTGTGATGGATGTAGTTTTTTTCTGCGAGGCTGTATGCCGCACGACGTAAATCATTTTGCGTGACTCCATAAAATCTTCTCTCCATGTCTATAATAAATTCAACTAGTTCCTCCTCTTGTTTATCGTTAAATACTTTTCTGTACTTTCCTAGTATTTTTTTCGCACCAGTGGCATCTTGATTCTTCTCAAGTACTCTTCTTTTCAGCGTATTTCTGGGAACGTTAAACTGCTTTGCTGCAGTTGCAAACGGCATATTATCTCTTTTCACTGCTAATATTGCCTGTCGCATTGATTCTGAATCCCATGATTGTTGGGTAGACTTTCTCTTGTATGTGTATGGCATCTTGAAAATACCTGTAACAATATCAATCCTAATAGTTATGTGATAAAATAATATTTTTTAATCAATTACTACTATTTTTAAATATATTATTTTCTTTTTTTGTGACGTAATATGTATAGGACGAGCTATTAATTCATTTAAGCTACTTCGGCAATATTAAATGTATATTATTAGCGAAAGCCATCGTGGCCACTTTACCCGTCACGTACAGTGGCCACTTTGCCCGAAATGACGCCATTACTTAAAAGAACTTCTACAGACTAACCTAAATGACACAGCACTTTTAAACCAACTTCTATTAAACGCTGAAATCAAGCCAATTCAGTAGTATTATTGCCAATAGTTAATGCTTTTTCTATCATTTAGTAATAAAACAAATAGTTAACACTTACCAAAACTCAGAGATAAAGAAAACTAAAACTATTTCACTGTACTCAAACTGCGAAACGCACAACATCCAAACTCATACACGGCAATGAGGCAGTAACTGTCAACCAGTTAACTTCGTTTCCGCAGAGGTGCAGCACTAACCAGCGCTATGAAACCAAATGGCCACTTTACCCGCCCTAGCCACTTTACCCGCTACTCCCCTACTATGCTCTCTAAAACATATATAACCTACTTATTATGAAAAAGTGCAAAGCATGATATACATAGCGCTACTCCACATTTTGTACAAGCCACATTCGACCGTTTGGGCTTTTTATCACTACTACACATAGCGCATCGCCGAGAAGTGGTCTTTGTAGGTAGATGATCACCGACGTTGTTTAGTCTGACAGTGTTTTCTACGGTAATTGACCTCCCGTCGGTTTTCTTCATTTTATTCTTGCCAACTACCAGCCAAGAAGATTGCGATTTTCTTGAGAAAAACTCTCCTATAAGATGGTTAGCAAGTATGCTTCTAAAAACATGATGTGTCTTTGGTCTAGAATTAGATTGTTGAGAGAGACCAGATTTATATAAAACATAAGAATTCACAATGCGTCTATCAAGTAATAGAATAGTTTTAGCCACCATCGGCGTGATTTCCAGGATATATTGTAGCACGAGTGAAGTTGATCAAACTGATCAACACCCCCCATATTTTGGTTATAGTCTGCAATACTTTTGGGGCACTGACTCCCTCTTTGGTAATTCGTTTCACTGTGCATTTCTCATCTACTTTGTGCATAGTACTGGCTACAAGAATACATCTTTTGCTCCTGTCTTTCCACTTGATGACTGTTATATTGCTGGTACTTACAGAGTCGAATTCACCAGACTGTAAATTTCTATCTGCAACTAATTCTTCACTTGGGAAATGTTTTCTATTTGACCTCATAGTTCCACAGGCAAATTGTTTACGGTCCAACAGTTTAGATATTTCTAATACTGTTTTTTCTCCTAGAGATCCTTCTTCGTCGCTACGCTTTTTTCCCTCGTAAACACAAATTCAATAAGTATCCTGTTTCAGCACAAGCTAGAGCCCCGACTTTTAATCCTCTCTTTACTGGCTTCAGCGGCATATATTGTTTCAAATGTGTTCTCCCTTTGAAAGCCACCATGCTCTCATCAACGGACAAATTTTCTACTCGGATTGTAACAGTTTAGGAAACTTTTTGACAAATACGGAATCATCGGACGAATTTTGTACAATTTATCAAAGTTAGGATCTCCTCTCTGTGGCATTGCTTCATTATCGCTAACATGTACAAAGCGAAGAATTTTCAAGAACCTTTTCAGTGACGTGATATTTGCAATTCTTGAACAATGAAAATTTTGGTCTGAAGTCCGGTATAGACGTAAGCTGGGTAACGAATGAAAACCCATTATGATTAAAATTCCAAGAAAAGCCTTTAATTCTTCTAATGTTAATTCAAGAGAATTTCCTTTCTGATTAGCGTAACGATTAGACTCATTTACTATAGTACTAAGTAAATCCTCCCCAAAAATTTCACAAAAGATTTCAAACGGAGATTCGCTGAAAGGAATCTTAGGGCCGGAACTTTCAACAAAACTTACAGCTTCAAAAATATGAGGTAAAATTGGCTGTCTTGTCCAGCAGTAATCATTTGTTGGATTTTGTGATGAATTAGGTGGAGACATCACATCGGTAATTGGCTCCTTTTCTTCATTGTCTGAAGAACTGACTGTATTTTTTGATCTTCTTTTTCCACAATGTAGTCTGGGTCGGCCAATGAGTCGTCGCTATCCCAATCATAGTGTTCAATGTTTTGAGTACATTTCCGTTTTGTTTGTCCTGGCGTGCTGGGAGTTGAGGACGATACAGGAACATTGTCTTCTGCATCTGAATCTCCTCCCAAATCAGTGTCAAAAGCTTGGTCTTCATCAATGCTTTCTAAGAAATCAAATACATCTGCAGGATCTTGATCGGCTAGTTCTTCTAAATTTACTCTCTTAGTACGCCGATACGACATGTTGCACAATTTGAAAACCTGTAGACAAAATTCTACTGTTATTGTTGCAAAACTATAATATATTGATGGAAAGAAAGATAAAAAACATCAAAAAAAATCCATACATAAGTATATAGATATATACAGATCAGTATATGTTATGTCATGTCACAAAAGTTTTCGTATAAGTTGATACTAATGTATTATTGTGGAAATGCCACCGAAATGAGTGGTTAGTTTTTAGTTCAAATCTAAATAACATCTTTGCCGAAAAGTGAATGAAAACAAAAATTATATATAATTCCTCTTTAAATTATTGTACTTACCGGTAAAACTCGTGGAGTTTCCAGAATTGACAGAAACAATTTGTTTTTTGCAACTGCACTTGTATTAACCAGTGGCGTATCTACGTTTTAGCATTGGGGGGGGGGGTTCCCAAACGGGTCATTCACATTTTCAAAACGGGACCCTAGAACTAGATATACTTTTACTTTCTTATACGTCGTATAAGGAAGTATTGTGATGATGAAAATTTTCGACCTCGAGATTTTTGCAGATGTCCACGTTTTGAAGTCCCCTGATACCGAAAAAGTGGTTTTTAAAAAATGTCTCTGTGTGTATCTCGCTCTCTCTCTCTCTCTCTCTCCCTGTGTGTGTGTGTGTGACCACGATAGCGTTCAAACCGCTGTAGATATCAATTCCAAATTTTGTATTTACGTGTATAATCTCCCTCTTGAGATCTGATTAGTTTTTCAGTAAAATCGGTAGACCGGAAGTAGCAGTTTACTTCAGCGAAAAAATCGAATTTTGCCAATATTTCGTCAACTACTAAGTTTAAACAAATTTATAAAGAATTTATATATACTTAAAATTAAAATTGAGACTAATTTTATTTAAAAAGTTTTTCGAAATTCCTACCGGAAGTAGGTCTTTTACTCTTATCGAAAATCAGTTTTTTGCGAATATGTCGCAAGTCATGCTTTTTAGACAAGTACGTTACGGGTATAAAAGTATTTAGAACCTAATTTTCAATATCTTTTGTATAAAAAAAAATTCAAAATTCGGACCGGAAGTATCACTTTTACTCTTACCGAATAACGATTTTTTGCAACTATGTCGTAAATTATGCATTCTATATATATTTATGAAGAGTACAAAAGTATTTAGAGTTAGATTTGGAATATTTTTTGTATAAATGAAATTTCAAAATTCGGATCGGAAGTAACACTTTCATACGTATAAGAAAGTCGTGTGGTGGCCACACCTCATTTTTTTAAATATATTTCTAATGCTAGTTTTAATCAGTTTTATTATTTCCTCAATTTTAAGGGCCGGTGCTCAAATGCCCCTGGATCCGCCGCTGCAGGGAGAAGAAAAAATACAAGTGAAAATTAATTAATTGTTAAAATTTCATTGTTTTATTTTTATTCCAAAAATATATTTAAACTTGTATTTAAATAATAACAAAAAATATGATTCTAAAGTCTAAAATAAATGAAATTTTAAGAAGGAACGATTTTTAATAACCGTGCAAAAACAAAATAAAATACGTAATATTTTTTACATGTTTAAAATAGGAACAAAAAATATATTTCTAAAATTTTAAGAAGAAACACAAAAAAGAGAAAATAAGAAAAAAATTTCCTTGTGTATCGACAAAGATGCCAGTCCATTTAATCGACTCTGAAAAGAATTGTTACTGTTAGAATAAAAAATAGTATGCAAAATTTAAAAAAACTCACCTCACACAGAATTTCTTAAATATGATTTTATCCTGTTCAGAGTTGAGAATGATCTTTCTGACGTAGCATTTGTTACAGGCAATGTTGCTAATACTTGCAGTAATCTAAAGATATTTTGAAAAATTTCTGAACTGCAGATCCGTAAAGCATCCATGGCATTTAAAGGTTTTTCTTCCATCGATACTATTTTGCGATACCATAATTTATATTCAGATAAGGCATCATCTTTGCAAGTAGCCAGATCTGCTTCATAAATTGTGACTAGATTTTTAAATTCAGTCTGATCTTCTGAATTAACAGATGTTGCGAATATGGAATTAAAACCCTTTAATAAGTTTTTGTGATTAATAAAACGCTCTTTTAACTGTAATAAAAATGAGTCCAAAAACTGTTAAAAATCATAATTCTGTAATACTCTTCAGGTGTATTTAAATTTAAGTCTGGATTAGCTCTATGTGTTTGACGCTTTGTGACTCGAGGATTACTTAATGTCACTTCTAGCTTTTCACAAATGGATTTAGTATTAGCATAAATGGTTTTAAAGTATTTCTCAGAGTTTTGTCGCATGTCATTTAATTCATCAAAAGTAATAGTGGCCAGAGAAACGGCTTCTTTTAAATCAATATTCGTTTTTTGAAAATGCTTGCTCAAAGGTAAACAAATGCTAAATAATTTTGCAGTTATTAATAAAGAAATTAAAAATTCACCATTGGTTATAGAAAATTTAAGTGACTTAACATTTGTAACGGTCTCTACATCGGTCCACTCTGCTGCTATCTCCTCTAGAGAGTCTAAAACTGGATCTAGTAATTCAATAAAATCAGTGACTGAATGAAACCTTTCTATCCAGCGAGTAGCGCAATTTCTCTTTAAAGTTTTAGCGTGTGTATCTTCCTCTAGATTTTCAATTATCTCACTTAAAATGTTTTTACGTTTGGGATATATGAAAAATTCATGAATCTTTCCTACCAAACCAATACGGTTTCTAATAGATGGTACTTCGCATGACTTTGAAACCACTAAATTTAAACAATGTGCAGAGCAATGTACATAGTGATCTAACGGGTCATGTTTCTTTATATGAGACTGCACACCACTGATATGACCCGACATTGCTGATGCACCGTCATAGCCCTGACCACGCAAATTTGACGTATCAATACTAAATGCTTGCAGGCTGTCTAATATCAAGCACGCCAAGCCTTCTCCAGACATGTCTGTTGTCGGTACAAATTGCCAAAAATCGTCCTTCAACAAAATGCTTTCCCGATCGACGTATCTTACGCATATAGAAACTTGTTCTATTCCCGAGATATCTGCAGTTTCGTCTGCAAGAACCGAGAAGCACTTTGAGTCGTTAACTTTCTTAACGATCTTTTTTAATATAACTTTGTTGCATGAATCAATTATTGCATTTTGACTTACTGGACTAATATATTTATTTCTTTGACCGGGTCCTTCTAGAAACTCTTTAAGTCGCTTATCTCCAAGAGCGCGATATCGTACAATAGATCTAAAATTTCCATCGTTATGCCCTAAATTCTCGTTAACAAGAATACTTCCGAAATCCCAATGAGCCCTAAGAGCAACATCTTGCCTACCGCACAAAATAATCGCCTCTACAATAGGTTCAATGTTTTGTCGATTTTCTATAATCTGCTTTTTCCTTTCGGTGTTAACTTGGTTTTTGATAGATAAGGTTCGGTTTTTTAAAACTTGCGTAAAATGATCAGCGTCTGACACGCAATGTAATTGATATTGCGATTTTGAATGTCTGTCGAAAGTTTCTATGGCGTTCTTCCAATTATCAATTTTTTTTTTACTAATGCACCAAGCGATTGGGAATTTACTCCTGCACCAGCTTTAGCAAACAGGCAACAATATTTACAAAATGCTGCGTTTTCTGTTTCAGAATACAATTACAAGCCATGACCAACGACTAAGCCAAGTATACTGAAATTTCAAATTTCTTGATTTTGATTGCATTTGCATTTTATCTGTAAGTAGCTTATTATCCGGGAACTTAAAATTAGGCGGAGGTATCCAAACGTTTTGTAAAACTTTTTCTATCTCTGTGTCCGTAAGTGGTCTATTAATAAAATTACAAATATCATTCGCGATATTTGCCTTTGCCACGATTGTATTCTCCAAAGTATTCTTATCCTTATCATTGTGAATAGTTGTTTCACATTGACTCGTACTTGAACTCTGGGCAAGATTTATTCTAGATTCCGCTTCAATAGTATCTTGATTCTGTACAAGTATATTATCTTCAATTTTTCTTTGCTTTGGTTCTCTCGAAAAGAAATCAGATATATTTTTTTGCCGTTTTTTGCACTGTTTTTTCATTGTAAAATAATCCTAAAAATATTAATCAATATATAGGTATAATTAATATAAATATTATAATCTAGAAGACATACCTTGAATTCCTTGATTACGAAAACAAATTGTTGTTATACATTTATAACTTATAACTACCTGTGTGCTTGTATCCTCTTCAATATACAAGAGCAAATAAACACAGGCACACAGTCAAATAGAACTACAAATCAAATCAACGATTATTGTTTAAGTGTTTACGGACATACAATCGTAACGTAATCGTTAATTGCGCGCGCCGGGAGTCGGGAGACGCGGTCGTCGTAGCTCGAACGACGACTCCCACGTTGTCAGATTTACTGAAAAAGACCGGATCACGTTTCCGAATTTTTGAAACTTATTCTTTTCTCTTTTTCTCTGGGGGGGGGGGGGTCAGACCCCCTGGACCCCCCCCCATAAATACGCCACTGGTATTAACAATAGATGCACTTAAGACACACCGGTGGAAATTTCAACCGCTTTATGAGATAATCGCGCATGCTCCTCATATGGTTGGATTTCAGACCGGAGTCCGTTTGAACACCAACAACTATATCATATGGTACAATATCCAACCAGTATCTCATTTATACATTTTTATTTTTGAGGCCGTTGAAATTTAAACCAGTAACCTATAAAGGGTTAATTTACATTTCTAATCACTCCATGTCTATAATGATAAAAAATGTGTTACGGTTTATGTATTTAGGTATTTGTAGTAGTAGGGTAAAACACCCAATGATTGGCACTTTAAGGGACACTTTAGGAATTAAATTATATAAACGATAAGTTTATTATTTTTTCGAATCGAAATCTCGGTAGTATGTTCCTAAATGTTTTAGAAGAGTAAATAAATAATCTTTTTGATATTAGAAGACATATAAAATTCATTTCTCTATTAAAATATGTTATAATGCAGAAATTCCATTTATTGGCACCAAATTCCCAATTATTGGCACTATTGTAAATCTAGTTATTGGGGCCAGCTTTAATTGTTTTCCTTGACATAAAATATTGTTTGAACAGAATGTTTTAAAGAATCTGTCTCACTTTATGTTAGATAACATGCACTCAATTAAATAAAACACTTTTTTAAAAGTTGAAAGGCTTTATTCCAAATTTTTTGAACAGACTTGACATATGAAATGATCTGTATAAAGATTTTTTCTTTTTAGACATGAGAAATGATAAGTTCGGGTACACTTTTGACATTGGATACCGATATTTGTTCTATATATTTGGTTTACACAAATGAAACATAGACCTCTTTGCATAATTTTATTATTTTGTGGGAGAGATGAAGACGTCAACACATTTAGTTTTTTTCTTTTTTAAATTGTTCTTCAATTTTGCTAAATTTTTCTTCGTTTTCTGTTCGTCTTTATATTTCTTAGCGTCTTCTTTCTCTTTCTTTTTCCGTAATCTTTTCTTTTGTTTTCTTCTTTATGGATTTCTATTTCTTCTTTGATCCTTTCTTTCTCTTCAGCAATCTTCTTATAAGCAGACGAAGTGATAACGTATGGAACTCTATGTGTTTGACGTTTTCCTTTGCGTTCCGGTGTCTTTGGATGAAATAGATGATCTTCTATCCTGGATTTTTCGTTATTCTCTTCACCTGTTTCAGTGGAATTTATAGATTTTAAATTTTCAAGACTGATTTTATTGGGTGGGGTGCATGATATAGATGGTGACAGTTGGCTTGCAATATTATTTTCGTCATCTTCTTCAATATCAATAACATACTTACAAGCATTTATTGGGGTACTGCCATGTATAATTATTTTAGAATTATTACTCTCTGGATTATTCCAGCACAATATATTATCGTCAAAATCATCATTATCATATTGATTGGACAAAACAAGAGGCATCGTATCAAAATCGCTTTTTGTGTATAGTGTGGAAGTTGTAAACAGAACGTCGTTGTTATTTTCGGTTTCATTATTGAAATTATCTACGACGATTTCATCGTCTTCAATATCAAAAACTATTTGCGATTCATCGGCATTTTTTGTTAAATCTTTATTATTCAAATGCAAATAGACACGATATAAACAATCGAAATTTTCGCAGTTATTGCAATCTTTGGAATTAATCTCCAATCTCTTATATTTCTCTTCGTCAAAAATTTTTCTAAATTTTAGCAGATCAAGATTGGAGGTGGTGTCTCTTACGTTTATTATTATAGATTCATCCTCCTTATTGTGCGTTGCTAAACATTTAGAAAAATCAATTGCCTCTGGATTCCATGGTTGAAGTCCTGTGGCACGAAAGCCGTTGATTATAGTCTCAACTTTGAGACCTTTAATAGCTTCTTGAAGAACTGGGGCGAAATGTTCTTTTCCCATCTGGCAGTATGGATTCTCTCTTCGTCATTATAAAACACTTTGCTTCCATTGTGATTTCAATGGTTTAAAACTTGATACATCTGCTGGCTGTAATATACGGGTCGAATTAGGGTAAAGTGCTATCAAGATAATTTTCAAATTTGTACAAAGCTGACTTAGTTCATATGTGAGGTGTGTCTTATGACCATCAACGAATAGAATAACTGGAAATATTACATTTTGTTTCTGCAAATTTGGATGTAGGATATTGGCCATATAATCGTGAAAAATGTGCAACCACTTTGCCCAGCTTTGGGCAAAAAAGAAAACATGTCTCGTCCCCGTTATACACTCGAGATGGATCTTCCAGAATCGTGAAAAATTCTTTTTCCTTCAGATAACTTTCTATTTTGTTGAACCATTTCTTTATATCGGGTTCAGACATAGTAGCGGATGCGGAAGTGACTGCTTCTGTAGTTCGTGCTGTGAGAATTGGATGCCTTTTCAAAAAAGAGGCGTACCAGTGGTCACCAGGTGTATTGTTCTTGAATGGATTTGGTTTTTGATTAGCATACATAAAACACTTAACACAAATTTGGATACCAATTTTTCTTCTAGGAAACCCCTTCTGATAACATTCTATAATCCATTTCACTAGTTTTTCTTCTTCTTCCCTAGTTAAGTAGGTTGGGGGACCATGTTCACTTTTTTTGAATTTGGAATTCAGCCGAAATTGTAAAGTCGATCTTGGAATAGAATATTTTACGGAAACGGTTTTTTTCGGCACACCGTTTTTTATTTCAGTCAGTGCTTTTTGTATTGTATTCTCATCGTATGTTTTCTCATATTTAGGATTACTTTTTTTCACTTTTGGCATCTGAAAAAAAAGTAAAAACGACTTTTATTTCAAATTTCATAGGGTGTCAATAACTAGCTTGTTCATTTTTAAAAAAAATCTTAATTATTGGCATGGTGCCAATAACTGGAGTTATTCTTAGTTGGAATTACCAATAGTTGGCACCCCAAAAATTAATATTAACCTTAAAAATTTAAATACTCTTTAGATCTAAATACGTGTTAATTTCGAAAAACATTATGGCCATCACTTTGGTCAAAACTGGGTAACATTATAGGCAATCGATTACGACCACCATCTTAAAAAATAAGTTATAATCTTACCTTGTTTTAGAGTCGTTACATTTCAACCAACACTAGGCAGACATTATGTGAACGTTGACGCATGCGCGAATTAATGAAGAAGTGAGAGTGTTGCTGGATGTCAATTCTACGAAAATCTTAAAGAAAATAACTCCTGGAAGCTTATAAAATAAGAAATTATAGCCTTAGTGCCAATAACTGGTGGAGTGCCAACAATTGGGTGTTTTACCCTATGATACATAAAAATAATTATCTACAGTTTTTACTCCATATCCAGCACCATTTAAATTACTGCTAAATAAGCTTGCCACTTGTAAAATCTGAATGATTATTGAAAAATTCAATAAAAACACCCCAGTGAATATCTTTAACTTTGAAAGGAGCTCTGGAAAGATAAGCAAATTACTATTAGAAACTAGTTATAAATTGAATAACTTACATATTTGTTTAGTAAGTTCAAATGTGCGAAATATTGATATTAAAGAAGTAGCTTTCCAAAAAATAAAATTTTGATTTAATTGCTGGATTCCCCAATATCCTTATCAATTATTCACCTATAACAGCAAAGACTGTTACATATTATATGTATATATTATTTTCACTTATAGGTACATGTTTGATTTTACATTCTATATTTGTCATTGAATTTTTTTTAGATGACAGCCAATTTGTCATTTTTTCATTATTTACTAATCATTTGCTGCTACTGCCAAGAAAGCTAGTTCATTCATTTTCAATAGATTTGTATATTCAGCAAAGAATTTTAATATTTTATATAAATATATACCGGGTGCCCAACGAAGCGGCAAAGTCCATTATTGCTATCTAATAATGTAAATAGCCAATAATTTTTAATACAAAGTTTGTAGATAATCATAAGCTCTACAATTTAAAAATATTTTTATATTTACAGAGTGTTCGATAACGATGAGCCAACACAAACTTACGTTTTTTTTTAATGGAATGCTATACATTCTTTTTCATTTTATGATAGGCCTTGAAGAGCTGATTAAACTTACATCGATTTATATATTCCCTTTCTAAGTTGTGCCGACAATTGTACTAAGAATCTAACACACCTGTCTTTGATTTAAATTTTTCTTTTCAGGATCGATATTATCCTATCTCATTAACTTACATGAGTCTTCAAATGCAAATACTAAATATGTATATGGATCTAAGTAAATTTCTATTTCACATGAAAAAATATCAACCCTAGCTGTTCGATTTAAAATTATATTAGTAATTGCCATATACAAAGAATAATTTTACAAAGTTAAAAGTTTTGTTGCATCGGTAGTATTTGATTCAAATGCTTTGTTAGTTTTCTGCACCATTTCAGCAATGGTATATAAAAATATTACATAAACTGTACTTTTACATTGTGAATAAATAGTGTAAAGTTGATCTGCTCTATAAATGTTTTCTTTCAGTTGTACTATATTGAAATGTGCTTTTAATAAATTCCACTGAAATAGAATTTTCTTTATTGCACGTTTAATTTACATCCATCGTGTTTCACATATTCTTATTATTTTTAAAAGTTCTTCCGTATGGATAATTAAATTATATTTCTTTATAAGCATTTAGACGTAACTTCGAATGCGCAAACCAATTTCTTTAATTAAGAAAGCATTTTTCAAGGCAAAGTTTGTTTTGTTGCATCTAATGCCAGGTGTATTGGTTGCCACTCCTGAACGAATTCCAACCATAGCTGCAGCATTTATTATCACCAATATGTTATCTTAATATATAAAAGAAAAGTGAATCCATAATATTTTTTAAAATGCAGATACATTTTGTTCAGTAAATTTGATTGGCTGTGTAAAAAGAGACAACAAAAAATGTATTCTTGTCTCTTTGAAGAAAATGGTTTACCTGTGACAGTACGCACATTTGATTTTGAATGTTTTAGCAAATCTTCAAGTTTGCATTTAAGAAACAGTACAGTATTTGCAGTATGCTCATTTTACATCTTCTACACAGAGCTGTAACCTCTTTTCTAATTACGTGATTTAGTTCCCAGTTAATCTTACATTTTCGGCATTATGGTTCCAATTTTTGAATACTTTTTTTTGCAGTTCTTGTAAATTTATCACGAGTTCTAAAAATCCTATTTTTCAATAAGAAAACACTAACAAATTCAATTTCCGGTTATAAATTGTCAAAACCATCAATCAGTTTGAGTTCACGATATGGCATTTGGCGGAAAGCATGTAGCATATGGCGCCAGTAGTGCAATACACATAATAACTATATAAATAATTCAATATGGCGGTCGATCGGCACAGATGACATTGACAATCAAATACCCGCGTTAGGTTGACTTTAATGTAATACACTAAATGTCAGAATTACACCTGACGTATGATTAATGTAAGGAATACGATTAATAACCGAGTAAGAATATTCACGTTCATCGATCGGTTGTTAAGTATAAACGTCAGAAAGAAGAAGAAAAGATTACGATTTTACAGCATAGACATGACACAGCTGATTACTAGACATTTAATATTTCGGGAAAAAAATTATCACCTGCTCCGGAGCATGAAGATCCACTCAAGATTTATCTTCGAAAGAAAATACAGGAGCTACAAATAACACATGATCAATTATACAATGCCGACGAAACAGGCTTGTTTTGGAAATTACTTGCAGAAATGACCTTGGTTACGTCACAGACAAGAGTAGAGTTATATTTCTTGCATGCAACCGGTGAACACAAAATCAAACCGTGAGTGATTGGACCTGCCAAAAATCCAAGACACTTTAAGAACTTTTCGTTTCCAGTAGAATACGCAAGTACGAAAAATGCTTGGATGACGTCGCGTGTCGGGGTTATTTGAAAATTGGTTTCATCATTCATTTGTCACGCAGGTTTGAAGAGTTTTGAAACAAAAGGGATTACCACAAAAAGTTCTTTTACTTTTGGATAACGCTCTAAGTCATCCGCCAGCAGAGAACTTGGTTTCTGATGATGGAAAAAATCTTACTGTTTACATGCCCCCGAATGTAACAGCTCTTATACAGCCCATGGACTAGAATGTTATTAGGTTAACAAAATTGTTTTATAGAAGAAGCCTTTTATACACAATAGTTGCTTCTGTTAGCAATGGTATTTCAGCTGTCATTAAAAATTTGAGTCTAAAAGATGCTGTTGTACATCTTGCATTAGCATGGAAGAATGTGAAAGAAGAAATAATTGCTGGAAAAATATTTTATCAGCTTCATTCAATAGCGACTCTGATTCAGAAGAAGATGTTCCACTGGCTATTCTACAAGAAGCGTCGAGGCAGTGACAATTCAAGAAATAATAAGAATAAGTGAACGGAAACATAACATACATCCGTGAAGACATAGAAAACTGGAATAAGCATGTTATAGAAGAACTTGAAGAGGATGAATTAAAATTGAAAATGTGGAAGAAATAATGGATAATGAGCTAATACCAACTAACGTCCCCACCAACTAAGCTTTACAAGGAGTTAATATAGTCATTTCTTGGGCAGAACAAAGCATGCTAAATTCTGAAGATCTACTAACTTTGCCAAGAATAAAAGAAATCGCAGTTCAAAGATGTTTAAGTCAAAAGAAAGTTCAGACAAAATTAACCGTTTTTTTTTTTAACCAACAAAACTGTCTTCTTAAAATAATCACGTATTCATATATGTACAGCTGACAGACTGAGAGCTGACCGGTGAGATGCCCGTCCCACAAGATGCGCAGTGGATCCTTATAATATTAGGATAAGCACGAACAGTCTGGAAAAATTGTCAAGCGTTACACATATATGTATCTCTTTTCAATATATTACAATTTCTTATCTGCATTTACTCTTTCGTCGGGCTAATGTATGCGATGATGAACAAATGTTATCATTTCTTTTTTCCGAATACTTTCACTGTCACACACTGACATATAAGTCTGCGCGACTTATAGGTCGAGGCTCCTCCAATCGGTCAGGACTCGGTCTGTGTACTGTATGTAGTACATGTATATTCTTCATTTTTAAGTTCTTTTTGATGTTACTGAATATACAAATAAACGATTTAAACTGCACATTAGATTTAGTGAATATTTCGCTTCTGTGAACAGGTAAGGTTTTATATAGTTCACATAATGGACCGGCTACTGTACTTATATACTTACTTCTTAATATCGCTTTCTGTTACGTGCCAACTTCGCCCTCACCCATAATGGCATGCCTTTGTTTGTTTGTACTGATTGGATGGTTAACTTTTCTGTTTCACTGCCTCTGTTTACTTGAATTAATTTATTATTTCTTGACTCCCTCGTTTCACGCAGCTTCTTTATTTTTGTGTAAATTTTGAATGCGAACTCTAAAATTTTGGACATAGGTTGTACAAAAATTCCCAACGTTTATCCATTATTAATCACGCAAAAAATTGTATGTCAAACTGACGTTTTGCTGAACAAGGCCGCCTGATATCGCTCATCGTGACTGTATCGCGGGCTCCTCTAGGAAGCCGTGTGTTATAAGTCCCGCTCTACTAGTGGTGTAACTGGTGTATATTTATTGAGGATCCCAGAGTCTTCTTGTACTCCTGTGTTAAGAATTAAGTGCAAGTGATGTACTTAATGTGATGTGTTTGATGTATGTTTCGAAACTGAAAGTTTCGCTTATTGTGATGAATAATTTTATTAATTGGTAATGAGTTGACTGAAATGCACGTTAAACGCGTTTATCACACTGACGAATTGGCGTCCTACTCGGAAAAACCCTGGTTACTGAGAATGATGTGTGTGCATGATGTTGCATGTATTTACTGTGTGTAAGTAAAAGTCCGACTGCGGTGATATATGTTGACCAGGTGTGTCGATGCCGATTAGCCCGGTGCATCGGTAAACGACTGTTGATATTATGTATGTGTTTCGTAGTTTGTATCGGTGTTTTTGGATGGGATGAGAATAGTGTGGGTTGTTTGGTATGATTTTATGTTGCTGTTAGAGATACATGGTTACTAAAATTAGTGTGTTTAATGGTTCTTACACTCTTAAAGTCCACTGAGCCAAAGATCTCGTTTGCCAGGTCGATTAGAAAAGTGAGCTTTTCTAGGTTGCCTTGGATGGTCTTCATCTTCTGTACTCCAACAATGATCTTGCGGAGGATGATAAAAAAATAAGCGGATTTAAATTCATCCGGCTTATCCTTCTTCGCTAGGGGATCTTGGGGTTTGCACCTTTGTTCCCTTACGTTGAAGGGGGCTTCGTCACCGTAATGTTACGATTGCTGCGATTGTTTCTCCACCTGTGGCTATGCTGTTGGTGCCACAGATTGCGCATACGTTACCGTACCTCTGGCAACGTAGGCACTGAGGTATTCCCGACCGAGCCTTGTAGGGCTCGGCCGTGACCTTCAGCCTCAGGACGTAGCTGACGGAGTACAGTTCCTCCAGCTGTTGCTTCAAGGCCGTTACCATGTATACTGAGGTAGGGCTTTTGTCCCTTCCTCTCAGATTTACTACTTTTATGGCGTCGATGCCCTTGATTTTCAACTCCTTGGAGATGGTATCCACAGGCATGTTCGGTGGTAAATATTTTACGACTATCTTCGCCGGGCGGACACTTGCCACCTGGTACGTGTAGTACTGAATTCCTTTTTCGGTGAGGTGCGTCGTTAGCTTCCTCCAGGCGTCTACGTCCACGGGTTTAACCTGGAGATGGTCGACCTTGAAGGTGATCTGCGTTTGGATGTTTTCTTTCTTCAGCTCCTGGGCCACCAGAAGAAAGTCGGTCTCATAGATGTAGACCTGTGGAGGGGATATTCCCCAGGTGCCCTGGTGGTTTGCGCACCACTCGTGTTCGCTCTAGGGGCGGTGGGCGTGTTTTTAGCCTTCCCGTTCTTTCTGACATCGCTGCGCGATGTAAGGCCGTCACATGACTTTGATATACATTTATGAATTTGATTCTTGCAACCTCAAAATATTGACCCTTATGTGGCACCATCTAGTAGTACCCAAAACAAATGAATTCCGATTTTTTATTGGAATAAACTTTAAAATAACACTTTAAACATTAATTTTACAATGGGAAATTAATATCAATAACTTTAAAATAATTAAAAAACTGTTGCTGATAATAAGTTGTTGGGTAGTGTCAAGAATTACAATTACAATTTCTAATTTTTATAACAATTCAAAGGGAAGCACTCATTAGGGTTCTAATACGTTGTAAAGTGTTTGTTTAACGTTATCGCCGCTTTCAACTGTTGAAGGGTTTGAAGCTTTACTATTCCACAACGCAATATTTGCATTATAAAATATTCAGCCACTCTGGCATCGGTACTATAATTTGCACATCCTTTAAGCCTAACATGTGGTCTACAAAATCACAACTAATTGATCTTGTTATGACAAAATAACTTTATTGTACACTATATTCAAATAATACAATAAACTGATATACATGCATGTACACTTATCAATTAGTATTAGTGTAATATGTATGTGTATTAATTTAAATAAAAAAAACGTTTACCAAACCTTTTTGCCATTTCATGGAAAGTAATTTCCATAATAATATGATGGTCTTATTAATACTTACAGTACTTCTTCATATACCTACACACATCAACATAATCTAAGGATATTTCTTATTTGCTTAAAGAAAAGAATTTAGTGCATCTTTTTACCCATTTTTGTATCGAAAGTTAATTGTAAAATAAGCTATGAATGAAATTAACTTAAATTAATATTTAACATAATTTTAATAATAATTTATTAATTAGAAATTAGAAATTCTACAAAATGGAACTAATATGTTCCACTTACATTTTCAAAATCTTTCAGTAAATCCATTGGCTTCATTGCTTCCTGCAAAGAAAATACAATTAAAATTACAATTACAATTCAGTTTATATAAACCCATTACTGGACAGACAAAATATTGTTTGTATAACATTGGTGATTGTTAAATCTGATTGTATAAACAATATAGAGTGTGTCCACATTTCGATAATCACCATTAGTATATCGCTTATTAGAAGAGATAGAGCAACGGTTAAATGGGGAATGTTTTGCAGAATTCAATGCTGGCAACAAATCTCATTTTTAACAAAGTAGATGTTGTATTTGTTTTATGCTATTTTATTTTTACGTAAATATGCACATAATTCAAAATTAATCTTTTATTGAATTAAAAAATTTGAAGATTTGTTACAATTTTTTGTTGTTGTATTTTATCCTTTAATGGATTATTTTAGTTGTCGTGGAATACGTAATTTATTTTGGATTAAATTTATGTCATCTTCCTACTACTACTGCCATCTGGTGTAGATTTGCTTAAGATTCCTATTGCACGCGGTCTGCCTTATCGCAGGTGTGTGTAGCGTATACATGCATTAACGGGTAGATGGCGTACAATGTTTTATTTAATAAATTTATTTTCTTTATTTATTGCTAATTTAGTTCTAGTGCTTCTTTTGGGCTTAGAGTTATGTAACAAATCAATTGTAATTATTTTCCATTTTTCTATTGTCGTTTGAATCTGCATTTATGTCGTATATTTAAAATATCAGGTTGGTTCGCTCGGTCTTTAGCGTGTATGTTCGTGTTCCGTGTGAGGTTGGCTCTTGACATGTTGGATCTTTCTCTTTGAGCTTGAACGGTCACCAAGGAAGGTTTAAACACCAAAAGAGCAGAAGCATATTCCTGGGCCATTACTTGAGGATGTAGAGTTTTGAGTTTTATCGTCTGTAATCGCTTACAAAAGCGGATGTTATAGTACTTCTCAAGTGTTATTATTGGATTTTGGCGTTTTTGATTGAATCTTGCGAGGATATTTTCTTCTTGGCTAGGAATTGTTTAAGCTGCTGTAAGTATATTTTTCCACGTGTCTAATCGATCTTAATTTGTGTTGTTTCTATATTCAAATATAGCTGCTAGTGTTGGTGCCTGGCATAGACCTCATTTGAGCATTTTTGTTGGGGTTAAGATTTGAGAACCACGTGCTATGCTAATCTTACGGTGCCAGGGAATTGTTGCTGGATCTTGCGGTGAAGACATAATTAAGGTGCAGATTATTGGAATACTGTAGCCTTCATACGCTATTTCCTTGAGATGTCGTTAGCCGAAGATAGGAGAGCATATTTCTTGTAACGTGTGGATCCGTAGGAGGTATCGTGTTTGGTAGCTGTGGATGTGATTTTCCTTAAGGTATTGTGACTGTGTAAATTTCTCTGATATTATCCAGAGTGTAGAGTTTATTGACTAAACAGTTTTGATAAAATTTGTGTCAATATCGTGTACTTTGAACAGTGAATTTCAATTTTCCGGCCTAATAATTAAATAAGTAATCGTAATTTCCTATTTTGACTTCTTGTGGCATGTGAGCCTTTATGATTTGAATTAATTAATTTAACGTAGTTTTATTAACAATAGTGACCCCAATTTGGAGGTTACTTTGACATTTTCGGAGACGTTACGTAGCCTTTTTATTTTTGGACTTAGAACTTGTACTATATTTTGGATGTGTATGGGCAGTGTAGCCTCACATCGGTCTTGTGTAAATTCTTAGATGTTATTTAATGCAATTAGTCAACGATTGTAATTTATTTTTGGTATAATCTCGTAAGAATTTATTGAATTTAATTTAATCACATTTTCTTTCTGTAAAGCATAGTTAACTAGCGCTATCTTTTTTTTTTATATAGAATTAGATACCTTACAACTTGGAGTCTGCACTCTAATGTCGAATAGATTGTCGGCTGCCTCTGGTATACAGAGTGTTTTATTTTTGTGTTGATGTGTTGCAAATCACGATCAAACTGTTCGACTTTGGAGGGACTTCTGGCAAGTTGCCTTATAACTGTGTGCTTGTAAGAATATTGTTGGTTAATCAATTTTAATTTTAAGATTGTTTCTTGTGTTCACCATTTTGAATTTCTTAAATTTTGTAATTGTACGTCATTGATAATTTTGAGTTGTGGATCACCTTGGGTGACCATTTAAGTTTTAATTAATCCTTCAGACTTTTATACTGGCAACTGAGTTGCGCTTGCGATTTACTTCATTGTTTTTTTTTCTTCTTGTTTAAATATCTCTTGGAAATCAGAGATTATACAATATAACCGGATTTGTACAGCAATTGAAATGAACTGTGGAGACTTGAATTAAAATTTCAATAAACTGTTTGTTAAGTTTGAATGAGCGTGTGTTGGTCTTATTTTCTTATCACCTGGGGAGTTTTACATTGGATCTGGTCCGGGGTCTGAATATCTGTTGGGCTTAGCATATTTTTACGGATAGGCGCCCTGACAACTTAACCTTCGACTTAGTACGGTGTTCGAACTCGCCCTTCTCTGATTGTAGCTGGAGGCAGTGCTGACTCCCATATTTAACATCGGCCCTTGGGGAAGTAAGAGGTAAGACTGAGTGTTATAAGTTGGTGATTAATTAATAGACAAGCGTCCTCCTAAAATTTGAATAGAAGGTTAATTACCGTGGTGGTGTCTAACTTACTACCTTCTTGGAATTTGGGGTACCGAATTTTGGTTAGGGCCTTGGCCATTTATATTTTATATACAAGAGGGTAGCAGATTAAGGAATTAATAAAGAGTGGGACCTCCTCTGGAGTTTAAAACCGCCCTACATCTTCTTGGCATAGACAGAATAAGATTGTCCAAGTCTTCTTGTGGAAGAAGATTCCACTGTTCTGAAAGAAGTTCTTGCAGTTGCCGTCGATTTTGTATAGCGTCCATATGTGGCAGGCATCTTCTCTGAAGCATATCCCATGCATGCTCAATGGGATTGAGGTCTGGGGATTGAGCTGGCCATGGCAAAACTTCAATTCTTGCTTCATTGAGCCAATCGGTAACAACTCTTGCCACATGTGGTCGTGCATTGTCATGCATAAGGGTTAAATTTCGGCCCAACGCTTCTGCAAATGGCTGAACAACAGGTGCAAGGATATTCTGGATATATTGCTCAGCATTTAAGAATTGATCTAGAAAAACGAGATCAGTTTTCCTACCCAGCATAATTCCCGCCCATATCATTACAGTACCACCTTTGTAGCTGTGCACTTCTTGTGCATGCTGTAGCCTGGCTGCATTACCAGGCTGACGCCAGACTCTTAATCTGCGAGTATCTGGTCTTAATCCGAATCGCGACTCGTCAGAAAAAAGTATAGTCGACCATTGTTCTCGAGTCCAGTTTAAGTGTTCTCGAGCCCAGTTTACTCGATGTCCTCGATTTCCCCTGGTTAATGGTTGAACCCTAAGGGGGCGTCGGGAGTGAAGATTGACTTCTCTTAAACGACGCCTGATGGTTTAGCTGTGGACTGTCATGTTATGCACTGCCTGGAGACGCGATTTTAACTCAGTAGCAGTTAGTGAACTCTGTCGGCGAACCTAAAGAGTAATGTACCGGTCCTGAATAGCAGTGGTGGTACGTCTTCTTCCAAGATGTTGTTCCCTGGGATTACCTGTATCTCTGTAACGTTGCCATAGTCGGCTAATTACGCTCTGTGTTGTACCTAGCCGCTCCGCTACGTCAACTTGTCTTACTCCATCTTCCAGCATTCCAACTGCCTTATTCATTTCGTCAGGATGCAAATGACGACGTCTATTTTGTTCATTCATGTTTGCTTTTAACGCAATTTATGCGTACACTTATCAATGGGTACTAATTTTTGTGTAACAACGCAGAAATGGTGGCAGAAGCAACACACTAAAGTTAAAATTCAAAACATTTTAAGAT
Organism: Amphimallon solstitiale; assembly: GCA_963170755.1. Taxonomy (NCBI): domain Eukaryota; kingdom Metazoa; phylum Arthropoda; class Insecta; order Coleoptera; family Scarabaeidae; genus Amphimallon; species Amphimallon solstitiale. The sequence goes on along the minus strand of OY720677.1, from coordinate 46,674,755 downwards.
TTAGCATTAACTGTACTTGTTTAATGGATACTTTTGACAGATAGTTGCTTATAGGTTACCTAGCAACCAAACTAAACAACAAAAGACAATATTAACGGAAGTAAAATCAAGCAAATAAAATAAAAATTGATATCCTTAGATTATGTTGATGTGTGTATATTCTTGGTATATGTTTGGTGATTTATCCTAGATCTGCCCTGTTGAGCGGTATCTAAAACACAAATAAAAGCATTATGTATACTTCGTGCTCTGGAAAATGCAACATATAACTGCCCGTGATCGAATACTGCATTGGGTAAATATATTCCAAACGCATCGAACGACTGTCCTGGTGCTTTATTTATCGTCAAACAATACGATGCTCTAACTGGAAATTGTCTGCGTTGCATAACGAATGGTAATACTGATGTATTTGTTATGAAGTCCACTTTTGGAATGAAGACTCGTTCATTGGAAAGCCTTCCGTCAAATTGGATTGTTTCACTGTCAATGTAATGTTCTCCTAAATGACGTATCAGGAGACGGGTACCATTACAAAGATTAGCTCTCACGTTCAAGTTTCGCAAAAGCATAGTAATTGATCCTTCTTTCAGTTTCAAGTTGTATTGCGGAAAACCACTAGGTGTAAGTGAATTTAAGAATTCAACTGGATATGAATCAGCTTCAACTTGATCAACTGACAACATTATCGATTCCTAAGTATACCACTTCTTCAACATTTTGCATACTGTCCAATATTCGTTGGTTGATTATGTGACAGTCTTCATTTAACGGTGTTAAAATTGCCTTATTTGGTACATCTCCATTTCGTAAATCTCCAAAAACGTTTCGAGTCAATTCATTCAACGTTTCGACTACACATTCTGGTGGTATTTCGATTAAATTGTTGCATAATGTCAGCAGTGAATTACTTCCCAATTCATTCAACCAAGCGATAAAGTGTTGTTCATCTGGACGAACGCGCATATTCGTTTGTAGTTGTAATTGTCGAAAATGATGCCACAAATCACTACTTTTAATGCAAGCTAGAACAATGCTAGCACGGTCACTTCTTTCAACTATAGGTAGACACTGTTTGAAATCACCTCCTATAATAATGCATTTGTTTCCAAATGGTCTGTCGTTGTTACAGATAAAGCGTAACGTTTTGTCTACTTAGAATGTGAGACGTGTAGTCATGCCATATGATTAGTTTTGCATCCCTGATAAATGTCGCTTCATCTGTTTGTCGTTCTATTCGGGACGTAGATGAATCCACAATAGGAACAGGCAATTGAAATAGCGAGTGCACTGTTCTGCTTTGTTTTAGTAATGCTGCTGCAATACCAGTTGTTGAAACAGGCATTACTCTAATATCTCTCGCAATCAAATTTGTAAGTATGGTGTTATACAGAAACGTTTTGCCAGTACCAGCCATCCCCTGAGATAAAAAATAGTCTATCTTGCTCGTTTTCATTTTGAATAGCTCTCATGATTGTTTCGAATATATCCCTTTGATCATTATTAAGCTGGGCATAGATGTCGTCGGCCTGGCGTCGCTCTTCATCGATGTCGACATGGTCTTCTATCTGAGCGTTATTTTCTGGTGGATCATTTATTCCGAAATGGGATAATCTTCTACCGTTTACCAATAGAATCCTTTGAATTCTTTGTAACGCTGCAAGTTCGGCATCTTCTTCTGTTAAATGTTGTCTACGGATAAAATTCTCCATAGGATACTGCCGAAACTGTCTCCACAGAGCAGGTGCATCATCTACTATGCCAAATATTAAAATGAAAGCAAACATTTGGCGTAGCTGCTTTGGCATATCTTGCGCGCATGCTTCCGTCAAACAGCGAATCCATTCTCGAGCTTCTGAGAGGAGATTGCGCTCTTGACATGCTTCGCGAAATGTTTCACATATGATATTGTTGACCGTTTTCAGGTCGTCGAAGCACGTAGCGCCTCGAACATGTAACAAAGTAATCTGACGTAATACAATTCTCCATTTCGTATGGACACGTTTACTAATCGTGGCACAATTGATTTTCTTGTTATTTGTCTTCTACTCCATGTAGTATTTTCCAAACGTAATGTATGGGGAATTCAGTGTACAACCATTGCCGTGCAATTTCATTGTTGCGATTCGTTTCGAAACATTCCAGCAGTTGCGTTCGACCGTTACTGTTAATGGCTATTTGTTCTTGTCCATCTCGAAACATTATATTTTGACGTTCCGGGAAATGAATCTGCAGACGTTCCACATGGTGTGAACTGCCGTGCATGTCAAATTGCAATATATACCATGAACACTGGCGGGCTTAGGTACCTAGCATTCAAGTAGGATGATAATATGATAGTAAGTCATCGTCTGGTTGTTGTACGACTCTCATAGTTATCTGATCAGTACTTTTAAAGAAATATTTATAAAGGTACTTTACCGTACCGATGTTGATACATGGCTCGACGTTGATGTGTGTCCTATACTTAAGCAACCACATATCTGGTATTTAGTCGGCAAACTTCGACTGTTTGACCGTTTTGCCGCCGTCGATAATTAATTTTTCCCTCTCTGATTGTGGTATTGTTATACCAATATTTGGGATAATTCTTTGTGCATACACCAATGTCCATGCACACTGTAAAGGAACACCTATATGCTAATGAATATATTTTAATGTAATGTTCAAATTTTAAAATAAAATTAAAATGATGTTTAATTTGCCAACCAAAACTCAGGTCCTCTCAGGGCGATTCGGGTTAATAAGAAATGTTTGATTAAAACGGGTTCCTAAACAATAATTAGTTTTGCTAAAAGAAAATACCATTGTAAATTTTAAATAATTTATATATTCAGAAATCATTGAAGCAAATATATAGAAGTAAAGATATACATATTTTTACAATTTACATAAGAAATAAAACACATTTTAAAAGACAATTTTAACACTGTTACACCCGCAACAACGTCGAAACTAAATTTTACTGACCAGGTGAGTCACAGTATAAGGAGATCACGATAGTGTGGTGGTAGGAATTGAGAAACGCAGGGCCGAGCTAGCTCTAATCGCAGATGACGTGACGGTTCAGATAACTAAACTTAAGAAATGAGCGTCGGTCGGCGACGACGCAAGCGACGTTGTCCGGGCACCAGGACACTATGCTACCTTACGGTAACCTACCTGCGTTCCCTACTGATCTGCCACTGGCTGTGTCCCTCCAGCGGGTTTCCTACGGATCACCCGGTATAGGTCGGCTGCGTCAAACCTTATTCAAATGCTTGTCACAATAATAATAAAGAAAAACAAGATATGTTGAGGTAAAATAAAAGAGAGATTACGATGTGTAGAAAGTTCTATATTAAATTGTTAGTTTTTTTTTGATAATATATTAAACAAGTCAGAATGAAAATTGAAAATATACTAAACAAGTCAGAATGAAAATTGAAAATATACTAAACAAGTCAGAGTGATATTGTGAAAGTATTAATCAGTCGGATTTAATGAATCTTAAATACTATTGACATAACCTCTGCGCATCGGCAGGGAATGGTCGGCAGCAGAAACGTTTCGTCGCCTCACAGGCTATTCTACAAATGATATTATATAAGTGCCACCAACGGCGATGTTCTATGATATGCGTTATATGTTACACCATTATAAAGAAAGTTGATTTAAGATTAGCACTTAAGACTTGAAAAAAAATTAAGAGAAGGGAAAAACATTAAATTTACAATATCATGGTTTTGATTACAAAATCAAAATTAAGAATTAATTAAAGTAACTTGTTTACAAATGTGAAGTAAATAAATGACGCTTTGCAAAAAAAAAGGAAAACTTAGTATTTAACACAAAAGAATCTACTGAGCTTACGGTATAGAATTTACAACTGCATAAATAATTTTCAATAGCTCAGATATTAAAAAAAAACATACATGAAAGTCAAAGTTTTAACGGTAATGAATTTTCTGGAATTTTTTATTAAAATAAAAATTAAACACATCAACGAGAGCCCTAATCAACACCTACTTAGGGTCACTCTGTGTACGGCAAAAACAATTTTACAATTTAACAATAATTTAATTAGGTATTAATGTGACCACGCATACGATAAAGTGGTGCAATAGGTATCTTATAACCACCCAAATAGTCTTAGAACATTAAAAGTAAGGTAAAATGTCCAGCTCACTGGCACAAGAAAAATATCGACAAATTGGTCGAATTATACGTCGAAAACTATGAATATAGTTGTACTTATCTGGCACGGTGCAGGGAAGACTCCCTAGCTGGTCAGAGAAGTTCCACCAGAAGCCACTGAGAAGGTTGGAAAGGTACAAAGAGCGACGATGGTAGTCACTGTGTTCTTCAACAGAAATGTTCGGCGGCCATGACAGTGTATAACTACTGTAGGCTTAGCCTCGTGCCCAACAATAAAATCCTATTAAATTAGAAAAAGAAAAAAAACAGAGATAAAACCCCGAAGATTAACACAAGATTTACTCCACTTACCCCAAATTATTGGAGATTCGCGAAACCCGACTCCACAAGTCACACAATAGCACAAAATTAGATTCAAAAGCCCAACAGCATGGTACTTCGTAAATTCGAAAGCGATAGATACGGTAAAATTTACGTTAATTCACCTATACTAAGGTATCGACATTCACTACTTACTTCAACAAAGCCGCCCAAGCGTATTATCTACTAGACATAGTAATAAAATTACTAAAAGAAAATAAGCAGTTCTGAACTATTGCTCTTTAGGCAAGATGAACTTGGAAAGTGAAGTCAGAAAACGTGTTTCCCCCATCTAATGCGCGACAAGTAACACGCAACCTCAAATATAACGTAACACGGAAATGGCTCAGAATAGAAAGCGGGAGAAATTCAAATAAAATTAACGAACACAAAACTTAATTACAAAAGAGAGAGTCAATAACGTGACCTATATAATTAAACACAGACATCCTCGGAACTTAAGGTGATGGTAAAATTTATTAAAACACACCTACAATGTACGGAAGATTTATAAAGTTAGGTAATATGAAAGGAAAGTTCATGTCTAAAAGTTGGCCACCTGTTTGACATCACACCAAGATCATGCCAATGACGACGAATGGTGGCAATCAAAACAAACCTATGTTATAGCCAAAATTTATTACGGAAATAAGACCGGATCCTGCAGGTAATTATACAAGAATTACAAGCTATTAAAACGCTTCGATAAGGCGGTTAGAACCGACCGGAATTATGTATTTCAAGGTAAACAACGAAGACTTAACCTCGGAAACGCAGCTGGAAGATATCAACAGGTGTTTAACAATGCAGCCAGGAATGTCGAAAACTGGAGTAAACAAATCACATTACGAGAACAATTAATAGTATGCCCGTTATTCTACAGGATTTCCCTATTTCATATCTATAACGTTTTTAGGGAGATACTTACGTCAGAAAACACCATCAATCGGACGAGACAAGTGTGTGTCCTTAGGAGAACGTATGAATACAAGCGACAGTAAATGCAACAAAGCCTGACTGTTGTCTCGGGGAATTTAAAGCAACACCAACTACAAACAATCCCATAAATGCCACACATTAAATACATTTCGAAGAGAACGGAAGGTATAATTAAGCAAGTGTAGACAAAACTTAAACGAAGCATATAGAAGTAACTGCTAATGCAAGTAACTGAGACTGCAGGTAGGTTAGAATAAGCTAAAAATAAGTTAGGTAGTTTACATACAGAATACCCACTCGTAAAGAGTGTATTTGACTGATACTGCACTAAACACATCTGTCAGTGCCATATTACATAACTCACAGTTCCGAAAGCAAACAATTAGGTATAGGACACGCTCAGATAAACAACTAAAGGTCATTTCCATACAGAGTACCGAAAGATGTACAAGGTTCACCCGAATAGTCTCGCTCTCTAGTCAATTCCTTAAGAATTTCAATAATAACACATAACCTTACGAGACCCGCATACAAAAGTGAAATTTAGGGCATAACAAATTCCCCCCTTTCCAGCGATAAGAAATTGAACGCAGGGCAATTTCTTGCACCGAAAACATAGGCTGTCGGAATAGAAGATACTTAAAAGGGTAAGCGAGAGTACTAAAACGGACGTTGTCCACCACGCGAGCGCATACAGCCACACCCGATCACAGCAACACCAGACAGCTTGGCCAAGACCACCACGTGGCCCTTCGGCAGTCAGCCGGTACGGGATAGTAATAGAAACAAAAGAAAATGGTGTCGAGATTCTGCACAGACGCGCCCCGAGACCTGACCAATCGACAACCCAGTACCATTGGTAGCATCAAGAGGGAAGTAGAGTAGTCGGGTTAAGTTACAGCGTGCCCGGCCGGCGGTGATCCTTACGACGGTCGAAGGCACAGGAATAAGGAGTAGGCACTACCAATAGACCAAGATGCGGGAAAGGCAACCCCCGAAACGACACTCTGCAGACACGCGACGGTAAAAGAGACCCTTGGGAGAGGCCCTCGGTATCTCAAAACAAACAAAAGAAAATAAAGGCCAACTAAAAACGGGATTATTACTACAGATACGGGATGCAAAGCGGAATAAGGAAGAGGTAATAAAAGATAGGGTTAAGCTCAGACTGGCGAGACTGCTCAAAGGTACGGTCGACACGACCACGCGACAAACGAAACATTCCGGGAGCAACAAAATAAGGTGGGTCGCCAAAGAGAAATAGATAATAGCAAGCAAAAGGTTTAAAGTCTGGACCGGCGTTGTCCCGACTGAAACGCTGAGGGCGAACGATAAACCACAAGGCATAAGTCACAATCATTTCCTGGAGGTAACATTTTGACAGTAAGAAAAGCAAAAAGGTCGCCAGGACACGACCCTTGGAAGGCTGAGGACTATCACACAAAGGGACCATCTCTCTTTATGCCTTCTCAAATAAGATAAGTCAAATCCGGTAGATAAGCAATAACCAACATTAGTCAGCTTAAAAGGTAAGTCATATCCGATAAGGTAAACGAAATTTTGTGTGCGCGCCCCTAGCAAGGCTGCCACTCCGTGTATGCAAAGATACGGTAAATCCGAAACACACGGAAACGATAAAGGTACGAGAAGATAAGTGCATAGACGGAATCACAGGTACAATGCTGTGCAATGGGGTCGGTAGACACACCGATAGGTCGGTAAAAGAAAAATGTTTGTCCTAAGGTGGTAGAGGGACAATATTAAACAGGATCCATTTAGAAGACTTTTACTTCAGGCAGGGTTCACGGTAGGAGAATTCTTTCGGCCCTCTCTACAGACCAAAATGCCCCTTTAGACGCCTCCTACATCACGCGAGGTACACGGTAGAGATATTCTGGTGTTATGGCTGCAAGCCAAGGCACTCTCTACAGGCCAAAATGAAAAAGAATGTACCGGTAGGTATTAATATCGAAAAGACAAATTCGAGATAAGCGATAATTCAGGCAGCGGAACACGTGAGAAGGTAGATCTTAATCATCACTCGGCTGAGGTTTCAGTAGATTTGCATGCCACGCCCCGGGCAGCAATTTACCGTCGCAAGTTTTGAGCTCATAAATGTCAGTCGAAATACGTTTACTAATTTGAAAGGGCCCGACATATTTGTCAGCCAAATTGGCGGTATAGAACTTGGCGGCATCTGAGAGTACGAAATTTTTACGCCAGACCAACTGGTTTACCAAAAATTCTTCCCGTCTATGATGAGTGTCGTAGCGCGCCTTAGCACTCTCGTATGCTTTCTGCAAGCGAGATTTAATATCACGATAAAGCTTAGAGAAACCTTCGGAACGTTCTATTAGTTTTTCCGGATCGCGGACCTCAACAAGTAGAGTTCCTTCAGATATAGGAGCATCGGAAATTCTTTCTCCAGTGAGATTCATCTCACGGCCGAAGTTAATGAAATAGGGAGTATGTCCAATGACTTCGTGCCTAGCAGTGCGCAAGGCGCAAGTGACTTTGGGAAGATAGACGTCCCATTCGCGATGATTGTCAGAGACATACGAAATCAGCATGGTTTTAATAACCCTATTCACGCGTTCCACGGGATTCGCTTGGGGATGGTAATTCGCAGTATAGTATGGACGCACTTTATATTCTTTTAACATAGAACGATAGTCGTTAGAGCGGAACTGCACGCCATTATCGGTAATAACGGAACGAGGTACGCCAAAAATTAGAAATACATCTTCGAGATGTCGGATAATAGTCTTGGAAGAAGCTTTACGTAACGGAAAAGTCAGAACGAACTTACTGAAGATGTCAGACACCACCAAAATGTAATTAAAACCTCGCTTGGACCTCGGAAGAGGGCTTCTGAGTACTTCCCATGGCTTAGTAATTTTAGAATGCCCACCCATACGACCGACAGGGGCTCTTTGAAGAGGTTTCGCCTTATTGCAATTAGGACAGGCTCTGATGTGACGAATCACATCTCCTAACATCTTGGGCCAATAGTAGTGTTGCAATATGCGAGCGAGAGTCTTCGCAATGCCTAGATGACCACTCGTGGGCTCGTTATGGCATTCTAAAAGGACCTTATGACGTTGTTCCTTAGGAACATAAATTTTCCAGGAATCGGTATCCTCAGAGGGAAAAGTACTATTAGGCGGTACGTAACGTCGAAGTATCCCACCGATAAGTTGAAATTGTGGGTACTTCTCGGGATGTCTCTTAAGTTGTTCTAAGATACGAACGTAGCATTTGTCTTGACTTCCAGGATCGACTTGAACGATTTCCAACTTGGGAACTGAACGGGAGAGAGTGTCCGGAACTACATTAAATTTACCTTTTCGGTGAATGATAGTAAAGTCATACTGCTGAAGACGTACGGCCCATCGAGCCAATCTTCCCGACGGAGAATTAAGGGAGTTCAGCCAGCAGAGGGAGTAATGGACCGTTATCACCGTAAAGTGTGAGCATTCGATATATGGGCGAAGCTTTTCTATTGCCCAGAGGACGGCAAGGCACTCTTTCTCAACGGTAGAGAATTTACGTTCGGCAGGTGTTAAAGAACGGCTAAGGTAACTGATTACTTTCTCCTGTCCGTCTATGTCTTGAGTCAACACGGCTCCAAGACCATAGTCACTAGCATCAGTTTGAATGATGAATTCATATTGGAAATCAGGACATGTCAAAATCGGAGAGGAAACTAAACGTTCACGCAAAGATGTCCAGGCTTTTTCACAAGCTAACGTCCAAACGAAGGGACGATTTTTCCTTAACAAATCGGTAAGCGGAGAGATAACGGTAGAAAAATTAGGGACGAAACGTCGATACCATGAAGCCATACCAACTAAACGTCTGACTTCTGAGACATTTTTGGGAGTGGCGATTCCGATGATAGCCTTAACTTTGTCAGGGTCGACCATCAACCCCCGACGATTGGCCACATATCCCAGATACTTCAATTCGTCGCGACAAAACTGACATTTGTCTCTATTAAGCGTTAGACCAGCGTCACGTAGACGAGATAAAATGGTCAAGTGTTTTTCAAAGGTAGGAGTGACGATTATGATATCATCCAGATACACTAAAACGTAGGGTTCTAATTCAGGACCCAAAACTCTATCTATAAAACGCTGCCAGGAGGCAGGTGCATTGTGTAATCCATAAGGAAGACGACAAAATTGAAACAAACCCCGATTCGGTACGGTGAAAGCCGTATATTGGCGGGAAGACTCGGCAACAGGAATTTGCCAATACGCACTTTTTATATCGAGACGCGTAAGATATTTAGCGTCTCGTAGTTTATCCAAGGTATTTGACACATAGGGAAGGGGATAGGCATCTCTCTCGGTGACCTGATTGAGCTTACGATAATCGACGCAAAATCGATAAGTTTTATCCTTCTTAGGCACGAGAAGAATGGGTGAAGACCATCCACTCTGAGACCTCTCAACAACTCCGAGAGCCAACATATTGTCTAATTCGGCGTCGACCACTTTTTGCACCGCCGGAGATATCGGGTAGTAGCGTTGCTTAATCGGAGGGCTACTAGTGATGATAGTGTGCTCTACACCTTTGGCACAACCTAACACCTCCTTGTCGACGATAGGAAAGTTCTTATTGATGACGCTCATCAGACATCTCAGGCGATTCGACGTCCACGGAAGCCACATAGGGTTCCTCAGAAAATACCCATTCACCACGGCGCATGTCTGGGACGATTCCCATGTCTCGCCAAAAGTCTGCGCCCAGAATAAGCTGATGAGATAGATCAGGTACCACCAACACGTCAAAGACCTTAGACCGATTTCTAACATTAACAGGTAAGGCAACTTCACCTGCTATCTTGCAACGTGATCCGTTGGCAACAGTGCAAAAGGGCATAGATGACTTAAGCGGAACGAAACCCTTTAAAACGGACCAACCCGCTTCACCTAGTATGGTGCGTGATGAACCCGTGTCCAAAAGACCAAGAAACTCTTTACCAAATATTTGTACTCTAAGATAGGGGCGTTCATCTCCTATGGCATGCGCCAGAATATAATCCAACCGAGCTCTAGTTTGTCGATAGGCCGCGGTGTATACTGTACGCACGGGACGGCCATTTAGTGCGCACGTCGGGCGTTTCCCGAACACTGCGGACAAGAAGATACTATAGTCTCTAGACGACCACAACGATAACAGAAGCGTTTGCGAGGTAAAGCACATTGGGAGTAACGATGACCTGTCTGACGACAATTCCAACATGTGACAGGATTTGCAGAAACAGGTGCCACACGGACACGAG